>JAJTUV010000418.1:0-600000 GCA_021653895.1 Mastomys natalensis | reverse complement strand
AAGAAAGAATATTCAAAGCTGCAAGGGGAAAAAGGCCAAATAATATATAAAGGCAGACCTATCAGAATTACATCTGACAAGAGACTCTAAGAGACAGAAGATCCTGGACAGATGTCTTGCTGACTCTAAGACCACAGATGCCCAGACTACTGTACCCAGCAAAACTCTCAATCACAATAGATAGAGAAACCAAGATATTACATGCCAAAACAAAATTTAAATAATATCTAATCCAGCCATACAGGCAATATACTAGAAGAAGCAAAACTTTAACACAAGGAGGGTAAAAGAAAACACCAGAAATTAATCATCTCACAGAAAACCCAAAAGAAGAGCTCTCTCTCTCTCTCTCTCTCTCTCTCTCTCTCTCTCTCTCTCTCTCACACACACACACACACACACACACACACACAGAGTACAACTTCCAATGGCAAAATACAGGAGCTAACAACCATTGGTCATTACTATCGTTCAACATCAATGGACCCACTTCACCAATAAAACGAGTAGACCTGTAAAAAGGACCCATCATTCTGCTGCATACAAGAAACATACCCTCAGCAACAAAGTCAGACACTACCTCAGAATAAGGGCTGGAAAAAGATTTTCCAAGCAAACGGACCCAAGAAAGAAGCTGGAGTAGCCATTGTAATATCTAATAAAATAGACTTTCAACCAAAAGTCATCAAAAGAGATGGGGAAGAACACTTCATACTCATCAAAGGAAAAATCCTCCAAGATGATGTCTGAATTCTGAACATCTACATTAACTCTTAAGGGAGGAGACAATGGCATGTCTCCACCCAGAGATAGATTTCATTCTTTTTGCTAAGAGGCTTTCCTTTAGTGGGTCTTCAATGTGACTATAGCACAAACTGTTGTAGTTCTTTCAGGCCAGACTGTACTTATGGATCAGTGATATTTGATATATATGTGTGTGTGTGTATAATTTATAATATACTTGGTATCCATCAAAGAATACCCGGTTTTGAAACTCTTGGATCGTTCGAGGCCAGCCTGGACTACAGAGTGAGTTCCAGGACAGCCCGGGCTATACAGAGAAACCCTGTCTCAAAAAAACAAAAACAAAAACAAAAAGATGAAACTCTTGGATCTCTAAAGAAATTTTGGATATGCTAATGAGGTGACTTGAATGGCTGGCATCCCCAAGGTAGCTTCAGGTTGGGGTCTGACTGGAAAGATCAAACCAGGTTTCTGGGTTGGGACTTTTAGCATCTTCTCCTCAACCTCTGGGGTTGGGAGAATGGCTGAAAGTTAAGTCAATCACCAGTGGCCATGGCTTAACCAGTTAAACAACGGATTATGCTTAGATAATGAATTAACCACAAAATGCTGAAAGGATAGGATAGAGTTCTTAAACCGATGGAATAGCTGGAGTTCTTGGTGGATCCTGGAGGGAGAGCATGCCTTAGAGAGCAAGGAAGCTTCACTGACTCACTCCCCTGTGATTTCTCCAAACCATTTCCTCATCCGGGTTCATTGGTTTCCTTTGTATTATTCTTCACAATTAACCAGCAAATGTAAGCAAGTATTTCTTGGATTCTGTGAGATGTTCTGCAAATTGGTTGGGTCTCGAGAAGGGACTGTGGGAACCTTGGTTTGTGGCTCGTTAGCAATAAGCACAGGAAAACAACTGGTGGCTGTGATTTGCACACGAAGTGAAGGTTAGGGCATTAGACACGTCGGTATTGAATTGGATGACACCTGCTGATGTCTAATATTTCAGCATTACTTGCTTAATGGGTAGGAAAAGCCCACACAGGAGGAAGTGAGCATTCAGGAATCATTTCCTGAGCCTGTGCATATGGTTTGAAAGGGTCTGCAAAGAGCAGTTGCTTCAGCTGCTGAGATTTCTAGTATAACACCTTGTGTTTTTCTGTATTGCCAGAATAGAAGAGATATGTGTCATCTTTATAATCAGAGGGATAATTGTTTTCACTAAAAAGTTGTCTGGCCACCAATAAACTAAACTATAAATCCTAAGGCTGAGCAAGGCTGTGGCTCAGTGTTAGAGCAAGTTCCTGGGGTTGAGCACTGAATAAAAGGAAGAGACACCAAGCTTGTTCATAGCCAATGAACAGGTCTCATTGATGCACGTGCTAGAAACAGTCAGTGCCATCTTTTGGTCACGTGAGTAGCAGGCAAGCTCGATCTGTGAACGCCCTCTTCTTCCTACGTTACTGTGACTTAATGTCCAAATGATAGAGGATGTGTCACCCTGTGGTGACCTAGATCATGAAATGACACATAAGGACTGGCAACTTAGCTCAGTGGCAGAGTGCTTGGCTAGTATACGTGAGGCTACATTGCAAAAAGCAACAACAAATAAACCAGAGAACACAAGTTACTCACCCCAAGCTCACTTGTAAACAGAAGTCTCCTGGAGTTGTGAAGTTCTTTCAGGGAAGAAGTTCTTCCTGATAGAACTTAAGGGCTCAGGTCCCCAGTGAGGAGTATTATCACATCATCGTCATCTGGATTCAAACTAAGAACGGAAGCCCTTGTCTCTTTTTCCCTTTGGTTTATCTCAGGATAGTAGGCGTTCAGATCAACATTGAGATTTGCCTTTTTATGATATAACTTTGTATTCTCATGTGGGAGAGCCACAGATCCAAAGTAGGTCAAGTGACCTGAGTGTAAGCGGCTGTAGCTGTCTTTCTTCTCCGTTGTCCGTGGTATAGTAACTGAGGGGCGCCGATGCCAAATGTCAGAGTAGCCTATTTGCACAGAATAGCAATTATCTTCATGGGAGATAGGTTGAGTTTCCCAATTTGACATGAAAATAAAGTAAGGCTGGGAGAAGAGTGAGCTAATTATTTTTCTGTTGCTGTGATAGAATACCATGACCCAAAGTAAGTTTAGAAGAGAGAGTTTACCTGGATTTACAGTTCTAACAGAGATAGAGACGCGTGGCATCAGGGAGGCGTGGCATCAGGGAGGCGTGACATCAGGGAGGCGCTGGGCATCAGGGAGGCGTGACATCAGGGAGGCGTGACATCAGGAGGCGTGGCATCAGGGAGGCGTGGCATCAGGAGGCGTGGCAGTAGGCACCACAGACAGGAAGCATACCGCTTTATGCTAAGAGACACCACGACCAAGAGAGCTTATAAAAGAAAGCATTTATTTGGAGGTCATACAGTTTCAGAACATTAGTCCACAACCATCTTGGCAAGGTGTGTGATGACAGACAGGCAGGAAGGCATTTTGCTGGGACAAAAACTGAAAGCTTTATATCCTGGTCCACAGGTAGGAGGCAGAGAGAGAGAGAGAGCAGATAAAACTGGTTCTAGTGGGAGTCTTTGAAACCACAAAGCCCACTCCCAGTGATACACCTCCTTTGCAAGATCACAGCTTCGAATCCTCCTTAAACTGTTCCACCAGCTGGGAACTAAACATTCAAACACTGGCCCTATGGCGGACATTTCTCATTCAAACCCCCAAAATTGTAATCTTGTTTCATATTGGTAAGCCAAGTCGGGTATGCACACCTCTAGTCCAAGCACAACCAGGCTGAGGCAGAAGGCTCATATGTTCAAGACAAGTCTGGGCTACATAGTGAAACTCTGTCTCAAAAAAACCTCAAATGAAAGTAAGCAGGTATTGTGGTTCATGGCTTTAATCCAGCATTTAGGAGTCTGAAGCAGAAGGATTTCTAGGGGCTCAAGGTCATTCAGAGCTACCTAATGAGTTTCAGAAGAGCCAAGGCTACATTGTGACACTCTGTCTCAAAAAACCTCAAACCCAGATAAGCCAAAACCAATCCCTAATAAAGAACCAACTCCCTAAAACAAACAAACAAAATCTTTAAACATCAAGAACAAAACATTGCCATCCAGCCACAGGTACAAGCCTCCCAAATACTTGATGAAACTCTTGTGGTCACCGAAGAATATTTTCAATGGTGTTCCTTTCATCTGCATACCGATTAGGCAGGTCAAACCGGTCCTTGTCTGAAGTTAATTCCGTATTCCACATCAGGAACTGTAAATGCTGTGAGCTAAGACTGATGCATACATGCTAACTTTCTCTTGTAGGGGTAAAGGGGGTAGAACCATCGTTGAAATCCTGTCAAGAAGAGAACTTGGGAAGGAAGTGAAGCTGGAAGCACAATCCTTAAAATTTAGAATCCAAATCAAACTTCAAACTCTGGCTCCCTTTCTATTGAAGATTACAGGGGAAGCTTTTGATCATCTGAACCAAATATAACACAGAAGTAATCGCTAAGTGCTAACCAGCAAAAGAAAGTGGAATTCAGCCTAAGAGGACAGTTTTGATCCCAAATGAAACCATTTTCTCTTCCTGCTAGTCAGGCAGAAATCTAATTGCTCTTGTCTGATCTGCTCTGGGGAGGCAGACTGAGTGTTATGGATTATGGACAGTTGTATTGATTTTAATCTTAGAAATCAACAAGTGAAGATTTTACACTTTGCACACAGTTACTTAGCCGGTGCTAAGAATAAAACCCAATCAATAACAATCATTTTTGTTTTACTGTGACTTGTTCTAATTTCAATGTGAGGTTTGGCTGTTTATGCAAGCGCTTTAAAAATAATCTCTCTCCTCACAAGAGTTTAACATGGAACTATTTTTAGCTCCATATAATTTTTGCAAATAAAACCAGAATAAAACTTAAAGACACTGACTGGTACGACTGGGAGCAGAGAGGGAGATGGAGAAGGAGAGTTGCACCCCAGTTTAGGGCTGAGGGGTGTAGGGCGGGGGGCCGGGGCGGGGGGAGGACATTTGCCTAGCGTGCTGAGCCCCCAAGTTAGATTTCTAGCATTTGAAGGAAGAACACCAGGGTGCAACAAGCTTCTTTTAAAGTGTGCAGATCTTCGATGTTGTGTGAACAGTTCCATCCATCAAGCCATGGGGATGAACCCACGTCCCAGAGAATGGCAGGTATGGTGGCCTCTTCCCTGTCCCCAGGGTTTCCTTGACTTCTAGAGCCCTGAGGAGGCCCAGGCTACCTGCTCAGACTTGCTGTCTAGGACCTGAGTGGCCTGGTATTGAAGGACAGAACTGCAAAAGCCAAGGATAAGCCATGTGTGGTGGCTCATGTCTACAGCCCAGCAACTGCAAGGCTGAAGCAGAGGAGGAAAGCTACAACGTTAAGGCTTCTCTGGGATATATGCTCCCAGATACTTACGGGATAAGCTCCAGGATAGCCTGGGCTACAGAAGAGTGAGATCCTGTTTAAAAAAAAAAAGAAAAAGAAAAAATGTGGTGGTGAGATAGCTCAAAGTTGCTTGCAGCTGAGCATGAGACCTGAGTTTGGTTGCTAAGAACCAGCTCCCATACTCTGCCCTACAAACACACACACACACACACACCACACACACACACACACACACACACACACACACACACACAGCAGTACACCTGCCCCAACTACCTACAAATAAATATAATAAACCTTTTCTTTCTTCCTTCCTTCCTTCTCCTTTCTTCTTCCTTCCTTCCTTCCTTCCTTCCTTCTTTCTTTCTTTTCTTTCTTTCTTTTTTCTTCCTTCCTTCCTTTCTTAAGTATAGGAAGGCAAAGGTGAGGGCTGCATTTTTAATGGCTCTGTCCGTCTTCTCGAGCTACGTTCCTTTCAATCCGTGAACTAAGTCTATTAAGAAAATGGACAGGTAGTGGAACAGGTCACTCCTGAGAGGCAGGCAACGTGACCCAGGAATGGGGTACAGAAGAGAAATCTTTTGAAGATCAGATGAAATAATACTTAAGAAATGACTTTGGCAGTTGTCGAATGCGCCCTGCGCTGCAGCGCTTGCTGCTTCAGCTCAGCCAGGGAACCCGAGATCCATCCTTCCTGACTGGCGTCCACACTGACAGGACGATGAGCGTTCGCAGGCGCTTCCGTGGACCTTCGCCCACACCAGCAGGAATAGTTACTTTGCCGAGCTGGTGATGAGGACGAGGATAGCAACTCTTTCCCTAGGATTCTGCTAGGATTGAATCAAATCCTGCCGTGTTGATAAGATAGTGAGTTCTGTGTGCGTGGGAATGGGAACAGCCTGGAATTCTGTGCGTCCCTAAGCTCCAAGCAGAGCCGTGTGTTTTGACACACGGTCTTACTATGTAGCCTGCAGTGGTCTGACATTTGCAGTGGTTTGCCACATAGCCCAGCAGGGTCTTGAACGCAGTATCTTCCTGTTTCTTTCCCTAAGTGATCCAGGTATTACCACCATGCCTGACTTTACCTTTTAGTTGTTGTTTTGAGACAGTTTCTCTGTGTAGTCTTAGTTGTCCTGGAATTCACTCTGTAGACTAAGCTGGCCTTGAACTCAAAATTTAGAGCTCCACCACCCTCCTGAGTGCTGGGATTAAAGGTCTGTGCCACTACTAACTGGTGGTTTGTTTTTTTAAAGACAACACTGATACCCAACTACTATGTTTACAGGTATGTGAATGCAGGTTCCTTCCTGTTTTTAGTTAAAACTTTCTGTGTGTGTGTGTGTGTGGTGTGTGGTTGCGCGCGCCTGCACTTGAATGTGTGTGTATGACCTGTGGAGGGCGAGGACAACTTTGTGGGGTCGGTTCTTCTCTCCCACCTTCTCGTAGGTTCCGGGGATCAAAGTCAAATTGTCTGTCAGGTTTGCTTTGCAAGCTCCTTTACCCGCTGAGCCATCTTGCCTTCGCCTGTTTACCCAGGCTGGCCTTGAAGTTGACTGAATAACTAACGCTGGCTTTGAACTCCTGATGTCCTTTCCTCTGTCCCCCAACTGCTGCCATTACAGACATGCGACCACACCTGCTTTACATGTATCTCAAAATTACTTTGTAATATTTATATGATAAACACAAAATTTAATTGGAATTAAATAAAATGTTTATCTTAGACCATTGGTTCTCCCCTGTGGATCATGATCCTTTGGGATTCCCACATCAGAGATCCTGCATATCCAATATTTGCATTATGATTCATAACAGTAGCAAAATTACAGTTATGAAGTAGCAATGAAATATTTATGGCTGGAGGTCATCACAACAGAGGAACTGTATTAAAGGGTCACAGCATTAGGAAGGTTGAGAACTACTGTCATAGACCCCAAAACTAGCTGTGATTCTCCTCTAAAACTTACAATCATGTTATCCTGTTCTACCTCTTGCAGTGATTATGGCTTTAAAAAGGTTGGTGTGTGTGGTGTGTGTGAGTGTGTGTGTGTGTGTGAAGTGTGTGTGTGTGTGTGTGTGTGTAGGGGGATGCATGTAGAGTCATCGAGGAGCTTGCGGGAGCTGGTTCTCTCCATTCACTACGTGGGTCCCAGGGATTAAACTCAGGTTGGCAGGCTTGGCATCAAGCACCTTTTTACTGGATGAGCTATCTCATTGACTCCTGTGGGTGATTTCCCAAAGAATCACCTTCATTTCTCCTCCTGGGCCTTAGGCAATCTGTTCTATTCTTCATCTTCTATCCTCAGTGTGTGAGGGTTGCTAGTTTGCCTTGTAGGCTTCTGTTTGTTCGCTAACTGAGACTGATGAGTGCTTTCTGGTCTCAGCCTTTGCAGTAGCTGGGACCACAGCTGTGCAGCCCTGAGCTATGTGTTACTGTTTTGGCTTGAGTGAGTCCTGAGTTAGATAAAGCTGAGGTGTGTCTTGAATCGGTTCCCAGGGGTGCCTCAGAGGAGAAGGAATAGACAGGCATAGTAATTTTCAAATAAGTTCAGCTCTCCTCCAGAACCCAGGGTCTACACTAGGAATGCAAGTGGTTGCCACTTCAACCCAGACATTCCCCAGAATGAGCACAGGAATGCCAGAGAAGATGCCCCCAGCTTCCCGCCAGTCTCCAGATGTCCTTTTCTCCGCCGAGTATTCAACTCAGATGTGAAACCTTTGGCTGTTTGACAGTTTGTGTTCTGAGCTTTTTGGTATCTGTGTGTTCTTCAGTATTTGTGTTGGAAGAGAATCACCCGTCCCTCCTGCTGTTTCCAGAAGGGTCATGGGCTCTTACTGGGCTAAACTTTTGGTTTATGAAATATCTCTCACTTCTGCAGTGACTTCCTGTTTGTGGAGTAGTCTGAGAACATTTCTACTAGTAGAGACAGAGGCTGTCCCCTTGATGGCATAGATTGTGTTTATATCCCCTGAGGCATGAGTTCTCTGCCTTGGCTGCATGTTAGACTCATCTATGGAGTTAAAAAAAAAGATGCTTTGAATTCTGCCCACATTTAGGGGAATCTAAACTCTTAGGTCAAACAATGAAGAAATGCAGAAACTAGGAGTTTGCTTAGTGGTCTATAGTGAAGGATGGTTTTTTTTTTTAAATATTAAGTCGATTATTATAGGTTTCATTATGGTAAAAATTGTTCTTGATAATGAAGTGTAAATTTACCTGTAGAACTTACAAAAGTCTGGGCTCCTAGGCTAGTTGGATAGTTCAGTGGGTAAAGGCACTTACTGCCAGAATGGATGACCTGTGTTCAATCCCTGAGAGTGGAAGAAAAAAACCCAATTGTCATGAGTTGGTGTGTAACGTCATGCTTCATGCATACATGCACACATATACACACACACATACACACACACAGTCACAAACACACATACACACACATACACATGCACACACATATACACACATACACACACATACACACACATACACACACACACCACACATATACATGCACACACACAATCACAGACACGCACACATGCACACAAACATACACATGCACACACACAGTCACACTAAGTGAACTAAACTGTAATAATAAAAAGCCAGATGTGGTGGTATACACCTTTAAATCCAGCACTGGGGAGGCAGAGGCAGTCAATCTTTGTGAGTTCAAGACTGCCCTGATCTACATAGAGAGTTCCAGGCCAGGCAAATCGACACACTGAGATCCTATCTTAAAAAAAAAAAAAAAAAAAAAAGCGGAGGGTGGGGGAGGTATATCAAGCATTTTAAAAACACAAGAAGATGGCTTAGGAGTACCAGCTGCACAGAACTGACGTCATGCGTCTGATCCCGGAACTCATGCAGGAGGAGAAGTCAGATGAGGAGCAGGTGAGCATCTGTGATCTCAGCACTTCCCGAGTGAGACAGGAAGTAAAGGCAGGAGAATCACACAGACACTCACTGGCTACCTCGCCTAGAGTACAGGCACAGCCTGCCTCTACAAGGTGAGAGAGGGGAGCTGCATTCTGAAGGTTGTCTTCTGATCTCCACACAGACGATTGCCCTCCCTTCCTTCGCAGAGCTGGGGATCTCATCTAGAGCTTTGAGCACGCTAGGCTAGCAGTCTGCCATGAGTCACAGCCTCAATTTGAAATTTGCATCATTGTAACTTAAAAGAAAACACTGGCATTGTAAAATAGATCTCTGACTTCTTAGTTCAGCAGTCATTAGTAACTTGACAAATACTGATCACTTTTGAAGGGTTAATTTGCTTAGCACATTTGATATTTGGACATGTCAGTCTAAAGTAAATCATAAGGAATGATAGCTAAAGATTCATCATGGAAGTGAGACCGGGACCCCAGTGGGTTACAGGCTTTCCACCTGTCCCTCAGAATATTTCTAATACTAACCAACCTCTGATACTCGCCCCACCTTCTCTCTACATAGATACCCTCTTTTTAGTGTCCAGGAGAGCCATGCCAGTTTAGTGATGGGTCACCACACATTGTTCTTTCTCACAAAGACAGTCTGTGTATCCTTCTTTTTTCTCTTTTTAATGGCTAGGACAAAAAGAGAAATGGCGTCCACTCTTTCAGCAGAGACATATTCATATTTACTCATTAAACAGGGATTTATAGCAGATGTCTTAGGACAACACATTAGACTAATGTTCTCGATGTTCCCTTTCAGTGAGAGACACTGACATAATGCTGTCCTTGAGAGTGAGGTGGCACCCTCTTATATTTCTCCTAAGCCTTAGATAGAGCTATTGAAGAAGAGTGAGCGCTGTCGCAGAATTCCCAGCACCTGGTTACCCTCCCTCCCTGTGAGGCTCACACACTCACTACGATGGCCAGCTTCCTGTACTTTCTTGACACATACCAGTGTATTTTAGGAATCTCTCACTCTTCGTTGTTTGTTTTAAAAAATATGATATTTGCATTAACTCTTTGAAAATCGCATACGTGTACACAATGTGTTTTGACAACATCTATCCAGCTCTTCCACCCAACTCCTCCGTGCCTCGCCCTCGAGCCCAGCCCCGCCCTCTCCACGTTCTCGGCTCTGGCTAGAGCAAGGGTCAAAGAGCATAGGGGGGACCATGACTGCAGGCGTCTCTGCATTATCTCATTAAGTACTGATCCCCAGGAAGGCAAACAGCCTGTCTCGAAATTTGCTTTGCAAGGAATATAATAAGGAAATCTAAGAAGGCTGGACAGAAGGTGTGCTTAATCTCTCGTAATGCTGGTTCACCCCAGTTTCAGACCAAGAGTGATGATACTTTGAAAAAAATTGGGAGTCTGCCTGCGGGCAACATTCACCCCTGATGGAAAGATTGCTACAGAAACCTAACCCTTGGAAGTTCCCAACGTCCGAGTAAGGATTTATTAAAGGAATTAATATCTTTGAAGGCTCAGAAAGCAATCCTGTTTTCCTACAAGATGGATGAAAGGGAGAGATTTCAAAACATTTGCTAGAAAACATCAATAGCCAATCCTGCTGATTTAATTTTTTCAATCCCTCAGGCATCAAAAGAAGTTGTGACTTGTCCACATTTACCTTGGAAGCAAAGCAATATTGTAAATTAGAAATGACCAGGGCTTTGCTGGCTGCATTTCATTTTTAATTAGTAGAAGTTTCAGGAAACTTTGGAACATTTTTTCCAAAGAAGCTGAAGAACTTGTCCCTTTTGGATGCAGGAGTATCTGGCCACACTCACTCACACACGACAAAGCTTTGGATCTTGTTGTCTATCCCAAGCCTATAAAAAGTCGTGTCCACACACCCCCATTTCTCTTCCAGTTTATTCTTGACTCAGCAGACATATCTTATTCTTTTGTTGGGAACTCACCAGACATTTACTTGTCAAAGACTGATCCTAAAAATAGAAACAGTTTCTAACAAAGAGACACCCAGATTGCAAAAGTGGTAAAATAGTGACTGGGTTTGCTTCTGGTGGTAAACCCATGGAAGGCAACGCTAGGGTTGTCCATGACTTTGAAATTAAGATTTTCCTCTGAGAATAATCTAAAACAGAGGTCATGTCTTACATTAGGCTAATCATTCATTCACTCGACACACAAGCTTGTTTCAGCTGCTCAGGGTCATTTGAGCCTAGGCGTGCAAGGCTAGCTCAGACAGCAAGTAAGGATCCCAGTTCAAAAAAAAAAAACCCCAAAACCCAAATCATCAAAAACTCCAACAAAGAGGGGGGGCCAGGAAGGGGGATAACATTTAAAATGTAAATAAAGAATATATATATATAATAATAAAAAGAAAAACCTCCAACGAACAAAAGTATTTTATTGACTACATTTTAAAAAAATTCAATGCCAGCCAATTGGTGGGGGCACATGCCTTTAATCTCAGCACTTGGGCGGCAGAGGCGGGCAGACTCTGAGGCTAACCTTGTCTACGGAGACAGCTCCAGGACGGACAGTCAGGGCTATAAAGTGAAACCCTGTCTTAAATTGCCCCCCATCCCCCGTCACTCCCCAAAATTCAGTATCCCTGGCTGGCCGTGAACTCTTGATCCTCCTGTGTCAGCCTCCTGATTTCTGAGCCCTCAGGCCACAGTGCCTTGTCTGGAGCTGTTGTGTCTAGCAGTATTTCAAGCCCTTAGGATAAAGCGATAAACAAATCAAGTCTCTAATGTCAGGAAACGTATATTCATTAATGGAAATATTTAGCTCTGAACAGTATTCTATAAGTAGATAGTTCAGGAAGCACCTGAGTGCTATTAAAGTAAGAAGAATATATCTAAAAACACGACTATCTTAGTATGGTGGCTAATCTTGGTTGTCAGCTTGACCGCAATTGCAGAAACTTTGGGCACTCCTGTGAGGGGTTTTCTTGATGGATCATTTGAAGCAGGAAGATCCCTAAATGTGTACAGCACTTTCTGGTGGCAGGTCAGATAAAGGGACGTAGAAGAAGGAAGCTTTTGCTTTTTGCCTGTTTGTCCTCACTCTCGCTGGCAAGTTCGTCTATCCCATGGCTACGGAATTTTTAGAATCAGCTTCGTGTAGACTGAGGACCAGCTTTCCAGAAATCTCCACCTTCAGCACTAGATGGAGACCGCTGAAACATCCAATCTCCTGGACTGAGCAACTACTAGATTCTTAGCCTCTTGTGGGAACTACCTGAACCATAGCATGGAATTCAATCTGATAAATATCACACACACACACACACACACACACACCACGCACACACTTATTCTATCATATCAATTCTGTTCTCTTAGAGAATGTTAACAAATATACTTAGTCTGCATGTCTGCAAAATTATCATGTGTGTGTGTGTGTGTGTGTGCCTGCATGTACATGCACCCAATTATATGTGCATGGCTGTGTATGTGTGTGTGTGTGTGTGTAGGCCAGAGGTCAACATTAGATATCTTTCTTTCTCTCCAGCCTCTAGTTTTTAAGACAGTCTCTCTCTGGACATGAAAGCTAACAGTTCAGCTAGGCTGTCCAGCCAGTGACCTTCGGGGGTTCTCCTGCATCTGCTTCCCCAATTCTGGAATCACATGAGCACACTGACAAACCTGGGATTTCAGGTAGGTGCCGGAGACCCACACTCAGGTCCTCGTGTTTGTGTGACTGACAGTTTACAAGCCGAGTCATCTCAGCTTCACTGACACAGTTCTAGAGCACTTTTCTTTCAGCGCATCGGGGACTGTAAGTGGCCTCCGCATTCCTTCTGAGTTCCTGTTTACTGAACTCAGGCGGTGTGGGAGGGAAGCTTCTCCTTTGTTACGGGTGTCTAGATTAGATGGGATGACTCAGGTGTGGAATCGAGAGAGGCTGCTTCGTTCTGAACTCTAGATTACACAGTTACACCTTGTCCCTGGAAGACTAGTGGCTTTTCTCAGAGAAAACCAGTTTCAAGAACATGCCAAGAGCAGGCTGAGCCAATCAGAAGGAAGAGTTCGAGAAGGAAGGGCAGAGCTAAGCTTACCACCTTGCTCTGAATCTCTAACTCAAGAATCCACACAAGTCACTCCCCTAACAGGAGAGCAGTAAAAGACTGAACAGATTGGAAGACCATCACTCAGGGCCGCCCACCTGTGACAGGAAGATGGGGAGTGAAGGTGCCCCTCCTTGGTTTCTGAGACACACCTGTCCCTCCCCCTATGGGGACGACTTCCCTCCTGCTCATCTTCCAAGTTGCAGTTCATATGGCTCACTGTCCTTTGAAGCTTGAGGGGACTGGAGAGAGGCAACCCTACTTCTGTGCTGTCCTGGGACTTTAAGTGGCATTTATGAATTTAATATATGTGCTTTGTCTTGTGAGTATAGAAACTATGCCTTACATGTCCTTTTATGTCCATAGCAGATGTTCAGTGAATTCTTCCTGAATGACTGAAAACATGGTAAATTTGGTTATTTTTTTAAGCTTCATCTGGTAGCAAGATCAACAAGAAGACTAGCAAGCAACAAGAGTTTCTCTTGGTAGAAATTCTGTGCTCTAAAAATTGGCTAGCAAACTTCATTGAGTGTCTGTAGACTTAATGCCTATCACAGAAAGTTCGCTGGCACAGCTTCACAGGGCCTGGTGACTGATGCTCAGCCTCTGAAGGGTGTGGTGTTCTTGTCATCGTAACTTTCCCCAACTAGGAGGCAACAGGGAGTCACTTTGAAAAGCTCCAATGAAGGTCTGGAGAGACAGCTCAGAGGTTAAGAGCACTGACTGTTCCTCCAAAGGTCCGGAGTTCAATTTCCAGCAGCCACATGGTGGCTCACAACCATCTGTAACGGGATCTGATACCCTCTTCTGGTGTGTCTGAAGACAACAACAGTGTAGTGTACTAGACAAATAAATCTTTAAAAAAAAAAAAGAATGCTCCAATAAAATTGTGGTTCCTTCAGCTCTTGCCTCCAAATCTGATGATCCTGAGTTTAGTCCTTGGCACCCACTTGATGGAAAAAGAACTCTTTCAAGTTGTCTTTCACCTTACACACGCAAAATAATAAAAGTTTTTAAAAAGAAGGGATACAAGATTATTTTCTTCTTAAATTTCTGCACTATCTTTACAGCAAGAGTATATTTAATTATGAAAACATTATTTCATAAAGTTATGTAATTAGAAAGGATTTTTTAGCTTAAAAAAAAGAGGCTTATTTTTATTTTATGGGTATGACGATTTCTATGTATGCATGCCATGTGTGCAGTATCCAAGGCGGCCAGTAGAGGGCACTGGATGTCCTGGAGCTGGAGTTACAGAAACTTGTGAGCCACCCCGGGTGGGTGCTGGAAATCCAACTTGTGTTCTCTGCAAGAGCAGTAAGTGCTCTCAACTGCTGAACTTTCTCCAGACCACGGTTTTTAGCTTCAATTAGTAAAATTAATCTGTAGATCCTTGTAAAAAGAAACACAAAAGGTAAGTTTTTGTGTTATTCTCTTAATTTCCGATGATCATTCAGTTATGAATATGAACTTCTGAGCTGGGCATGGTGGTGCACACCTTTAATCCCAGTACTCAAGAGTCAGAGGCAAGCGGATCTTGTGAGACTAGCCTGATCTACAAAGGGAGTTTCAGAGCCACACCTACCCCGTGAGCCCCGCCCACTGAATAGGTAGCATTCTCTCGGAATACGCCACAGAAACAGGTTCTGGTAACCTTAGCAGCGTTCGCTCCACAGTCCTTTTGCCCACTGCCACAGCACTCAGTCAATCCACCACCTCCCGTGCCAGGACCGTGCTACCACCAGCACCATGCCCTACCCATACCCAGCACTGACCCCGGAGCAGAAGAAGGAGCTGTCTGACATCGCTCGACGAATTGTGGCTCCGGGCAAGGGCATCCTGGCTGCAGATGAGTCCACTGCAAGCATCGCCAAGCGCCTGCAGTCCATTGGCACCGAGAACACCGAGGAGAACAGGCGCTTCTACCGTCAGCTGCTGTTGACTGCGGACGACCGTCTGAATTCCTGCATCGGGGGCGTGATCCTTTTCCACGAGACACTGTACCAGAAGACGGATGGTGGAGTTCCCTTCCCCCAAATTATCAAGTCCAAGGGTGGTGTTGTGGGCATTAAGGTGGACAAGGGAGTGGTGCCCCTGGCAGGAAATGACGGCGAGACCACCACCCAAGGACTGGATGATTTATCTGGACGATGTGCTCAGTACAAGCAGGATGGAGCCGATTTTGCCAAATGGCGTTGTGTGCTGAAGATTGGGAAACATACCCCCTCAGCCCTTGCCATTATGGAAAATGCCAATGTTCTGGCTCGTTATGCCAGCATCTGCCAGCAGAATGCCATTGTACCCATTGTGGAGCCAGAAATCCTCCCTGATGGAGACCATGACTTGAAGCGCTGTCAGTATGTAACTGAGAAGGTGTTGGCCGCTGTCTACAAGGCTCTGAGCGACCACCATGTCTACCTGGAAGGAACCTTGCTGAAGCCCAACATGGTCACTCCGGGCCATGCTTGCACTCAGAAATTTTCCAGTGAAGAGATTGCCATGGCAACTGTCACAGCACTTCGTCGCACAGTGCCCCCTGCTGTCCCTGGAGTCACTTTCCTGTCTGGAGGGCAGAGTGAGGAAGAGGCATCTATCAACCTCAATGCTATCAACAAGTGTCCTCTGCTCAAGCCGTGGGCCTTGACTTTCTCCTTTGGCCGAGCCCTGCAGGCTTCTGCCCTAAAGGCCTGGGGTGGGAAGAAGGAAAACATGAAGCTGCCCAAGAGGAGTACATCAAGCGTGCCCTGGCCAACAGTCTCGCTTGTCAAGGAAAGTACACCCCAAGTGATGAGTCAGGGCGGCAGCCAGTGAATCCCTCTTCGTCTCTAACCATGCCTACTGAGCAGAGGTGGCCTAAGGCTGCCCCTCCAGCACCCCGGGTCCCGTCTACCCACTTGCTCTTGAGGAGAGGAGCCTTCAGGCTCTCTCCCACCAATCCCTCTTGCTGCACCTCATGACCCTGGTGTGTGGTATTGTCCGTGAATGCTGACTCTGTCATCCCTTCCAGCCGGCTGCTAAACAACAACTATTTAAAGGGAAGGGGGGAAGGGCCGCATCTGCTCCTTTCTCTGAAAGATTCACGGGGCGTGGAGGTGGCAGGAATCACGTTTTCAGGTTATGTCTGTAATATGGCTTAAAGCATCCCCACTCCAGCAATCCTGTGTGTTTTTAAAGTCTGCTTCAAACAGGTGTTTGTTAGTTTCTTTCTTTCTGTCTGGGAACTACTGTAACCTTGAAAATTTGAACTGTTTGGTCAGTGAGCAGTCGCCAGACCTCGAGTCTACATATCAGCAAATGTGCTTCTGTTTAACTATCTTTTTTACAGTCATAAGAGAAATAAACATATAAAATAAACGCATCTCAATGCATAGCTGCGCAGGAGTACAGATGTTTTATTAATGAAAATGAATCCAGCTTTTGGTAAGTCATGGCGGCAATATAACGTTTCATTGTTTGGTCCTGTGCTAGACAGTCCCTGCTGTTTCCACAAATTCCTGTAATGCTTAATGGACATCTGGAAGAATTCAGCCAATTAATCGAATTCACATAGGAGCTAGGCTAATGGCTGTCTGAAAGGCAGATTACATTAAATCAAACTTGCAATATGAATGAAAGCACTTAATCATACATGCAACATTCATTAGATGCGACACAGCAAGTGTTTTGATTACGTTAATGAAAGATCAGGTAAAGTGCATCAGCTGAGCAGATTGAAAAGACAGCATGCTTACAAATGTTTGATTACGGCGAATATCAACAGAAACGCTGCCAGTAATTTATAGCAAAACATATTTGTGGGCGTCTAAGAGCTGCTGAGCACAGGGAAACGGAGATCCAGGTGCAGAGCAGTGATTAATCCATGATAGAACTTTAGTCAGGTGTCAGGAAGGGGCGGGAGTTTCGTTCTTTAGAGGCACGGGCTCCTTCAGGTGGCGACTTGAGATCATTGTGAACCCCAATTTCATTTTCTCTACGGATCTTTGGTGAAGAGGTAGCACTGGCGTAGGGAACACCCTGACTTAAAAGAGGACTCACCTCTGAGAGCAGGGTTCACAATCTCTTGGCAGGAATCGAAATCTCAGTGCTCTTAGTTATGGCCGGCCTCTAGAGCCATGAATATGTTTGACTGTCCCTGCATTTTCTCAGACACTCCCCACTAACATTCTAGAAAAGAAAACTTACAAAGGGTGCTTCTTACATAATATTAATGGATTTATAAATTCTAGGATACAATAAAATGTCATTTGTAGCTTTTTTTGTAGAAAATAAGGATAAAGGATATGTAATATAAAGGATATATAATATTTTTAATGTATTACATTTAATGTATTACATCTAATATATGTGGTTTTTAGAGCAAGGTCTTATATATATAGCCCAGGGTGGCCTTGAATTCAAAGTCTTCTTCCCTTTATCTTCCAAGTACTAGGAAGACAGGTGTGTACCAGTATGCCCAGCTAATACATTTGGAATTAATTGTGTAATTAATAAAACTATAAAACAATGAAAATTGTATTTTATACAACTATGTATGACTTTTCTTCTACAGTGAATACTAGTATCAGAGAGGACTACCATTAGAGATGGTGAAAACCACTCGTTCCCTGGGGACCTAGCACAGGAGCTGAGCTGGCTTTTATGGCTTTAGTTTGATAGCAGTGGAATTCTGAGGACAGAAATGGAGTGACACCTGGTAGGTCCTCCTTGGGTGCTGTCTCCAATTCAAACTGACCTACATGGAGGCAAGGATTCCATTGCTCTGACACCAGGGGAGACACCAAGACAGGAAGATGGGAGTTGTAGCCACCAGGTGTTTATGATGCTCTATCCAGTAAACTATCACAGAGGAAAACAGAAGCAGCAGGAATCCCAAACAAGAGATCATCCCAGTCCAGAACACAGGCAAGCAGCAGGAAGCAGAGATGTATGAATTTTCTGAAGAAAAGCAGGGAAAACCTAGAACATGAGAAAACTGATATTCAAGCCACTTAGTTCACTTGATAAGAAATGTAACAAGATAATTGAGAAGTCACTGTTCCAGAATGAAGTCTTCTTCAGCCTATTCTGGCTGCTGTAACAAAGTACTATGGACCAGGTAGCTTCTGCAGAACAGACAGCTATTTCTCACTGTGCTAGAAGGTGAGAAGTCCAAGGTCAAAGCTCCCGCAGGCTGTGTATCTAGTGAGGTTTGCATTCTCAGTCTCAGACTGTGACTACTTTCTGTGTCTTCACTGGAGAAGGGTCGGGGTTCCCTGGGGTTTGCCCTATGACCTCACCACCTGCCAAAGGCCTTGCTTCCTAAAGTCACCGCCTTAGTGTTCTGTGTCGGTGTATGAATTTTAGAGTCACATGTATTAAGATCATTGCAGAAGCATGTGATTGCTAGTGTGTTTTCCCGCATTGTATATGCATTTACAGAAAGGGAAGGGAAAGTTACCTGGATCAGAGGTACCCATTATTTATCTGCCCACCTAATGGTTTGTCTATGGTCTTTCTCTTTCTCCTTTGAGACAGGACTCATTCAGGTTCCCAGGTTGGGCTCACCATACAACATATGTAACCAAGAATGACTTTATATTTCGATTCTCCTGTCTCTACCTCCTGAATGCTCGGATAACAGCCATGCACCACTATGCCTGTTTCATCCAGAATTGGGGATTAAACCTGAGGCTTTGTATATGCTATTAATTAATCTAACCCCCAGATTTTATCTGAGATAAGGACTCGTATATCTCAGGCTGGACTTGAACTTGTTTTATAGCAAGTCTGGCTTTATATTCTTGATCCTCCTGTCTCAGCCTCTGATTGCTGGGATTATAGGTATGTACTGACACACCCGGTGGATCTGTGATCCCTTCATCCCTAGGGGCTTATGGGTAGATAACCACATGGGAGTCTCATATAATACTGCTTGCTTAAGCCTTACACAAACATTTAGTTAAGTAACTTCAAGATGTCCATTTCACTGATTTACAGTGAAAAAATACAACCCAGAATTATCTTAAATCATTTGGTTTGTCTCAATTATTTGTGCAGTCCTCTTATTGGGAAATATAGTGGTATATTATAATTTTAGATGTCAAGTATTTAATGCCTCTGTTTGGAAATACAATAATGATTTTAATTCACTCAGGTGAGTCAAACTGAAAGCCCACATTTTTCTCCTCGAGCAAGCCCTCCCTCTATCTCTTGGACTAGATGACAAGCAGCTGACAAACTGAATCTTTTGCAGCATTAATTTTAACATCACTCACTCTGGAGACCCCTCCTATGAAACAACTCTAGTAACAATCCCTTTCGTCTTCTGGTCTACCCATCTACCCTCAGGAATCAGTCACAGGAAGAGAGTGCAGTTGTTTATCACCAGTTGTTGTTTATGCTCATTTCTCTACTTTCTTGACCACTTTGTTGAACTTGGCTGGCGATCAAAGAACTTAAGATGTCTTCCTCTTTCCCAGACAGCAGTCCTGTGAAAAGTGGGAAGTAGTTCTACTCAGATTCAATGGTTTTATTTATTTAGCAATTCAGGCTTGTTTGCTTTCTTTCTTTTGAGAATAAAATCTTTGTGTGCATATGATGTGACTGTGTGCATGCATGTGCTGTGGTGTGCACAGATGTGATTGTGGCATGTATGTGCTGTGGTGTGCATGCATGTGCTGTGGTGTGTGCACATGTGCTGTGTGTGTGCACATGTGCTGTGGTGTGTGCACATGTGCTGTGGTGTGCACAGATGTGATGTGGTGTGCATGTATGTGCTGTGGTGTGCATGCATATGCTGTGGTGGCATGCATGTGTGTGGTGTGCATGCATGTGCTGTGGTGTGTGCACATGTGCTGTGGTGTGCATGCATATGCTGTGGTGTGCATGCATGTGCTGTGGTGTGTAATGTGTGTGGTGTGCATGCATTGCTGTGGTGTGCATGCATGTGCTGTGGTGATGCACAGATGTGATGTGGTGTGCATGCATGTGCTGTGGTGTGCATGCATGTGCTGTGGTGTGCATGCATGTGCTGTGGTGTGCATATGATGTGTGTGTGTGTGCTTGTAATGTGCTGTGGTGTGCATGCATGTGCTGTGTGCACGCATGTGCTGTGGTGTGCACATATGTGATGTGGTGTGCATGCATGTGCTGTGGTGTGCATAGATGTGTTGTGGTGTGCACAGATGTTATGTGGTGTGCATGCATGTGCTGTGGTGTGCATAGATGTGTTATGGTGTGCACAGATGTGCTGTGGTGTGCATGCATGTGCTGTGGTGTGCACACAGAGGTCAGAGGACAACTTTAGACATTGGTCTTTACCTTTTCGCCATGAGACAGGGTCTCAGGTTCTGTTTCATACACCTAACTATCTGGTATTGCAGATGAATGCTCTCCCCCAGCTTCAAGTGCGTTCTGGGATCGAGCTCAGATGCTCTCAATTGTGTGAGTTTGCTCAGTAAGCCATCTCTGAGCCTCTGAGTTTGTGTTTTGAAGATGGGACCTTGCCATGTAGCCCAGGTTGGCCTTGAACTTATGGTGACCCTCCTGCCTCTGCCTCCTGCATACTGATTTATTTGCAGGCAAACTTCACTGTACCTGGTGTTATTATTCTCCCGTCAATGGTTGTTCACCCTCCAGACTATGTTGGATGTGAGATAGGATAGGGAAGAAGTCATTTAGCACCCCGTCCTGACTCCCTTGCGTTCAGTCTACTGGGCTTTCTCTACAGATGCTTGAGCGTGTTGAAGGGAAAACTTCTAGTTCTTTGGAAAGTTAGTTATGGCAAATGATGTTTTTCTGGGGCACACAGGTGAAAGGATGTCTTGCTAAAGCAGACACTTGAAAAGTGACCCCACAGACAGTGGAGGGCAAGCACTGAGCTTTGGCTTGATTTGCTCCACCTTGCTATTCTTCGCTAAAGACACACATGTATTGGTTCACCTTACATAGCATTGTTGGTTTGCCTTACATAGCATTGTTGAGCTCAACTTGTGATAACTCAGAAACTGAGAGAAATTTGCCCAAGAACTGCTTGTGAGGTTCCCGCGGCAGTTGTCTCTTCCACGGCCTCACCTCAGGCCAGTTGGTAAGCCTGTCAGTTTCTTCAGGATTGAACTACAGCTGCCTGGTGTCTGCTTGCTGAAAGGACTGGACTGTAGCTGCCAGTTCATGCCTGGGTCTGCCTACCTAGTGGATTGGTCTGTGGCTGCTGAATCCTATTTGGTGTTTGCCACAGGATTGCCCAAGAAAATCAAAAGCTCATTCCCAAAGAACTGTTACTGAACAGGTCCACTTCCTCCATATCCTAATAACTTTTGTCTTCTACTACCTCTGCTGGGTGGTGGGCTAGAGGAGAGGTTTAACTCCTATTAAGAGTAGGTTACAAAAAATTTATGCCTAACAGTGTTTCATTTTAATTTTTGTTAAGTTCACGTCCCTGGCATGTTTCTAATGGTGATGACAAAGCCTTTTGTTGAGCTGCCCCACTGAGTCAGACAAGAGTAAACACATCTCCACAGCTTCCTTGAGAGGGATGGAGGAAGCAACTCTGAGGTTAAGCAAGTCTCTCAAGAAAACAAAGCAGGTTTCCCAGCCAGGATGAGAAGCCACGTGTGTGGCTTCCAGTCAGTTTCGATATACTAACTCTCTTTGCGTGCCTTGTGCCTTTCCTCCGTCACCGTAGTCCTTTGTCTTCTCAGTGGAGCATTCTGAACTGTCTTAAGTTTCTCAGTGTTTGAGACAGTGGCATCAGTCTTGATCTCTATGATCCTCCCGCTTCAGACTTTTAAATGCCGGGATTATAGACATAAACCACATCTGACAATCTGTAAATTGTGTCGTGTAATCGCTTATTAACAGTCACAGAGAGAAGAGCTCAGGCAGATATTTACATGAAAAGTGGATAGGCACAATCAGTTCCTTCACTTAATGAGGTCACATGTTTAATCAATGCAAGCACAGAGCTGGTGGCTAGAGAATGGGAGGTCCCAGGCTCGAATCGGAGTCCGCGATGTCCTCACGTAAGGCTGTGTTGGAAGCTGGTCCCGGGGAGGCTCTTTAGGCCTAAGATTAAATCATCTTTAGGGGTTCTGATTCTGTGGCACTTAAACTACATGGGGTCATAAAGAAGCTGAAGAAAGCAGAACGAAACTTCAACATTCAATAGCACAACAATATTTCTTCTCAACAGCCAAACAAAATAAATA
The DNA here is from genome assembly GCA_021653895.1 of Mastomys natalensis. NCBI lineage: Eukaryota > Metazoa > Chordata > Mammalia > Rodentia > Muridae > Mastomys > Mastomys natalensis. The sequence goes on along the minus strand of JAJTUV010000418.1, from coordinate 577,697 downwards.
AACAAAAAAAGAAAAAGGCCCACTTGAGAGGAGCGGAAGGGCAGGTGACGGGCAGTTTTGTTTCCATTAGTTCCCTCATCAAAGGCTTTTAAAGTACTTTACAAAACATTGTGCCTCACCCTCTGTGAGAGGAAAGCGTTATTATCTCTAGAGAAAGGTGGAGGGAAGGAGGAACAAAGGTTTACTTCTTTTGTGCCAACTGTTTTGTGGAGTATTTGAAATGAGTCTCGAAGTTAGAGGATCCGGAGAGAAGGCTGGAAGAATTTGTGATTGAGGGGCATAATTTCACACGGCGTAAGTGTCTGGAGCCCGCTAATACAGAGAATCTTCATTTCCAGTGAAGAGCAATGAAAGCCTTGGGCTGCTTCAACGCCTCAGCGCGTCCTGCAAAGAGCAATTCCAGCTTCGGAAGACCCTCCGCTTGCAGCAAAGTCCTTCAGTGAAAACTGATGAATTCTCACATGATTGTCCAAAATCTGTCTGTAGTGTTCCTCTATGCACACAGGCTTTCTTGGGTGGAATATTAAATATTTTGCAGGGCACAGTGCAGGTTCCTGTCACATACTCACAGAGACCTGCCCTGGCCTGAGTTTACTTGGGTTCTTTTCATCCCCTGTTCTCCTTGTTTGTTACATACCACTCTTTCTGTGATTTGTTTCATGAATGAACCCTAGGCAGGAAAAATGATGTGATGCTTAATAAGAAAAACATTGCATTTGTATTTATAAAAAGTCTATAAAATTCAGTTATATAGTAACTTCTTCTTTTGGAGATTCTCAGTCTCAATATTGCTATTGAGAAAAATGGCACTCATACTTGTTTGTGTACATATTTAGTTTTATGTGTGTGTATGTATCTGTCTTCGTGTTTGTATGCTACATGTATGCAATTGCCCACAAGAGGGTGATGAATCTTCTGGAACTTGAATTGCAGGCGGTTGTGAATTGCCTTATGAGAATGCTGAGTACTGACCTTGGGTCCTCTGGGAAAATGGCAAGTGCTCTTAAATGTTGAGACACCTCCAGTATGGGTTGGAAATGCATAATATCTCCACACCACCCCTCCCATACCCATATTGCAGAGTTTCTCTGTGTATCTTTGACTGTCCTGGAACTTGCTCTGTAGACTAGGCTGGCCTTGAAGTCACAGAGATCAGGCTACCTCTGGGATTAAAGGCATGAACCACCAACACCCAGCTACCAAATATATTTTTAAAAAGATTATGGTTTCACTCTGTTATCTAGGATGGCTGGCCATGAACTTCTGTGTTCTAATGATTCTCCTGCCTCAGCTCTCTGAACTTGTGAACTTGTGAGCATCTGATATAGACACACACACACACACACACACACACACACACACATCTGAGTATCCACATCTATACATGTATTTTTTTTTTTCTGAGACAGGGTTTCTCTGGGTAGCCCTGGCTGTCCTGGAACTCACTCTGTAGACCAGGCTGGCCTGGAACTCAGAAATCCACCTGCCTCTGCCCCTCAAGTGCTGGGACTAAAGGCGTGCGCCACCGCTGCCTGGCTTAGACATGTATGTTTATATACATTTTGGGGGCAGTATTGGGTTGAACCCAGATGCTCTTCCATGCATGGCAAACACTCCACCACTGAACCACAGCCCTCGGCTGTTTTCTTTTATTCTTTTTTTTTTTTTAAAGTGGCCTTCACACTCAAACAATCACTGCATGCTTGCTCCATTCTAGGGAAACCAGGGCACAGTGGGAAGCCTGGTGAGGCCTGAGGTTGCTAGGCAATGCACCTCTCTCTCTCTCTCTCTCTCTCTCTCTCTCTCTTTCTCTCTCTCTCTTTTTCTCTCCCCCCAGGGGGAGCCTAGAGGAAAACCCGGTAGGCTCTGTGCCTTGACCCTGTGCTGGAGTCCATTAGCTGGGATCCTCTCATGGGCATCCAGAGAAAAGAACAGTGCTTTCTCCTTAGTTTTGCCTGTGTGGAACCCAAAAGGCCATCAATTGAGAGAACCTTCTATACTGCCGTAGGCATGTTCACATTTTGGAATTTCTGGAGGGCAGAAGTCCATGCTGAAATGTCCTCAGGTAAGCAGAAGACAATTCTGGGATGGCCACTTCTGGCCACGGTGGCCCAGCGAGGTCCCGAGTGCAGTGTGTAGTGTGCTCGTCCCTGGGTTTACAGTTTTTTAAAAAAAGTTTTATTTATTTTATGTCCGTGAATACACTGTAGCTGTCTTTAGACACATCAGAAGAGGGCATTAAATCCCATTACAGATGGTTGTGAGCCACCATGTGGTTGCTGGGAATTGAACTCAGAACCTCTGGAAGAACAGTCAGTGCTCTTAACCACTGAGCTATCTTTCCAGCCCCCTGGGTTTACATTCTTTCTGCCCCTTTTCTGGAATGTTCTCTGAGCCTGGAGGGATTGGTAGAGATGTCTCACTGAGGGCTGAGCACCCAGTACTTATTTTCAGGCCTGATCAGACTTCCCACTGTGCCCTGGTTTCCCTAGTTACAAAATAAGTAGCAATTTATTTTGACTAGGTATGAGTCCCTGCAGTAACTACTACCCACTGTAAAAAGAAGCTCCCTTCACTAAGGTTGACGGCACACTGCGCTGTGGCTATACACATGATATTTCGAAGGCGGTTTGACAATACAGCTTTATATAATTTTAGTGGAGTGCTGGAAGTTGAAACACTCAGAAAGTGAAGTTGTCTATCAATAAGTTGTTGCTGAAAGTAGGATAAATGCTATTGATCTGAATACCTAATTAGGAGCAGGTAGGTCAGTGGTGGCTGCGCTCTGGAGTCGGAGGCGGCCATCTGTCAGTCAATCTCTCCCGAGTTCGAATCCCAGCCCATGCTTGTCAATCAATCAATCAATCCCGAAAAAAAAAAAAAAAAAAAAAAAAAAGAACACCTAATTACGATGAGAGTGGTGTGTGAGCATGCACATGTGCGCATTGGAGATACACGTACATGTCCGTGTGCAGGGGTGCATGAAGGTCAGAGGTCAACCATGGGTGTCTTCCGCAGTTATTTTCTACCTTATTTTTTTGGACAATTTTAAAATTAAATTATTTTATTTATTTACATTCCAAATATTGCCCCCTTTTCCAGTCCCCCTCTCCGAGTTCTACAACCCATCTCCTCTCTCTTTGCTTCTGAGAGGGTGCTCCCCCATCCCCACATCACTCGTTCTCAGGATCCCCCTTCCCTGGGGCATCAAGTATCTACAGGGTTAGATACATCCTCTCCTACTGAGGCCAGACAAGGCAGTCCTCTGCTATGTATGTGGGGGGTGAGAGGGTGGAGGGGGAAGGAGGGGCATGAACCAGCCCATGTATGCTGTTTGGTTGGTGGCTGAGTCTCTGGGAGTTCCCAGGGGTCTGGATTAGTTGATACTGTTGGTCTTCCTATGGGGTTGCAATCTCCTTCAGCTCCTTCAATCTTTCCCTAACTCTTCCATTGCGGTCCCCAACCTCCGTCCAATGCTTGACTGTAAGTGTCTGCATCTGTCTCAGTCAGCTGCTGATAGAGACTCTCAGAGGACAGTCACGCTGGGCTCCTGTCTGCAAGCACAACATGGCATCAGTAATATTGTCAGGGTTCGGTGTCTGCACATAGGATGGATCCCAAGTTGAGGTGGTCTCTGGATGCCCCTTCCTTCAGTCTCTGCTCCATTTTTGTCCCTGCATTTCTTTTAGACAGAAAAATTTCTGGGTTAGAAAGTTTGAAGATGGGTGGGTGTCCCCATATCTCAACTGGGGGCCATGTCTACCATCTATTGGAGGTGGTCTCTTTAGGTTCCATTTCTCCACTGTTGGGCATTTCAGCTAATGTCATCCCCACTGGGTCCTGACAGCCTCTCACATCCCAGGTCTCTGGTACTTTCTAGAGGTTCCCCACCCCTGTCCTCACCCCCACTGCTGCATATTTCCATCCATTCTCCTGGCCCTCTGGGCTTCTCTCTTGTCTCCCCTCATACCTGATTCTGTTCCCCCTTTCCCCTCCTCCTCCTCTCCCTTTCTACCCAGGCCCCTCTCTTCTGCCTGGGAGATTATTTTGTTCCACCTTCTAAGTGGGATTGAAGCATCCACACTTGGGCCTTCTTTCTTGTTAAGCTTCATATGGTCTGTGAGTTGTATCATGGGTATTCTGTACATTTTGGCTAATATCCACTTAACAATTGAGTACATACCATGCACGTCCTTTCGGGTCTGAGTTATTTTGCTCAGGATAATATTTTCTAGTTCCATCCATTTGCCTGCAAAATTCTTGATGACCTCATTTTTAATAGCTGAATAGTATTGCATTGTATAAATGAACTACATCTTCTGTATCCATTCTTAGGTTGAAGGACATCTGGGTTCTTTCCAGCTTCTGGCTATTATAAATAAGGCTGCTATGAACATAGTGGAGCATGTGCCCCTGTGGTATGGTAGAACATCTTTTGGGTATATTCCCAGGAGTGGTATAGTTGGGTCTTCAGGTAGAACTATTTCCAATTTTCTGAAGAACCACCAGATTTATTTCCAGAGTGGTTGTATCAGCTTGCAATCCCACCAACAATGGAGTGGTGTTTCTCTTTCTCCACATCCTTGCCAGCATGTGTTGTCACCTGAGTTTTGATCTTAGCCATTCTGGTTGGTGAGAGGTAGAATCTCAAGGTTGTTTTGATTTGCATTTCCCTGATGACTAAGGATGTTAAACATTTCTTTAAGTGCTTCTTGACCATTTGAGATTTCTCTGTTGGGAACTCTCTGTTTAGCTCTATTTTTAAATTGGGTTATTTGGTCTTTTTGGAGTCTCAAAATATTGAAAACAATTCACAATAAAAGAACTTCCAAGGGAATTACCATTCCTCACCTCAAGCTGTACTACAGAGCAATAGTAATAAAAACCCCATGATGTTGATATAGAGACAGACAGGTCTATCAATAGAACAGAAATGAAGACCCAGAAATAAACCCACACACTTATGGACACTTGATCTTTGACTAAGAAGCCAAAACCATACATTGGCAAAAAGAAAGCATCTTCAACAAATGGTGCTGGTTTAACTGGTGGTCTGCTTGTAGAAGAATGCAAATTGATTCATATTTATTACCTTGTGCAAAACTCAAGTCCAAGTGGATCAAGGACCTCCACATAAAACCAGATACACTGAATCTAATAGAAGAGAAAGTGGGAAAGAGCCTTGAATACATTGGCACAGGGGGAAATTTCCTGAACAGAACACCAATGGCTGAAGCTCTAAGGTCGACAATAGACAAATGGGACTTCATGAAACTGAAAAGCTTCTGCAAGTCAAAGGACACTGTCAATAGGACAAAACGACAGCCTACAGATCGGGAAGAGATCTTCACTTCCCCTCCATCCAATAGAGGTCTAATATCTGAAATACACAAAGAACTCGAGTTCCACCTTATTTTTTGTAGCTCTCTCTACTGAGCTAGGAGCTCACTGATTAGCTAACATACCTGGCCAGCCAGCTCCAAAGATTTGCCTGCCTCCCCCTTCCCCACCTATACTAGGGCTATATATGTATGCTGCCATCCTGTTTTGTTATTGTTTAAGATCTTATTTTTAATTGTGTGTATGTATGTGTGTATGTATGTATGTATGTATGTATGTATGTATGTGTGTATGTATGTATGTGTCTCTGTGTGTTTGTGCATGTGAGTTCAGTACCCACAGAGACCAGAGAGCCTATTGGATCCTCGGGAGCTCGAGCCACAGGCAGTTGTGAGCTGCCCGGCATGGATGTTAGGAACTGAATATGGGTCCTCTAAAACAGCAGAAAACATTCTTAACTGCTGAACTATCTCCCCAGCTCTAAAGAGAAATAATTATATTTATATTTAATTTAATATTTATATATTATTTTTGTTACTATTGAGTAACAATGCTTCTTTTTGAGAAGAAGTCTCACTACATAGCCCCGGACTGTCTTGGAACTCGCTGTGTAGACCTGGCTAGCTTCCACCTCACAGAGATCTGTTTGCCTCTGCCCCCTGAATACTAGCACTAAAGGAGTGCACCACCCGGCCCAGCCTATCTGCTATGTTAACAATCTTCCCTACTCCACAAAACAGCAACAATCATGCCTTAGGGAAAATCTGCACTGTTGGCAAGCGTGATTGTCCTGTACCTAAAAGCGCTCCAGTTACCATGTGCCTGGCCAGGCAAAAGCTTTCTTAATGATTGACAACTCTGATATGCGATGATATCCAGGCCAGTATTCTAATTGCCCCTGTGTAAAGTCTCTAGAGAAGTAGACAGGATAAAGAAAATGTAACCAACACGTAGTATTTATCCTTCCCTGTCCCAATAATACTTCCCAACAGAGTATATGTATGTATGTATACATATATATACACACACACAAAAAATTGATCCCATGAGTTACCATGTCTTTCATAAATAAATGAATAAAGAGACAGCTTCCCAGTGACAGCAATGGTGCTCAGAAGACAGCTTAGGTCTTCTGAGTTCCCCCTTTGTTTCTCTTGGGTTTTGGTTGCCTTATTTTTGTTATGGAATGTTATTATTCATATAGAAACTTCAGCAACACTCTTCTGGTAAAGGAGATAGTTTTTGTAAGTAAATAATGTTAAGTTTTGTATTTATTCTGTCTCCCGGCTTGTTTGAATCTTCCCACAAGTAGCTGTCTCCTGGGCTGATTGCGGTGGGTCCCACAAAGCTTCACACACACTTCATGGGTACATTGTTTTTGGCAGTTATGACTGGATTTTAAAATCTGGGTTTGTTGTAAGCATTTCCAGCAACAATCCTAGAGCATCATGGAGCTACCACAGCAGCTCAAGGGTGAAGTTAATGAAGCAACACTGAAGGGAAGCAGAAGTTCACTCGTCTCTTTCCTTTTCCAGAAACACGCTTTGCACATGGGCTGACTTGTCAGCTAGCCTAGTGTCTCTCTTGTCCCAGAGTTATTGTATATTTTAGACAAATTCCACCTGTGAAGATCTGTTATCGACCCCAAAGACCATCATCTGTGAGTGAAATCGCATCAACAGGTTTATCACATTTTTGGTCTTATGCCAGGTGATGCACAGCGTTTGATTGTTTGCTTTGATTTTTTTTTTGTTTTTGAGACAAGATTTCACTGTAGTTTGGCTGGCTGCCTTGGAACTCATTATGCAGACCAGCCGGGCCTTGAACTCTCAGAGACTCGATTGCTTCTGCCTCCTGGCTATTGGATTAGAGGTGTGCATCACCAAGTCTAGAATACTTGGTTAGCTTAACATAAAGAGAGTCTATCTTTTTGTGTGTGTTTGTTTGAGACAGAGTCTTGCTATTTAAGCTAGACTGGACTTGACTTTCCTATGCTTAGGCTAAACTTAAACTCAGTCATCCCTCCCAAGTGCTAGGACTGCAGGCATTCAATTCACCACACTGGACACAACCATAACTTTTATTGGATGAAGTACAATGACCACTCTTCTGTAGCTCAAGCTATAATAACATTTCTCAATAAAATAATGTCTAACATATCTCATTATTAATTTCTGATATAAAATTCAATTTCAACTAAATGTTATCATTTACCAAGAAATCTAGTATTAATATATACTCAAAGCATATATAAAGAAAGATATTTTTGTTTTTTTGTTTTCTCCATTTTCTGTCAAGGCAGTAAAACACTATGCTATCTAGTACCATGGTTTAGGTAAGAGTGTTGCCAGATGAAACTGTGGCATAGATGTAGCACATAGTTTCAGTTAGCCCGTCAGATACAAACCTTTTGGAAACTAGGCTTGATTGGCTCAGATACTTGCCTGCTTGCTGCACAGAACACTTTGTTAAGTGAAAGGAAGAATAATGTCTCCAATTGAAGAATAGAGGGAGTTTGGGGCTGGCGGAATGAAATTGCCCAAGTTAGAGCTAGCCAAATTGATCTGAAATCATTTAGATATAACAATGTGATGGGCGGCGGACAGCATTTGTTCATGAAGACAGATAATGCCAGGCAAATCTGATTTATTTGGTCTTATAAAATTACTCAACAAGTTGGTGGGTGCAGAAAACTCCATGGACAAACATATATCTAAATGTTTGTAAAAGCGTTTGATGTGGGTCTGCTTGGGATGAATATAATTGAATGCCGGGAAGATGCGGCCCAGATAACAGTGCAACTGTGTGCCCATCAGATTTAAGCCAGAGCAATCATAAAACAGATCATAACGTCTATCTAATATATTTGGCACAGACAATAAAAAGGGCCAGTATCTTTGCAGATCAACGTTGTAAGGATGAATGAAAATGAAAATGATTTAGCCCACGTACACCAGCTTTTCCTTTCTTCTGGAGGTGCATATGTGAGGTTTGTCTAAAATCCCTCAGGAACCTGATCCAAATGAGCTATGACTTTGTCCTCCACTAAGAGTCACAGAATTTAGAATCCGTGGTTGTCTGCGAAGGTCTTATGATAGAGTAACGTAAGTCTAGCTGGTTTCTTAGAGTAGAGTAAAATCCAGTGGAAATCTTATTTACATAAATTCCCTTATAAATTTTTAAGAGCTGAAAGATTTTTTGTAAGAAAATAACCATAGAAATTGTCATACTATTTTTGGGTGAGAATCAGCAAATAATTAGAAACTATAAAAAAAGGGGAGGATAAGGAGGAAAGTGGAATTCATTTGGGTGTGTTTCATTTAATGTTTTGTTGTATATATTCTATGTATAGCTTCAGGGGTGACAATAAAAACAATGTAATTATCTATGAGATGGCTGCTAACCAGTCAGAAAAGAGGCAGGGCCACAGAACTAACCCCAGCCCTGAGATCCTTCCATGATTGGTCCTTCCGTTGAGTTGGAGGGTGGTGGGAGGGTTTGACTGGGGCTGGAGGAGCGGCCTGAGAGAGAGCACTGGAAAGCCTTCTCTAACTGCTGAGAGCATTTCCATGTTAACAACTACTGTAGCTTTGCTGGTGGGTAGCAGCTGTAAAATAGTCAAAGACTATAAGAAAGCTACATGATGGAAGGCCAGATGTAGGTTAAATTACAAAAAGAAAGGCTGAAGATATGGCTCAGTGGCAGGAGGCTTGTCTAGTATGTATGAGGCCCAGAATTTGAATGAAATAATGAAAAGAATGTAATAATGAAAGTAGAATTTAACAATGAAATAGACTCAGTAAAGAAAATCCATACTGAAATAAAACTGCAAATGAAAAATTTAGAATGGCAAACAAAGCCTTCAGAGGTAAGCCTCACCAACAGCATATAAGACATGCAAGAGATAATCTCAGGCATTGAAGACAATGTAGAAGAAACAGATACCTTAGTTTAAGAAAATGTTAAATTCAATACATTCCAGACACAAAATGTCCAGGAAATCTAGGACACTATGGAAAGACCAAGTCTATGAATAATAAAGATAGAGGAAGGAGAAGAAACCCAAGTGAAAGGCACAGAAAATATTTTTAATGAAGTCATAGAACACAATTTCCCCAATCTAAAATGGAGGTATCTACCAAGGGACAAGAAGTATACAAAACAGGAAGTCAATAGGACTAGAAAAAACACTCTCTATGATACATAGTAATCAAAACACTTAATGGACAAAACAAGGAATGGATATTAAAAGCTACAATGGAAAAAGACCAACTGATATATAAAGGCAGACCCATTAGAATAATGTCTGACTTCTCAATGGAGAATCTGAAAAACAGAAGGAACTGGGCAGATGTTCTACAAACTCTGAAAGACCACAGATGCCAGCCAGATTACTATACCCAGGAAAACGTTCAGTCACAATAGATGAAGAGAGAAAGACATCCCACAATAAAACAGATTTAAGCACTATATCTATAGAAGCCACCAGCAGGAAACCTTCAGTGTGAAGAGGCGAATTATACCCAAGATAACACAAAGAATAAATAATCTCACAGTAGCACATCAAAAGAGAGGAAAAAACCCAACCCGCATCACCACAACAAACTATCAAAACTGCTCATGGATAACTCTCAATATCAATGGTCTTGATTCCTCAATAAAAAAAGTACAGACTAACAGAATGGAGCAGAAATCAGAATCCATCCTTCTACTATATCCAAGAAACACAGTTTAACGTCAAGGGTAGACATCACCTCAGGAGGATAAAAAGATATTCCAAGAAGATGGAGCCAAGAAGCAACCCAGTGTAGAGGTTTTTTTTTTTAATATCTGACAATGTATACTTCAAATCAAAACTAATCGGAAGAGACAGAGAAGGACACTACTTACTATCAAAGGAAAAATTCACCAAGAGGATATTGCAATTTTGAACATCTATGCACCATACATCAGGGTTCACAAAAGAAACACCACTACAGCATAATTCACATACTGACTTCAATACTCCACTCTTAGCATAGACAAGTCATTCAGACAAAAACTACACGGAAGAATGCTGAAATTAAATAACATCACAAGGCAAGTGGGCCTAGCAGACATCTACAGAACATTCTGCCCAAACGTAAGATAATATACTTTCTTCTCAGAAGTTCATGGAACCTTCTCCAAAATTGGACACAAAGCACGTCTCAACAGATATAAGGAAATTAAAAATAACCTTTATCCTGCATCCAACTGATCACCACAGATTAAAACTGGACAACAATGGAAAGAATAGAAAGTATACAAACCCATGGAAATTGAACAACTGAACTGCTGAATGAAAAATGGAACGAGACAGAAATGTAGAAGAAAATTAAAAACTGTTCCGAATTGAACAATTATGAAAGCATAACATACCCAAACCTATGTGACACAACGAAAGCAGTGCTAAGAGGCAAGTTCACAGCACTAAGTGCTTACATTTAAGGACTGGAGGTATTCCATATCTTTAGCAACATACCTGAAAGCTTTACAACAACAACAAAAAACCCTGGATCTCCAAAGAGTAGATGGCAAGAAATAATCAAACTCAGGGCTGAAATCAATGAAATAGAATCAACATCAGCAAAAGCAATACAAAAATGGATGAAATGAAGACTTGGTTCTTTGAAAACAAAAATCAGTAAGATTAAACAAAGCCCTAGCCAAATTAACTAAAAGAAGGAAAGAGAAGAGCAAAAGAAATAAGATTAGAGGTGAAAATAGGGACATTACAAGAGGCACCAAGGAAATCCAGAGAACCATAAGGACATTAAAAATCTGCATTCCACCAAACTGGAACACCAAAAGGAAGCGGATGGATTTCTTCATATAGATAACCTATCAACATTAATCAAGATAAAAAGCAATGTAAACAGACCTGTAACCTCTAGTTAAATAGAAATAGTAATTAAAAATCTCCAACCCAACAAAACCCAGGGCCAGATTGATTCAGTGAAGAACTCTACCAGATCTTCAAAGAAGAATTAATGCTGATATACCTCAAATTATTCTGCAAAATAGACACCAAAGGAACATTTTCTATTTCTTTTCACAAAGCCACTCTTACCCTAATTCCAAAACCACACAAAGACTCCCCCCGCCCCCCAAAAAATTAACAGACCAATGTCCTTCATGGTTATAGGTGCAAAAAATTCTTAATAAAAATACTTGCAAATTGAATAAAAAACATATCATAAAGATCATCCACCATAGTCAAGTAAGCTTCATCCCAGAGGCACAAAAGTTTTTTTAACATACTAAATCAGTAAATATAGCCACCACACAGAGAGACTGAAAGACAGACACATAATCAACTCCTTAAGATGCAGAACACATCAGGGATGGTGACACCTCCAGAAGTTCTTTTACTGCCCAGGATCGTTTTGGCTATCCTGGTGTACTGGCTGGTTTTGTGTGTCAACTTGACAAAAGCTGGAGTTATCACAGAGAAAGGAGTCTCCCTTGAGGAAATGCCTCTGTGAGATCCAGCTGTAAGGCATTTTCTCAATTAGTGATCAAGGAGGGAGGGCCTAGCCCACTGTGGGTGGTGCCATCCCTGGACTGGTAGTCCTGGGTTCTATAAGAAAGCAAGCTGAGCAAACCAGGAGGAGCAAGCCAGTAAGCAGCACTCCTCCATGGCCTCTGCATCAGCTCCTGCCTCCAAGTTCCTGCCCTGTGTGAGTTCCTGTCCTAACTTCCTTTGGTGAGGAAAAGCAGTGTGGAAGTGTAAGCTGAATAAACCCTTTCCTCCCCAACTTGCTTCTTGGTCATGATGTGTTTTGTGCAGGAATAGAAACCCTGACTAAGACTCCTGGGTTTTTTGTTTTTCCATATGAAGTTGAGAATTGTTCTTTCAAGATCTGTGAAGAATTATGTTGGAATTCTGATGGGGATTGTGTTGAATCAGTAGATTGCTTTTGGTAAGATGGCCATTTTTACTATGTTAATCCTACTGATCCATGAGCAAGGGAAATCTTTCCATCTTTTGATATCTTCTTCAGAGACATGAAAATTTTGTCATACAGGTCTTTCACTTGCTTGCTTAGGGGAACCCCAAGGTATTTTATATTATTTGTGGCTATTGTGAAGGGTACTGTTTCCCTAACTTCTTTTCTCGGTCTGTTTATTACTTGTGTAGGGGAGGGCTACTGATTTTTTTGAGTTAATTTTGTATCCAGCCACTTTGCTGAAGGCAGAGACTGAGCCATCAACCAAAGAGCATACACAGGCTGGTGATGCATCAGTTAGGGGATACCCCTAGTGGGTCTGCTCTCTCAGGGGTGAAGGGGTTAATGGGAGGAGAAACTCTGTGAGGGGGGACTGGGAGGGGCAGCATTTGGGATGTAAATATAAAAGGATGCAGAAAAGACCTTTGACACAACCCAACACCTCTTCATCATGAAGTCCCAGATAGACTAGAGACACAAGGGACATACTTCAACATTTTAAAGACAATTTACAGCAACCCCACAGCCAACATCAGCCTAGATGGAGAGACACTCAAAGCATTTCCACTAAATTCAGGAACATGACAAGGTTGTCTACTCCATGTATAACTGTAGTACTGAAAGTTGTAGCTACAGCAGGCAGACAACGGAAGGAGATTAAGGGGTACAAACAGAAAAGAAAGAAGCCAAAGTATCTGTAGGTACATAAGATTTTATATATAGACGACCATAAAAACTCCACTGGGAAACTTCCACATTTGATAAAAAACTTTCAGCAAAGTAATGGGATACAAAATTAACACACAAAAGTCAGTCGTTTTTCTATCTATAAATGACAAACAGACTGAGAAAGAAATCAGGGAACCAACACCTTTCACAATAATCTCAAAAAATTAGGATGTTTTGAGGTAACTCTAACCAAGAAAGTAAAAGACTTGCATGATTAAAAACATTTAGACACTGAAGGAAGAAATTGAAGAAGATGTCAGAACATAAAAAGATTTCCCATGCTCACGGATCAGAGGGATTAAAATAGTAAAAATGGCCATCCTATCAAAATCAATGTACAGATTCAATGCAAGCTCCATCAAAATTCCAACACAATTCTTTACAGACCTTTAAAGGACAATTTTCAGCTTTATATGCAAACATAAAAAACCTCCCAACAACAAGATAGCTAAAACAACCCTGAACAATAAAAGAGCGGCTGGAGGTATCACCATCAAATCTCAAATTGTACTACAGAGCTCTAGTAGTAGAGACAGCATGGAACAGACACGGCGATCAATGCAATGAAACTGAAGACTCAGACATGAGTCCACACACCTATGACCACCTGATTTTTCATAGTGAAACCCAAAAATATACACTGGAGAAAAAGACACTATCTATCTTCATGGTGACACCTACATAAACATGAAGGTGAGAAAGAGAGAGAGAGAAAGAGAGAGAGAGAGAGAGAGAGAGAGAGAGAGAGAGAGAGAGAGAGGGAGGAAGAAGAGGAGGAGGGAGAGAGGGAGGGAGGGAGAAAAACCAACTGCTCCACCTGCTAAGTGCCAGGGTATCAGGTGTGTGTCACTGTGCCTAGCTTTAAACTATGCAGTCTTTAGCGAACCTGTTGTGATTGCTAAAACTGTCACTCTAGAATGCATTTTAAGATTGACATTGTCAAATAACAAAGATTTAAGAAGTATTTCAACATGTATTAATGGTGATTTGAAGTGCTGTAAGACCCATTATCTGATCTAAAATGAGAGAGATTATTTCTTAACAGATTTAAGCCTGTCTGTATCAATGTACCAAGTGGGATTTTTTTTTGTATGATTTCTATGGACTCAAATTTCAATATCTATTATTTAGTTAAATAGCACATCTTACAACAGCATATTTCAGCTCTTGGTCACACAGTGTGTCAGCTGTTAACTACATGCAGTGCTAGTTCACCCCAGGCAGATGGCAGGGGTGCCTGGTGGTCGGTGCCTGGTCTTGGAGATCACTCCCTGTGCGTCTGTTGTGTGCTCACAGCAAGGCTTATCGTGATCTTTCCATGTCACTCACGTGACATCTTATGAACGTAGAGAGAATGGAACAGAAGGAAGCAGTCAACAGAGACGAAGGGTAGCAAAGTAGCGAACAAGGGCTCTGACTGGAATATGTGTGGTGCTCCAGACAGCGGACTGTGGGCCTTGGTACTTGCCACTGCTTCGGAGGAATTTGGTGAAGGCACGTTACCATCGCCAAGGAGGAAAGGGGTGCGACGAAAAGCATGAATCTATCCCCAAAGAGGGAAACCTCCACATTAAAGGGTATGTCATGAATACAGAAATATTTTACAACACTGGAAAAAAAAAAAAACCCATCAAACAATAGAAGCGGATGAGAATTTAAAAGGAGTGGAACCAGTCACCTGGACGCCGGAAAGATGTTAGGGGCAAATACTCCTTAAAGGGCAAAGTGCTGCTCTCACACACCACTGTTTTCAGTTTCAGTGTGTATGCGGTTGGGAAGGGTGTGCGCACTTGTGTGTGGGTGCACATGTTTGTGCATGCCTGAGGTAGATGTCAGTAATCGTCAGGCTCTCTCTATCAAACCCCGAACTTGCTCTGTGGATTATGAGCTGGCATTGTAGGCGGGCCACAGAGGCTGGCAGGCGGTTAGGTTGGTTCTGGGGATCTGAGCTCCAGTTGAACACTTAAACTATGGAGCTACCTACTTAGCCCCTCAAACTGCTCTTGATTTTGACAGTAAAATAAACCCCCCCAGTTCCCAGTGTATGTGCTTTCGTTTTCCTACGTGTTTATAACGAACAGCTGGAATTCCATTTAAAGTATTTAAATAGGACTTCAAAGGCCACAGAAGAACCCTGGTTTCCCTCACAACCCAATATTAAAATCAGCTAGGATAAAGGCGCATTACTTTCAGAAGAGCAGTGGCTACCACTGCTCGCCTTCTCTCTGACATAAGCAGTGCAGTGGTAGTATCCTTTGCTGAATCCTTATACTCAGTGGGTAAGCACAACGCTGCTCTTGTAGACGCCCCATTTTTATTCCCGGCACTCAGGAAATGCCTGTAACTCCAGCTCCAAGGGATCGGAAATCCTCTTCCAGCCTCTGTGGGTACCTGCACTTCTATGTACAGACCTCCTACCCCAAGACATACACACATACCTGTAATTAAGAACAAAACAAATCTTAAGCTAGAGACTCACAGCCAACCATTGGATTGAGCTTGGGGACCCCAGTGGAAGAGCTAAGGGAAGGGGTGAAGGAGCTGAAGGGGTGGCAACCCCATAGGAAGAGCAATATCAACCAACCAGACCACTCAGAGCTTTCAGGGACTGAACCACCAACCAAAGAGTACACATGGGCCGGTCCATGGCTCCTGCTACATATGTAGTAGAGGATTGCCTTATCTGGCAATAGTGGGATAGGAGGTCTTGGTTCTGCAGAGACTTGTTGCCCCAGAGAAAGGGGAATGCTAGAGGGCTGAGGCAGGAGTGGGTGGGTGGGGGAGAACCCTCTTAGAGGAAAGGGGAGGGGCATGGGTGGGGGGTTGTGGAGGGAGACCTGGAAGGGGGATAACATTTGAAATGTAAACAAATAAAATGATTAATAAACAAATCAAAACAAAATTTATAATAGAGAAAATAAGACATTTCAGGACCAGTGAGTTGGCTCGGTGGGTCAGCTTGGTCCTGGGGATCGACATGGTGAAGGCAGAGAACTGACTCCCATAGATTGTCTTTTGGCACCACACGTACACAAAACAAGCAAGTTATGTAATAGCTGATTGTTAAAAATAAACAAAAAAAAGTCAGATTTACTACAGTCGATGTACACATATGTAAATATATATAAATAAATCAAACCTGTTTTGCTTTGGAGATAGTCCAAAGCTAGCCTTGAACTTGATGTATAGTTGAGAGGGACCGTATGCCTTTTTGTTTTAAAGATTCATGTTTTTGTAAATGTAATTCTGGGGACTTTTCTACATCCTCTTTGTTACCCAGTAAAGACAAGGAGACCTGGTATTTTTATAAGCTGCTAACCTAATAGCTAGGCAGATACTGTGCTAGGCTAACCTGACTATGCTAGCCTGGCCTACTTCCCAGCCACTTCCTAGCCACATGGCATTGCCGCCATCTTGGTCTTGTCCTAGCTGCTTCTGCTCCATCTGTCCTCTCCTCATGGGGACCTCATGGAGAAACCCCCTCACTGGGATCAGAAGTCCTGCCTTAATCTCTCCTGCCCAGCTATTGGTTGATCAGCACTTTATTAACCAATCAGAGGTGATGGAAAACAATCTTTACATATCCTTGAGACAGGAGAAGCTTGACAATGTCCATGTCCTGTCTGGACAACAATCAGTATCTGAATATACAGTGCACAAAGACATTTCCCAACAATTTTTATTATTTTTTATTTTGTGTCTGTGTGCACATGAGTTCAGCTGCCCATGGGAAGACAGAGGTACAGGCTGTCCTGGAGTTCATTCTAGGCTGTGAGCTACCTGATGTGGGTGCTGGGAACTGAACTCAGGTCCTCTACAAGAACAGCCAGCTTGTAGCCACTGACCCGTGTCCTCAGCTCATGTTGTAGATTTTTAACATACAATACTAAAGCACACAGCTACAGAAGTGTGAATTAAGAAAGAGTGAGCAGAATTCAGGCGTCTGATGTCCTTTTTTTTTTTTTAATCAAAGAAGAATTTTGCTTGATTAAAATGTTACATAGTTCTAAGAACAAGGAAAATAAGTGTAGGGTTTAAACTAGTTAAGAGGCACTGATGTTTAAGAACCAGACACCACTCTTAACAAGGAACAAAAGAGGAGAGAAAAAGAGATGTAATTGATCATATGCAAAGGCTTTAAGAGAGATGGCAGATTTCATTTCAAATATAATAGCAATTAGGCACAGGAAAGGGGCTGAACATTCAGTTATGTTAAAACCATCATTAGCTAATAAATAGAGACTGCTATTAGTAGAACTCATTGAAGACATAATGAAAAAGATGAAAACTGAAGATATATACCTTGGAGACAACCAAAAGATGGTGATGTGGCTCTCAAATGAACCAACCAACCAATGCACTTTATGGCAGAAAGCCTCCCTGCAGCTAATGAAACTTGATGGTTGGGAAAGGTTTAGTTAGCTAAACAGATGTGGCTTTAATTAATATGAATCTTGAAACTAAGAGTCTCAAGATTATATGCAGCAGAAGTTGAGAGAATAAAGAGAAAATCTATAACTTGCCATGTGGGGAGAGCATATAGATACACATAGCTAGTCTTAGCATGTTCAGTTGCAAAATGCATATTCTTTTTAAGCACATGTATTGGATATTAAGTCTAATATGCATATGTAAATAAAGACTGACTATTCCCCCAGTCAGGCAATCCTTTATAGGGGTCCAAGACACTTGTTAGGAACAAACACACACATATTATTTGTATAACAAAGAGTGGGCTGTATCGTCTCCACCCAGGCGATCTTATGGGTGGAGACTTGCATTCTCAAGACAAGCCTGAGTATGAGAGCCAACACTGCAGAGGATTCTAGCTCATCTTACTGAATTCACATTCCACATTCTACATATTGCTACACCTAATTGAGAGCCAAGGAAAAACGCACTTTAAATTTTCCAGTAAATGGCAGTGAAGGATTCAAACCTGCGTTTGTGTTTTTTTCCTCTGTGCAGCGAATCCATTTCAGAAAGCACTTATTCCTTTGAGACTGGGAGGATGGAGGGGAGTGTGATTGCAGGAGACTCTGCAATGATATTTGGGAGCTGTCTTTATACCACGCTGACAAAGGCTTAAGTATCTGAGATGTAGGAGTGCTACACACTGGGCACAGTAAGTGTGTGAGCTGTCTTGGGAGGGGGCACTGTGCTCTGGAGTGTGAGGACGGCCGAGGAATTGACCCAGCATCCACCCTGCCCACTAGCAACTGAAGTGCCTATCCTACATGACACGCTGGAAACCGTTTCCTGAGTCCAGGCTCACTGTTCTCGGAACTTGTAGTTCTCTAAATGAATCCCAATTTCAAAAGGCAGTCAGTCGTTCATGGCCAAGCGATGCCAAGTGGTACATTCTTTCCACTCTCAAGTTTTTTAGAACGTGTGCATCTATTTTACTGCTTAACACAGGGAGAACACTCAGATAAGTATAATTACATAGTTGCCAATCAATTATTTAAACATTATCCAGCATTTCAATGATTGAACTCACATTACCTTTATCATGTACTGTGATTTTTCTGGCTTGGGCTACTTGTCTCACAGTTTCTCTTCCTTTCCACATCCCCACATCATCCCCTCAGCCCACAGCTTTGCTCTGACACAGACATCAGACTTACCTTTTCAAGTGAAGATTTGTGCAATGGAAGTGGGGCAGCAAGAGGAGTTAGGGGAATGGGGAGGGCGTGACAGGATAAAAATGAAGTGTAATGATATATCTGCATGAGAATGTTGCTATAAAACCCATTTCTTAGTATACTAAATTAAAAGAATAGCTACTGGGGGCTTGGGAGATTGCTCAGAGCATCACACACTTGCTGTAGAAGCGTAAGGAGCGGAGTTGGGATCATCATCACCTACATAAAAGCTGGGTGGGTGGTGGCTTGCCTGTAATCCCAGCTCTCTGGAAGTAGAGACAGGATCTCAGGATCAAGATGGCTAGCCAGACTAGACAAGCTGGGAAGCTCTGGACCCAGTCAGAGACCGCTTCAGGAATAAGGCGAAAAGCAACCTAGGAAGACACCTGATGTCAACCTCTGACCTCCACATGCATGTACAACCCCCATATACATGCACACACAAGCATACCATCTCTCCAGCTCAGAGAACCACTAGCTTTGCTAGGGCTGTCAGGAAAGATATGAGACGGCATTCTTTGAGTATAGACCTGAACTAAGTTTCAGAACAAGACATGGACATCTAGCATAGCAATTTTTACCTGTGGGTTGTGACTCTTTGAGGGTCTTAAGGGTTCACGGAGATCACCTAAGACCATCAGAAAACACAAATATTTACATCCTGATTCATAACAGCAGCAAAACTACAGTTATGAAGTAGCAACAAAAATAACTTTATGGGTGGGGTTCACCACAGCCTGAGGAGCTGTAGTAAAGCAATAGGAAGGGTGAGCACCACAGACCTAGCAGAAGAAAACATCCTTTAAGGTGGGAACATGTTTGTCACGTCTGAGGAAACTAAGAAGACTGACCAGTGTGGATGGGACAGGAGGAAAGAGGAGTAGTGGGGTGGGAAATGTGGTGCTGGAGTCTTGGCTCAGAGGTAAAGTATGTGATAGTATGTGATAGTCCCTGGTAAATCTCCAGCATTGAGGGAAACCAACCAGCCAACCAACCAGGAACCAACTAACCAACCAACCAGGAACTAACCAAATATTCAGGAACTAACCAACCAACTAGGAATTAACCAAATATTCAAGAACTAACCAACCAACTAGGGACCAACCAACCAGGGACCAGCCAACTAGTTATATGACAGACACGTTTGTAAGTGAATTGATGTCTTTGGATTTTACTCTAAATGTGGGAGTCACCTGATGTTTCCGAGCAAGACAGTCAGGTTCCTTTTGCTGCTAAGCAGAGCACATGGGAGACAGGTGGAGGCAGAAGTAATGATGGAGATCTGAGAAGGATTCAGAGTCAGGAGCTGGTTCGAAAGTAGAAACGACAAGAATTGCTGATGGACTGAGTATGGGGGTAGCTTGAGCCAAAGGATTTTGAGGTTTGGCATAGGTGCCATTTGTTAAAATGAGGAAACCTAGACAGGATTAAGTTTAGGGAGAATATCAGTAGTTCACTTTCAGACTCTGGAGGCATGGCTGACTTCCAAGTTTTTGAGACCCATGGCTTCTAATAGTGACAAATGACGTTAGATACTACAGGAACATTTGTAGGCAGAAGTGATGGGGCAGGAAACAGAAGAAATAAAGCTGTTTCTGACAAAAATTCAAAGACAAAATCCCCTAGATAGACAAGGGGTTAAAAAGTAGATCAGCAACAGGCCCGAAGTGGGATCCAGCTCAAGGGGAGGCCCCAAGGGCTGGCACTCCTACTGAGGCTATGGAACGCTCACAAAAAAGGGAACTATCATGACTGCCCTCCAAAAGACTCAGCAAGCAGCTGAAGGAGTCAGATGCAGATGTTTACACCCAACCAATGGACAGAAGCTACTGACCCTGTGGTTGAATTAGGGAAAGGCTGGAAGAAGGTGAGGAGGAGGGCGACCCTGTAGGAGGACCAGCAGTCTCAACTAACCTGGATCCCTGAGATCTCTCAGACACTGGACCACCAATCAGGAAGCATACAGCAGCTGATATGAGACCCCCAACACATATACAGCAGAGGACTGCTGAGTCTGGGTTCATTCAGAGAAGATGCACCTAACCCTCAAGAGACTGGAGGACCCAGGGAGTGGAGACTGGTGGAGTGGGGGTTGGGGACATCCTCGTGGAGACAGGGGTGTGGGGAGGAGGTATGGGATATGGAACAGTCAGAGGGTGAACCTGGAGGGGATAAAATCCCGAGTGTAAAAAAAAAAAAGGTTAAATAATTTTTTTTTTTTTTTAAAGCAGACCAGCTACTCATATATACTATGATTTCAGGGCAAGAGGGATTTTCTTTCTTCCAAAATATTTTCACCAAATTTTGAAAGTCATTTTACCATGATGATGGTATATTATTTGTACAGAAAATGAGTTTCATGATGACATTTCCATGTCCATATAGAGTGTGTCCTAATTTGCTTTCCGTTGCTTTGATAAATACCATGGCCAAATGAAACCTAGGGAGAAAATGGTTTGTTTAATTTACAGGTTACAGAGCACCATGAAGGGAAGCAGGGACTTGGAGACAGAAACTAAAGCAGAGGACATAGAAGAACACTTCTTGTGGCTTTGTCAGTTTGCTTTCTTATTCAGCTCGGGCCCACATTCCTAGGAAAGGCTCTACCCATAGTAGCCTGGGTGCTCCTATATCAATCATTAAGAAATGCCCTGTAGAGATGTCCATAGGCCTATGTAAAAGAATTTCCACTTTCCCAAGTGTGGTGGTTTGAATAGGTATGGCCCCCATAGAGTCATGTGTTTGAATGCTTGGCCCACGGGGAGTGGCACTATTAGGAGGTGCAGCCTTGTTGGAGTAGGTGTGGTCTTGTTGGAGGAAGTGTGCCACTCTGGGGGCAAGCTTTGAGGTCTCCTATGCTAGTAGAAGACAGTCACCCTTCTGCTGCCTGCAGATCAAGATGTAGAGCTCCCAGCTCCTTCTCCAGCACCACGTCTGCCTGCACACTGTCATGCTTCCTGCTATGATGATAATGGACTGAACCTCTGAAATTGTAAGCCAGCTCCAATTAAATGTTTTCTTTTATAAAAGTTGCCTTGGTCATGGTGACTCTTCACAGCAACAAAATCTTAACTATGTCATCAGATGACTCTAGTTTGTGTCAAACTGATGAAAACTATCCAGTACAGTGAGTGGACTTTGGCTCAGACCCTCTCTTATTCCTCCAGTTGCCCGCAGTGGTCTCCTATTGTCATGCCCCCCTTTTCCTTCAAATTTTCCAAATTTAAATCAGTTTCATCCCACAACTACGGAATTAAATCTTGAGAGATGATTCAGCATTTATGAATTTTTGCCAATGTATAATGGAGCAGAGAGGGAACTTGTCCCCACTGTCAAGAGAAAGGGGGTGGGTGACACCAAGATTCCACACATTCTTTAGGCCTCCTCCTCTTCGTCTTTGTGTCTTAGTAAGAGAACAGAAAGGATTGCTGGCACGCTGAAGAATCTTTTACCCATGGGAGGTATGCACTGAGTTTTAATATTTTATATTACATATTTTCTAGAAAGTTGTAAATGAAGAATTGAAAAAAAAAATATCCAGATGTACTCTGTCGTATTGTTTTCCAGGAAGGTTGTTGTTGAAGAGGGTGGGGGAGTAGTACTGGATCGGTGGGAAACATGTGCCAATATTCTTTGCTTCAAGGAAAAACCCTTCAGGGCAAGGGGTAGAATGCGATGAATTTGAATGAGAAGTCTGGCCCTAGGCAACTGATATGTCAGAAATGGCCACCTTGGGAAATTGAGTTTATCAACCTACTTAGGACCTTAGCATTTTAATGATTCGGGATAGGAATTTTGATGGTAAAATCTCACACTTACTGCACACGACTGCACACTGTTTAATGGAAAGCATCATAACTGCTGGGCTTAACCCAGTTCTAAAAGTACAGCAGGACTGAACAGAAAACCAGAGAATCCAGTGTATTTGGTTATTATTTCGTGAAACTTGTTTTCAGGGGTGTGTGTGTGTGTGTGCGCGCGCGCTTGCTTAAGTATAACCTGATGCACAATCAGAGATAAATAGACCTTTATGTCCCTTTCCTTAAATACTGTCCTCCATGTAATTATTCACTGATGGTGGGACTCTTAGCCTGCATTCTACTTTAACTGAGTCTTCTTTCAGTTCTGTTTCAGAGTGAGCACTGTTCTTTCCCTTTCCTCTTCTCACATTGCATAGGTTTTGTTATAAAGGTACATTGTTATAGAGGTACATTGCATGGTACCTCTGTCGAATATGGCTAATTATTTCATCGTTCAGTTAGTACTACAAACTTACAAATCTCTCCAGGTTCTTAACTGCAACAACGAAGTGCCCAGCTGGTGGCATGGGGCCCAGAGGACAATCTGTTGAGTTGGTCTACTGCACATCTTTTGCGGAGTGTCTCTTGTCATGTACAGAGAAGCAGAGGTAATGCCGATTCCACCAGCATTTCTCACTCAATCTCCTCCATGCTAAACAGGCCAGTTAGGCATTAAGTCATGTCTCTGGGTAGCTTAAGTGGAAAGTGTGAACAGGGAAACCACTTTATGTGAGGACAGTTGAAAATTAGATCCCTTCCCCTCCCTACTCCTCTTCCCCAGGGGAGGGGGCACTTATCAGCCAAGAGCTCGGCGCCCGAACCGTGCACGTCCTGAGCTCCAGAGGTTTGCCAGCACGCACGATCTGCGGCGCCGAGAGCTCTTCTCCCCAGATGAATTCTCATAGTATCACAGAAGCGCGCAGTCCCGATCGATACTGGATGGCAGACGTGCTCCCGCCGTCAAGTGTAGGCACAGGGCGGTGGATTTAGCCGCCCTGCAGTTCGCTCGCAGCGTCTCATCAGCTCAGTACTGGCAGAGGGACGTTAACCCGTTCCCGCGCGGATTCCCGCCTCGTCGCCGCGGCCGTCCCTCCAGTGTCTTCCCGAGGCGGCCGAGCCTTTCAGCGCGACGCCCAGGCGCGGGCCCGGTCGGCTCCCGGCGCGTGGCGGACTAGTGGCTCCTGGCTCCCCAGAGCGTGGTCCTCAAGCGTTACTGGACGCCCCAAGCCTCTTCGTGCCCGCTCGTCTTCCCGCGTCTCTGTCGGGGCGTCCGGCCGGCCGGAGGCCCCGCCCCGGGACCCGCTCCCACTCCTGATTGGCCGGCGCAGCCCGAGGGGCCCGGCCCGACCCGGCCCGGCGTCTCAGCTATAAAGCCGGCGGCCGCATGCCCGGCTCGGTCCAGCCCGCCTAGCTCCGGGGCTCGCCCGGGTACCCGACCCACCATGCCGAGGGGCTTCCTGGTGAAGCGAACCAAGCGCTCGGGCAGCTCCTACCGCGCGCGCCCAGCCGAACCGCTATTCCCCCCTCCGGGTCCCCTCGCGGTACCACCCTCGCCGGAGGAGCCTGGTCGAGGGTTGTTGGGGTCCCCCTGCCTCGCACCCCTGCAGGACGGCGCTGAGTGGGGTGCGGGTGGTGGCGATGGCCCCGGCCCCAGCCCCGCGAGGCCGGCGGGCCCCGAGCTGCGCCGCGCGTTCCTGGAGCGCTGCCTGCGCTCGCCGGTCTCCGCGGAGTCCTTCCCCAGCGCCACCGCCTTCTGCTCCGCGGCGCCCGCGGCCGCGACCTCGGGGGAGCAGTTGGTGCCGCCGCGGGTCCCTGTATCCATCCCCGTCCCCGTCCCCGTCCCCGTGCCCGCCCCGCATGGCCTCCAGCGCCGCGGTAAGGGTGCCCCGGGCAGCTCCTCAGCGCCCGCAGCGGTCAGGAAACCTAAGGCGGTGAGGAGGCTGAGCTTCGCAGATGAGGTGACCACGTCCCCGGTGCTGGGTCTGAAGATCAAAGAGGAGGAGCCCGGGGCGCCGGCACGGGCTCTGGGCGGCGTCCGCACACCGCTGGGGGAGTTCATCTGCCAGCTGTGCAAGCAGCAGTACGCGGACCCCTTCGCGCTGGCTCAGCACCGCTGCTCCCGCATCGTGCGCGTCGAGTACCGCTGTCCCGAGTGCGACAAGGTCTTCAGCTGCCCCGCGAACCTCGCCTCCCACCGCCGCTGGCACAAGCCACGTCCCACGCCCGCCTGCACCACGAGTAAACCTCCTCATGCGCCGCTGACCCCTCCGGACCCTGCCCTGGCGGCGGGCAAGGAGAACGGCCGCGTGCCCCGGACCGACGATCAGCACCCGCAGGCTCGGGACAGCTCCGGGGACGGTCAGCACCGGGACAGCGCCTCGCGCCCGGGCCTGCAGGCTCTGGTGCACCCGGAGGCCGCGCGACCGCAGGCTCCCTACCCCGAGGTGATTCTAGGGCGCCACGGGCCCGGGCCGAGCGGTGCCAGCGCAGGAGCGACATCCGAGGTCTTCGTGTGCCCGTATTGTCACAAAAAGTTCCGTCGCCAAGCCTATCTGCGCAAGCACCTGGGCACCCATGAGACGGGTTTGGCCCGTGCACCAACCCCGGGTTTTGGCTCGGAGCGCACGGTCCCACTCACCTTTGCGTGCCCACTTTGCGGGGCGCAGTTCCCGTCCGCGGACATCCGAGAGAAGCACCGGCTATGGCACGCCGTCCGCGAGGAGCTGCTACTGCCCGCCTTAGTCGGGGCTCCTTCGGAAGCGGGCCCCGGAGGGGCATCCGATGGTAGCGCTCAGCAGATTTTCTCCTGCAAGTACTGCCCGTCCACTTTTTTTAGCTCCCCCGGCTTGACCCGGCATATCAATAAGTGCCACCCCTCCGAAAGTCGGCAAGTGCTGCTGCTGCAGATGCCACTGAGGCCTGGCTGTTGAGGGCCGAGGCCTGTCGAGATTTCAAGAATGGCTTGAAGAAAACAATACGGGGAACTCCTGTGGGGCTTTCTTCATCTTGCAATTTTCCAGTTTGCTTCCTATGCCTTCCCTTTTAAAACTCTTTGCCATGATCTGCTGGAGGAGAGGGCAACAAGATGTAAAACCCCCTCTCTTGAGCAGGTATGTACTTGGCATAAAAAAATTTCCGGTCAACGCTGACAGCTTTAAGTTCTCATTTCCACTAAAATGGGATTTCCCCTTCCTTAAAACATTGGAGACCCTAATGGATTCCTCTTGGGTTTGTAGTTCCTATGGAAAGTCGCAGTGAACGCCTGCAAGTCTGAATACACAAGGTTCTACCAAAAGTGGTAGTCACCAACGTTTTTTTTTCTTTTGCCAACACAGGCACTTATGTTGTTTCTGTCTCAACAGGGTCATTTTTTTTTGCCTTGTATATTCTGTGAATCAAGCTATGTGACTGATGTCAAACCTGAAGGGAAGAAGACTCAGACCCACATAAATGGACAGGAAATCTGAGGATGTTGCTGTCTGGTGTGATAATGTCCCTGGAACTTTCTTTCCTCAATTGAATGTATTAGTCCCTTCTTTTAAATTAGGCTTTGGAGGCAGGGAAGGTGTTGCTTTATGAGAAGGAGTTGATGCCCTCTCAAGTTTTCTATTTTATGTGCTGAATTAGGAGGAGCTACTTAAAATTTTTCTTTACATAACTTTAAAGAAATACAATACTCATTCCTGAAGTGTGAATGTTTTTATAGCAAGATTTCATTTAAATTATGTAATGATTATGCTGTAAATCTGCTGCATATCACATCATAAACTGTTTGACTTGAGGGAGATGTTAACACCGGCAATCTACCATGAAATGAATGGCAATTCACTCAATATTTTATATTTTCTTTTCAGGAGCAACTTTTGAATTTCTTTTTGTAAATCATATTCAATGTGTATTCTGTAACTATTCCCTCAATAGCCAGAGTCTGGGACGCTGGCAGAGTGCTCTTTGACAAATAGATTTGTAAGAATGGTTCCACCAAATAAATGTATGTAGACTATGCTTGTTTTATTGTCTTAAGAAATGGCTGAATACAGTGGATTTTTAAAGACACCTTTCTTACCTCCCTAGTATTTTCCGTAGATTCTTAGGGACCTATTCTGATAGAACACAAAAGGCAGGAGATATTACATCTAGCAAATGAATATAATGGTGCTGAAATGCAATGGGAATTCCTCCGTAAGTCTAGCTGCAGACTACAGCAGCTCCATGTAAGAGAGAATATGAACTATTTTTTCTTTAACTCTGCAAAACACCCCACAATGAATGCAACAGAGAATAGAACAAGTTTTTTTTTTTTTTTAAGTCTACTCAACAGTCTTACCTGGAGAGGACAGGAATTAAATAAATGGTGCTAATTAGTTTCACTGTTTCAAGTCAGCATTTTATCTCCATCTTGTTACCAGTTATCAATCCAACAGAAATATGTAAGGAGTTAAATTTCATTTTTCCTTTGAAAAATTCTTCCTGTTGGCTGCTGGGAAACTCTCTACAGTGTTTAATCATAATCCTACAGGCTCTCTTTACTCATTTGATTGTTTTTATTTATAAGAATTAATTTTCATGAAAAGTGCACAGGAACTCTAAATATTTGCTTAGAAAAATTTGGTAGAAAGTTCTATTCCTGAAAATATATTTAAAAAACCCTGAAAATGTAAAAACCCAAATGCCACGAGACGGTCACACTGATGTTGGTCCTTGGTGAAGGCTTGCACTGATGGTGGGGCCTGAGAAACACAGTCCTGCTGCTGAGAACACGTCTTTACTTTTCACGATTAGCTAAGATACCACAGGGTATGTTACAGCTCCCAGTGTCTGGAAATACAATAGAATATGATCATGGACAAGAAGTGTGAAGAATATTTTTATTTTATTTTATTAAATACCATGTCATCTTTTTGTCCCATTACAAATCTGTAGACACTACATGAATGATACATAATTTATATTCTGTGGTTTGTCAGGATGATATATTTACACATGCAGTTGGTATCAATCATGCTACATTTCCTTAGGAGATGCTCATGTTAAACAAATGGAGGCTGCTTATTTACTACAGGAAATACTTCTGGAGGTGGGTGCATACCAACCTGCACCTGCAGCCAAGTTTAGTACTAAAATAGGATATTTAACTTAGACTTGTGGGTCATGTTCCATTGCTTTTTTAACAATACACATAATTTGAGCAAAAACAGTTTTCCACCCTTTTCTCCATCACCTTCTTAAGAGAGTATAGACACACCAGGGTAAACTGGTCAGTAATAAAGGACCACAGCCTCAGAACAGAAATAGCATTTAACAGTGATGCCACCTAGAAAGTTGTTTGAAAGCTAAATAGAAATCAACCTTTAGTTGATTTTCCTGGTTATTGAGTGTTGTGTCATCCTCTGTATTGGGGAGACAATGTTGCCACATGTAATTTCAGGTGGATCTGAGGTGCTGCATGGCTGTTAAGAGTGCTTCTGTTTGTAACACAAACATCCTGTATACAGCCTATGTGACACAGATGAGCAACTCTGCTCAAACTGTATGAATGCCTCCGTTCATTACGTTTGTGGACGGGGCTGTCAAGGACAGTGTGCTTGCCTTGCATGCTCGGGAGGCTGCTTTCCACTCCCAGCACCGCCAAAAAAATTAGTAAAAACTATGCATTTACTGAATCATAAAGTTGTAATGAGGCGCAATAAATAACATAAGACTATCTGTCCAATTATATTTTGGCTCAGCATTCATGAACTTGAAGGTAACACTACTTAGACATGATTATCTAGGAACGTGAAGTATGGAATAAAACTCAACCCTCAAAATACGGCAGTTTGGAGTGTGAAAAAAAAAAAAACTGAATTAAATAAATAGTCCAAATTTAAAATAGTAGGTTGAAATTTACTTTAAGTCCAGTGTTTTCTCAAATAAATGCACAGGAAGGAGCATGAGTGTTACGGCAAACACAAGGCCCGAGAGAGTTAACATTACTGCTGATCACTGCCAGGCTGCTTGTCTCCTTAGGATTTATTGGCTGAGCCAGAGGACCGACGCAGCTTCATGGACATGCGGCTTTTGCTAGTTCGAGGAGACATGGGCGAGGCCAGGTCAGCCCCGTCTACCTGTGCTGCTGTGGGAGCGTCACTGGGTGCAATCTCTGGGTAGGATCCTGCAGGAAAGAGTGAGCACATTAGTATTCCTCAGGCTCTCACACCGTAACAACCTTTCTGCTGCTCATCTAAAGCAGGATCCCAACCCTTTGTAAGGACTTTAGAGGTAAAAAAATTAAGTCCCAGACTCGCTGTTCCCCAAAGCTTACTGAAACGCTGTGATTTGGTGACTCATGCCATCATATTAAAGAAAGCACCAATCATAGTGTTCTGCAAAAAGCAACTGGAAATAAAATCTTCGGGCCTGAAAGAACAGAAATCCAAACCACCACTGGCATGCAGGGAAGGGCAAAGGAAGCGGGAAAGAAGAGCAGCCTTATCCCTGCCAGCCAGAGAGGATCTCCGACACTAGCACACGCAGGCTCCAAACAGGAAAGTCCTTAGGAGACCGTGCCAGGTACTTAAGTAGGCTACAGAAGGAGCAGACAAATGCTTGGGAGAGGGAAAAATATAGGAATTTTCATTTGAAAGCTAGTCAAAAAGACAAATCGACTTCAGAAAATGTCTTTAGACATCTGCTTGTGTTCATTGGCTCAGATGTCTATAGCTAGCAGTAGAATTAGTAGATACAGAATTTTAAAATAGGCAAAACACATTCAAAATAGGAAAATCCGCTTTCACTTACAGGACAGTTCTTCCAGAGCCTCATTGATACTTTGGGCTTAGGAATAATTACGCTAGTGTTTCCACATAATAAAATACTTATGCTTAAACTGAAGGTATACATATTTGTAAAAGAAAAAAATGTTTTCCTTGTACAGATCCTACTGAGATATCTTGAGAATATATCCCCCCTCCCCAAGGAATTCTTCAAAGTACTTTTAAAGACCAAATGGTACAATTATACTTAGGGACAAATACAAGTATCTAATGGAAACTAACTTGTCACTCAGACTCGAGTATGATCTGCCCAAGGTAGCTTCTCTACCAAGACGAAGCTGGCGTGTTAAATAAGGCAGGGAGTGCTTTTGCTTATGTTATTCTTCCCAGTGATCTGAGCTGGGTCACAGTGAGACCAACTAGAATACTCAGAGACTAGAAGTCACAATTCACTCAGGGAAACCTGGCACAAGGGCTGGAGAGAGCCAAAGAGGAGCAACAGCTGAGCCTCCTGGTCAGAGCAGGTGCTGCTGTGTGAGGCGAGGTGGGCCCTCCCAGGGCTGTTACCTTGAGGGCAGTGTCTCTAGCGGGGGTTTGGAAGAACAGAACTAGCAGTGCATGCCTTTCTGCTGTGAAGGAAGAAATGCAGTAGCGAGCAGAGTGGAGAACAAAAGAGCAGACAGAGACAGATGTGAGAGACTGCAGGCGCTAGTTACCCGAGCAACAGAGAACAACCAGGTTTCTACTATGAGCACAACTGGCATGCAATGAGGTAGGGCGGTGATGCTCCACAATGGCCAGTGCCCCCAAGTTCAGACGCCATACTTACCAACTAACAAAACAAGTTCAAAGAGGAAAGAGAACAGGAAAAAGTCTGTGAGAGAGCCGAGAAACATCTACTGTCTAATGTGTTCACTGCACTGATATTGTCTTACAATTCAGTCATAAGATCTTTAGATACACAGTGTATAGGATAACAGCCATGTTAAAACGTTTAAACTTCATGTAATTTAAAATTAAGAATTTAAATTCCTTGCTACACTAGCCATATTCAAGTGCAGAGTCACGCCTGGTTAATTACTCCCATCTTGGATAGAGCAGACATGTGACATTTACATTACCACAGGAGTTTTATTGAAGGGAACTGCTTTCAAGCATCCCAGTAAAGAATCTTTATTCACGTAATTCTTACTCCTCAAACCCAGTACTAGAATAAAGACTCTTTGGGGCTGTTCTCACTGGTTGAAACTCTAACTGAAGGCAGTTTGACAGTGAAAAGCACTGTTCTTTCACTACGCTTAAACAACAGAAAAGAAAGCTGATCTCTGGGTAGTGGGTGCACATCCTGCTTATCTAGCTAGAAAACACTTTTCTCAAAACTAGCAGTTTCCCCATGTCTTTCTTATGGTCTCACAATAGGCACTGTGTAATGAGGCGCTATAGCCACATTAAAATGACTAAATTTCATGTAATTAAAGTGAAGCGAACGGAGGCAGGGCTGGTGGAGGCCTCCTGCTTACACTACTACAGATGACACATGGAGTACACTCAGCACAGACACACTCTGTAGCAGCTCATAGGAGGCAGGCCTCAGCCTTGGATTTGTAAAAAAAATATAGTCACACTTGCCGCTTCCTATTATATTCTATTCTTCCTAATTATTATTTACACCTTATGAGTCATGAGGCTATCACTGAGTTATCTCTATCATTCTGTATCTTTCAGGGTAGCTTAAAAAGCACCCAGGGCTCCTATTTCCACGCACTAGCCCTCTGACTCCACAGCACACTACAGATTGTCTACATTTGACTGTACAAGTTGGTATATACTGCATGCTGATTACAATAAACTATCATAGATGATATCATGGATATGCCTTTGGGAGGCACCACAGACATTTCAAATGGAAACACAATTTTTTTTTATTTATTTTTATTTGGTCTGTATTATCTGCTGACAAACATGACCACTTTAAAACTTCCTAAAGTTATTGGCAAATAGTCTATTGAAACTTTGAAAGTACCTTCAATTAGACAAACCACAATGGGAATGTGTTAGAATGGGGTTAGGAGCTTCTGGTCTCTTGTTTTATTATAATAATAACAACAACAACAACAACATATTTACATTATCTATCTATCTATCTATCTATCTATCTATCTATCTATGTATCTATCTATGTATCTATCTATGTATCTATCTATGTATCTATCTATGTATCTATACTATGTATCTATGTATCTATGTATCTATCTATCTATCTATCTATCTATCTATCTATCTATCTATCTATCTATCTATCTTCCTACCTTCTCTCTCTCTCTCTCTCTCTGTACATGTGGATGTCATGATGCATGTGTGGAAGTCAGAAGATAGCTTGTGAGAGTCAGTGGAGAATCACACTCAGCTGTCTGGCTTGGAGGCAGGCACCTTATCTGCTAAGCCATTTTGCTGGCCCATCTCTTGCTTTATTACTTATTTACTTGGGCAAGATGACTGGCGTATTTTTCTTATTTTGAAATGGAGACAACAGCAGTTACCTTGTCAAGCTGTGGAGATTAATGAGTGTGTAGCAAAGATCCTGGTGTATGACAGGTACAAACACAAAAAGCTCACAGAGTAAATGGGAAACTTGAATCAGAACAGATGACGGTTTGGAAGGAAGGTAGAAACTAGAAATATTTTGTGGAGAAAATGATCACCTATGAAATATAATCATCCCAATGTGGAAGATATTTGTAATATACATTTATGTTTAACTTCTAGAAATCAAAGGGTTTATCTTCTCTTATGTTGACAGTGCTATAAAATATAACCTTAAAGGTCAGATTATCCCAATAAACCTACTGTTTATAATGTTATTTACAGAGTCAATAATTAAGATTACATAGACTTAGCCCTAAACTGTCATAAAGGAAGCAACACATTATTCAAAACAAATTGTATAGAAATACAGACAAACAAGTGGTTTCACTTTAAGCCATTCAAAAACTATTACTTTAGATCTGAATAAACCAGGCCAGGCGTCTTGCATTTTACCTCTTGACAAATGAGAAAACTGGTATAGCACAGACTGATTTGACTTCATGTGGTATAAATGTCAGGACTACAATTTAAATCCAGACCAATCTGATTTCAAAACATACGTTTTCCTTGGCAACCTTAAAACTCTTTTTAAAGGATTTTTCCAGAGAAGTAGTAGAGCCCCACATCAGTTTCTGAGCTGTAAATATGATGGGTACTGAGTAATCTCCCTCCTCCCTCCCTCCCCTTCTCCCGATAGCAGCAGCAAGGGGCAGAAAGCACACTAGCTAGCAAGTGTGATGCCCAGAACATGAGCTCTGAAGGCAGGCAGGTCAGGATGGTGCTGACCTCACTACTGTCAGGGGAGGGTCCAGGTATCACTTCTTCTCCCTTTAAAACTGTATAGACATGCTGCTGAGACGGAATGAAAGGGCCGACACACTGCAGTAGGCAGTGCCCCACACGCAATCTTTTAGTATTTTTATTACAAAAACTTTACATCCAAATGATTGCTCCATATGAAACTGAAACCAGTAATTATTTCCACAAATTATGTTTCTTAAATCAGTTTTATCTACTGGTCAATAACATAAAGCCAAACTTCCAAGTTCAAGATACTGAACAGAACATATTTGCCTGTCTACAAGTTCAGACTAATCTACTGACACATAAATTTGAGCAGGAATCTGATTTTCATATTGGCACTTAAAAGTAATGTTTAGGTTTTTTATGTAAGTATCTAGGTTTTTATATAAGTATCTGAAGGAGCTAAAATATTTTCTTTTAAATTATTTCAATGTCTGGGAGGAAAGTTTAAAATAGCATTAAAAAGACATTGAACTCAAAGTACCTGAACCATTGTCTCTGATGACACGTCCTCCTTAAAGATTCAGAAAGGCAGATGGACAGCCATACAGCCTAACCTATCTACACATGTGACTCCTAACATGAGAATTAACAGCACGGCTGAGGTTAGAATGAGGGCAGCTGGGTGTCACTCTAGGTCTTCACAGTCACTCTAAGTTATTTCTGATTTTGATGTCATAATTTATTTGAATAATTATATTTTAGAATTTATTAATTTAAATTTTTATAATTTTTCTCTAGATAAAAATCTGAATCATAGATTTTCTAAAAGTAATCATAAAAAGTGGTGTATATTACAGCTGTATCTATATGTACATATTGTACATGTAGATAAAGTTAGTGGTCAACTCCTTCATTGTCAAAGAATTCAATGGCTAAGCTGCTGAAAAATCACTCAAAAGAAGGAAGTAATAGAGGCTTATAAGTAATTCCAGATATACTAGCCAATATTTTTGGTTGATATAATAAAAATACATAATACTAGAATAATTATGGGTGTATTTTTAATGTAGAAATTGAGAAAGACAAAGTAAGTAATTATTGTGTACACAGCAAAGCAGAATTATGTTCCTTAATAGCACTTTATAATTTTTATTACAAAAAAAAAATCCCAGAACACTATTGAAAAAGATAACATTAGGGGAAATATGAATATTTAAAAACTATCACTGTAATCTGGTCAGGGACAAGGATGATGTTATTTTCAAGTTTACAGCTAGAAGAAATGTACTGTGTGTGTGTGTGTGTGTGTATAAAACTTTTACATTTTTCATATTCATGCCTGACAAAGATAAAACAATTTTTCCTGTAACTTTTTTAAAAAAAATTAAAGGTCAAGAAAAATTTAATAACATTTTAATGTAGTTATGGAAGATCAACATAGTGTGACATCACAGTATTTCCCTCAATGACCTTAGGGATGAAAATAATTTCCCTTACGTTATCAGTCTAGTGCCACAGACAGTACATTTTGAGAAAATATGGTTATAAAATTTATGGATCAATTATGGTACACTGAAATCTTTCATATCTATTTAAATAAAGTTAAATGAAAAAAATTTTTTAGATTTAAATGTCATCACTATTAGCAAATATTGTTAACCAGGAAGTTTCACATGAAAAGAATTATGTAAACACACACACACACACACACACACACACACACACACACACACACACACTTTTTTCCCCATTTAGGGCTCTGAGTCTGGTGAACACACATTCTACCACTGGGCTATTCATGCAGTCCCGGATGAATACAGTTTTCAGTACTACTCCACTGAGTCTAAATAAAGTATAATGCAGGGTTGACTACAAGGAATATAATCTGTAGACTATCATTTTTTTAAAAACTTAATTTCAAGGTTATTACTATTGACTAGTATTGCTTTATATACAAAGGATATTCTCAATTGTATCAATTGAATGGAACAAACTTTATGATTAAAAAATGAATTCATTCATGTGTGCTGGCTGGTGCAAGTCTATAGTCCAAGTGCTCAGAAGAGTTCAAAGTTAACCTGGGCTATACAGCAAGACTGTCAGAAAAGAGAAAGAAAGAAGGAAAGAAAGAAAGAGAGAAGAAAGGAAAGAAAGGAAAGGAAAGGAAAGGAAAGGAAAGGAAAGGAAAGAAAGGAAAGGAAAGGAAAGGAAAGAAAGAAAGAAAGAAAGAAAGAAAGAAAGAAAGACAACAAACATTCTGCAAAGTAGCAGTTAGGTCCAAATCATTATGTGGCTTGTTTCACAGTTTCTCATTTTGACTAAAAGTTTAAAAGATAGTTTTCTATGTAAGAGGTGAAATAAGACAGGAAAATGAAATGAAATAGATGGAAGAAAAATTATTCTTCAGATACTCTGGTTTGTGACTATAGTTTTTATTGTGTAACTGAGCACCATTCTGATAAAAATGTGTCCTAACTACTCAAGTCTGCAGAAGCACACTCAGCAATCCGGCTGTATGCCATGCAGAGGTAGAACACCTTTGACAGAAACAGAGTGCATGTCTCTGATGGTCCAAAAAGCAGAGACAAAGTTAACTAAAAAAATTATAACACATTATTAGGTCCACGTTTAAATTCACATTTTTATTTCTGCTTAGATAATAGTCACATCAAGTATCTTGTTGAATAAATTTGTAAGAACACTGATACATTAAAAATGAGGTCAGCAGAGCTTTGGATG
Source organism: Mastomys natalensis (assembly GCA_021653895.1). NCBI lineage: Eukaryota > Metazoa > Chordata > Mammalia > Rodentia > Muridae > Mastomys > Mastomys natalensis. The sequence continues at coordinate 542,385 of JAJTUV010000418.1, read as the reverse complement.
GCTTCAGGAACAACATCCTGTGCTAATGTCTCTGAAGTTCAAACACTACTTCCTTCCTTCCTATGAGTGTATCTACTACATGTGCAGGAAAATACACAGAATAGGAGGAAAACTTTACAATGACGAGTACTAAGGATTTTTGCTGGTGAATAACAATAGAATGGAATAGGATTTGTACACAGAAGCAGACAGCAAGCCCAGTGTGATCTATCAGTATTTTCTGGTCATGAGACTTGTGGCTACAAATGTATCATTCTTATCTCTTTAATATAGTCTTACATCTTATGAGATATTCTCAGTGACTGACAATGACAGAGCCCAGTAGACATAAGTATTTTCACAGTGATGCTCATTAATCTACCTTTGATACCCTTCTTTCACCTTTTTATCTTAATTCAAAACTGATTTAATAGTTTTATACAGTGTCATCTATGAAAGCGAATCTGACACTCTTTGTCTTATTTTCAAAAGATTTAATCCAGCATGACATATTTTCTCTTTGCTAGGTCTTTTCTATTATTTGGAAGGTTTCTAAGATCTTTGGTAAAATTATTTTTTCTGATGGAAAATTAATTATTACTGGAAGAAGAGTTTTAATTTCATTAATGAAACCTCAACTGAGAATTATACTTTTATTTAAAAATAGATCAGGTTAAAATGTGTAATGAATTTAAATTTATCTGATATAAAAAATGTGTTTGATGTAAGAAGAATCAGAAGTAGTTTACTGTGGCCAAGTTCCTAGTGTGTTCTTTATGCAGCCCTTGGGCACCATAACACTCGGCTCTGGATTTTAGGTGCTTAGTGCAGTGCAAGGCACACAGACAAAACCCAACAGATGAGTTCAGATATCTGGGAACAACAGAATGCATTGCAAAAGTACAAAGACACATGATGCCAGTTCCATAGAGCTACTTTTTCATGCTGAGAAAGTCAATACAACAAGGTGTAATTCATTTTAGTCAAGGAGCCCTATAATTAGTTACTTTATCCCCAAACCGTGTTAGTGTTTCATGCAGACCTGGGTTAGTTAGTACAATTCTGGGGAAAAAATTTTAGTGATAATTTTTGAAATGTTTAGTATGAACCAGGGCAGTGTTAAGTTTTCTTACTGCTGAGTTACAAGCAGAGAACTTGCTAACTCTGGAATAGGAGATGGGAGAAGGACAGAAGTTTCAGTTGACACTTTGTCTTACCTTCAGATAAACAGAACTGACACTTAATGATCTAAAGAGGGAAAATAAAATAAATGAAACAATCATAAGGAGTGCACGATATCACAGAAAGGAAGGCCATGAGTCATTTTTATTGCTGATTTCTTTAAAATTAGTTAAATGTATTAATGCAGTACCCTCTTAAAATCTTTAAATATTATAACATAATTTGTTGTACTAAATGCTTTTAATTGAGACTGGTTTAGCTTTACTTGTAAAGTTAGAGATGACGACACTGTATTCTTGGCCGTAAGATTTGATCTTCTGAAGTTGAGAGTTCCCTCTGTGGATACTTCAGATTCTCAGGAGAAGCTAAAGCCAGTGACTGGGGTAAGATATGGGTTCTGTGCTTGGATGAAGATTACTGGATATTTAGGGAACCACATTTAGATAAAAGAAAACAAATTAAATTTACAGGCCAAACTCAAACAGTCATGAATAATATATTTCAATGATGAGAATTTTATTCAACCAAGATTGAGAAGAAAAGGGTATTGCATTTTGGGCTTGTGATAAGTGGCCAACGCGTTCTCTCACTCTTACCTGCATCAGCAGCAGGGAAGTGATGGCAGGGAGCGGGAGAGAAAACCTGTGCTGCGAAGTCTTCAAATGTTGTTGGCTCTAAGTGGTGCTGGACAATTGTCTGCAGGTACCGTGCTCTCTCCTCGTAGCTGATTCCCTCTGTTAAGGATGGACTGAGATGCACTGGACAATTGTGAACAAGCATGTTGAGAGGACTACAATAGTGCATCGTTGGTGAACTGTTCTCTGTTCTTATATGTGACTACAAGTCCCACCTTTTAAAGTATAAAGATGTATTTCTTAATGGAAGTTTCTTTCTCTTGACTCCATGACAAATGATAGTTTAGCAGAGAGTGTACTAGAGAATAATTATAATGCTGATTTATTATTAGAATAGTTTGAGAAAAGATTCAGCTGTTAGTTGGCTAGTCTGGCCATCTTATCTTGTTAATCAACTTTCATCTGCAGATTTACTCTCAAAAGCCATTCAATAAAATGACACTGCCGCCTAAAATACTATGTCCCAAATTTCCCTTTTTTTATTTGTAAAGGCTTACTGTGAAATTCCTGCATATCTTCTTCATTTTTAAAATCCCTGTATTTTCTCAACAATTGTTCTCATTTTGAATGGAAGACTACTGTTGCTATAATCCTCAAATAACTCCATGCAGTTAAGATAAATGCATAGCTGAATCTGTGTGTCAGGAAAAATACCCCATCAATTACAACACTGAAACGGGCAGGAATATTTGCAAAGAGTCCACGGGACTCCTCAGTACTGCCCAACAAAGCATCTACAGGGCCCTGACACTGACAGAGAGAGACAGGACTTCCCTCTCAGCACATATTATTCCCTGACACTATTGACAAGCAACCAGTACCTTCAAGTGTTGTTGCTTTTGAACAACCCACTCCAGGCTTCCTGTTTCTGCAGGTCTGACTATACTGTTAGCATAGAAAGGGCAAGAAAGGGAGAGAATATTTCTGTTGTTCATGAAAGCCACTATGGAAATGGCTGTCAAAATGTAGAGCAGCAGGTAGCAGCAGACAATTATCAGAAAAAGCACATGCCGACTTCATGTCGTATAGTTCCTGAACTGAGAAATCACCTAACGTTTCTTCTTGGGGTTTTAAGTTTTCCTGCTGTACTTGGTGTGCAATGTTGACATTTAAACAAAGACAATGAAAAGACATTTAAATAGGACAGCAAAAATTCACCCATTGGTTTTGCTTTTTCCATTGATTTCTCCCCAAAAGCCATTTTAGTCTTTCCATCTTAAAATTTGTTATTCTCTTTTAAAAATTACAGTTCAGTATTTCAGTTCTATAATTCTAGGAATTACAACTCAAACTAGGAAAAATCATTTGGGAGATAATTTAAACTTATAGTTCAATGGGTGATATCATGGCCAGTTACATTCGCAAAAGTTTATTAAGAGGTGGCAAAAAAGCCTGCTAGTCAAGAGGTGAGACAGAACACCCACTGCAACTCGACTTTGAAGGATCATTTGCCCTTTGAATGGCTTGTATACTATTTTCTTGGATTACAATTTATATTTTTGCATCAAATATTGAAATAACCTGGGTTCTACTTCTTTATAATTTATTATTTTCAATTCTGTACTGTGGTTGAATTCCAAAAGAATTTTACTTCTTTTGGAGAAGAAGAATACACAGCAACAGGCTAAGATGCTGTATTAAAATGACTGATGTTGAAGAAGGATTTTATGGAAGGGTAGCAGACATTTCTGAGGCAAATTTAACATAAAGAACTAACATAGAACATTTAAAAAGAAGATCTATGGTTCCAAGGGAAAGAGGAGGAAACCGACGGCTCAGTCTAAATAATACCACATATCTCACAACTTGTTGGAAAGTACTTTTTTCATTGGGGGAGATTCACAGCTGCCGAATTTTCTGCAGTTAATAGAGTCCTTTGATTCACAGCAGTGCCCCTTGTACAAAAAATACTGGCCTTTGTGTATTACCAGAAACTAATTTTCTATTTGGCTGAAAAGGGAAAAATGGGGTTATTGCTTCTCCCTCCTACAGAGCTTTTCATTATGCCTGATGCACTCAACTTCTAAGCTCTTCTGAGAAAAAAAATAACTGAAGAGGCAAGAGGTAGAAAAGTGAGCTTGTTAGCACATTAGACGTGAAGTATCTTGGTGGGCCCTAGAAATTCCCAGTGGTGTGTTAACTTATCACTCTATGCATGCTGGCACTGATAGTCTCCCAATTGATCACTCTCTTTTCGCACCAAAGGTGCTGCCAGGAAGCAAAGGCTGAAGGCCCACAGGAGAACAGTCTGCTATCAAAACAAGCTGTTTTTAAAAGTCTGCTTGAATGGGTAAAATGCTTCATGAAAAGTAGGGTGGAGACACCTACCTGCTTTGAAAATGCTCTACTTTCAGAGGGTCTATAAACGAAATATTTTACTTTATCTTATTATATTTAGAGTTTACATTTAAAAAGCTAGGCAAAAAAGCAAATGTTGATATTTTTAAAACAAGGAAGATAGTTCCAATGTCCAAATTCATAAAAGCAAAAAAAAAAAAAAAATAGGTAACTAATGTTGAAGGGTGACCCACTGTGCTATATAAAAGGTTTATGAATGGAAGAAACTCTAATCCAGAGCACAGTCCTGTAAAAGGAAGATTTTCCAGCCATGTAACATTTTAATTTTATATAAACTATACAATGCATCTTATAAGATGTCAGTATCTCTTCATGAATGAGAACAGGTGTCTTAATTTTGAGAGGTGTAAGCCACGTGAAAGAGTGACTTCCTAAATGGGAAGCTGTGGCTACATTAGCACAGGCTAACACCTCAAATTTTCTTTTTTGTGGGTGAGCTTCAGAAAGTACTGTTAGCTTGGTGAATACTTGCAGCCTAAAGTGACCCACCTGAAAGTAAATGTTCTTTGTAGTTTCTTCAAGTTGATTGTACCCAAATTAAATAATATAAAGATGAACCAATTCAATCTACAGTACATACAATACACCTTCACAATTTTTGGTTCAGAAAACATAATTAGGAGATGCGATACACTTCCACCAGTCCTGGTCCATGGCAAAGGCACGTTCACAACTGTAATGACTTAGAGCTCTAAAGAGTAGTCTTAGCATCTGCAGTTGAGACTGAAATCTAAAGCAGCTAAAGCCTGTATCTCTTCCTAGGTCAGACTCTTAAAGAGGCAGCTCTCTAGGGAAGAGTTATTGGTACCTTAAAATTGAGCAGCATACACAAACTCAATGGGTAGTAAAAAAGAGAACAACTCAAGCTATATTCCCACTATGAGTGAGTGCTGTCAATAGCACTAAAATTAAAATGCTGAAATTGGTAAGATGATAAAAGAGGAACTAACACAAATATTCAGAACTACAATTTAAAGTGCCGATCTCAGTTGAATTCATAGAAGTGCTTGTTGTAAATTTTAAGACATTTCAAGGTAAAATTAGCTTAAAAATCTTAGCTGGTAGTAATCTTTAACACAGAAATGGCCTATCAAACACACACTTACCTCCACCCCCCCATTCACACATCCCCACACTCCCACCCACTCACACAGACACACACACAAACACACCCCCACCCCCCACCCTACCCTCCCTACCCACACAGGTGCTGTAATCATAGCAATATAATTACCCACTAATCCTTTGTCCTTGTATTTTCTGCAAAGCAGAAAAGGGGAAGGGATATTACAATTCTGAAAATAATGAAGGGCACTACACATGCTTTGTCACAAAGAAATAGTTTAAAGCTAAGCTGAACTTCATTAGGTTTACATTAGTAGACCTTTTGAGTAATTGCTTTTAATTTTAAATTTCAAGACAGGCTGTTAAGAAAATGAGTCCAGTTTTACCCTGGCCCTAGAAAGGTAAGTATGAATTTTCCTCTCTACAGTTTATAGGGATATCACCATCTGCTCCTATTCACTTTATTAGGGCATTAAAGAATATAAACACACTGTAGCGCAAAGGTCCCCTATAGATGTGCTGAGAATTCTGTGTTCATGCTACAGAGGTACAAGCCCTGCTGCACACTTCTTGAACTTAAAACTTTTTCTAAAAGTATACCCAATACTTTTATGAAGGGCAATGACCTTTGCAATATATTCAAATGTAAGACTATAATTGTACAAATAGCTTTAATGAGTTTTTAGAAATTGTAAACCTCAAAGTAACTCTTCATCTTCTGGACAAATTCTGCCCCCTGTCAGCAATGTAGCCAATGTAGCCAATATAGCCAATATAGCCAATATTATTTATTTTTGTCTAGTTTAGGGTCTGGGGCACATCTTTGTAAATGGTAGGTGCTATTTTTACATTTCACCCCTCCTTCCTTTCCCTCTCTGTTTCTATCCTGTCCAGGCTAACATTGAGCACAGGATTTTATGGAACTACAGGTGTACTCCACCATGCCCTGCTCTAAGGAACGTTTTCAACGATGAGGTAGGAAATGTACCTTTGTTGCCAGATATGCTTGCACACACCTTAATCTCAGCACTTAAAAGCTGAGGCAAAGGCGCTCACCTCTAGGCTAGTTTGGGTTACACAGTGAGCACCCACCTATCCAAGATAGCCCTAGATTCATGTGTCAGCACTCTGGGAGAATGCTTCTTACTGTGGTCTGTACAGAGGGCTTTTTGATTTATTCTGACAATAAGGAAATTGAACATGAAGAAAAAGGTTAAGCAGTAAATATTTTTATTTTATTAAACTGCAAGGAGACTAGACTAAAAGGGAGATTGGTCTTAAAGAAGCTACAACCTTAAGTATCTACAAATTTTCTTAGTCCTATAATTTTAAACTGCTTTTACCATGAGAACATGAGAAACAAAAATATGTTCACTTTTTTTTTTTTTTTTTGAGACAGGGTTTCTCTATTACATACCTCTGGCTGTTCTAGAACTTACTGTGTAGGTCAGGCTGGCCTTCAACCCACAGAGGTCCACCTGTTTCTGACTCTCTAGTGCCTGGCTTAAAGGTGTGCACCACCATGCCCAGCCTCATTTTTAGTTTTGTGATCACTGATCCCAAGGCACGATTCAGTAGGTTGTACGTTTAGCTAGCATGTAATTGATGATTAGACTAAAAGAAATGGAAAGTCTTCATGCATATACACTTGAATTATATAACACATACGAATGAAGCATAATTAGTGTTATGATAATTATAATTGTAAACAAGTATTAAAGACTTTTACTGTTACTTATTTTTCTCTTAAGTTTAATGTATTTAGGAGATAAGTTTATTGACCTCACCCTAAAGATGGTTTCTTTTAAAGAACGCCTCAAGTTTTGGCCTTTGTTATCCATGGCAGTTTTAGGGAGGGCATAAAGTCTACTCGGGAAATCCTGGCTCCCTTAAGGAAGCACGTGTTCTCCACGCAGCCTGTGACTCTTCTATATCTTTGGGGATTAGAAGTGTTTTGTCTCTTCTCTGTATTCAAGATTCCAAGAATTCTGACAGACACCATTAGTTTGAAATTTTGACTACTGAATGAACATTTGTATTGGAGAGTGTTATTTAAATTGCACTTTGAGTTGTAATTAAGTGGCTGTAAACTGAGTACTACTTAAATTGTTACCAACTGGTTGATGCTATTTGTAATTAGCTTTGCAAGTTGCGCTAGGTAGTGAAACTACAATGATAAAAATGCATGGCCTCTGCCTCTATGACATCAGTCTCTCTACCTGTCTAACCACCAAATGAACAACCAAAACACAGCACAAACATCCACAGAGCCTCTAGTCTACAAAGTGCAGCAGCAACACTGAAGTGCCATCAGTCAGGGACAGAGAGGATTCCTTCTCTTCTTTCCTTTGTTTCTTGAGACTGACAGGGCTTTAAGTTGTCCAGAGAGGCCTAAAACTCAGTGTGTAGCCAAAGATGGTCTTCAACTTATGAGAGTTACCTTCTAATAAAACTACTGCATGTAAAAGTAAGTTTAAAATATTATTTAGCATAGCAAGAGTCTTGACTATCCCAGTTAGAAGACGGCTGTCTACCTCCATTATCATGTGGATGGGTAGAAGGAACAAAGTACAGCAGTAATGCAGCAAGAAGGTAGATGGTTCAGATGCTCAGACGCTCAGCGCAGCTCTCATCACATGTGCTGCTTCCTACACAAACAACAGGAAGCTGAACCGAAATAAACTCAGGAGCTACCTGTTTTTGTTGTTGATTTTGGTTTTTTGTTTTGCTTTTTTCTTTAATGTTTTTGGAGACAGAATCTTGTTTTGGAGTTCAGGCTAGCCCGAAACTCACCATCATCCTGCCTCAGCTCCAAGTGCTTGAGACTCAGGCAGTGCCACATGCCTGATTATGTCCCCTCTCCAGCCCCAACCGGAAGAATGTGTGTTCAGGGTGAGTCTTGCCTGGAGGAGGGGTGCTGCAGTCTGTTCAAAACAAAGTTGCTGCCAAGTCACACTGGGACTAGAAACTTGTCTTCTAGTTAACACCTCAGTATCTTTTATATTTAATTTTATTGAGCTGTGTGCTTTGTGGAGGATAGAAGAAGAAGAAGAAGGAGGAGGAGGAGGAGGAAGAGGAGGAGGAGGAGAAGAAGGAGGAAGAGAAGGAGGAAGAGGAGGAAGAGGAGGAAGAGAAGGAGGAGAAGGAGAAGGAGGAAGAAGAGGAGGAAGAGAAGGAGGAAGAAGAGGAGAAGGAGGAGGAGGAGGAGGAGGAGGAGGAGGAGGAGGGAGGAGGAGGAGGAAGAGGAGGAGGAGGAGGCGGCGGCGGTTATGAGGCATGTTATCCCAAAGCTGGTCAAGACAATGAACATTAGCTCAAATTCTAAGGCTGGAAAGTTTTGAAAAATACACTTATATCACTACAACATAATTATTGTATTTTTAATATATATGCCATAGTAAAAAAAAAAAGTCCTTATTTATCCTAAAAAATGAGAAAAGAATTCAAATGATATTTAACATTTTAGTTTTAGGAGGCCATGAAATACCTTTATATATTGCAAGGCAAAATCATTGAGTGGCCTTGAATAATAAAGAAGATGAATTTTATTGATATACAATATGCATAGATATACTTTACAAATACATTTCAAAGATCTCATGTGACTATTAGTAGTAAAGTATCCCGTGAGACTGAAATGTATAGGGAAACAAAAGTATCCTATGAATTTTATGAAATGAATGTAAACTATTATTTACATTACAAAGCAGTGTCTAGTAAACTAATGATTTTGCAGGGGAAGGTCTATTCTATTTCTTTTCTACTGTAGCTAAATCCTTCAAGAAACTTGCAGTCTAGTTCATTTGTAGCAAAGACAAATTCTCCTAAATATCATTTTGTTTAATTGTATCTGACTAGCAGAAGGCCTTCTCAAAAAGTCTGCAACAGGTTATGATCAACTGTCTGGTTTTATGATGTCTTAAATTAATGAAATTCTTTAGTAGCTGACACTATCTACACCATTTAGGAAAAGCTGCGATTTGTCAGAGCAGACAAAGCTGGGCTTTAATCCATCCTCTTAACCATATTGCCAAGTCTGTATTGTTTTCACTGCATCTCAATTAGAGATAGGCAGGACACCTGGTACTTCTTTATCGGAGTCCCATGGCTGCCAGATGACTCAAAATCCATAGCAGGTGCTAAGGCAGTGTGAGGAGAGCCCTATTACTGAAAGCTGGAGTGGAACAAATTTTTACCATATATAATTGCTCACAAATCAGTCAACTAGTAAATGAAAACATTAGAAGAGTTGATAAGTCCATTTTTACCAAGGTTCATGTAAATACATTAAGAAAGATTAGCTTCAAATAAACAGGCTTAAAAATTCAAACTCATCCAAAGTCTCTGAAAATACCTCCTGATTTAATAATCTAATAATCATTGGTGATTTCCAAAGTCACTACCATGACTATCAAATACTTATGTATCTTTCTCCTACCTTCACAAAAGGTGCATGAAACAAAGTATTTAAAATAAAAACTAAGCTATCTGAATTTCAATTTTAATGAAATAAAAAATTTGAATCTATTCTTGTTAAGATTTACTTAAGAGTAATATCATTAATTTGTAATAATGAAATTTTCCTATTGAGTAAAGAACTGCTCCAAAATTACTAGTATTGGAGTAAGCTTAAAACTACTGGGAGGTACTAGAAACATAGTCTTTTTGTGTTGTTTCTTTTGTGAACAAAATTTTCAGTACATCAAAATAGAGGAAATCGATGTAGGAGTTTCAGTTAAATACCAGACTCAAATCTTGTCAGATCATCGCAAAAAGGAAAAAATAACGCAAACAGACATGTAAACACATACACACACAAAGAAAACAAAAGTGCAAAACACCCCCAAACCAAAAATCTCCCCAAACTCTAAAGCGAGATTTTACAGTATACAATTACTTAAGTTTTATCTCTACTTAAATGTGTACTAATATAATTAAGATTTTAAATGCTGTAATTATTGAGCATACAGTAAAGTGATTTTATTATCATAGCAAGTATTAACAAAGCACAGCAAATTGCCATTTCAAATATGGTCATAGAATCTATGATAAGCAGTATATTGGCTTAAACTAATGCACTATGTGCCCCAGGGAATGACAGCCTGGGACACTGGGCTTTAACATCCAAATCTGCCCATTAATCTTGACTTTAAATATAATCTATTCTGCAGTACAAGGAAGAATGGGCATTCAGTGACTTACTGTTTTTGAAATACTGCACTAGTGCCATTTACTAAATCATTTAAGGGGATACAAGGAGAGGGAATTCTAGTAAAGTTTACAGATTTACTAATTATATAAAATGTGCACTCGACTTTCTCCAACTTTAGCAGGAACATCTCAATCACATAAGAAATTACAGTAAAAAGTTGTCCTAAAATATCTCTTCCTGCTATATATAAGGACACCTACATAAACTATAACACCAAATATAACTGGTCAATTTATTTCAGTTGGAAAAATAATCATCTGTGGAAATATACTATGGGGTCAGAATCCCTGGAGCTTAAAATAAGCTTTAACTTAAAAAAGAAAAACAAGCAGGTCACTGTTTGTCGGCTTCACAGTGATCAATGGCTTGTGGAAAGAGTTGCAGAAGAAAACAGAAAAGCTCAAGGAGTGTTTATACGAACAACAGGGTATACTTCAGAAAGAGTAAACAATCTTCTCATTTTTAAGGATACTCAAACTAGACAGACCTCACGGAGGCAAGGGTACATGATTAAAACACTCATTAGCTAGTTATTAAATTGTAAATGTAGGAATTAACCTTAAGATGTGCTATATCACTTATTTTAGTCAATTATTTTAGCATCTGAAACTGTAACACAGTTGCTTTACATTTCTATAATAATATACCATATATGTGCTATGTTATACACTCAGATATCTGGAAATTCCAAAAAGGCGAAGTATAAAGTAAACAAAGCCAGATTTATTATTTTATCTTATGTGAAATGTGGTGGTTTAAAGCCATTTCTCATTAAAAATTTTTATGGATATAAGAATACCTGATTTTCATCTAAACATAGAACTATCATGAAATAAAACTGCCATTGCTATAGTGTAAGCTGGAGGGCTGAGAGTGGATATGGCATGTGAACAAGGGAGTACTACAGGTGGCAGCTTAAATATATTCATTTGCTTTCTTTTTGATAGTAGCTATGTGCTAAAGAAAAGTCAACACTCCTATCAGAAGAGGAAGTAAATGTGGAACCATCAGTTCTACAACAGCTATCTTTGCTCCTTCTCTTTTCTGAGCAGCAATTAGTAAGGCAACCCCTTCCCCTCCTCCCTAGCTGTCAAGCTGTTCAGAGCAGTTTGCACGTTGACAATAGGACCATTGTGACTGCTCTCTGGGCTCCCTTCCCACAGAGAGTTAAATGGGCAGTTCCTGCTGCCCGTGATTGGTGTCCAGTGAAATAATACTCAAGAGCCAGGTTTTATCAGCTTCACGCCAAAGAAGTGAAGCCAGGGAACCCAAGCCTTCATATCATACTGGACCATATGCCAACCCTGATGGCCCCAAAGGTTTATCACTAAGAATCAGGATCCATCATGTCCCTTGTGAAATTTCACTTCACATACCTTATGTGAAATGCGAAGCTTCACCAAAAGCTGAACCTTCTTTACAACTGGCATGGACAGATGGATGGCAACAGTGGTTTGGCAAGCCAAAGTTATGGTCTAAATAAGCTATAGTGTTGTGTTTGAGAGAACGGATTTAGCAGAAAATGGGGAGCATTCTGACCCATGCTTTCATATTTTTTAATTTCATTGTAGAGTTATTAAAAATTCAGTATTAAAAGCTCTCTAGTAAAACGAGAAGGATTAAAAGCACTTTATTTTTATGTCAAATAGGCTAACAAGTTTGGCTGATTTCTGCTTTATACCCTACTTGCTCTCTGAATCCCCCAAATGCCATTTGAATCTGTGGTTTTTTTATATTTAGATGAAGACTAGAATGCAATTTGAACATAAGTGTGATAAATAATAATATGAATATATCAGTTTATCCTTATCACCCACAGACACGGGTTTTAAACACGGGGATGAAGACCCTGTTTCAGCCAGCACCAGTGAGAAGGGAGGACGGAAGCAGACCAACATCATGTTTGGATGTTTTAGGAACAGTGTCCAGATCCTAATGGAGTTTTCTATCTTCCCTCTGGCACTCTGTGATATGGCCCAACTGTCTAGATTGGCATTTGTGGACCATACTGTCACACTAGATTTGACAAAAACATTTAAGTCAGTGGAAGTATTTTTTTTTTTTTTTTTGTCATGAAGCCAACATATAATAAGAATAGGAATCCTTCCACAAAAAAAAAAAAAAAAAAAAAAAAAAAAAAAAAAAAAAGACTATAAACACTTACCTTGCCAGTAATGTATAAAGGCAAGGTATATATTACCTTGCCATAATATATAAAACAGCAAAACTGTTATGTAAGGATGCAGTCTAAATCAGGTGTTGGGGCACAAACTGTCATCCCAATAACTTGGGAGACAGACGCAGACTTGGATTTCAAGGCCAGCCCATGGTACATAGTAAGTAACCCTGTGATAAAAACCCTGTCTCAAGATCAGAAGTGCTGAGGGACAGCCTGCTCAGAAGTGGAGTGTTTGTATAGTGCACACACACTGAATCTGACTCTTAGCCATACAAAAAGTCTACTATAGGAAATACAAAATCTCAAATGCTCTTTAAAAATGACAAATATGCATAAATGTTACCAAACATTTACAGATACCTTCTCAGTCTCACTAAGACATAAGCTATTACTGTTAGTAGTCTGACAAAAATTGCTTGATAAATTATATAAAAAGTGAAATTTATGAAAATGATAGTTAATAAAACATGCATTGGAAAGGTTTTTCTAAGGAATGAAAAATGATTAAAGTGTAATTCCTCAATTAATCATCAGACAAAAGGCATACAACAATGGAAGAGATTGTTACTGGCTTCCACATTGTCAGTGACACCAAAAAAAAAAAAAAAAAATCAAATTCACTTTGCTTTTTTCTTCTCAGCTACACTGTCTTGTTTAGACCCATTTCTTCATCCTCACCTGTTCCCAGTCTTCCCTCTGCCCTGTATCACTGTTCAGTGTGAACTTCTTGCATTAAAAATCAGATTTATGTCTTAGGTGGCAGAGGGAGAATGGACACCCTGTACTTCAGCACTCACAGGAAGGTAGAGAACAACTTTTTGGGGGAGTTGATTCTGTCTTCCACTTTGTTTCGAGGTAGGGTCTTTCATTTCAGCAACTGGACTGCTGAAACAAGCTTCTGGCTAATTTCCTGTCTCCACCTTTTATCAACATTAGTGCTGGGAATACAGATGCATGCACTACATCTGGCTTTTTAAGTGGGTGCAGAGGGATGAACTCAGGTGGTTTTTACCCATGGATCCCTGGTCCTAACTTGCATTGTTTAATAACATTACACTTCATATGTTAACCATGTCCCTTTCCTACCCTGAACCACTTTAGTCTTCTCTGTCTCATAAAGTCCTGTGTATCTCTGAAGGAATCTGCAGACCAGAGCTCCTTGGGAAGACAATCCTGATGCCCTCCACCCCAACACTATCTTTTCTCATTCACAACCACCATCACAATCTACTTTCTGCTGGGTTCTCAGTGTGCAGCACACTAATCTAGTTCAGAGGGCTCCCCTCTCCTACAGCACTGTATGCCCCTCAAATGGGGTACCTTTTTTTGTATGTGTGAGACAAAGTCTCACTATATAGCTCTGGCTGTACTAGAACTCCGTATGAAGATCAGACTGGCCTTAAACTCAGAAATTCTCCACTTGCCTCTGCCTCCTTAGTGCTGGAATTAAAGATGTGCACCACCACAGCCACACTTGGAGGAAGCAGCAACGTTTAAAATTCTAGCTTTGCTCAGACAGTGTCTCCTAGATTGAATGGGGTCAACAAATACATGAGTAAGTGAATGAACTGAAATTCCTTAGTAATATGGTTAATGTCAGATCTTGGTAGAGGAGAAAACCTATATTCCAGATTATAGCAACATTGTTATAAAATAAAGTTGATTATGTAACTAAAGCCATTTTTGTGAGTTCCTACAGTGTGAATATAGTAAAATTACTAATATCAAGTGAAAACCAAATAAAAGATTACCTCAAGAGAACATTAAGAGACAATGTTACCACCAGGTGTAGTGATCCACACCTTTAATTCTAGCACATGGGAGACTGAGGCAGGTGGATCTCTGAGAGTTCAAGCTTAGTGTGGTCTATCTATATAGTGAGTCTCAGCCTAGCCAGAGCTATAGCCTGATCTTGACTGATGGACAGACAGACACACATGGCGCGGGTTGGGGGAGAGGGAGACAGACAGACGGGGTGGGGAGTAGAGGAGAGAGAAAGTATTTGAGAATGAGAATTTGGCACTTTTAGACTACTGGTTCAATTCCACAGAACTTTCTCTATTCTTATCACATATTTATTATACACCATAGAGTTTTACATTTGTTTCCTTACTTTTTATTTTTGGGCTCCCCTTTCCCCTTCTTTCTCCCTCAACCTCTTTTCATTATTAGATTACTACAATGACTGAAAAGAATCTACTAGATAATTAGAGGTATCATCAACAAGGTTTCCACCCAATGAAAGGAAGAGCTAAAAAAGAAAAAACAAACAAACAAACAAACAAACCAACCAACCAACCAACCACACAATAGGGCAGGGAATATATTAGCGTCACTATAGAAGTGCAATGAATATCCAGGGCCCTGTTTAAAGAAGTGCTTTGTTTGCAGAGACACTATTAGGGTTGTCAACAAAATCCAGGTCAATGGGATATGTAAGAATACAGAAAAATTCTTCAAAGTAATACCCACGTCTTTAACACTCCAATTAGGTACAGGAAGGCCAGTAAGAATATTTTAACTTTTGGAGAAGTCCTAACACAACAATTACTATCAAACAATGGCTGCAAGGACACAAAAGACTTCCTTCATATTTCTGAACATTTACCAGCTAACCAATTTGTCCATTGATTTCAAAACAGTGATTCAGAAAATATGAAGTATGCAATCAGATAGGGAGGCTCCTTGTGGAACTGCTAATGGCAAGAATATACTGGTACAAACGTTCCAGCAGTGAGCTGAAGGGCTAGCTCCCCAGCACCCAGAGTACCTCAGCTCCCTCTACTGCTCACCCATGGCTCTGACCTTTCTTGCCTTTAGTAAGGATGTGTGAGCATTTGGAACTTTAACTGTACAAAATCATCTTGGCGGGGATACCAACATCTGCCACTGCCATCATGTCAGACATGTCTTTGCTCACTTTTCTCCCTAAAAGATACTCTTTGCCCCTTATCTTTTATCATTCATCTGTGAAACTATATGACCCTCACTAAATATAATGTTCATTAATAAAAACACACTAACGGTCAAACTACAAACTCCTGGAACACGGTGCTGTACAACTTAAATCCTAGTACTCAGGAGGCAGAGGCAAGCAGATATCTGTAAATGCCAGGCCTGCCTGGTCTACACGGTAAATACTAGGCCAGCCAGAGCTACACAGCAGGGCACTTTCTCAAAAAACAAAAGCCAATCAAACAAAACTGATCTTTTCCATGTTTACGCTGTTGTTTTATTCAAGTGCCAAAGCAATTTCTTCAGGTTCTAGACACCATTTTATCCATCCAGTATACTCTACAAAGTGGCAGCCAAGTTTTAACATTTTAAAGATTTATTTTATCTTGTGCGTATGAGTATTTTTCTTGCATGCATGTATATACACTATGCATGTGCCTTGTGTCAGTGGGGTTGAGAGGAAGGTCCTGGATCCTGTGGAACTGGTGTTACAGATAGTTATGATCTTCCTCATGCATGCTGCAGACTGAACTCAAGGTTCTTTTCAAGGGCTTGACCTCTGAGCCATCTTTCCTAGCCCCATGCAACTGAGTTTAATACAAATTTAAAACTAAGTTACAAAAAAAGTTTTTTTTAATGTTTCAAAAGATAAGCTAATAATAAACTCAAAAACAGGCTGGAGAGATGGGTTAGTAGTTAAGAACAGTGTTACTCCTGTAGCACCTGTGTGGAAGGCTCACAACTACCTGTACTTTAGTTCCAGGGAGACCTGATGCTTCCACATTCATCTATGTCCCACACACACACACACACACACACACACACACAGAGAGAGAGAGCGAGAGAGAGAGAACACAGATACACATATGCATGCATACATGCACGCACGTTCTCTTAAAAATAGAAATAAACCTCTAAAAATATAGGCAAAAGAACACATGTGAACTTTTAGAGTGTAATCAGTAAAATTTTTCTGCTGAAAAAAAAAAATAGGAATCCATCCACTCTTCTATTTGTTCTATTTGTTCTATTGTGGTGTGTTATTGCCCATTTACCATAGGCCAGACATTGTGCTAAGTCAGTGAAATCAGGAGGAAAATAAAACTTAGAAATATGTGTACAAATGCATAAGCACTATAGCAAAATGTTTCCAGGCAGTGTGCGCAGTAAGTTTGTTTAATGGAGAAATTATTTTAAATTTTTGTCCCCCTTCACGATGTATCATTTAGGTCATAATGAAAGAGTATATTAGGTAGAAAATAGCGGAGATACCTATTCTTGGAGCTTTAAGAAACGAACATTAATAGAAGATGAATTTGGCTTAGCTGAACAAATACAGGGTTGAAGCATGAGGCATGTTTGACAAAGCTATAGTAAGAACTATGAGGCTGGGAGGGCAAGATAAAAAGAGCAGTTTACAGGTGAGCAACCAAATGTGCATCTGCTGCAGTAGGCAGAGAACTGCTGTGGGCCTTCAGCATGCCTTCAGCAGGTGTGTGTTTTAGACAGTAATATTGCCATTGACTCCCACACAGCTACAGTTCTGTACACTGCTGCTACAGATGACAGGCAGGATGCCTAGTGCTTCACTGGATGGTTTTATTTAATCCTTACACTAAGCTTGAGTTTCATACTATAATTATCTCCTTCTTAGAGATTAAATTAAGGATAGTCCATATTTATTGATGTTATCTTCTAAGAAAATGCTTTACAAAGGACAGTAAATACATAAAATTAGGTAGTTTTTCAAGAAACTCATTTTCTTTTAACAGGAAATGGCAGCAATATTGATGGGACCCCCCTCAGGAGCTCTACAATGTCCCACCATAATGAAGGGACCTGCATTAATGGAGCCAATCAATTACCATTCATTTAGCTTTGGCTCTCACACTTGTGCAACAGGTCCTTTACATCTGAGCAGCAGAACTGCAGGGCTAACAAACTGCGACTAATTGAAGAATTATCATTGAATTTAGTAATCTGTCTGATACAGATAAACAAAGCCAATTCTGGCATTTAAGAAAAAGTCAATCTAAACAGATTGAGAAAAACCAAATAATATTGGTTGTGGTAGGAAAACATATTAAGCCTAGGTATACAGAATTCTTTAAATATGTCATTTAACTATATAGTATTCCTTATACTGTATATCTCAGAATATCACATATATTACTTATAGATACATATAAAGCCCTAGCTATAAATCACAAGAATTGTAGTACTGGCTGGGCCTGGGGCCACATGCCTTTAATCTCAGCACTTGAGAGACAGGGCCAGATGAATTTCTGTGAATTCGAGACTAGGCCTGGTCTACCCAGTGAGTTCCAGGGAAGTCAGGGTTACACAGAGAGACCCTGTCTCAAAAAACAAAAACAACAATAACAAAAAAGAATTACAGCATACATGTCACACTCCATCTACTCAAATCCTATCCATCGAGACACGTATTTTCTACATATTCTTCCCTGATTTTATTCCACACTAATGTCTTCTTCCATGGAACTCTCATACCAATTTATTTGTGACCCTACTTGTATTTGTAATCATCCATATTCTTCCTTATTAAATATTACCTTTATAAGAATAAGTACCACCTGAATGTTTACATCAATTCAAAATCTTGGCTAACAGGCTGGAGAGGTGGCTTAGTAGTTAAGAGCACCGACTGCTCTTCCAGAGGTTCTGAATTCAATTCCCAGTAACCACATGGTGGCTCACAACCACCTGTAATGGGGTCTAGTGCCCTCTTCTGGTGTGTCTGAAGAGAGCAATGGTGGTACTCATATGCATAAAATAAATAAGTCAAAATCTTTGCTAATATAGTGTAAATGATGTGTGTATATACATATATACATAAACATACACACATTCACAGATATCATTTTTCTTTGAGATAGAGTCTTGCTATTATTGCCCAGGTGGCTTTACACTCACACTCCTCCTGTCTCAGTTAGTGTCATGTTGTAACTTATAGGTATGTGCCACTAACCTTGGCTTTCAATAAATATACTTGTGTATGGGACCACAGACCTGGCCATCTTGACACCCTAGTAAATGTATCTTAACAAAGAAAAAAACTACAGATATATTTTTGATCTCTTAATAAGTATAATACTTCATCATATATCAACATTTATGGTTTGTGCACTTTTATCAAAATATATAAGAGAAATAATTAAGATGTGAAGCAACTCAGATAAGTCCATGAATATTATGTGTCAAATTAGCTGGGTCAAGGACACAGTTTGGCTGAACACCATTCTAGACGTTCTTATTTTTGTCTAGATGTGATTACTACTTAAACTAGTAGACCTGAGTAAAGTCCATTATACCCACATTCTACAGGGAGGCCTCACCCAGTCAAAGGCTTTTGAAAAAAACCTGAAGTCACTTGAGAAAGACAGGATTCTACTGCTAGTTGCCTTAAGACAGCAACAAGAGGTCTACAGATTTGGTACTTACCAATCCCCACAGCTAGGGAAGCCAATTCCTTAAAGTACGTCTTTCTTATTATGTAACATTTACATTGTCTGAGTTATCAAAAGCAATCTAGAGATGACTAATATATGAAGTAACTTTGTATGGTCATATGAAAATGTACCAGTCAGTAGAAGGGACTGAACCATTTGTAGACTCTGTATCCTCAGGAGCTAGTCCCCATGGATACGGAGGATGACTTACATCAGCGTACAAGTTTTGTTTCTCTGGATTTATTAACGTGATTATATACTATAAATTCTGAGAATTCCTACATGTAAATCTCACACCAAAACAGAAAGATCACAAACAATGACAGCATTATAGCAAACATGTGCCTTTCAAAGCATAGTGAAACTTTCTTAAGGATCAAACAAATTTTTACTTAAAGAATAGAGTTAAGACTGGCAAGATCATGACATAAAAGTTTTAGAAGACCATGAAATAAAAGCTTTCATTTCCACTGTAAAATTCCAAACTAAGCAACCAAACAAACTGGAACTCTTTCTAGGTCGCTAATAAAATGATGGCCTAAGATCAAACCCGAAACACTGCTCTGGCTCAGCGGCTACCCAGAGTCTGCCTAGTCGGCCTCCTGAGTGTGGCAATTCAATTCTAATTGCATGATCAAACCAACAAATTGAGCTTAAGAGACAAAAGTACCTAGCTGACAAAATCAGAGGCTGCATGAAAATGCTTTTCAAGTACAAGTAATGTAAGAAACAACAAGTGAGGTGAGGGAGAGGTTTCAAAGCTTGAAAGACAGTCATCAATACTGACAGATTACTGTCATTCTGGTTGCTAGCATGATCGATTTGGGCAGCATATGACAATCAATACTGTCCTCATTTTCTGAACAACATTAGATTCATAGTTACAGAAGATGTTCCTAGGATAAAATTTAAACTCCACTTAATGATCATAAATAGCACTATTTATGCTGTGGAATCTTAGTAGGCACTATTATGGTGCATAAGATAACTGACCCAGAAGTATAATTATATAAATACAATTGAGTTTATTATAGTTCACCTTTTTATTTCTTTGATGAGGATTAAAGTATTAACTCTGGAGGTTTTCAAAACCAACTTCTATTTCAATTCCTACTATAATTCATGTTAAGCATATTGATTGATTTTAGAATACACAATTTTCTCCTCACTGAAAATCTGATGTCAAAAACATACATTTTAAAATTTGACACATTTCTGAAATCAGTATGTTACTTAAAATTAAAACATATATTCCTATATTTTAATACTTCTAAATATAAGTATCCAGTTGTAATTTATTATATAAACCTTCGTGTTAAAATCAAGAAAAGAAGTCATTGCCCCATAACATTCCTTCCTACCTCCATTCATTCATTTATACTTTTAAAATAGGGTCAGGCTATGCTGTGGTTTGTCTTGAACTCTTGATCTGAAGTGGTCCACTCTCTGCCTTTACAGCTTTGGATGCAGGTATAGATTATCTTGTGCATTTTGCAAAAGATAATATATTCTTCGGATTAATGAAGGATAGGAATATCTATTATTACTTCTCTCGATATATACGTAGAATTTTTTAAGAACCCCCATGGATAATAAGAATCTAGTCCCCTTTGTATAATGGTAAAGTATTTATATATAATCAATCTCTACATTACTTACAGTAATGAATATACAAATGTAAGTACCATATTAGTAGCTATTATCCTATACTGTTAAAGGGATAATGATAAGAAAAAGAAGTCTCCTTTTTTCCTAAGTATTTTTCACATACAGCTGGTTGAATTTTTCAAATGTTGAACCCTGGATATGGAGGGCTGAGTACTTTTAAATGGTATGAAAAACAATTTCCTACACTGTAGAGAGGTTTGTTTGGTCTATATAATATTTTCACCTACTTTTTTTAAATTTTAAAATGTTAAGTGTGCCTGTGTGTACATGTGCTCAGCCCATGTGGGTGAGTACAGGTTCCTGAAGAGGCTAGAAGCATCATGGAGCTTAAATTACAGATGCTTGTGAGCTGTATGATGCGGAACCGAGCTCAGGTCCTCTGCAAGAGCAGTACATGATCGTAACTGCTGAGCCATCTCTCCAGACTCTTATTCTAAGTATTCTACAAGCAATTCTGTTGGTAAGAACTGTTCAGATTTGCTGTTTTAAAAACAGTGTTCATTTCTACTATTTTCATTGAAATTATTTCTTTTCATCCTACAATATTCTCTAATGTGGTAACCATTATCTCAATATGATTAAATATTAAAAATATCATAAAGTAGGTCTGAGAATTCACCTCAAGCAGCTAATCAGCCCAATATAAAAACTCAATTAAGCAATTCCTTAGTCTTGGGTGGAGATGTTTTATATCAATTGTAACATTTCTAAGTAATATAATTAATTACATAAGATCTCCTGTAGCACTCACATTAATGCCTAGGTAATATTACAATCTTTTTACAGATACAAAGATGAGATTCAAAAATTCTATGACATGGGCTAAGATTATGACTTGGTGGAAGAGTGACTGTCTAGCATGAGCCCAAGGCTTGGGTTTAATTCTAGAAATTGAAGAGAAGGGAAAAAAAAAAAAAACAAAGCTGATTCTGTGGCACGACCAAGACCATGAGGTAGTCACCATCACTAAGTTTACTTCCATAGGGATGCACGCTGAGTTCAGGGGAGGTCAGGGATAGGCCGAGGGCAGTGCAGCTCCAGAGGAGCAGTGCTGGCCAGACAAGCTATCTCCAGACGCCACGGCCCTAGGCATTCCACATCTGTGCATGCCTTCATGACTCACGTTACACTGTGCCATGCTTAGAAGGTTTTCAATCTCATCCATCTCATTATTTACCATTTAAGATTGGTTCCATTTTCATTTTTCTCATGAATGTTTCTGGACACCAACTTCTAGCTGGTCGGCCCCTTAATATACACCCTGCATATTCCTCTTTTAAAACAACGTAGTAAAAACAGTATTTTTTCCCATGGAGATTGGATTATTTCCACCCTACTAGAGTATATATGACATATAATGGCATCCTAATGAACTAAGCCAAAGATTAATATTTATTAAAAGTATATAAGGAAACTTACCACTCAAGTATCACAATTACTCAATCACTAGGGAGATCTGCCATCTACTTATCAACAAACAGAAACTCTAGTCTTAATACCTAAGAAACACTTACCCTTTTGTACAGTAGATATATTGCTAGCACACTAACCACACAGTTAAAAAGGATACAAGTTTTGGTACAATGGGATCAGTGATTTCAGAGCACGGCTAGCGTTTATTGCTGTGGATCGAACCATAATGGGCAGAACTTTTCCATTCACAATAGCACCATCAAAAAGTGGACCAAAGAAGGGAACCTGATGGAGATCAGAACATAATTTTAAAGTCAAACTGTAGAAAGACTATAATAAAAACAATCAAGATCCTTTACACACAAATGTGGTTTTGTTTCCTCTTTGGTTTATTTCAAGTAAAATATTATTCAAATTCAATTTTTTACATGATGAATCACTTATACTAGGACAACAAACAAAAACACCCAAAGTCAATAGGGTGTTCATTCAGAAGGACTATGTGCTTTGTACAACAAAATAATTTATATCCTCTGCCAATTTCCAAAGTTTTGTAGTTAGAACTGTATACACACACAAAATCAATTCCTCTATTAAGCAAACAGGAAAAGACAAAAACACTTTTACAGGTAGGCAGTTAGATGGTCATTTTTGTGAGTTACGAGTTTGAGTTTTATTCTTATAGTTTGGACATGAAATGTCTTCCCAAAACTCATGTTGAATGCTCAATTCCCAGTACCATGTTTAGAAGGGTGGCTCTAAAGAAGGGACTGGGTAACAAGATTTTTGACCCACAGGCCCTGAATCACTGAGGTCAAATGACCATGGACTGAAATCATGAGACTAATACATGTTTCTTCTTTTAAGATGTTTTTCCTAGGATTTTGTCATAGTGACAAAAAGCAAACTTAACAAAAGCACAGAACCTAAAATGTATTTGGCTAGGCTAATTACAAAACAAAATCTACACTTTGATAATTAACTGTCATCCTATCAGCTGATGTGAGAGCTGTGAAGATATAGGTCAGCCGTAGAGTGCTAACCCAGCTGTGTGCAAGCACCAGTATTGGAAAAACACAACAAAACAAAGCAAAAACAACAACAACAAAACAGACCTGTTTAAAAATGCCAGACATAAATGGTGGTTTAAGGCAAGATAATTACCCAAGAATGATAGTATTTTAGGCTTTGTGGTCAGAGTAGACTTCAATTTTGTTTAAAAAAAAAAAAAGCTTTAAAATATAGAAATGTAAGAAAGCATTCAGTCTGTAGGCTGCACAGAATTATGCTGTGCCGTTATAAGCTGACTTCCGGTTTACTAAACAGACAAACAAAAGACCCAATAACAAAAAACTTGTCCAGTCAAAAGTATCCCCTCTCCAGGAAAAGACATCGGGATCGGTATGGCCCTCATGCCTCACTGGACAACGACAGGAGGACCTGAGCCATTACAAGGTCCCCTTCAATTATTGGAGGTCAGGCCTCTACCCCCGCCTTTGCAAGATTAGAATCACCATGGCCCTTCTATACTTAGAGAAGGGAGGAGATGTCAGGAGCAGCCCTGCTTATACACTAAAGGCCTACAATCAGCCATAGGCCTAAAATCAGCAATAGGCCTGACATACATACAAGCTAACTCAAAGTCTTGGGTCTCTGTGTTAAAACACTGAAACAGCAGGCTATAAGCTATTGTAAACAGGCAGCTTCTGTGGAAACTTACCAGACCTAGTAGTCATAGACCTTATAAATAGGCAGCCTCGGTGGACAGTACCAACTTAGATAAGGACAAGTGAATCATAGGCAGAGTCATAGTGACCTGTCACCTGAACCTACACCCAGCTGATACCCTGTTCTGAAAGATATCTGTACTCCCCCTGAACACCTATGCCCCGGTGTCATTCCCTTCCCCACATCCTGTCTTTTTGTGTTTATAACTCCTGTGTGAATAAGTAAATAATGGTGTGATTTAAATAATTAAATAAATTAATTAATTAAAAAAAAAAAACTTGTCCACCAGGAAAATTGATACATGGAAACTTAACCTAAGTCAAGGAATTCTGAAGATTCTCAATCAACTGTCAAAACAATTTTCTATTAAAAGTATTCACCTTAAAAAAAGGAACACATGAACATAATGCCAAGCTTTTACTATTTTAAAAAGAAATGCTTTTGAAATAGTTGTTGAAATCCTGTGGCATGTCTAAGCTATTCAACCATAGGAGAGATAACATCTTTTTGAAAATTATTTGTAGGCATTTCATTTACTATTTAAAAAGTACTTTTAGTGTTCTAAGATAGGATCTCATTAAGTAGTACTAGCTAGCCTGGGATTTGCTAAGTAGATCAGGTTGGTCTTGAACCTGTAGCAATCATCTTCTCTCAGCCCTGCTGAGATTACTGTTGTGCCTTGCTAATACCTCCCTGCTTCTTACTGTGTCTTTTAGAAAACTAATTGTTTTCTACTTTAATAACAGCAGAGCTAAGTACAAGGAACTTCCACTCAGGCACTGCTTAGCTGTCTTCCTAGGTGGGTTAGTTCCTTCTACACTATGTATAAGACTGTCTACACAGCTACTGTTGGTTGCATTTTCCCCGTTTCCCACAATTGCAAATCTGTTACTAAGACTGAAGTTAAGAAGTTCTCACCTCTGGTTTTTTCATGATCTGGATACTGAACATGTGGTTTTTCATTGGATATATTACAATGAGGACATCACCAAACTCTGTAGGAATAATTCCTCTCCTGTAGTCTCTAGTATGTTCTGACCAAACAATGTGCACTTCATCATTTCCTAGATGTCTCAACTGGAAAATCAAGGAAAATCAAGGAAAATCAAAGAGTGTTTATAGCACTTCATAAAAGCCATGCGAGCATAGTTATACAACTAGTGACATCAAACCATACAGAAGGGAAATGACTAATCATTGTAGAAACACATAAAGTAAAAACACTCAAAGTCATCAAAGGACCAGAGAAGAAGACCAGGCATTTTCAACTCCCACAGTCAGAGACAGGAAGAACTTAGAATCACAGCACAACTCATTTAAACTGGCAACTGTACCACTGCAATTCCATTCTCAAAGGTTAGTTTAAAAATGAACTGATTTAGCATGCATGTATGTCAGGCCTATTGTTGATTTTAGGCCTATGGCTGATTTTAGGCCTTCAGTGTATAAGCAGGGCTGCTCCTGACATCTCCTCCCTTCTCTAAGTATAGAAGGGCCTTGGTGATTCTAATCTTGTGAAGGCGGGGATAGAGGCCTGACCTCCAATAATTGAAGGGGACCTTGTAATGGCTCAGGTCCTCTTGTCCTTGTCCAGTGAGGCATGAGGACCATACCCATCCTGATGTCTTTTCCTGGAGAGGGGATACTTTTTTTTTGACATCAACCCCTATGCAGTCAGGCTTGTCCCTCAGGGAACCCAGATAGATACTTTAAAGTTTTATTTATATTCCCTTGCAGTGCTTAGCCTCGCAGCCTAAGCAAGAATTCAGATCGACAGTCAGAGAGGGTTCTGGGTAGCCCCTCTCTGCTTGGTCTAGGGGGCGCAGCTTCTGTGGAAATTTAGCAGCCCGAGTAGTCATAGGTCTTACAAGTAGGCAGCCTCAGTGGACAGTACCAACTTAGATAAGGACAAGTGAATCATAGGCAGAGTCGTAGTGACCTGTCCCCTGAACCTACACCCAGCTGATACCCTGTTCTGAAAGGTATCTGTACTCCCCCTGAACACCTATGCTCTGGTGCCATTCCCTTCCTCACATCCTGCCTTTTTGTGTTTATAACTTCTGTGTAAATAAGTAAATTACGATGTGATTTAAATAACTAAATAAATTTTTAAAAAAATCAAAAAAAAAAAAAAAAAGGAAAAAAAAAAAAAAAAGAAAGATTAGAATTGCCATGGCCCTTCTATACTTAGAGAAGGGAGGATATATCAGGGACAGCCCTGCTTATACACTGAAGGCCTAAAATCAGCCATAGGCCTAAAATCAGCAATAGGCCTGACATACATACATGCTACCTCAAAGTCTTGAGTCTCTGTGGTAAAACACTGAAACAGCAGGCTATAAGCTATTATAAACAGGCAGCTTTTGTGGAAATTTACCAACCTGAGTAGTCATAGATCTTGTAAATAGGTAGCCTCAGTGGACAGTACCAACTTAGATAAGGACAAGTGAATCATAGGCAGAATCATAATGATCTGTCCCCTGAACCTTCACCCAGCTGATACCTTGTTCTGTACTCCCCCTGAACACCTATGCTCTGGTGTCATTCCCTTTCCCACATCCTGCCTTTTTGTGTTTATAATCCTTGTGTGAATAAGTAAATTACGATTTTATTTAAATAATTAAATAAATAAATAAATAAAATGAACTGATTTGAGATTCTTCTCTTCTTACTGTATCTACTTTCTGCAGTGCTGATGAGTAGTAAGGTGGCCTGAGAAGGCAGCCAGAAGAGAGATAAACAAATAAACATACAAAAAGATAACTCACAAATTTTATAATCACTTATTGAGCAAGAGAGAGTTGGTTATTTTCGGTCTAGCAAGTTAACTTTTAAGTAGCCCCCACAATGAAACATAAAATCCTCCAAATAGATGTCTTGATATTTATTGGGCCCTAAAAAATGTTACTTAGATATTTGTGCTGTTTACAAAGGTGCTTCTGGCAATCTTGAGAGAGTTCTGTTATGATAATTAAAACTGCAAGAAAGGAAGGATTTAAAAGTTGTTTCTAATAACTTGTTGAAAAGCGAATTTACTGTACATTATTGAGTTTTCTTCATGTAGATTATGGTATAAACCTCAATTGTATTATACAATTTCATCATCTAGTTTATCTATAGACTCTGCTACTTGGAACACATGAGTGTGTCTGGCAGACGCTTTGCCCTGGCTCCCCGTCACTCTCAGGTAACTGGATACCCTGGCTGGGAAAGCTTACAAGATGAAAGAAGGAAAAGGTTCTTCTGACCTAGGGTATGGGCAATTTCTGTTCATTATAGATGCAATCTCTGAGTTAAAAACTATAAGATAGATAAAAAGTTAAATGTCTGACTAAAACAAAAAGAGTAGTTAGTTCACTTTTCTCCAAAGGATCTTTTTACTCACTCCTTTGCCCTGAAATTAACTTCTTACACCTGTGTATAACATACAGGAATGACATAAATGCAGACTTGAACTTCGTGCCATTTTTAAAAAGCAAAAAAGAGATTACACAACTTAGAAAAGCCATGGCCCTATAATTTCATTTTTTAATCAAAATACTTTAAAAATATCCTTCCTATACAGCCATCCCCATGTGTCAGCTTCCCTAATAGGTTTATGTTAACTGAATACAAAAGAAATGTGAAATAAATTTAACCAGGAGGGATGATGCAATCTAATTTTGATACATTAATGTCATATGCTGTACATGTTACAATAGCAGCCAGATCTAATACTAAGCTCCAGGCTATACTGAGATTTCCAAATGGCAGATTTTTCTAAGTGATATCAAGTATAATTGAAGTAATAAATGATAGTAAAAGCTGAGCACACTGTCAGGAAGAATTTAAGTATTTACTTTTTAAAATTAAATGAGTTAGGTTAGGAAAGACAAGACAACTGAAATAATGCAGGTCTCAATTTACAGAAAATTCCTTTTATTTATCTGCTACATTAACCCTTGAACCCTTGCCAAAATTATCTATAATTTCTAGTGCCACTTATCTAAAGAAACAAGAGAACAAGGCAACGCTATTATTATCTTTTATCCAAGTTGTCTTCAAATATCTTCCATATAGTATTTAAGGTCTGTCAGAAGTTTAAAAGAACACATTTTTTTGTCAAAATATTATAATATTTTGTATTGAATTATGTGCATCAATAAATCATTCGACATGTGTTTGATATTTAAAGGAAAAACTTTCATGAAAATTCTTTATTATTTAGATTCCAACGTTAAAAACATAGCTGTTTAGGCTATCATATGACATTTTTATCATCTTAAACTCTGAAGTATAATGAGTAAACAGAAATTGAGATGTTGTTAATCACTGCTGTGTATTTAGAAATTTTTGAAAGACTAGTGAAAGATGACTTTCTAGTGACCAAGAGGTAACAGAAGTCATAATACCAGTAATAAAAGCAAGTCAGCAAACAAATTTGGTGTTGGGTACAGATACTTTATATACGATTTTATATTTATTTATTTCTTACCTTTTAAAGACTTAATAGATCAGTCTTATGCATACTCAGTAAGTTTTCCTGTACTCTAAATTTCTCAAAGGAGTGCCTTTCTTTTCTTCTGTCTGTCTGTCTGTCTTCCTCCCTCTTCCTTTTATTTCTTTTCTTTTCCTTCCTTTGTTTGTTTGAGACAGGGTTTCTCTGTATAGCTTTGACTGTCCTGAAACTTAAGGTAGACTAGAGTGGCCTCAAACACAGAGATTATGCCTTTGCTGCCTAAGCGCTTGTACTAAAGCATGTATATTTTTGAACTCATGTGCAAGTCAGGTTTTGAAAGAGCACTGTGTACATGGGACAGGTCTGTGCAATGACTGGTAACCAAAGTACTCTTCTAAAGTCACTTCAACTGCTACTGACATCACTCTGGAATAATCTGTATAATGTAGGATATAGATGACCAGTATTAGTTTGTGAAGAAAATAAAATGAAATTCATCATGTGTAAATTCTAGTTCTTCATCCATTATAGAATGCTGATACTGAAAGATATCCCTAAAGGAGGAATTTCACACCCAATACAGTAGCTCCACTGTGGTATCCTGAGGGGTAGATAAATACCTGGCCTCTCCTCAAATACTTTAAAAGTTATGGAGTGTAAGTGCTCACAATTAGACCATTCTACCTTTAATGAACCCAAATCATCATAACATTTTTTATATGAAGCAAACCTTGCCTTCCTGACACTAGTTCTTACAAATTAGCCTTACAAAATGAATCCAATGTGCATTCTATAAGTTATCTTTTCAGGTATTTGAAGATGACTTTAATATCTTCACTTCACTTTTCTTTTTCAGGTTAAAGTGTCATTTTTCTGGATTATTTTCTCAGTTTACTGATGTTTCTATTAAACCACAATGTCTGGAATAGAGCATCAATATATGCTCTAATATAGCAAACTCATTAATGGAACTATTTCTTCCTTTGTTACTAAATTATTTTCTGAAACTTTATGGTATCATGAACAGCTAGCCAACTCAAACTTTTCCTTGCTAAATTCTTTTTAACAATCTTTAGAATGTCCAGATTAAAAAGATTATTTAGTGTGTGTTGTGTGTATGTGTATGTTTGCGGTGTGTATGTGTGTGTGCACACACATGTAGATTTCTAGGAGACTGAATTTAGGTTGCCAAACTTGGCAGCAAGTTCCTTTACCCACTCAGCCACTCAGCCACTTGCAAAGTTCTTTTAATCAGGTAAAATCAATTGCTCAATTTAAAGAGAGGATTTCATACTTATTCTTATTAAGTTTTATATTGCCAAATATAGGTTAACTTTAGGCTTGTTAAGGTTTATTGTTAGCTGGATTCTGCTATTCAGTTTGCTGGCTCTTTTCCAGATTAGGGTTATCATTAAATTAAAATTCTTACATCTTCATTTAAGTTCTAAACAAAAATGTCAAATGGTTTACATGAGAGTAATTACAGATTTTCATTCTACTTAAAAAGACACCTTTCATTTATTAAGGTTATTTATTACATACTATTTATTAAGGGCATACTACTTATTATACACGTTCTGTGATAATTCACTTAATAATTATAAGGCAAGTGCAATCAGTATTACTATTTTCTAAATAAACAATTGAAACTTAAAAGGATGAAGTAGTTTGGCTAAGACTAAACAAAACAAACCTTAAATGACAGAAACAATATTCAAATCCAGGCAATCAGGTCCCAGAACCCAAAGTTGAACCACTTTGCAATATTGCCTTTTGCTATATGTGTTTGTGTTCTGAATATGATGATGCAATTAGTCATCATACATACGAGGCTATTAAGACCACAATGCTGCAACTTACACACACACACAATTCACACAGTCTATGGTTGGCCCTCATCTATTAATCCTATTAACACAGACTCATTCTGATGAGCTTAGTTGTGCTGAACTTACTACAGTGGCTCCTAGTGCTCACTGCCTCATTATCTAAGCGCTCTCTGCCATCTGCTTCACAATCCTGTTCTGCTGGAGTTCAGGAATGTTGGTATTTTCAGAGGGATGGCCTGCTCTGTACCCCTTTGTAAAATCAGGTATTTGCCATGGTTACAGACCAGATGCATCATCCTAAAGCTTAAATGCTGACATCCTAGCCCTGCCTGTGATGGTATTAAGAATTTAAGTCCTACCAGGTAGGGACTTGGGGAGGTGATTAGATCATTTTTAAGGGGGTAGTATTTATTTAAAAAAAAAAAAAAGGACTGCAGAGAGCTTGCTTGCCACTTTTAGCAGACAGGGTTATTGTTGAGACGCTCCATTATCTCTGAACAGGTCAGTGGCTCCCCAGCACACACTGCATCTGGCAGTGTCCTGATCTCACCAGCCCCTGTAACTGCGGGAAGCCACTGATGCTTATACATTTCTAGTCTCTGGCATTTCTTACAGAAGTTTAGAAGAATGAAGATACCCACTTTATAGTAGTACAAATATTCATCTTATCAATAAGGAATCTAGAACTAAAACTTTACTTCTTCCTTAGTGTCATAAAATGTAAAGATCATGTAAAATAACTATTTTTGTCTCATAAGTTAGCTTGAGTGGAGCAGAGACTGAAGGAAAGGCTATCCAGAAACTGCCCCACCTGGGGATCCATCCCATATACAGACACCAAATCCAAACACTATTGTTGATGCCAAGAGGTGCTTGCTGACAGGAGCCTGATATAACTGTCTCCTGAGAGGCTCTGCCATAGCTTGACCAATACAGAGGCAGATGCTCACAGCCAACCATTGGACTGAGCATGGGGACGCCGTCCCCAATGGAGGAGTTAAGGAAAGGACTGAAGGAGCTGAAGGGGTTTGCAACCCCAAAGGAAGAACAACAATATCAACCAACCAGACCCCCCAGAGCTCTCAAGGACTAAACACCAATCAAAGAGTACACATGGAGGGACCCATGGCTCCAGCTGCATTTATGTAGCAGAGGATGGCCTTGTCTGGCATCAATGGGAGAAGAGGCCCTTGGTACTTTTGGAGACCAGATGCTCCAGTGTAGGGGAATGCTAGGGCAGAGAGGGGGGAGTGGGTGGGTGGGTCGGGAAGCACACTCATAGAAGCAAGGGGGTGGGATAGGGGTTTTCAGAGGGGAAACTGGGAAAGGAGATAACATTTGAAATGTAAATAAATAAAATAACCAATAAAAAAAAAAAAGAAAAACCAGTTAGCTTGCCTCTGACTTAAAAAGCAGGTATCAATTAATTATGCTCTCTCGATCAAAGTTTGAGTATTCTCTGATTCTACTGATTTCCTCATTTCACCTCTAACAAACTCTTTATTTTTAAAAATTGTTACCTTTTTTTGTACTTTTCCTATCTCTACAACTACACTAGGATAGATATTATATTGCATACTTAAACTAGTTCATGACTTCTTAAAAGATCCTCTCTTTTTTAATCCCTCCTTTCTTTCATTACTAGACATGCACTGAAAGCTGTCTGGATGCACTGCACTAGCTTTTGCAGATGCTCCTAGGAGGACTGATAGATACGATCTCTGACCTCAAAGCTTTTGGTTCTGTGAAAAAGACACAGTAAAATAACCAAGCAAACAGTAAATAAGTTACAGACAATGTTCCAAACACGTCTCTGAATACAAACAGCAGAAGACACAATCTCTAACGGCACCTGCACTGAAAGCTGCAGTATACATACAAGTTAATATTTTAACTAAAAGTGGAAGTACTTGTGGAAGCAGAAACAGCACCTCTGAAGAAATTCAAGCAGGATTCCGACTCTTCCAACCCTTACTTCACTCACCCACAGAGATCCACAAAGTGAACCCATGGCAGTCTTCCGGCCTCAGCATCCTGAGTATCATACATGACTTTATAGGCCACATATTTTCATACCTTCATTTGCAACCTGGGTCATTATTATCAATTAAGAAAAGTTTCTTCTATCCCAGTGTGGTGGCACATGTCTTTAATCCCAGCACTTGGGAGGCAGAGTTCAAGGCCAGCCTGGTCTACTGAGTTAGTTCCAGGACAGCCAGGGCAACACAGGGAAACCCTGTCTCGAAAAAAACCAAAGCAAAACAACAAAAACCGAATGAACAAAGAAAAGTTTCTTTTTCTAAAGATTAATTTTTGATTATTTTAAATTATGTGTGCAAGTTCATGTATGGGTACGTGCATGAGTTCCTGCAGAAGCCAGAGGCACTAGAGCTGGAAGAGCAGTGAGCCACCTGACATGGGTACTTGGAACCAAACTCCAGTCCTCTGGAAGAGCAGCAAGTGCTCTTACCCACAGAGCCATCTCTCCAGACTCAAGAAGAAAAAAAAATTCTTAAAAGCAATGAGCACAGTATATCTCAGTTCTACACTTTAGTATAAGGTGGTAACCAGTAATACTGCTGGCTATTATAAAACTGACAGAATGAATATTATGGAAATTATATTCTAATACTACACAAATACATCCTATAGAAGTATAAGTATCCAATTATGGCATTTATCTAAATATGCTACACCAATCATAATAGTATGCATAGGTAATTTGTACAGTTTGAGGCTATGATAGCTTTAGTAAGTTTTCATTCATTAAATGCAAATAGGTAGTTCTAGGTTCTAGAAATACAATAGTAAAGAAAGTCTTTGTCCTCATGACCTTGATATTCTAATGTGTGTGTGGGAAAGTGGCACAGGCATATCCACAGGTAAGAAGTCAAATAAATATATAAAGAATCAGCACATAGCGGGAAGGGGACCAGTTCTCTCCCATGGGTGATACTGGGTATATCAACCACACTTCAGGATAGACTCCAGTGTCAGGAATAGCTGGCTACATAGAATGAACTCCATGGTTTGTCTGTTTATGTGTGTGTGTGTATGTTTTATTTTGTTTTGTTTGTTTGTTTTTTAATTCTTGGGGTTTTTTTGAGATTGAAAGAACATGAAGCTGGGTGGGGATGGGGGAGGATCTGAGGAGTTAGGGAAGGAAGAACAGTAAGAACATATAGTATATGAAAAATTTTAAATAATAAAAATAAGCAAATATGCTAACTTTGCACAGTGGTAAGTGCTATAAAGAAGATAACCCTGGAGTAAGGAGATGATTCAGTGACTGTTTGACACATAAGCAAGAGGACGTGAGTCTAGATCCCAGAACCCAGGAATGGCAGGTGCTTGCCAGTTAGCTAGCCAGGTGCACACTGCAGCAAACCGAGACCTTGCCTCAATTGAGGAAGGAGGTGAGGGCTGATACTCTGAGGCTGTTTTCTGACTTCTATGAGCATGTGTTAGGCACTGCCAGTGTGCACACACATATGTGTGCATACACCACACAGATTTAAAAAGGCAATAGGGCAAAGTGATAGTGTTCTTGAGTATAGGGGTTCTCTAGCTATAATGATCTGGAAAGTCTGTGAAACTGTCACAGAGGTGTGAGAATAATGAAAATAAAGAAGTTTGGAAAAAAAAATGCAGTCTAATTAAACACTTCAGTATCCAGAGCCTCAGATATGTGACTAGGCTAGATTTGGCGGAAGGTTAAGATAGTGAAAGCAGGTTGGTAAATGAGTAAGAAACGGTAGGAGCAGTGAGAAGCGGGTGAACAGAAAGGTGGTCAAAGCACATGGGAACATTGGGGTTAAGTCTTACTCTGTGCGCAAAGAGAAGCCATGTCTATCGTGTCCAGATCAAGCTGGTCATGGTGGTGAGACAAGCTGGCATGCAACCACTGATATTATTTCCATCCTCTATCTTTGTCACCAGGAATACACTTTAGAAAAATTGGGTTTGTGGGTAGAATATGACATTAAATAGAATTTGTAACATTAATTGTTATATTTTGATCTGAACCTTAAGTAGAATTTCTGTGTTTGTTAGTTTTTGTCAACTTGACAGAAGCTTGGGTCATGTGGGAAGAGGGAACAGCAGTTGAGAACATGTGGCCATCAGGCTGGCCGTAGGCATGTCTGTGGGGCACCTTCCTGAGTAATAACTGATCTGGCGTGCCCAGCCCACTGTGATGCGGTCACTCTTGGGCAGGCTGCTCTTGGGTTGTATAGATATATAAAAACAGCAACCTAAGGAAGCCACGAGGAGCAAGCCACTAAGTAGAATACCTACATGGTTCCTGCCTCTGCTTCTGCTTGAGTTCTTGGCCTGGTTTCTCTCAATGATGAACTGTAATTGGTTCATATAAGCCAGATAAATCCTTTCCTCCTTCATATTGCTTTTAATAATGGAGTTTATTGCAGTGACAGAAAGAAAACTATGACAATTCCATAGAATCCATTAATTATATTATAAACCCACTTTTATTAAAATAATAAAACCTTTTTGTTATTATTCCATATAGTTTTAAAATTAATTTTTCAGATTATATTTAGCTTATAGTTCTTTGGAAAGTCTCTCACATGCTAATTTTATTTTAAAATTACGATAAAAATAGATTTGAAATAAAAGTTGGACCAAGTAGAGTCTTTACAACCCATTTATTTCAGAAACTATTGTGATCAAGTTTCAAGACATGACCTGCTGTCCATTACACTAATAGTATTTCAAAGGAAATGGACTTAAACAGAGTACTTCTTCTTCCTCTTTGGGGGGTTCAGGAAATGAAAGATACCCTAGAGAGTCCAACTAAGTATTTTACAATTATCTCAACTTGATCTCCATCAAACTTCTAAAGGGATGATTCAGCTACCTTGGAAGCAGAGTGTCCGCAAGTGGCCGCAACAAGGAGACAGAGGAGATGAGAGCGGCTCCTCTCAACACTTTACACCCATGCTTGCAGCACTTTTGATTTTTAGGGGTGAATACAGTCAGTTAAGTGGAAATTATTTTTAACCATTTTCCATCAATCTTTCTCAGGTAGAAATAATTTATAGAACAGAAGGTTTCGACTGGGTTATATCAGGATTTTTGATACAGTGGCATAATATTTCTAAGAGAGACTTTACTAAATTGAATGGCTAATTTGTTCAAAAAGTATAGTCTATGTTACAAAAGTTCTGCTGCTATTATCTTGAGCTTTGAGAAACTTTCACTTCATAAACCAATGCTAAACTTAAATAGATCCAGGAACATTAACTTCTCATTCTGGGAAAATAAAATGCTTAAAAATAACTTAAAAAACCACCACATATTTAAAATAAAAAGCCAGAATGTTTTAGTTTTTATAAAATGGATATAAATGACTTTTCCCCTACCAAGTTTAAAACATAGAACCAGGATCATAAATAATTCTAGCTTGCCAGAGGCATGGCTATTTCTTTATACTGACTGTCGACTCTCTAATTTAATTAGAGGTATTAAACTCCATGTTGAGGTCAACAAGCTCTACTTTCTCCAATATTACACTGCAACCAGTGCTCATTAATGTGTCTACTGAATGGATTAACACACCTGAAGATATATGTACAAAGGACAGGGGGGACAACCTAATGAAATCCAATTGTTCATTTGTAATAGGACATGTTCTAGGCCTCAACTTATTACCACTAATGTGGAATTTATTAAATTCAGGAGAAAAAATACCAATACAGAAAGTGATTTTTTATTAAGAAGAACTGGTGTAAGACAACTGGCTTCTATGATTAAGTTTAAACATTTAATCCGTTAGAAAGAAAGAGATATTACAATAAAACTAACATGTAAGACTGCTAAAGGAAAATGAGTAATAGAAAAACAAGCAAGTTTTGTTTTTGACTTTTATGAAAAGAAGGGTTAAAGTAGCAATACTGAATCATGGAATCACATTTATATCTTCCTTCTGTTGGATTTTAAGACAGACAAAGTAAAATTGCTTTAACTAAAAAGGCTAATAGGCTGGGCATTTCTTCAACAATATTTCTTGTGACAGCAAGGCACATGCATATATTATCAAAGTTTTAAAAACTATAACCATATACCTGTTGCCAAGACTGACCACTTGACAACCTGAGTTCAATGTCAAGAATCCATATGGTGGAAGGAAACAACAAACTCCCACAGTTGTCCTCCAGCCTCCCCAGGTCCTGTGGCACACGTGCAAGCATGAGCGCACTCCCCACCCCAACAAACAAACGTGAGACATCACTTTAATAACCCACAGCAGGCCAGAAAGCAGCTCGGCAGGGAAAAGCCCCTGCTGCTGAGCCGACAGCCTGAGCTGCACCACTGGAACCACATGATAGGCGGTGAGAGCTGCCTTTCAATGACCCCACGTGTGCCATGACAAGTGCACACCCACCCCACATACAAAATAAATTCTAAAATGCAACAAAACCTCCAAAGGTTTGACAATATAATTCTATCTGACACTCTCTACAGATTCAATATATCCCCATCAAAATCCCAACAATGTAAAAGAGGGAGTGGAGATGACCAAAATACATTATGTATGTATAAAAACATCCTAAGTAAGCTCTTACTTTGTATTTGCTAATTTAAAAAGATAGAAGAACAATTCCAGTATATTTGGCAAAATAGAAAACCCATTCTAAAGCTTTTATATGGAGTCTTTAAGAGATGTTCAAAGCCAAAACAATTTTAAACAAAAGCTGGAGAATTCATACTTCCTGAGTCAAAACTTAGAATGCAATAGCCATCAAAACAGCATGCAACTGGTGCAAGGACAGACGTGTAGCCTAACGAACTAGGAGACAGCACAATCTCTCCCAACAGTGATGGAAAGACCGGGCATTTACATGACTCCGTATCACACTCCACACGCTACAGGTAGCTCCGTGTGAGAGCTTACATGCTAAGAGCTAAAGCTCTCAACAGAATAGAGGCATGTGTCTCCATGTCAGTGGATTTGACAGTAGGGTCTTAGATTGAGAGTAAAAGCAGAGGCAGCAAAAAATAAATAAATAAATAAATAAATAAATTTGAGTCCATATTGATCAATCATATACGAGACAAGGGATTAATAGCTGCAATGTATAAAGAACTTCTATAACAACATAAGAAAAACAACAAGCAAACGAGTAAAGGACTTGGATAGACATTTCCCCAAAGTGGATAAACAAGTAGTCAGTATACGCATGAGAAGATGCTCATTATTACCTGCTATTATAGAATCTGAATTAAAACTACAAGGAAATAGCCACTTTGGGACAGGCTTGGTGGTGAGAAGGGAGAAGCAGGGGGATTCTGAGTGTGTGCTGCACAGTGAGTTCACAGAAAGTCTAGGATAGACAGATAAATTATGCCTCAGAAAAACACAAGCAAAATAACAACTTTTGTACCTATTAGGATGTCTATAGTTCTTTTTTCTAACAAGTGTTGATGGTGGTGTGGAAAGGCTGGAACCACTGTGCATGCTCAATATGGATGTAAAATGGTACAGCTAACACTGCACATCTTCAGATAGTTCCACACATAGTCTGTACAGAACCCAACATTATAGGTATATAGCCAATGAATTAAAAACCAGCATCTGAACAGTATGCCAATGTTCACAGTATTATTCAGATAACAAGAGGTGAGAGCAACCCAAATGCCTATTAACAAATAGCAGATTAAATGTAGTACATACAGAAATGTAGGAGAGATGTGTCTGTAGCAGCCAAAGGTAGTTGGTATACCTAGGTTGGGTACTGAGTTACACTTCTGGTTGTATGCGTATCTTGTTACTGATCACTGCCAAATATAATACACAGCCTTGGTGTATCTACTCATCAAGCAAGCCGAGCAGACCTGCTTGAACCTCTGATGTCCTGGAATTTCAGCTGGATGCAGTGAAGACACAGACTTCAGAGGCTTATCAATTTACCCTTCCCCCTGCCCCTCTTCTAATATCTCAACGCTGCCCAAATTCATCTTGAAGAAGTTAATGAAGAGTCAGTGCCCCTATCCCTGGGCTTGGGGACTAAGAGACCTGTCTGCTCCTGACAGCTTCCTGTCTTGGATTCTAAGAAGAAATTGAGCATCTTTGGAGTTGCTCCAGTTGTGGTGAGACAGCCACTAGGCAAAAATTGCCTCTTTTCATCTACAGACAAATTACTGTCCAGAAAAGGACACACTTGCGGAATAGTCGACTGATTATATCTGCCAAGACAGAGTAATCAGCCCTTAAAAATTCTGCATTACTAGGTCTGTCAGATGATACTGGGCCAGAAGGCTGAAGATCGGATGCTCCAACATTTTTGAGGTTTAGGTACTGTCTAGGTATTCAGCACTCTCTATAAATTGGCTAAGTTTTAGAAGCTATACTTTGTGCTTCCCATAATTTCAGTTAATTCAGTCATTCTGGATTTCTGATGGGGTTGAAGACTTACAGTCTCATAGCCAACCCAGGCAATTTACTTTGAGAGAACCGACCTGAGAGGATGGTTTTCAGCTGACATTCATTCTTTTTTTTTTTTTTTTTTTTTTTTCTTCCGAGACAGGGTTTCTCTGTGTAGCCCTGGCTGTCCTGGAACTCACTCTGTAGACCA
The DNA here is from genome assembly GCA_021653895.1 of Mastomys natalensis. Taxonomy (NCBI): domain Eukaryota; kingdom Metazoa; phylum Chordata; class Mammalia; order Rodentia; family Muridae; genus Mastomys; species Mastomys natalensis. The sequence continues at coordinate 503,680 of JAJTUV010000418.1, read as the reverse complement.
GGCTGGCCTTGAACTCAGAAATCTGCCTGCCTCTGCCTCCCAAGTGCTGGGATTAAATGCGTGCACCACCACAGCTGACATTCATTCTAAAGCCAGGACATAAGCCAGGTTTAGAACTAAGTCTTTTAGTTAGGAGAAATGACAGAGGTTCTGTTTAGTCAACAAAATGATGGACTGGGTACTAGGTCTATCTTGTACCTTACTGATACAAATTTGTATAGTTATGCTCTAATTGTATTTTGAGAAATTTTTTTTTATTTTAACAGAAAGGGTGATATGTAGGAGGAGCTAAGGTGGGAGGAGTTAGGAGAGGAAGGAAAGGAAAAGGAAAAGGAAAAGAAAAGGAAGAGGTGGAGTTAGGAGAGAAAGATATAAAAGGAAGAGGAGGAGCGAGAGAGGGCAGAAATGTAGGAGTGATGGAGACGAATGTTCACGTGTCTGTAGCAGTCAAAGGTAGTTGGTATACCTAGGTTGGGTATTGGGTTACAACTCTCTTTGTATGGGCATCTTGTTACTAATCATTATCAAACATATAAAGTCTTGGATTAATCTATAAAAATTAGAGTCTCATCCTCTTACTGGGCCCGCATGAATGGTGGGATGGTCTAGGCAATGCCCAGCCTTGCAGAGACAGTGTGGGAGATTGAGCCATCTCCCATGCTGGCATCTCGTGGGTGGCAGGGCTGGTGTTTCTAGTTGGCCATTTCTAGCTGCAGCATGAACGTGGCCTCTGGCTGAGAAACATGGCAGCTAGGCTAGGCGGAGCTGCTGCTGCTTAGATAGTCAGCCTGAGCCAGAGGCTGTATTAAATAATTACTACAACAGAATGGTCTTGGGATCCTGCAGGCCCCATCTGGAAAGGAGAGAGAGCTGTAGGCCTGGTGATAGAGCATAGCTCACCTCTGTTGGTTGTGTCCCAGATGGACCTGGGAGGCAGGTGTTTGGCAGGGAGGGATCTAAGCTGGATGTTCCTAGGACCCCAAAGGACTCCTTGAGATTGAAGGCAATGGAGCTTGCGTGGATAAGAGTATAGGTCACCTCTGTTGGCTATTGGGGTTTCATTATTTTTATTTTATTTCTATGGGTTTGACTGTATGTATGTCTATGCACAATGTTCCTGCAAGACCTGCAGAGGCCAGAAGCAGGCAACAGGTCTTTTGGAACTTAAGATGATTGTTAGTTACCATGCAGATACTAGGAATCAAACTCTTTCTCTGGAACTCTTCCAGAGAAAAGTCAGTGTTCGTAACTGTTGAGCCATCCCTTCAGCCCCACCTGTGCTTCTTTTATTCTGAGATTAATTTGTTATAGACCCTAGTGGTCAAAGTTACTTTTATCCTAAAAAAGACCATAGTACTTCATTTCTTGTAGGGGCTTATGATAGTGCATTCTTGTCTTTTACACACACTTCACCAGATATTCAGTATTGTGAATGTTATTATCTGAGATGTGATGAACTTTTGTAGTGTAAGAAAGATGAGCTGAGCTGAAAGACTCATTTCTGTTTATTCTTCAGCCTGAAAAACAGACATCACTTTGCATACAGTGCATGATCTAAGATATAGTTTATCTTATGGAGAGTGACTTCTTTTTTGATAAAATTTAAGTTACTAAGAGATTTCTTATATTACTAAGAGGCAATTAAATGATTTCTTGTCTTTCAGTGGTCTAAAAGCAGTGGGTTGCCAACTTCTAAAAGTTTTTATATGAATGATTTTATCTTTGGTAGCTGAGACTCTTTCTGTAGGAAGCTAAATATTAAGTATTTTGTGATATTAAAGTGCCTTTTCAGAAGCTTCATTAAAAAAAAAAATGTAGTACATACAATTAGATATCTGGCCATATAAAAGAATGAAATTCTAATATGTGCTATGACATGCATAAACCTTAAAAATATCTGCTTAAACAAGATAGCACAAAAGGACAAATATAATATGCCTCTAATTATTCTAGAATTGGTAAATTTTAGAGGTAGAAAGTAAGTTGGTGGGAGTAGGAGGGAGCGGGGACGACATGAGTGAGAGAAAATGAACTGAGGAATAAGTTTATCTGCTAACTGGAGAAAGCTGTATGTTCAGAAACATCTAGCACTACGAAGAGATCAAGGGATTTACAAATAGAAAGATACCGTGTGTTCATGGAGCCATAGAACTGATATTGTTAAAATACCAATATTACTCAAAACAATACTAATTTTATTAATCCTTGCCAAAATTACAATAGCTTTCTTGAGAAATATAAAAATTAATCCTGTAATTCATATAGAACTACAAACAACCTTAATATCCAGAGCAGACAACAAAAACAGTTGTGTTACACTCTCTGACTTGAAATTATATTACAAACTACAAGTATGTCTGAAAACCTGGTCTTGAGTGAGGTTTTCCTATCCTCTCACTCACTGACAGGCTTCTGACACGAGGTGTGAGTGGTGTCTATGCAAGCACGGCTCAAACAACAGAGAGCAGCTGGCTGTCCTCCAGGCAATTCTATCTGGAAATAGTATAAACAACCAAGCTCCAAACATGCTATTCTTCAAAAGCCAGCCACAAGCCTGTTGCTTTATTTGTGCTTCTGACACTAACTATACATTGAAGTTCTCAAAACCTTATTCTTTGGGGGTCAATAAATGTGCTTAATTGACCACAAACTCCAGGAATCTATTCACTGGCTTAATACAGGATATTATAAATACAGAATAAGAGATACTGTCCTACAGTGGTTCTCAACCTGGGGGTCATAGATCAGATATCCTGTCTATCAAATATTTACATTCTGATTCATAATAGTAGCAAAATTACAGTTGTGGAGTAGCAGTGAAATAATTTTATGGTTGGGTATCACCACATGAGGAAGTGTATGAAAGGGTCTCATCATTAGGAAGGTAGAGAACCACTAGTAACTTCCATTTTGACCAAATACCTCATACAAAGCAGCTTATAAGAAGGTTTCGTTTGATTTCTAGTTCAGAAACATATAGTCTACACAACAGGAAAGAGACAGTGATGGGAGAGATCTGATCCTCAGTGCTGATCAGAGCAAAGAGAAAGAAACACCAGCACTTTATTGGCTTCCTGTTCTGTCAGTCAGAAACTGCAGCCTAGAGAATGATCCACATTTGGGGAGGGGTCAAGTCTTCCTTCCTTAGATAAATGCCTCCAGAACTCTCTCCAAATCCAATGAAGCTGACAACTGAGATTAGGCACTACAAATGTATGGGGTAAGATATGAAGAAGGGGTTTGGAGCTTCCATGCTGGCATTCTCTGGGAACCCCTGTGTGTTTGGCTATTCAGATAGTCTCTGAACATTGTCCTTTGGGTTCATATGCAGACTTCATGGAACAGCCATGAAGCACTGCAGAAATGTCACTGGACTAAGACTATGACTAATGTTAATGGGTGGAGTTGGGGGAACTCAGCAAAGCCTGAAGCTTATCTGCTGATTCTTCTTGCTCTCCTTGTGAAACATTTCTTTCCCATGGGTATGGGGTGAGAGCTCTTCTGAAATGGGGGCCTTATGATTTACTTGCAGTCTAGACTATTGACTTACGGCTAGTTCTAAGACAGAAGGCAAGAGCTGAGTAGTATCTAAGGCCTGCCTCAAGTAAAAATGGGATAGGTGAAAGTCAGAGAAAGATCTCCCCCCCCCCTTCTTCTTCCTTCTGAGGCGGTTTCTGATACTTATTGTCTTATTGACACTATAATAATTCAGGAAATAAAAAGGAATTTTAAGTCAGAATTCATGGATAAAAATAACACACACACACATACAAAGAGTATAGTAATCAAGATGGTACTATCATAAAAATAGATCTGATACCAAAGTAACAGAATAGAAACTGTGTAAATAAGTACAAATATCTCAACATGGATCCCAATAATGTATGTGAGGAAAGATAACATTTTCAATAAACAGAATGGGAAACTTAGATTTCTATATGCAAACTAATAAATGAGACTTGTATTTTTCACCATTCACAAAAATCTACTCAAAATGGGTCAAAGACCTTAATCTAAGTCTTGAAAAGATACATAGGAATAGCTACTTGACATTGGCTTTAGCAATAATTTTTGTTTGTCATATCAATTATCTATACTACAAAACCAAAATGAACAAAGCAACAAGGCAACATATCAACTTGCAAAAAAACCCAATCTGCAAACCACATATCTAATAAAAGGTTAATAGGAAAAGTATTTACATTTACAACTTAATAAGCTAAAAAACAAACATGATCAAAATGGGCAAAGGCACCAAGGCCTGACACAATTACTGATTCTATGATGTGCTTATAGACAGGAGCTATTCTCTGAGAGGCCCAACCAGCAGCCAACAGACAGGCATATATATTTACACCCAACCATTGGACTTTAGTCAGGGACTCCTATGGTTAAATTAGGAAAAGGACTGAAGAAGCTGAAGGAGGGTGACCCCCATAGGAATATCAGCAATCTCAACTAATCCAGACCCCAGGGAGCTTCCAGAGACTGAGCCACCCACCAGGTAGCATGTAAGGGCTGGTCCGAGGCCCCAGGCATACATGTAACAGAGGACTGCCTCGGCTGCCTCAGTGGGGGAAGAAAAGCCTAATCCTCAAGAGACTTGAGGCCCTAGGGAAGGGGAGCCCTGTGGAGTGGGGAGCACCCTCTCAGAGGCAAGGGGCAGGAGGAATGGGATGAGGAACTGTGGGAGGGAGGGCTGGAAGGGGGACAATGGCTGGAATGTAAATGAATAAAATAATTTAATAAAATTGGGCAAAAGACTAGAACATGTATTTCTCCTAAAAGAAATTATACCAAAGAGGTCTATAGAAAGGTAAGTGGTCAATATCAGGGAAGTTACTCAGTGAGTGTGAAACTGAAGCCAATACAAGGTTTGCTGGAAGGCTCTGATAACAACGAGGTAAGTGCTACTGAGAATAGAGAAAAGGGTGCGCTCACTCATAATGCTGCAATGTGTGTGTGGTAACTGAGCTATTATGAAAACAGTATGGAGAATGATTAAAAAAGAACTGCATATGAACTAACAATCTATTCTGTGTATATACTGAAAAGAGGTTAAATCACCACTTGTTCTAGAAGTGATTTCTTTCTGTTGCTGTGATAAAACACTCTGACCCAATCCGACTTAAAAAGACAAAAGGATTTATTTTAGCTTGTAGCTTACAATTTATCACTGAAAGAAATTGGTGCAAGAATTCAAGCATGAATACCTCACTGCAAAGGAAATGCAGCAGGAGCCATGGGAAATATTGCCTGCTGGCTCACTTAAGAGGTCCATTTTCAGTGGGTTTTCATACTCACCCCAAAACCACCTGCCTAGGCTAGTGCTGCCCAGAGTGGGCCGGGCCTCCTGTGTCAGTTAATAAGGACTGCCTCTTCCAAAGGTCACGCTCACAGGCTAATCTCATCTAGGCAATTCCTCAGCAGATGCTTTCTTCTCAAATGACTGTCAGCTGTGTTTAGTTGACATCGTGAACCAGGCTAAGAGGTGTCTGTACTATCTGGTTTCTTGTAGAATATTCATTATTAGGAAATGGAAACATTCTATAATCTGTGATAGCTAACTTTAATTATCAACTTAACACAATCTATAATTATCTGGGAAAAGAGTTTCAGTGAAGGATTGTCTGCATTGGTTTGACCTGTGGGCATGTCTGTGTAAAACTTGTTTTAATTAAATAAACTCATGTGGGAAGGTCTAGTCTACTGTGGGAGGCACCATTCCTAGATAGGGGTTCCTGAATTATGTAAGTCTGGAGAATTTAAGCTAAAGAGAAGCAAGCAAGTGGGTGGGCATGTTAAATATTCACTGCTCTCTGTTCTTTACTGTGGATAATATTTGAAGTTCCTGCCTTGACTTCCCCACAATGATGGACTGTAACTTGGAACTGTGAACTAAAATAGATTCTTTCTTCCCTAAGTTTTATCACAACAGAAATGAAACCAGGACAATATCCATTCATGACAATGGATAAAGGAAATGTGATATATGTGTATGTGATGAAATATTATTAGCTTTAAAAAAGAAAATTCTGCCATCTGCTACAACATGGAAGAACCGGAAGGAAATTATACTAAGTAAAATAATCCAAACAGAGAAAACATATGAATTCATTGATATGCAGAATTTTAAAAAATCAAATACATAAATATAATAAAACTCAGGTTTGTTTTGATATATACCTATAATCCCACCACTCAAGAGACTGGGCAAGAAGGAACATGAATTCAGGGACAGTTTGGGCTGCACAGCAAAACGATGTCTACAAACAAACAAACAAACAAACAGAAAAACAAGTGACATGTAACAAATGAACAACAACAACAACAAACCATACCAAAAACAATAATTCAGTTGGTGAAGTCAGGGAGAAAAATATGGAGATAAAGGCCCAAGGATACAAAGTAGCAGGTTTATAGGTTAACAAATCTAGGGATTTAGCCATAAAAGCATTGGTTCAATAGTGAGACTGTAACCTACAATCACATCATTGGTTTTTTTTATTAAATGAAAACCCAATTTACTACACAACAATCCTGGCTTTGAAGACGGCATTGGTTAAAGAAACAAACTCTTTACCTATCAACAAGGCTCGACCAACTGGATGTTACTATTTTATATATTGATTTTCTTAACTAATGTAATTTAATTTAATTTTTTCCCCTCAGCACTTACTTTTTTGGTCAGTGAGTCATCAGAATCAGAAGGCATTCTTGTAGATACATGAAATATTACTTCTACTGTAGAGGTAGCAAAATACGGAGTGGTCAGTCCAGTGCTTTTATTCTTCTGCAGTCCTCCCATGAAGCCACAGTGATTTGTGAGGTTTACCTGGAATCAATGAAGGACTACATAAACATCAACAAAAACCTTAGAAACGTTGTTGAAAACAAATTTACTTTACAAAAACATCAGCAGTAAGGTTTTTTCATTCTGTTATATTTATAGATTAGTGCCTTGCTCAGGGGCCATCAGAGAAGCTTCCTCTTGAGCAGATGGGAACAAATACAGAGACCCACTCTTGGACTATGTGCAGAGAGTGAGAGACTTTGGATGCTCAATCCTAAGCAGGTTGTCTCCATCATATCTCTTCCCTCAAGTCTCAGGGAACCCCACAGAAGAGAAGGCAGAGGATAAGAGTCAGTGGACACCAAGAAAACAAGGTCTTCTAAGTCAGTAAGACTGACCCACATATGAACTCGGAGACTGAGGCAGCACGTGCAGGGCCTGCACCAGCTGCAGTCCTAGAGCTAAAGGAAATGGACACAGACCCGCATCTCTAACTCAGACTGATCTCCAATTGATAACCACTTGCAAATTAAAATTTAGTTTTCTCCAAGGAAATCTCATTGGGAAACAAACTAGTCTTAAGGGTAGGCTGCATGTTCGACCTGTCTACCCTCATTATGGCTTCCATCCAGTCTCGTGTTTTCATGGGACCCCTGACTGTGTGAATGGGTGGGTCTGTTCCTCACGCCTTCTCTTAGGCTCCTCTCCTCTGAGAGCCTTACTCTGATGTGGTACTTTTGTTTCATTATGTCACATTTTGTTGTTATCCCCTAGACACCTGTTTTTAAGTGAAAGATGGAAAGGGGTTGGTCTGGATAAGAGGGGATGTGGGAAACAATTAGAGGGAGGGGAAACCATAAGCAAAATATATTGTGTGAAAAAAAATCAATTTTCAATGAAGTGGGAAAATGGAGTAAGTCTTTTATATGCTATCAGCCAAAATTAAATCTAGCATTACAGCTGGATCTCTGTATTTATGGGGCCCACATATAGAGATTCAGCCAACTTTAAATTGAAAGTATTCAGGAAAAAAAAGCTTTTGCTAAACAGGTACAAACTTTTATCTCTTGCTATTAGTATTTTCTAAGTAATAGAGCATGACAACTATTTTATTTTGTTTGATACCGGGTCTCACCTAGCCTAGGCTGGCTTTGAATTCCCGATCTTCTGTCTCCAACTTCCAAGTGCTGGGATCAGAGGCATGTGCCCCTATCCATGGCCTGATATAACACTATTTACATTTTATTGGGTATTATAAGTAATTCATATATTATTCAGGAAAATGTGTACTATGCAGTCATTTTATATAAAGGATCTGAGTACTGTGAATTTTGGTATCTGAAGGAGGTCTGGAACCAATCCCCACAGACTCCAAGAGGTAACTTTATCAGGGTGATTTGTTCACTCCAGTGTGTTTGTAAAACAGTATTTAAGGGACTCTAATTAGTAGGAGCTAATTAAGAAAGACACCAACTATTGTTTACCGTGAAGCTTATTAACAAGTATTAACAGTCAACTATAAAGACTTTGTGGCACTAAAGGTCAAAGGAAAAATCAAATCTGAAAGGACTTGGGGTAAAGTTAAAATAATGCCAACTCACAGAAGGATCAAGTAGATATCTTGTATTTATTCACAAAACTGTCTTCCTGTGAGCACCTGCACTTGCTCACCAGGCCTAGGTTACCTGATATGGTCCACTGAAGAACTAAACCAGGCTGCAGTTAGAGAGGGGCCAGAGCAAGATTGAAGCTGCGACAATTTCTATGGAGAGCAATCAGACTTTTTATACCCTTATCAGAAACTATATATTGGCAATTGCCAGGATCAATACAATTATAGTTGCCAGGATACAATGATGCTTGCAAATTATGCAGGGCACACAAAACTAATGTTTGAAACCAATTGTCCCATGAAACTTCCATGTTCCCTTGACTTACAAGAAAACATACAGACAAATATAATGCAGCCTGAACACCCTGAGGGACTGCCAGGTTTCTCAGGAACTGAAAGGCATACAGTGTCCCAAGAGCCATGGACTCTAACCTGAAAAACCTATGATGCATGCCCCTCAGGGCAGCTAGGCCAGGACCACTTCATGACTGCAGCTTCCTAGTCAAGTACCCATTACAGCCTAGAATAAAAAATGTGAAAAAAAAATCACAAAATTTAACTGCACTTAAGTATATTTTTAAAATATCAATTGATCTGTATGAAGATCTGGAAACATTTTTGGTCATGATACAATACACAATATGTATTACTATCAGGGTGGTAGGAATGGATGATTCCTTGGACCTATCTGGTGCACAGAAGCTAAGGTAATGTTCTAGTCAGAGCTGAAAAGTGTTGGCCTTCTATCATACTATCTGATATTACCTCAGTGTGCGGGGCTTCTCATTGCTGCCTTGTGAGTGATCAAAGTCTAGGTTTGCTATTTGATCTTTGACATAGATACGCAGTTTTTCTAGGTGCTCAATTCCTAGTTCTTTAGCTTTTATAAGAGCTGCTGTTTACCAATACAGTTTTTGGTTACTGGTTTCTTCAGCTGAGGAGCATTTGCATCTGCAATCAGGAAGACTGTAATCTTCTGCAGACAGCAATGAATGCTCTTCGCAGTTGCTTTCTCTTTTTACTCAGTCTGGGACCCTCAACCCATGGAATGATACCACCTAAATTTAGAGTGGAGTTTCCCACCTCAATTCATCTAATTTAAAAGGTTTCTCATGTCCAGAGATTTTCTTTCACCATGGTGATTCTAAATCCCATCAGGTTGACAAACAAAATTAAGCACTACAGTACTTTTTATGGTTAATATTTGCTTGTAAGGACATATTACATTTATTTATCCATTCGTTCACATATGGACATACATATGGGTTATTTTGCTTTTTGTTATTATGCACCAATGAACACAGCTATGTAAGATTTTATAAGAGTTTAAGCTTTTATTGTTCCTTGGTAAGCACACAGCAGAACTATTTTGTTACATGGTGTCTAGTTTTATGTCAACCCAACACAAGCTAAAGTGATCTGAAAGGAGGGAACCTTAATTGAGAAAATGCCACCATAAGATCTGGCTGCAGAGTATTTTCTTAATTAGTGATTAATGGGGGAGAGCTGAGCCCATTTTGGGTGGTGCCATCCCTGGACCTATAAGAAAGCAGGCAGAGCAAACCAGTAAGGAATGTATCCCGTATCCCTGGCCATGGCCTCTGCATCAGCTCCTGCCTCCATGTTCCTGCCCAGTGTGAGTTTCTGTCCTGACTTTCTTCTTTGATGAACAGTGACACGGTAGTGTAAACCAAATAAACTCTTTCTTCTCCAAGTTGCTCTTTGGTCACAGTGTTTCATCACAGCAATAGTAACCCAAACTTGGACATATGACATCTCTATGTTTAATAACCTAAACTATGTCTCCTCTAGCAGAATATGAGAGTTCAGATTGCTCTAAATCCTATCCAAACTTACCATTTTTTTTTCTAACCACCCTGCTGGGTGTGAAGAGATATTCACTGTGGTTTTCTTTAGTTCCCTGATGCTAATGATGTCAAGAGTCTTTTCATGTATTCATTGAGCATTTGCCTATTTTTAGAGTAATATGTTATAGTCCTGTGGCCTTTTTTTAATTAAAGGATTTCACACATAAGTACATTTGCATTATTTCATACAGTGGTGTATGCATTATTTTTTTTTACCTCCTTCACCCTCCAATTCCTCATGTCCCCTCAAATCCACCACTGCTTTTTCTTTATTTATTTTTGTTATATTGAGTCCAATTGGTGTTGTCCTTGTTTGTATGTGTTTAGGGATGACCACTTAAGATTGCGGTTCTATTCTTGAAAAGCCAAAACCAAAACTGTTTTGTTTTTATTTTATCAACAGCCACTGACTGCCTGTCATTCTCCATCTAGGGAAATGTTGTGAAATTCCATCTATGTTGGCATGTCCACTGGTATAGACCTTGGGCTTTTAAAAAAAAATCAATCATATTCTACTTTTTACTTTGTGTAAGTTCTTCAAATATTTTATGTAGAAATCTCTTCTCAAATGTATGATTTGTAGGTATTTTCCCCAATCTGTGGTGGTTTTTGTTTTTGTTTTTTACATTTCTGATGGTGTCCTTTAAAGCACAGCAGGTTTAATTTTGATAAGTACTATTTTCCTTCTTGCTCATGCTTTTAGAGCCACATCTGTAAGAAATCTCTGCCAAATCCAAGGTCATAAATATCTGCACTCATATTATCTAGGTGTTTGATTCACTTTGAATTAGTTTTTTTATATAATATGGTCTGATTTCATTAAAAATTATTTTATTTTTGATTATGTGTGTATGCTTGTGTTGTATATGTGTGTGTGTGTGAGACAGAGAGAGAGAGAGAGAGAGAGAGAGAGAGAGAGAGAGAGAGAGAGAGCGCGAGCAAGAGAGAGAATGTGTGTGTGTGCGCGTGCGTTGGGGGGATGTTATATGCACATAAAGGTAGAAGAGGGTTGTTGAATACTCTGGATCTTGAGTTACAGGCAGTTGTGAGGCTCCCAACATGGGTGCTGGGAATCAAACTCTCAACTGCTGAATCATCTCTCCAGGCCCCTGACTACTACTATTCTACTACTACTACTTTCTTCCTTCTTCCTCTCTTCCTCCTCTTCCTTTTCCCTCCTTCATCTTCCCTCTCTCCCTTTCCTTCTTCTCTGGCAGGCATATGGCTATTAGGTTATGTCAGCAACATTTGTTGAAAAGATTATCCCTTCTCCAGTGCATGGTATAGGTCAAAATTCAGTTAACTGTACACTTGTGGGCTTATTTGTATACACTATTGTATTCCACTGATCTGTAGGTCAATCCTACACTATCTTGATTAGTATTGTTTAGTAGTAAAATCTGAAATCAGAAGGTATATATGAGTCCTCCCAACTTGCTCTTTTTCTCATGTAGCCCTTACTTTTAGTAATGACTCTATGGTTCTTCAATACAGAAAAATCCATGTCTTGTTTTAAAAATATTTTCAAGGCATTTTTTACCCTTGTAACTGAAATTTTTGTCGTCTTTGCTGGGTAACAAAGTACATTGTCTGTGAGAAATAAACATAGAGGCCAAGAGAGCTTCCATAATTCACAAGGTAAACTGGCTGGTAACCCACAGAAAACATACCAAGTGGGAAAAACTTATATGTTAGACACTGGAAAACGCTGGCGTTAAATGCATAAGTAGATAAGAAGTGCCAGCTCTCTGTATAGTTTATAGTCTAGTGCAATGGTCTTCAACAACTTTATCAGATACCCTCAGTACAAATTCTGTGAAATAACTGTCAACTATAAGAAAAAAATTCATTGTAAGTTTAAATGGCTACCAAGGATATTATTTCGACTATACTGCATTAAAGATACACTCATCAAAATCAAAGTCACTGAGTTTGTGGATCTGGCTAGCGGTCTAGTCAGTGAGCTCGCAAACTCTGTTTGTCTCTCCTCCCCCAGCCCTAGGGAATTCCTCCCACTGCGCCTGGCTTTTACATAGGTGCTGGGATCCCAACTCAGGTCTGCATGCTCACTAGGTAAGCACTGAACTAGCTGATTCATCTTCCCAGTCCCTCTTGTAACTAGTTCTTAAACAGTATAGCACAGCAGAGGAATACACAGTATTTAGACTACTAGGCATAAGTAACTTTAAATTATACAGGAGGATATGCATTATTTTATATAAATATTTCAATATTTAAATGAGGGATTGATTGGTTTCTGATATTTGCAGATTGATATTGTAATTGATGCTAAATGTAAAACAATGGCTGGTATAACAATACCTCCCAACCAAGGCCAGCTACAAAATCTTCGTATGCTTGGCTTCCTCCTATATTGGTGAGAATGGAGTATTTATCTTCTTGTCCTTCAGCAACGTAAAATACTGCAATCTTGTGTGTCTCTCGGCTACAAAACAAAAAAAATTATACCATTCATTTTTGTTTGCTCATTAAATTTTATGTATGGATTATACAGGAGTAAGAATATGGAAAAGATTCAGATGCTACAGTCTACAAAAGGAGACACATAATTGCAATAGAAATAAAAATGTCTTAAAAGTGACAAAATTGCATGGTTACTGCTGATGGGAGAATTAAAGAATACCTAAAGCAATACTGAATTAGGTACAGGTCTGAGTGTGGGCGGGATAGGTGAACGAGAAGGACAAATCACCTAACGAGTTACCACTGTGCAGTGTGGCTGAATCTCAGGGTTAAAGCAACTGTTTTAGAACTAAGTAACCATCAATAAAAAGTATATTTCCCCAAATTGCATCCAACAACAGAAACACAAAACTACATGGGTTAACTGCCAAATTCTTGGACAATTAACTTTTAGTTCTTTCTAAATTAAAAAGTGTTTATAATAGCAAACTTGTAAGAAGTCTGGCAACCCAAGCTAACTAGTCCATCTGTGTTCGGTGAATATTGGCAAACTTTAGGACCAGAAAAACAAAAAGGAAGGACTCACACATATTTCCTGATTTCAAAATTGAACCAGATGTAAAGGGTTTTTGTTGTTGTTGCCAAATTATTTAAGAAGAAGGAGAAGGAGAAGGAGGAGGAGGAGGAGGAGGAGGAGGAGGAGGAGGAGAAGGAGAAGGAGAAGGAGAAGGAGAAGGAGAAGGAGAAGGAGAACAACAAGAAGGATCATAGCTAACAACAAACAGATACAAACTGTCATATTTAAAACTGGGGTCTGTGCCAGGTTTTTCTACGTATTTTGAAGTTAAGTCATGACTGTGAGTTTCCATGTCAGCAACAAAGAAGCTACAGCAAGTTTCTGTCACTGGTGGCATTTCACCTCAGGTAATTAAAGTCACAGGGAAACTTTCAATGGGTCTAATGTAATGTGAACATAATTTAGTCTAAGCACTCAAATATACCTGGGGTTGGGGGAAAGGGAATTTCCAGAATTATAGAGTATGAATCTGAATGGCCTCTTTTGTAAGAAAAACACAATTTAACTGATGAAAACGATTATTAAAAAAAAAACCTAGTATTTAAAAAAACTGTCCTAAAGGCATATAGAAACAGAAAATCTTCATTCGAGAAAATCTACTAAATTTTGGTAAAAACAGTCACTGACATTGGCTGCTTTTTTTCCCCCAACTCATCAGATTCTGCATTTTGCCTTGAGCTTTCTACTCAGGCCGAGCAGAGAGGTTCCCTTTCTCCCAGGCTTCCAGTCTGGGGTTAAGGTAGGAGCTATTATTGCTGGATAACTTCATGTTACAGAAGCACTGGGCTAGACCTTCTTCTGTTTCTCAGGTCCCTATTGTTAGCATAGAAGCTCTAGATGAATATTCCTCATGCTGCCTGTGCTTGAAGCAGGAGGAGTGCAGGTTCTGCTGGGAGTAGTAAGTTGAGAAGACCAGGGATGGTGATTCCCCTAGAAGTTCTTTTATTGTTCAGAATAGTTTTCACTATCCTGGGTTTTTTGTTTGCTGCAAAGCCTGACAACCTAGGTTCTGAATATTAAAAGCAGTAAGGGAAAAAAGGCCAAGTAACATATAAAGGCAGACCTATCAGAATTACACCAGACTTCTCACCAAGTACCATAAAAGTGAGAAGATCCTGGACAGATGTCATCCAGACCCTAAGAGAACACAAATGCCAGCCCAGACGACTATACCCAGCAAAACTCTCAGTTACCATAGATGGAGAAACCAAGATATTCCACGACAAAACCAAATTTACACAATATCTTTCCACAAACCCAGCATTACAAAGGATGATAGTAGAAAAGCTCCAATATAAGGAGGGAAATTATACCCTAGAAAGAGCAAGAAAGTAATCCTCTTCCAACAAATCCAAAAGAAGATAGCCACAAAAAGATCATTCCACCTCTAATAAGAAAAATAACAGGAAGCAACAATCACTGTTCCTTAATATCTCTTAACATCAATGGACTCAATTCCCCGATAAAAAGACATAGGCTAACAGACTGGATATGTAAACAGAACCCAGCATTTTGCTGCATACAGGAAACCCACCTCAGTGACAAAGACAGACACTACCTTAGAGTAAAAGGCTGGAAAACAATTTTTCAAGCAAATGGTCCTAAGAAACAAGCTGGAGTAGCCATTCTAAAACCTCCAGCCCGAGAACACAAAGGGAGGGACTCATGGCTCCACCTGTATAGGTAGTTGAGGGTGGCCTTGTCAGGCATCAGTGGAAGTGGAGGGCCTTGGTGCCTCAAAGTTTGGATTCCCTAGTGTTGGGGAAATCAAGAGCAGGGAGGTGAGAATGAGAGGATGGTGGGAGCACACACTCATAGAAACTCCCAGAATTATATGGATTAGATATGACAGAGGCAGGCTGCCAGAAGACTAGATTCTGGAAACAAAAAATTATCTTGATACTAAAATTTGTTTTGAGAATTGTATATTGCAGAATACACAGCCTTGGTGTATCTATTCATCAAGCAAGCTGAGCAGACTTGCTCAAACCTCTGATGTCCTGGAATTTCAGCTGGATGCAGTGAAGATACAGACGTCAGAGACTTATCAATTTATTTCCCTCCCCCGCCCCTTGGTACGAGTTTTTTATTGATAGAGAAGTGAGATTAATATTGTTACTCTCATAGGCATTGTGCCTATATAACACATTTAGGAATACAAGGCTTAGACCCAGTCTTTCTTTAACTTTTTTAACTAATTTGAGATGGTTAGCCTGTGAGTTAAGGGCCTATAGCAAATTCATGGCTATGAGTTTATTGTTAGGGTGTTTTCTAGATTTTATTTAGAAATAGCTGAGAGGAGTTAACAGACAGCAATTCAGATTGCCTTACATGGATGGTTGGTTTTCAAAATGTCAGAAGTCCACAGAATTGACATTACAAACATTTCTGTATTAATGTTCATTTTGATTAGAGATCTGTCTGCTCCTGACAGCTTCCCTGTCTTGGATTCTAAGAAGATATTGAGCATCTTTGGAGTTACTCCAGTTGTGGTGAGACAGCCACTAGGCAAGAATTGCCTCTTTTCATCTACAGACAAAATACTGCCCAGAAAAGAGACACACTTGCGGAATAGTCGACTGATTATATCTGCCAAGACAGAGTAATCAGCCCTTAATAATTCTGCATCACTAGGTCTGTCAGATGATCCTGGGCCAGAAGGCTGAAGATCGGATGCTCTAACGTTTTGTAGTATAGGGACTGTCCAGGTGTTCAGCAGTCTCTATAAATTGACAAAGTTTTAGAAGCTATGCTTTGTGCTTCCCATAATTTCAGTTAATTCAGTCATTCTGGATTTCTGACGGGGTTGAAGACTTATAGTCTCATAGCCAATCCTGGCTATTTATTTTGAGAGAAAGATTTGAGAGGATGGTTTTCAGATGGCATTCATTCTAAAGCCAAGAAAAAAGCCAGGTTCAGAACTAAGTCTTTTAGTTAGGAGAGATGACATTTAGTGAACAAAATGATGAACTGGGTATTAGGTCTATCTTGTACTTTACTGATACAAATTGGTATAGTTATGCTCTAATTGTATTTTGAGAGAAAAATTTTTTTTTAAATTTTAACAGGAAGGGTGATATGTAGGAGGAGCTAAGGTGGGAAGAATAAGGAGAGGAAGAGGAGGAGTAAGGAGAGGAGGAGGAAAAGAGGAGCTAGGGGAGAGAGAGAGAGAGAGAGAGAGAGAGAGAGAGAGAGGAACATGGAGACATGGAGGTGGATGTTTGCGTGTCTCAGCCTGTCAAAGGTAGTTGGTACATCTAGGTTGGGTATTGGGTTACACTTCTGATTGTATGGGCATCTTGTTATTGAGCATTACCAAACTTATAAAGCCTTTGATTAACATTTAAAAAAAAATAGTGAGAGACTTCAAAAAATGTAATTTTGATAACATATACAACCACTTAATTCTTTATTTATAAGAATCCTACAAGATATGTTTGTACGCTTGCTATGCAAAATCACCTATTTTAAATGAATAACGTTTCCTGAATGAGGAAAAAGAAGAGTTCCTCTCATTGCAATCAGGAAGGGCAAGGATGCTCCTCCACTGATACTACATGACTTACCGTTGACCTGAAAGCTCTGGCCAGTGTAAAATACGATAGAAGCAAAGGTAACTGTGAGAAAAGAGATTGTTTGAAGAGAATGGTTTTATACCTAAACAAATCCTAAGAGAAAGAAACTATAAGATGCTTAGAAGCAGTATAAACATTCACTAAAGTGTTGGGTCCAAGATAAATATTAATAATGGAAGAAACCAAAAAATATAGTATCAGGGACTGGAGAGATGACTCATGCATTAAGGCTAGGCTCAAAACCAAATTGTCAAAATATAAACCTTAAGTATCCTATTTATAATTAACAATAAAATAACAAAATATCCAAGAATTACCCATATAAGTAAGGTTTGGGTCTCAGTATAAGTAATAAGACAGCATAACTATTC
Source organism: Mastomys natalensis (assembly GCA_021653895.1). NCBI lineage: Eukaryota > Metazoa > Chordata > Mammalia > Rodentia > Muridae > Mastomys > Mastomys natalensis. The sequence goes on along the minus strand of JAJTUV010000418.1, from coordinate 486,460 downwards.
ATGGAAAATGTATTATGTACCTCTACTATATTAAACATATATACAAAACAACAGACAAATCAACAGAAATACATATATCTTTGAAGCACAAAGCTTAATGTTTGCTAAATGTAATACTAAATCAATAGGAAAGACTGTAGTTAATTTAACAAATTATAAAAATAGATCATTTTCCAACATCCAAACTAATTCTAATTCTCTTTTTAAAATTTTGTATTTTTAAAATTTATGTATTTATTTTTATTATTGTTACTTATGTGCATGTCTGTATATAGATATCTGCATATCAGTGCCCATGCAAACAAACAGTCGGTGCCAGGTCTCCTGGAGTTGGAGTCACGAGGCAACAGTGAGCCATCTGACATGGGTGCTTGGAACTGAACTCAGTCCCTCTGCAAACATAGTGCATGCTTTTAACCACCGAGTCATCTCTCCAGTTCTCTCCCTTTAAAAGAGTTTTTATTTTATTTATCACTATTATTATTACTACTACTATTCTAATGATTGTATGTGTTTGTATGCATGCACACATGCATGTGGGTTTGTCAGAGGACATATTTCAGGAGTTGGTTCTCTTCTCCATCATGTGGGTCACAGGGATAGAACTCATATCAGGTTTGGTGGAAGATTCCTTTATAACTCAAAATGTATTTTGGAAAGAATAAAGAACTAAATATAAAATATAACTATCTTATCCAAATAAAGATTAATAAAAAATACCGAATGAATGAGTTTAACATAGAAATCTGTAAGCACAACAAGAAATTGAGGAGATGCAAGGAAAAAATACTGAGAAAGTTAACTACAAAAATGAATAAACTCCATCAATCTGAAGATGAAAACTGAAAGTTAAACAGCTTCCACAAATGACAAATAATCCTAACACACACACACACACACACACACACACACACACACACACACACACAGAGAGAGAGAGAGAGAGAGAGAGAGAGAGAGAGCAAATAAATAAATGCAAAAAATTTTAAAAGATCACTCTGAAGAGAGCTAAAAGCTCCTCAACAAAATATAGGTGACACATGGGGACATTTTCCTCATAAATTTGGAAAAAAACAGCATGAAAAGAATAAGAACTGCAGCTTTAAAATTGTCCTACTTTGTTTTTCTATTGGTGTGATAAGACTGACCAAAGGCAACATGGGAGAAAGGGTTTGTCTACCATGCAGTGAAGCCAAGGCAAAAACTAAAGGTAGTTACTGAAGCAGAGACCGTGGAGGAACAGTGCACTAGTCTGCTCTCAGGCTGGTGACCAGCTACCTTGTTATACACCCAGACCTACCTGCCTATACAAGGTTCTACCCACGATACTGGGTGCTCCTACATCAATTCACAACCAAGAAAATGCCCCACAGACATGCCCACAGGCCAATCTCACGAATGCAATTCCTTAACTGAAGCTCCCTCTTCCCAAGTGTATCAAGCACGTTTATGAATATTTTGAAGAGGATCAGACATAAGCAGAAGAGATGTAATCAGAGTAATGTATGAATAGAAGGGTAACTTTGGTAAAACTTAATAAAATGACTCAGCATAGGGCTTTTAAAGATGTAGAGTTCATGCAGCAAATGTGCATATCAGCTCATTACACTTTGAAGTCTTATACAATAGTGATGTCATAGCAGGTTGCTTGTTTTAAATGACCTGTTCCATCTATCATAAGCAACAGAACAGTAAATGAGTAGTGATTAAGTATGGCACAGAAACCTAAGGCTATTTCACACATTCAGTTGGTTTTCTCCAATTCAAAAGATTGTGAAATGCACACAAAAAATACAAGTATTTCAAATATATCGAACATCTTAATGAAGTTCTAAATTTTTCTTAAAAAATAATTTATCTACAGTATTATGACATAGTTTTTACTCAAACGCTGTAAGTTAACAGTACAGTTTACATTGCTATTCACAGTATTACTATCAACAGAGACAGCTATGAGTTTGCAGTTGTAAATATCAAGATTTCCCAACCACTCACCACTGCCTTGAGTCCAGGTTCCTCAGTTCTCTGAGCAGCTTCTCGTTTTTCTTTAGGAGATGAAAGCTCCTCCTAAACAGAGAGATTTATAAGCATGTCATCACCCTTGCAGGGAGGACCTGACCGTCTGGAAGTGCTCCCCTTCTACTCACGCAGCTTTTCACACTGCTAACACAGAGGAGAGCCAGACCTAAAAACATGGCAAGAATATGGGTCGGTATTTCTTTCTACCATGCCTTCATTTCTGATAGCATACCTTAGCAAGGCCAGTTAATCTCTCCTTGCAGATGTTGTGAGCACCCAAACTTATATCCAAAGAAATGGACACAAGGACTTGTAAAAATCAGTTTTTGTTTTATATTACATGCATTAAAATACATTTTGCTGTTGGTGTATGTGTACATATATGTATGTATGTATTATATATGTATATACACATACACGCCCCCTCAGTCCTAGTATTACATATATATGTGTTTATACATATATATCCTAAGTCTTGTAATTTTTAAAAAATATTAATAAACATAAATTTTACTTCATGTGTGCTAAACATGTACAGAAAATCAATACAAAGTACAAAATGTATTTATTTATGGCAGAAAGTACAAAAACTTACTGTCATGAAATACAGCTTTCCATCTTTTCTTAGGAGATGGTATTCCATAACAAGAAACTAGAATGTATTTCTATAATAACTAAATGACAATTATACGTGGTCAGACACAAACATAAGGCAAACTATGCTCTATACAGAATGGCTTAGGGGATTGGAAGTGGCTCGGCAGGTAACAGTGCCTTTTGTTGAGTAAGCCTGACAATCTGAGTACACTCCCTCCAACTCTTCTGGTAGAAAGACAGAAACAATTCCTGTGACTTGCTCTTTGACTTCCACATATGTGATATAAAATGTATGCACCCTCATACCTCAGAAAATGAATGAAAAAGTAAAGTAAAACGGCTTAGGCAAGAATACTGTTTAACAAATGGAAGGTTTTAAATCAGAGAAAATATACATACTAAGCAAGAGAGGGAACAGGTCCTTCTTAACGCTTCATATGCATGGAGTATTGCAGATTTACTCATCCAGTAATTTCTGAGCTTTCCCCTCCCTCCCACTACAAGCTAAATGAAAATGACATATTTCTATAATTTAATGATAAAATAAATAATGTGTCATCTACTCTCTTACATCTTTTGATGGTACAAAAATTAAAAACCATGTAATGTGTTCAATTCCTATTAAAAACAACAACAAAATCTAAATGTAGGCAAGCACGCTGCACAAACCGATCGTCTCGGCACTTTACAGGTGGAGCGGAAGGATCGGAAGCTTCCAGGCTTGTAGCGAATGCAGCTACAGAGCCTCTTCAGAGCCAGCCTGGACTACATGTGATCCTGTCTCAAAACCACAACAAATCCATGACCTAAGCACCTGAGTAACGCTTTACATACAGTAAATCTTAAGTGGTTTGTACATTACTTCTTCCTGTGGAGGTAAAAATTATTCTTACTAGAGACGCTATAGGTCAAAGTTCAAAGACAAAGGATCTCTAACCTAGTTCTGATTTAAGTCCAATGTTCTTTTCATTTAACTTCTAACTTGATTATATTTGGTTCTAGTGTCTTCTGTACTGGAGATTAAAGACAAGGCCTTGCAAATGTTAACTGTACCCTATTACTGGACTACACTCCTAGCCTATCTTAAGGTTATAATTATTATTATTATTTTTTATTTTAGAGACAAGTTCTCTTGTAGCCCAGGCTGGCCTTCCATCCACCTTCAAAACGCTGGGATTACAAGTATACCATTATGCCCTGTACTCTACTTTAAACTTTTAAGAAGATCTTATAACACGTATAAAAAAATAAAATAGAAGGGAAAACAACCATTATTATCTTGATTTGATCCTGAATTTTGAGTTACTTCTTTAATTCAAAGTTGAAACAAAAATATTATGACTGATCTAAAAAAAAAACTGATAGGCTTAAATGAAGGTTTAAAAATTTGATTTTATTTCAATTATATGATTATAATTTGTAAGTTATGTAGTTTTAGTAGTTACTAAAATGTGAAAATGTTAGTATTATACTGAATTAAATTATTTTTTTAGTCCCCTGAATTTTAATATAAATCAATGATTACAAAAAATCAATCAACCAAATCCAACGATTTGCCTATTGGCCAAAAAAACCTAATTGGTAGATAGGATTTATAGGTTTTATTTTCTTTTCAAAGAGTTTAAGGATTTATTTTATGTGTATGAGCGTTTTGCCTGCATGTATTATACATACATGTGGTACTTGAATGCCTGGGGTAGAGGTTAGAAGAGGTGTTGGATCCTCTAGAACTGGAGTCACAGTTAGTTGTCAGTTACCATGTGGGGCTAGGATTAGAACTTGGATCCTGTGAAAGAGCAAGTGCTCTAAACCACTCAATCAACTTTTTAGCTCCTAACTTTTTGAATTCTTGATTATGTGTGTTTATGTGTGTAGGTGTGTACAGGTGAGTCCAATGGCCAAGGAGGCTGTAAGAGGACAAATGATTCACTGGAGCTGGGGTTACAGTTATGAGGTCCTCAGTGGGGATACTAGGAACTAAACTTGGGTCCTCTGAAAGACCAGCAAACACTCTTACTTGCTGAGCCATCTCTCCAGCCTGGTGGATAGAATTTAGTAAGAAAAAGAATAGATACTATAATTCCTGACCAGAAGGTAAGGACTAATTTTCTTTAAAAAAAAGAAAAGGAAAACCTTTCTTTGCTTCTTACCGTTTGTCCCAGGAATTCATTCCCAATATACTAAGAAGCAATCTGCAGTAATAAAATGCTGACTGAGGTTTCTGAGGTGTTGGTTCATCTTGTTCTGAGGCTTTCATGTTTAAGTCATTAAAGTGCTTCTCTACAAACTCCTTTTCTTCTGTGTATTGCTTAAGGATAGCATTAATGACGTCATTCTCCTGTTTTTCAGAAATGCACACAGGTTGTGGAGCAGGAACATTGAGGGAGATTCCAGTCCTCTGTAAACATTCAGGACTTGTAGTGCCTAAATACTGCAGGAGCTCATCAAGAACATCTTCCTCCTCTCTTATTGTAGACCAAGTTGGTACAGTTTCTCTAAATCTTCTAAGCTGGAGAGAAAGTCCATCTTTTACTGTTATATCTTCTAAGCACTCGTTAGATGCAGGAGGCTCTTCGAGTTTCTCTTGGTAAGACATTGAAAGTATGAAAGATGTAGGTTCAGGCAAACCACTTACAATGGGTGGTCCGTACAGTATGGCAGAATCCCACGAGTACTTTCCAGAGAGATCACGTACTATGATTCTAACATTTGAGTTGGCTGACACAAGGCCAGCAGCTAAACCTCCTCCAGGCATACTCTCTTCTGATCTTATCTGGATACAAGATACTAGGGTTGTATTATTCAGCACAAAGAACTGAATATTTGGACTTTCAAAGAGTTCAGGAGAGAGTTCAGTACTTTCACTGTAATGATTGTCATGATTTTCACACACCTGACTTGTTAGCATAGCAGGACCACCACTCATTGGATAATGGCCCAAGTGATTCACCAGATGGGTAATAACAGTACGGGCTGCTATAGAGATTAATCCTTGTTGCATCTGAGTTTTCACTAAAAAAACAAAAAACAAAAATCACAAATGAGCGGGAATAATTCTGCTTCCTAGGAATCATAAAACCTATTAGTAAGGAGATGAGAACTTCACTGCATTGCTAATGTTACAATCAAATATTTGGATAAATATTACACACACAATTTAGCTTCCGCTTTTTTTTTTTTTTTTTTTTTGAGACAAGGTTTCTTTGTGTAGCCCTGGCTATTCTAGAACACACACAGAGATCTGCTTGTCTCTGTCTCCTGAGTGCCGGGATCAAAGGCTGGCACCAATGCCCAGCTGGTTTTCTTATAAGAGGAATACTGGCAAATAGTGGGGACAACTTTTTTAATGAAGTAGCATTGTTTATAAGAAAGCCCTTTTGAAACTGTTGCTAGTGATCTATAATTTAAACGAAAGCTTTTAGATGTAGATCACCTTTGAAGATCAAAAGTATCAGAAATCAATTCCCTGAAATACACTAAACACACAGATTTAAAAAAACAATAAAATCTACCCAACTGATATGTTTATCTCATGAAGGTATTCCAGATTTAGAGGCATAGTTTGCAGCATCTTTAAGTGTCATTTCATTCTGGCTTTTACTACTGATAGAGTATGTCAGTGAAAAAATGGTATCTGAATTAAATTTCAAGAATAAGAATAAATTTAAATAGTAAATCAGTGTACCCTTATATGACAAGGAAACTTTAAAGACCAAGCTCCAAATATGAGCTGTGGGGGCTGGAGAGATGACTCACTGGTTAAAAGCACTTGCAGCTCTTCAAGAGGACCCAGGTTTGGTTCCCAGAACCCAAATCAGGAAGCTCACAATTGCTGTACTCCAGCTCAAAGTGACAGAAATGCTTCTTGCTTCCTTGGGCATTGTATGCATGTGAATATACTTACTAAGACACAGACACACACACACACACACAATTTAAAAATAAAAATAAAAAACCTAAAAATATAGGCTGAGGATGTAGTTCAGTTGTAGAACATTTGTGTAGCAATAGCAAATGCTTAAGACTGATGTCTAGTGTTTTACAAAAAAAATTAAACAAATAAAAACAAAATAAAAAAATTAAAAGTTGCTCTTGAGTCTACTCATTTAGGCATTATAATTTTCTAGGTAAATTCTGTGGATCAATATGGTCTAGTCTGAAAGTACATGAAAAGCACTTTTTCCTTCCCTATCCATAATATTAAGGAAACTAGCTAAGCATATTCATATAAGCATGAATACGAAAATAATATATGAAAGAGTAAAGTAAGAAAACTGAAACAACATAGCAGTCTGAGAGGTCTAGAAAGGCAAGATGCCTTACATTAGGATCTGAAGAGGGGCGATGGAGTGGCTTGAGTGAGATGTCCCATAAGACTTGGACATCTGAATACTTGGTCCCCAGTTGGAGGTTGTTTGGGAAGGACTAGGAGTTGTGGCCTTGCTAGAGGAAATATGTCACTGGAGATGGGCTTCCAAATGCCATTTGAAGTTAGCTCTTAGCTCTGCTCTAGCATTCTGCTGTCTGGTCCATGTTCCCTGCCATGACAGTCATGGGGTCCAATCCTGAAACTGTAAGTTTAAATAAACCCTTCCTTGTGTAAGTTGCATTGGTCATGACAGTTGATCACAGTAATAGAAAACTAAGAGAGGAGAGGAAGAGAAAAGCAACAGAAAGAGGGAAGGAGGAAAGCTAGACAATCACTTGGCAAAGTCAATTGCTAAAACGTTGGGCTGTGGGTGCACAGGCATGTGCTTTATCATTTTCAGAGGGAAACATGGAGATGTGTCTAGGTGAATGCATTCAGATTTATTTGAGTCCATGCTCAGGTCAAGTTTCCCAGATGGGGAGTGGGATGGGGAGCTCCTAGAAGACAGGTGGCCTTGTGTAGTCATTACTTCCAGCTGTGTGAGTGTCAACAGAGTGGTCAACGTGATACTGGGGTAACTGTATAAAAAACAATACAAAACAATCACTCAAACAATGATGAAAGCCTAACAACTGCTGCTGCAACTCTAAGGAGGGCTAATGTAGAGGTCAGTCTTGGACTGAATGGTGTTAGGGAGATAACTGATTGTTTTCTTGATATTTTCAATTTAAAAGTAGGAGGAGAGCTGTCATGGGTAAGGATGTCATTCATGCCAGAAGAGGACGCTTTGTTATTATGAGAAGGGTGGGAAGGAGTCAGTGTTCTTGCCCCTACTTAGATTTAGACAGTTACAGAATGACCATATTTCCCTATTATTCTACTACTGTCAGAAAATAATCTTTTCTTTGTGATATATATATATATATATATATATATATATATATATATACACACACACATACATGATACATATAACTGCATTATATACAATGTATATGTCATAAAATATATAACATATGCAACATGTTATATATTATACACATTGGTTATTATTATACATTATATTATACACTATATACAATGTATTATATATTATACATACATACATAACATATATAACATAATTATATATGTATTACATTATATAATATTTTTTTGAAAGCTAACCAGTTAGGAAAAATAGGACCTACCTATCAAAACAAATGTAAAATTTTCAGAACAGAGATTTTTAAAAGTTCTGATTTACAACTATTAAACTTTCTTTTTGGGTGTAGGGAATGGTACTGGGATTGAACTCAGGGCTTCACAGCAAAAGGCTTCACACACACACACACACACACACACACACGACAAGTATTTCACTACTGATGTATAGCCTCAGCAAAGTCTCCAATTTTAGATGTTTAGACTGATGATTTTTGGTAAAATGTATATTATTTTGACACTATTGAAACACTGACTATATAGAAAACCTGCCTTATTTTGTGTAAAAAGGCATTTATTTTAACAACAAACCTTTAAAAAACTGGCTTATGCATTGCTGGCATAATTTCTTAAAGAGGAAAGAGTCTAGTGTGTTACAATTTTAGGGTTTCAGCCCTCAAAATTGAGAACTATGCCATGGGTATGGCTAGAAAGATGAGCAAGCAATCAGGTTCTCTGATTACCATACGATCTCTAAATCTTAACATGGACAGTTGTCTTTAGTATTCTTTTGATTTTTAAAATGTTAATATAAAAAGTTAATCTTCCATAGTTGGTCAGTTTTATGTGTACATATATAAATAAACAGGAAGCTGTTCTTAAAAGTGTGTTTATGATAGTTTTGAAAACCAGACATTTAATACCAGATTATAACATTAAATAGTTCATCTTAATTTACTCTTTCATTTTTAAACCTGTGTAAGTAGATGATGAGAAATGGGACTGGCCCCAATCTAATGTCTGCTGTCCACTTTCTAATGGTTACTGAGTAGGTATGGAAGTACATCTTATACATGAGGACAAATGGTTCAGAAAACTAAGTAATTTATCAGCTGGCTTTTGCCTTACACGTCAGTATTTAATTTATACAATTTACTTTTTCGTAAAGTGTCCTTTTCTTTGTGACAAATGAAAACAATGAATTTTAAACTTAAATTTTCTGTGCACAGGATCTTCAAATTGGGTATTATTTAGGGCAAGTTACTGAATAACCAGCTAGGGCACACAGGAAAAGTTCACCTACATATGAGTAAGTTATGTTTCAAATGGCAACGAAAAATTAAAACTACCTTTGTTTGTTTGAGACAGGGTTTCTCTGTGTACTCTTGGTGGTGGTCCTGGAACTCACTCTGTAGACCAGGATAGCCTTTAACTTAGGAGATCCATCCACCTGCCTCTGCCTCCTGAGTTCTGGGATTAAACCATGTGCCATCATGCCTGGTGAAACTGACATTTTTTTGATGCAGTAAAACATTTTTATTCTTTTCCTGTACTTTTCCTGGTGAGGGATATGTTTAGACAGACGGCTCACTTTTTTAAACAATGACTCTTCCATATGGAACATAGAAGTTTACAATATGAAGACAGAAGAGATCATACTTTAACAGACGTAATCATAAAAAGAGATTCACTTTGGGATCTGCTTTCTCACAAAAAACTCCTTAAATCCCACTATTCTGTAAGAACAGCCTAGACTTACATGTAGAAACGAGTTAAAAGCTCTTTTGTATGAAGCTCAGAATAATAAATATAAACTATTCAATTTTTGGAGCATTACAAGGAATATATCTTTTAGAAATTTCCCCTTTGAACTTTCTTATAAAGAATCCCCAAGAATGGCCCAGCTCATGCTGTACAATATAAACCCCCAAGCCCAGACATTTGTCTACGTTACACATCCTCTTCCCAAAGGATGCAACCGTGGGAATTCAGTTTAAAAGAGCGTGTGGAGCTGGACATGGAGATGCACTTATGTAATTCTGTATGGGGGTAGGCTGAGGCAGGAGCATCTGGAGGAGCTCAAAGCTGGCCTGAATACACAGTAAGGCCCAGCTCAAAACCACAACATAAAGAGTCTTATCAAAAAAAAAAAAAGTTTTATCCACTTAAACAACTGCCACCTGCCTTTAGCAGCATACAAAAATAGCAAGCCGTAAAAAGCTGCTGTAATCTGATATAATTATTAACACTGAAAATACTTAAAAGGATAAATTACAAATTTAGATATGAGCAAAATCATTTTTTCTTCTAAGTTGCTTCTCTATATTCAGGATATATAAATATATAGGAAAAGATCAAAATCTCTTAACTTGTTAATTGGGTGATTAGATTTATTTATAATTTTGAGCAGCAAACTAAAGAAAATATTTCTTTGGTGGCACAAGCCTTTAATCCCAGCACTTGGGAGGCAAAGGCAGGTGGATATCTGAGTTCAAGGCCAGCCTAGTCTACAGAGTGAGTTCCAGGACAGCCAGGGCTGCACAAAGAAACCCTGTCTCGAAAAACCAAAAAAAAAAAAATGAAAAAAAGAAAATATTTCTTTCATACTTACCTCCTAAGACAAGAAAAGACAAAGATTCTCTAATTTAAAAATTAAAATGAAATTCTAAAATAATGAGTCTGGTGACAAAATCCAAAATGAAGATAACCAATGTTTCTAAGGCATTTATAACTAGCATTCATTAAATACATCTAGCTAGCCAGGGTTAGCTTTTCAGATTGTCACACTAAACAAATCCTACATCATTTGTGGAAAACCCATAATTACAGATTATTATGGCATACAAAAGCAGCAAGCCATAAACTGCTGCTACCATTCACTGTGCTGTAAAAGACATACAGAGGAAGTTAATTTTGGCAAATGCTTTAACTATTAGCTTTGCATAATCTGTATAGGTGAGACTATAATTACTACAGAATGGTCTTTGATGCCTCTTTTCACTCTTGCCCAGCAAATGATGATTTTTTTTTTTCTAATAAAACTACTGCCATTTGACAAAAAGCCAAGTTTACTACCTTCCCTTGCAGCAAATTTAATAATTACAGCCATTCCTGCCAATAGTTTTCAATTCACTTTTCAATCCAATACTGAGCTGATTATGGGCACTCTATGTTTAGAATTCATTGGCCAAAAAAGTACTTGAAGACAATGAAGCATGTCTTAGACAAGGACACACTCATCAGTCATTTTTGTCTTAAAAAAAAAAATGAAAAAATACCTCAACAAACCCATCTACAAAACACCCCTCTCCCCAAACCCAAGCAAACCCCACAGCATGTGGTCACTAGAGACCAGCAAACCCCACAGCATGTGGTCACTAGAGACCAGAGTACAGTAGTATCACCTGTTGAAACACACGCTGTTCCTAACCCATTCTGAATTTATGTGGTCCTCACTATCTTTGAGGAAGCCCAAAAGAACAACTTAACACAGACAGAATACAGAATATTTGGTATTTAAAAGCTTATCCTTAAATATCTTTTCATTTACTTACTGTACTCTATACTAAAGTTTATATAAATACATTGAAACGTGGGGGGGGGGTCGGGGGAGTACTCAGCAGGTAAAGACAACTGCTCCCAAGCCTGGTGACTCTGAGTTCTACACTCAGAATCCACACAGTGAAAGTACAAAGCTGACTCCCGTGAGCTGTTCTGTAACTTCCAAACACATGTTGTGTCCACAGTCTACATATTTTAAACAGTAATAGAAAATTTTATATATAAGTAAACTTTGTTTATTATTCTGAATAAAAATATACTATCTTAGAATGTTATCTCTAAATAATAAAAAGAACAACCATATTTTTATATAACATTAAGTAAACACTCTGGTATCTAAAGAGATTTTTTTATTACAATCAATTATTGTCTAATTTCTTTGTCCTATTACTTTGCCCAGAATATGTTTTTCAGAACTAAGTGATAATTAAATTCTTATATTCCTATTAAGTGTACTTGTGCTATAGACAAGTTAGCAAGTTATATTCAATTATATTCAACTCAAAGCTGTAGCCAATCAATTTCCTTGACTTTTAAATTCATACTTCAGTTTTATGTATGTTATCAATCCATTATTAGTGTGAAGTCTTAACTCTTTTAATCATTTGTAACTGTTCTTCCTATGTTGGAAAATGAAGCTCTTTCTTCATAGCCTGTTCTTTAACCACAACCTCCTAGTCTGATGGTTCTCCAATTGTGCTTTTAGGGGTCCTTGGAGAAGCCTCTGGAAAGGGGAGAGCTCTAGGATCAACTCTACTGTAGCTTTATTTTAAAGTTTTACATATTGGGCTTCCTTGTAAAACGTATTTGAAGAAATTCTACTCCTTAAAATGCCCCTGTAAGAGCCATGACATAGTATACCAACTCTCAGTTCTCAACCATTGCTGCTAACTCTTCACATGCAGAGCCTTGGAAACCTCAACAATCTTAGACAGTCCATCAAAATCTTCCAATGGAACTCCGGTATCCATACTCTTTTCTTTACATTTTTTATTGGTTATTTTATTTATTTAAAATTACCCCCCTTCCCAGTTTCCCCTCCGCAAACTCCCTATCCCACCTCCCTCCCCTCTTCCTCTATGAGGGTTCTCCCCCACCCACCCAACCACTCCTGCCTCACTCCCCTAGCATTCCCCTACACTGGGGCATTGAACCTTCACAGGACCAAGGGCCTCCCCTCTCACTGATGCCAGATAAGGACTTCCCTGCTCCATATGCAGCTGGAGCCATCAGTCCCTCCATGTGCATGCTTTGGTTGGTGGTTGAGTCCCTGGGAGCTCTGGGGGTATGGTTGGTTGAGGAAATATAGGAACAAAGAGTGGGGCAGAGACTGAAGGAAAGGCCATCCAGAGACTGCCCCACCTGGGGATCCATCCCATGTGCAGCCACCAAACCCAGACACTATTGCTGACACCAAGAAGTTCTTGCTGACAGGAGCCTGATAAAGCTGTCCCTTTAGAGGCTTTGCCTTATTGATACAGATGCCATCAGACTGAGCACTGGGACTCCAGTGGAGGAATTGTGGGGAAGGACTGAAGGAGCTGAAGGGGTTTGCAACCCCATAGGAGTATTCCTATTCTAATGTGAGCTAAATTGTGAACTACTGCTTTCCTACCTCTTAGGAACACTCTATTTTCTCCCTAGTTATTAGTCACTCCTGGGAGCAGTTCTTTACTTTTCCCAGATGTAAACCACAAACCAATACTCAAATATTCATAGTTCCTTTGAATTTCTGTCAAACTTACTATACTAAATGATGATTGGTATAACCAAAAGTTTTTGATAGTTTATTTTTCACTTTCATTTTCCTTTCCCTCCTAGTCACAAATGAAGGGCGAATCCTAGCACTTATGAGTTCCAGTATACTCCTTCAGAAACTTAAAATCTTTAAATAATACCCAACTCACTTATTTCTTTTTTTTTTTTTTTGGTTTTTTCGAGACAGGGTTTCTCTATGTAGCCCGGGCTGTCCTGGAACTCACTCTGTAGACCAGGCTGGCCTGGAACTCAGAAATCCACCTGCCTCTGCCTCCCAAGTGCTGGGATTAAAGGCGTGCGCCACCACTGCCCGGTCCAACTCACTTATTTCCTTCTCAGATTTTAAGTATATTCAACTCAGTTCACACTTAAAATCCCTTTAAACCTGAATGAGCCTTTAGTTTACCTACTTTAAGAAACATTATGGAAAGATGGCTCAGCAGTTAAGAGCACTAGCTGCTTCTCCAGAGGTCTTGAGTTCAATTCCTAGCAACCACATGGTGGCTCACAACCATCTGTAATGGGATCTGATGCCCTCTTCTGGTATATCTGAAGAGAGCAACAGTGTACTCATACATAAATAAAATAAATATTTTTTTTTAAAAAAGAAAGAAGCATTGCATTTTCCTTCCTTCCTTTCCTCTTTCTTTAAATAGTCAGGCTTCTTTAAGAGTACTTTCAGAAGGGAATAGTGAGATAGCTCAGAGGGGAAAGGCACCTGTGGCAAGCCTGATAACTTGAGTTTGACCTGGACACGTGACGGAAGGAGAGTGTTGACTCCTATAAGTTGTCCTCTGTGCACATACACATACACAAATCAAATACAAAATCTTTTACAAAATGTGTTGAAGGCTGAACTCACTATGTACTAAGAGTTGTGCAAAGGGATTTACATATACAATCTCAGTTAGTACTCAAAATAATCCATGCTGGAACTAATACTATTATCTGTATTTTATAAATGGGGAACCAGAAAGTCACTACCAAGTCTGTCAGACTTCAAAATTCTCTTGATCTACAAAAATACTATGACATCTACTATAAAATGATTTTAGAAATATTTCAGCCAGAGTATAAAGGGAATATTGCAATATACAAAATTAGTAATTGTACATATGAAGTTATTTCTTAAACTGAAAAGTAACTCGTGATAGGTAAATACATGGCTAGGTAAACAACTATTGCTAGAAACCTGTTTTCATGCATGGCCTCAGATTACACCTTGCCAGAACCCAGCCACTGTCTTGAGGGAAACTCCCATTACCTTCTGTTACAGGCTGCAGTTTAGAAGACCGTTCTGAATCAGGAGAGTGTAGAGGTTCAGGTTCTTTCAGACTTTCCAAATGCATAAAAGGATCATAATCTACCGATGCCAAATCGGAAAGGCTTATTGGAAAGTACTTTGGATTGCTAAAACTTTGTGCTCCATATACACACCCATGTAATACCTAGGGGGAAAAGGAAATATGAAAATAATACAAAGTCACTGGTAACATAAAATCCTGATAAAAACTTAAATATTTTAAAACTTAGCTCTTTAATGAAGGTAATATTCATTATCTCATAAAAAGATGAATGAAATATAACCAATGGTTTTCATATTCCCAAAATCTAACCCCTCTCAAACTTCTGTAATGGAAAAAAAAGTCTGTCTTGTAAGAAGTACTTACAAAGTACTTCTAGGTTCTTGAAGCAAAGTCTGTGTATTTTAGAAAATATCTAGTTCTAAACAATGAAAATGTTATACTTGGAAATGTTATTAGACACTGAATGTTATTTCAGTAGTTTAAAAAACACTTGGTTATGAAACACAGTAAGCAAGAAGATATACCTTATAAATGCAGTTGAGGACAGATTTTTCTGTCTTATCATTTTCTGCTCCTGTAGCATGGACTGGTTGGAGTAGTGTCTTTAAAGGTAAGGCCATGATCCAGTCCAGAAGGCAAAGAAGTAATGAGACAACCAACTGTAACAAATAACAATAAAATGATTATCAGTGTAAATTTATAAAAGAAGGGTTTCCCCCACCCATTTTTTTTTTGAGAAAGGCTCTCATGTAGGCAAGGATGTAGCAGCTCTGATGATAGTCTAATATTGATTATCAACTTGATAGGATCTAGAATCACCAAGGAGACAAATTCCTGTATGTCTGTGAGAGTTTCTAAATTGGACTGGGAGTTTCTGTCTCAAAATAATAAGGTGGAAAACAATTGAGAAAGACACCAAACATGAACCCCTGGCCTCCATATAAACATGCCTACGTGTGTGCACGCACGTATACACCCATAGATATATACATGCAGGAAAGTTAAGGAGATGAGATACCTTAAATGTGGGCAGAACTTTTACATGCACTGGGATGTAAAACTGAACAAAACAAATGAAAGCAAGCAGGAAGCCAGCATTCACTCCTCACTCTCTGCTCCTTAACAACACACTTGCTGTCACTGTTTCATACTTTCCTTAAATTACATTTATCAAGTATTTTATTAAAGACAAAAGAAAAAAACCTAATACATCAGCCATAAATAACCTTGAATTACTGATCTTCCTGCTTTCACGTCCCAAGTACTGAGACCACAAATCTGTACCAACATGCCAGGTTTATGCAATGCTGGAGATTGAGTCTAGGGCTTTTCAATGCTAAGCAAGCATGTTATCCATTGGGTCATCTTCAGGCCTCCAATAAGGGATTATTAATAATCAATGAATCAATGTCTTATTATTGGGTTCTAGAATTTATTATAGGAACCATAAATCATAACTTCAACTATAAACACCAACATAGGTACACAACTCATTAATTATAAAAGTAATCTACATTGAGGTTGAAAGTACAGCCCAGAGAAGAAGCGTCCAAAGCTTGGTGCCCTAAGCATGAGATCAAAAAATAAATAAATGGCCGGGCGGTGGTGGCGCACGCCTTTAATCCCAGCACTTGGGAGGCAGAGGCAGGCGGATTTCTGAGTTCGAGGCCAGCCTGGTCTACAGAGTGAGTTCCAGGACAGCCAGGGCTACACAGAGAAACCCTGTCTCGAAAAACCAAAAAAAAAAAAAAAAAAAAAGAAAACATATTTAAAATAAATAAATAAATAAATAAATGAAAAAAAAAAAAAAGGTAACATAACTGCATTCAGTTAACTATATAAAGATATAAGGTTTTTGCTTACATATTAGCATCATACCTGCTTTCCATTATTTCTATTCATTTCTTGTTTTTGTGTATGTATGTGGGGAGTGGATGTCATGAAGCTTGTGGAGGTCTGAGGACAACTTGTGGGAGTCTGTTTTCTCCTTCCACCATGTAGATTCTATAGATTAAACTTAGGTTGTTGGCCTTGGTAACAAATACTTACACCCACGGATCCATCTCATATCCAAACTTTCCTGCGTATGTGTGTGTGTGCATGTGTGGTGTCTTTCTCAGTTGCTCTCCATCTTATTACCTGAGACAGAATCTCTCACTACACCTAGTGTTCACTGATTCAGCTAGACAAGCTGGATAGCAAGCCCCAATCATAGATATCTATTATTCTTTTACCCTAAGATAAAATTATCTTATGTATTAGACTTAAAAATCATAATTAATGTTAAATAATAATTAGTGATATGAAAGTGGCAATCAGGCAGCAGCAAGGATCTGCTCATCTTTAAAGATAGATTCTTCAAGTCAAAGTTTAATCCTATTCTAACCAATGGATTCTCATGAAACCAAAACCCTCCAAGGAAGAGAGATAGTATCTGTGGTGGTTTGAAGGACAATGGCCCCCAGAAGCTTTTATAAATACTTCCCCCCCCCAAAGGTGGAATTGTTTGAGAAAGATTAAGGGCGTAGTAGTCTTGCTGGAGGAGCTGTCTCACCACATGATATCTATGAGAATAATGGCTGCTCTAGTAAACCAACAATTGTTAGAAAAAACAGCCCATAAAAAAGTTTAAAATGCAACACTATGTTTCTAAACAGGACACAAGGTTTGGGCCATTCTTTTGTTATAGAGGACAATACTGAGTTAGCTAGTGAAATCTAAGTAAGATTTATAGATTACATTATAATTAACAGATCAATGTTATCACCTAAATGTAGATAGCTGCACTGTGGTTATCTTAGGAAGAACATAATGAAGTTTGTATGCACTATGTGTAATATGTAGTATGTACTATGCATATGCTACACTCAGAGGGATAAATCAAGTATGGATTAAAGGGAGGAATAAAGTGAGTTATTTATTAACAACTCCTTCTACTTTCCCTAAAATGTCCCTATAGTATGAGACTATGGCTCTGGGTGCTTGCTTACCAACGCAGGAGGACTCTGAGTTCCATTTACAGCGACAGAAAAACAAACCCCCCAAAACCCCTGAAATTAAATGTTCCAACTTAGAACTGAAATCAAAGTTCTGAAGTGATGTCAATAGAAAGAGTAAAATCGATCTGCCAATGGTAGGTTCCTTTCTTCAGTTTCATATGTAGTAACAATTATACAAATGTGGGCGATTGAACCTAAATATCCTTTCTCTGTCAGTTGGGGATATAAGTTTAGTTTTGTTTAAAGTTGCAATAATTCCTATGAACTGTATAGTGACAGGGTTGTTTCTTCTTTTTCTTTTAAAATAACCATGATTTAAATGATCTTTTCTCTTTTTTCTTTTTCTGGCAGGACTGAGTGAAGATCAAACACAGACTTCTTGCATGCTAGGCAAGCGCTCTACAAGTAAGCTCTACCTCCAGCTCTGGTTAACCTCTACCTCTGTATATGCTGAAAATTACAATTATATTGTTATATTCACCAATAACAATAAATTCTTTCAGAAATCTAAAATTCCTTGCTTATACAGAGCTTACTCATATTCTTACAAGCCCATAGCTAAGGTATATGGACCCCACACTACGTAATTTGACTATCACTCATAAGTAATGTCTCTTTATACTGTGCCTCATTTAACAGTATTAATGGCTCCTAGATAAAATAAGACAATTCAGTAAGTGCTTGTCTAAGTGTAGTATATAAGCTTCACACAAAATCTTGATGGAAGAAAATAAATGAAAGGTATAAGGATGTAAAACAGTGAAGAAAACCCAGTGAACTTAGGTAATACGCTAATGCTAATTAATTCTCCTGAGAGGCAAGCCAGACAGTTTAAAGTTGCCAAGAAAACAATAGGAATTTGAAACTACAGAGAAATCTGCTACTGGTTTGAGAACAATGAAGTAAGTCAAGTTGAATGATCATTCCCTGTTGATAAGTACATCCAGGTGAAAAGGGTAACCTGGATAAACTTTGGAAAAAACATTTTTTTCCTCAGGTAATTGACTGGATTATGACAGTGCCCATACTAGCTTAAATCTGCTGTTATTTGTTATTGCTGATTAGTGGAAGAGTGCATGATAAATTTAAGACCAGAAAAGCATTCAGGGGATTAATTCTGTTTCTCCTGAATTTGTCTTCCTGTCTCTTCTACTAAGCCCCTGTAGTCACTCCTACCTGACCTCCCCTCTGCCGGCTCATTATTCTCTGTACTCAATCTTACCTGTCTCTCTGGAAGTGAAGACATACATTCCCACGATTTTAATCCTGTTCTTGTGTTGACAATGGCAACAGTTTTACTCGGCCTTGAATCCTCTAAATAGCTTTGCTGGTGCTGTCTGCCTGAACTTAACTCTCAAAGGGTACAGCACAGGAAACAGTTTTCTTCAGTATTTCTCCTTGGTTGCAGATTCCACTTTCTGAATATTTATTTACATTCCTTTACCCTTGGTTTACATCATCATCATTGTAGAGCCCTTTTTTTGGGGTTTAACAACTTTTATTCCACTTAAGTAACTCATTATTGTTTCTAAAGTGACTTTTCACAAAATTCATCCTATTTCATTGTACACTAAACACTTCAAGAAAAGCAATTTCAAAGAAAGACTTTTCCACAAAAGTCCAAGGTTCTTCTTACTATATTCAAAGGCCTTTAAAACCCAGCCATTTCCCGTTTCTGCAATTTCATGTTTCTCAATTATCAACCATATACAGCACATTCTATGATATGGAACTGTATTACAACAGAACACTATTCATATATTTTGTGATTAATAAAAAGGATTAAGAAAGCAGGGAAAAATTTGGTAGTATAGATTTTTCATAATAGCTCTGACTCCATAAATAAGACAATTGTTAGCATTTACTCCACCCCCACAGTTACCTGGCAACAGCCTAAGGCCTGGCCCACTATATAAGGGGTTGCTTATTCCCTCCTCTCTCTCTTGCTCTTGCTCTCTTGATCCCTCTGTCCCCTCACTCCCTCTCTCCATGTGCTCATGGCTGGCCTCTACTTCTCTACTCTCTCCCCCTTTCTCTGCCTCTCTCTGCCTCTACTACCCTCTTAACTCTCCTCCCCATGCACTGAATAAACTCTATTCTATACTATACCTGTGTGTGCCTGGTCCCTCAGGGGAAGAGATGCTGCTTGGCCCACTGAGACATCCCCTTCCCCAATACCTCACCACACACACCCATTGAATACAGTCTCTTTATCTTTTTATAAACACATCAATGATATAAAAAGGAAAATTAGTTATTCACAAATTGTTTACAAACTGGGCTTTGAATTTATACTGCAGTTATACACACGAAAATGGACTCTTTACTAAAATTAGACTATAAGTTGAACATCCTTAATACAAAATCTCTAATCTAAAATCCTCAAAACCCCAAAACTTTGTGAGTACTAACATACTGCTATAAGTAGAAAAGTCAAACCTGATCTCATATTGTGGAGAGCCTTTTGTGGCCACTTGCTTCTAGACACTTGGGGGGAATTCAACTTCATGCCAGGACAAAAGAAATAAGTTCAAGGCTGGAATCTGACTTTGGGCCTGGACTCAGGAAATAGGCCCAGATTAAGAACATTTACATTTGAGTTAATGCAAAGCTCAGAACAGGCTCAGAGGAGGCATGTGTGGCCTTCCTTTTGTCTTGGTCATCCAGACTAGCCCCTAGACAGTGTTTACAAGATTTTATTTATTGCCTTGCTTGTTTCTTGACCCAGAACTGATCTTATTGTTTTGCATGTACTTAAAGTGGTACAAAAGCAGACTGGAAAAAATAAACCTGCCTCAGCCTCAGAACTGGCTGGGATCATGCTATAGTGTTATCTAATTGTCTTTTTTCTTTTTAATCCTCGCTCCTGCCCTGGAGAACCTGTTGACTGAATGAGCTAGCTTGGTCATCATATGACAGGATGTAGACCAAATAAAGGTGCACTAAATTATTGCATAGATTATCCTCAGATATAAGATGTACAGAAAATACAAAGGATTTTTTGTTTAGACTTGAGTCTCAACCCCAAGACAGCCAAAAATATATATGCAAATCTTTAAAAAGTCTAAAACACTTATACGATCCTCAAACTTCTTATCCTTTCTATTCAAAAGGCAGAAGCAGGTGGTTGTCAAGAGTTCGAGGTTAGCCTGATCTACAGAGTGAGTTACAGGACAGCCAGGACAACACAGAGAAACCCCATCTCTAAACACAAGAAATAAACAAAACAAAACACCAACAACAAACAAGAGGTATGCTTCTGATATATTCTGTGCTCTATTTATTATTATAAATATCACTACCATCCACTGATAACAGCTATACTGACTATCGTCAGAGGTGGTAAATTTTTCAGAATCTCTAATAACTTCATAATCTGGCAGATTATAGTAAAATCATTATAAGTAAACATAATGTTTGCTAAGATTCGTTACTCTGATATCTTAAGACAGTCAAATGTCCATGTAATTAAAACTAGAATGAATTTTGTTTAAAACTTTATTTGTTTAATGTGTATATATATTTTGTCTACATCTATGTCTGTTCACCACATATGTGCCTGGTGCCATGAGGAGAAGGAGTTGGATGGCCTGGGACTCCAGTGAGCCTCTATGTGGTTCTGAGAACTGAACCTGGGTCCTCTGGAATAGCAACTAGTGCTCTTAACTACTGAGCCATCTCTCCAGTCTGTAAAATAAACTTTTTATACCTAAGTAATGAAAAGTTATAGTATATTATACTTTATTTTAAATATAGATGAGTTTATCATATAAATATTTGTACCTTTAAAACTCTTAAATTTAAATATTCAAGATAAATACATATTAAATGTCAAAAATTTAAAATTTACCCTCTTGTCCATTTCATATGATGAAGCCTCTGTACTTGGCAAAAGGTGGGTGATAGTTGCTATTAGGATCTGCAGGCAAAAGATGAATGAATCTTTTAAATGAGTTTAAAATACATTAAATTCACTGTATTCCTTAAATTTTAATTATTACACGCTTAAGTAATAACATCTTTTGCTGTAAGTTTAACATCAATATAACATCTAAACACAGCATCTAACCCATAAACCGTTACTTTAATTTGTACCATGTAACCCTTTATTTTTTTATATTTATTTATTTTTATTTTATGTACATTGGTGTTTTGATTGAATGTATATCTATGTAAGGGTGTTGAGTCCCCTGGAACAACAGTTACGGACAGTTGTAAGCTGCCATGTGGGTGCTGGGAAGTGAACCCAGGTTCTCTGGAAGAGCAGCCAGAGTTCTTAACCACTGAGCCATTTCTCCAGCCCCCCATTGTAAACTTTTAAAGTACAGTTAACAATGAGTCATTTATAATCCTTATGCAGAGAACCAAAATTACATACATATGTCCTGTCAATGATAAATCATTTTATACTATTTCAATTCATGAAGGTCAACTGATGTGTATAAACACAGGTATTTATTTCCATTAGAGGAAATCTAAAGACAGACGTAAAGGATTTATAAAAATCATTATAACCCTCCCACCTCAAGAACCATACTCCACTCCTTTCCAGATCTCACTCTCTATGTGGACTGAGAAGCCTGTATCTAAATGCTTCAAAATCTAAAGATTTAAGAGTGTATTCCCAAAGTTTTTGGGAATAAAAAACTCAGTGGGGGAAATCCCTCAGTTGGTAGAGTATTTGTCTAGGATGCAGGGTCTCTGAGTCACATTCATAGAGTCATAGAAAAGTGAGTTTGATGGAGCAGGCCAGCAATCCCCGCAGCTGGGAGGGACGAGCAGGAGGATCAGGAGGACCAGGAATTACGGTATCCTCAGCTATACAGGGAGTTTCAGTTCAGCCTGGGCAATATGAGACTCTGTCTTTAAACTTAAAAAGGGTTGGATTTTAGAGAATTTCAGATTTTTGGATTAAGGATGTTTACCTGACAGAGTCTATGAAAAGTATTCCAAGAGGGGAAAAAAAAACACCAAAACCCCCTGAACTTATACTTCTGGTAAACAAGCATTCCAGAAAAGGAATACTCAGGATATGTATCTGTAATATATGTAAGTATACTCTTTAACAGAAGAGTGCTTTAAATTAACACATATTAAAAGCACCAAAAGCTGGGCGGTGGTGGTGGCGGCGCATGCCTTTAATCCCAGCACTTGGGAGGCAGAGGCAGGCGGATTTCTGAGTTCGAGGCCAGCCTGGTCTACAGAGTGAGTTCCAGGACAGCCAGGGCTATACAGAGAAACCCTGTCTCGAAAAACCAAAAAAAAAAAAAAAAAAAGCACCAAAAATTACATAAAAATATGAAATAAAGAACATGACAAACACTCTTGGGTTCAAGTCGCCTGCCTATCTAGGCCTCCTGAGTAGACAGGGTTGCAAGTACGTGCACCATTCTCAGGTTTTTTGCTTTAAAGGGATATTTAATCTACATGAGTGTTTTGTCTGCATGTATGTATGTACACCATGTTCATTACTGCCCAGGAAGTCAGAAAGTGCAGATGGGTTGTGGGCTACAGTGTGGAATCAAACTTGGGGTTTCTGGAGGAGCAACAAACATTGTTAGTCATTGAGCCATCTCTCCATCCTATCCCTTAATTTCTTCTCCTCTTCCTTTTCCTCCTCTTCTCTCTTCTTTTTTACTTATATGTCTATTTGAATATTTGTAAGTTTGCATACTGTCTGTGTGTGTATGAGTGCTCAAGAAAGGCAGATAATGGTGCATGGAACTGGGGCTACAGAAGTTGGGGGCTACCTGACGTGAGGACCGGGATTGAGCGCAGGGTCTCCGGAAGGCTAGTGCGTGGAATTGCTAAGCCACCTCCCCAGCCCCATTCCCAGCTTCTTTTTAATTTCTGTGCATGTATGTTTGTCGATGTGTGGGTATGTACATGTAAGTGCAGGCTGTATGCAGGTCAGAGCCATTGGATCTTTCTGTAGCTGGAGACTTAGGCAGCTGTAAGCCACTTGATGTGGGTCTAGGAACTGACCTCTAGTCTGTTGCAAGAACAGTAGATGCTCTTAACTGCTGAGGCAGCTCTTTAGCCCTCATTCTTAGCTTTTATTCAACTTCTTTTGTAAAAATTGGGATTGATCCTAAGCCCTTGTGTATGCTAGGCAAGTATTCTACCATCATGCTACAAACCTAACTCATTAAAAATCACTATTTTGAAATAGGGTCTCAGTAAAATTTATATAAATAAAGTACACAGAAAAAGGCTTTATTTAGTTCTCTTTTCTTAAATAAGATAAAGGGGTAAAGGGACTAATTTCTTATATTAAAATATATTTAAGAATTAGATAGTGGAGAACTGGAGAAATGGCTCTGTAGTGAAAAGCATTACTGGCTGCTTTTCTAGAGGACATTCAATCCTTGGCACCAGGTAGCTCACAACCTTCTGAAAATCCAGTTTCAAGGATCTGTTACAGGCTTTTGGCCTCTGTAGGTCCAAGCACACAAGTGGTGCACATACATGCAGGTAGGCAAAAACACTTTGACGCATAAAATAAATGTATCTTAAAAACCAACCAGGAGCATACACGGGCCAGTTCGAGGCCCCTGGTCTGACCTCAGTGGGAGAAGATGGGCTTAGTCCTTGAGAGACCTGAGGCCCAGGGAATGGGGAGGCCTGGTACAGGTAGGGGAGCACCCTCTTGAGACAGGGGGAGGAGGAATGGGATGAGGAACTTTGGGAGGGGGACTGATGACTAGAATGTTAATAAATAAAATTTAAAAAGTATGAAAAAATTATCAGGTAAAATAAAAAAGTATTTACTTATGAGAAAATTAGAACCTATTAAAATAACATCATATTTCAAGGTATACACATTTAAGAGAAAACAATAGAATTTGAAACTACAGAGAAATCTGCTACTGGTTTGAGAACGATGAAGTAAGTCAAGTTGAATGATCATTCCCTGTTGATAAGTACATCCAGGTGAAAAGGGTAACCTGGATAAACTTTGGAAAAAACATTTTTTTCCTCAGGTAATTGACTGGATTATGACAGTGCCCATACTAGCTTAAATCTGCTGTTATTTGTTATTGCTGATTAGTGGAAGAGTGCATGATAAATTTAAGACCAGAAAAGCATTCAGGGGATTAATTCTGTTTCTCCTGAATTTGTCTTCCTGTCTCTTCTACTAAGCCCCTGTAGTCACTCCTACCTGACCTCCCCTCTGCCGGCTCATTATTCTCTGTACTCAATCTTACCTGTCTCTCTGGAAGTGAAGACATACATTCCCACGATTTTAATCCTGTTCTTGTGTTGACAATGGCAACAGTTTTACTCGGCCTTGAATCCTCTAAATAGCTTTGCTGTGCTGTCCTGCCTGAACTTAACTCTCAAAGGGTACAGCACAGGAAACAGTTTTCTTCAGTATTTCTCCTTGGTGCAGATTCCACTTTCTGAATATTTATTTACATTCCTTTACCCTTGGTTTACATCATCATCATTGTATAGCCCTTTTTTTGGGGTTAACAACTTTTATTTCCACTTAAGTAACTCATTATTGTTTCTAAAGTGACTTTTCACAAAATTCATCCTATTTCATTGTACACTAAACACTTCAAGAAAAGCAATTTCAAAGAAAGACTTTTCCACAAAGTCCAAGGTTCTTCTTACTATATTCAAAGGCCTTTAAAACCCAGCCATTTCCCGTTTCTGCAATTTCATGTTTCTCAATTATCAACCATATACAGCACATTCTATGATATGGAACTGTATTACAACAGAACACTATTCATATATTTGTGATTAATAAAAAGGATTAAGAAAGCAGGGAAAAATTTGGTAGTATAGATTTTTCATAATAGCTCTGACTCCATAAATAAGACAATTGTTAGCATTTACTCCACCCCCACAGTTACCTGGCAACAGCCTAAGGCCTGGCCCACTATATAAGGGGTTGCTTATTCCCTCCTCTCTCTCTTGCTCTTGCTCTCTTGATCCCTCTGTCCCCTCACTCCCTCTCCCATGTGCTCATGGCTGGCCTCTACCTTCTCTACTCTCTCCCCCTTTCTCTGCCTCTCTCTGCCTCTACTACCCTCTTAACTCTCCTCCCCATGCACTGAATAAACTCTATTCTATACTATACCTGTGGTGCCTGGTCCCTCAGGGGAAGAGATGCTGCTTGGCCCACTGAGACATCCCCTTCCCCAATACCTCACCAACACACCCATTGAATACAGTCTCTTTATCTTTTTATAAACACATCAATGATATAAAAAGGAAAATTAGTTATTCACAAATTGTTTACAAACGGGCTTTGAATTTATACTGCAGTTATACACACGAAAATGGACTCTTTACTAAAATTAGACTATAAGTTAAAACATCCTTAAATACAAAATCTCTAATCTAAAATCCTCAAAACCCAAAACTTTGTGAGTACTAACATACTGCTATAAGTAGAAAAGTCAAACCTGATCTCATTTGTGGAGACCTTTTGTGGCCACTTGCTTCTAGACACTTGGGGGGAATTCAACTTCATGCAGGACAAAAGAAATAAGTTCAAGCTGGAATCTGACTTTGGGCCTGGACTCAGGAAATAGCCCAGATTAAGAACATTTACATTTGAGTTAATGCAAGCTCAGAAAAAGGCTCAGAGGAGGCATGTGTGGCCTTCCTTTTGTCTTGGTCATCCAGACTAGCCCCTAGACAGTGTTTACAAGATTTTATTTATTGCCTTGCTTGTTTCTTGACCCAGAACTGATCTTATTGTTTTGCATGTACTTAAAGTGGTACAAAAGCAGACTGGAAAAAAATAAACCTGCCTCAGCCTCAGAACTGGCTGGGATCATGCTATAGTGTTATCTAATTGTCTTTTTTCTTTTTAATCCTCGCTCCTGCCCTGGAGAACCTGTTGACTGAATGAGCTAGCTTGGTCATCATATGACAGGATGTAGACCAAATAAAGGTGCACTAAATTATTGCATAGATTATCCTCAGATATAAGATGTACAGAAAATACAAAGGATTTTTTGTTTAGACTTGAGTCTCAACCCCAAGACAGCCAAAAATATATATGCAAATCTTTAAAAAGTCTAAAACACTTATACGATCCTCAAACTTCTTATCCTTTCTATTCAAAAGGCAGAAGCAGGTGGTTGTCAAGAGTTCGAGGTTAGCCTGATCTACAGAGTGAGTTACAGGACAGCCAGGACAACACAGAGAAACCCCATCTCTAAACACAAGAAATAAACAAAACAAAACACCAACAACAAACAAGAGGTATGCTTCTGATATATTCTGTGCTCTATTTATTATTATAAATATCACTACCATCCACTGATAACAGCTATACTGACTATCGTCAGAGGTGGTAAATTTTTCAGAATCTCTAATAACTTCATAATCTGGCAGATTATAGTAAAATCATTATAAGTAAACATAATGTTTGCTAAGATTCGTTACTCTGATATCTTAAGACAGTCAAATGTCCATGTAATTAAAACTAGAATGAATTTTGTTTAAAACTTTATTTGTTTAATGTGTATATATTTTTTGTCTACATCTATGTCTGTTCACCACATATGTGCCTGGTGCCATGAGGAGAAGGAGTTGGATGGCCTGGGACTCCAGTGAGCCTCTATGTGGTTCTGAGACTGAACCTGGGTCCTCTGGAATAGCAACTAGTGCTCTTAACTACTGAGCCATCTCTCCAGTCTGTAAAATAAACTTTTTATACCTAAGTAATGAAAAGTTATAGTATATTATACTTTATTTTAAATATAGATGAGTTTATCATATAAATATTTGTACCTTTAAAACTCTTAAATTTAAATATTCAAGATAAATACATATTAAATGTCAAAAATTTAAAATTTACCCTCTTGTCCATTTCATATGATGAAGCCTCTGTACTTGCAAAAGGTGGGTGATAGTTGCTATTAGGATCTGCAGGCAAAAGATGAATGAATCTTTTAAATGAGTTTAAAATACATTAAATTCACTGTATTCCTTAAATTTTAATTATTACAACGCTTAAGTAATAACATCTTTTGCTGTAAGTTTAACATCAATATAACATCTAAAACACAGCATCTAACCCATAAACCGTTACTTTAATTTGTACCATGTAACCCTTTATTTTTTTATATTTATTTATTTTTATTTTATGTACATTGGTGTTTTGATTGAATGTATATCTATGTAAGGGTGTTGAGTCCCTGGAACAACAGTTACGGACAGTTGTAAGCTGCCATGTGGGTGCTGGGAAGTGAACCCAGGTTCTCTGGAAGAGCAGCCAGAGTTCTTAACCACTGAGCCATTTCTCCAGCCCCCCATTGTAAACTTTTAAAGTACAGTTAACAATGAGTCATTTATAATCCTTATGCAGAGAACCAAAATTACATACATATGTCCTGTCAATGATAAATCATTTTATACTATTTCAATTCATGAAGGTCAACTGATGTGTATAAACACAGGTATTTATTTCCATTAGAGGAAATCTAAAGACAGACGTAAAGGATTTATAAAAATCATTATAACCCTCCCACCTCAAGAACCATACTCCACTCCTTTCCAGATCTCACTCTCTATGTGGACTGAGAAGCCTGTATCTAAATGCTTCAAAATCTAAAGATTTAAGAGTGTATTCCCAAAGTTTTTGGGAATAAAAAACTCAGTGGGGGAAATCCCTCAGTTGTAGAGTATTTGTCTAGGATGCAGGGTCTCTGAGTCACATTCATAGAGTCATAGAAAAGTGAGTTTGATGGAGCAGGCCAGCAATCCCCGCAGCTGGGAGGGACGAGCAGGAGGATCAGGAGGACCAGGAATTTACGGTATCCTCAGCTATACAGGGAGTTTCAGTTCAGCCTGGGCAATATGAGACTCTGTCTTTAAACTTAAAAAGGGTTGGATTTTAGAGAATTTCAGATTTTTGGATTAAGGATGTTTACCTGACAGAGTCTATGAAAAGTATTCCAAGAGGGGAAAAAAAAACACCAAAACCCCCTGAACTTATACTTCTGGTAAACAAGCATTCCAGAAAAGGAATACTCAGGATATGTATCTGTAATATATGTAAGTATACTCTTTAACAGAAGAGTGCTTTAAATTAACACATATTAAAAGCACCAAAAGCTGGGCGGTGGTGGTGGCGGCGCATGCCTTTAATCCCAGCACTTGGGAGGCAGAGGCAGGCGGATTTCTGGGGTTCGAGGCCAGCCTGGTCTACAGAGTGAGTTCCAGGACAGCCAGGGCTATACAGAGAAACCCTGTCTCGAAAAACCAAAAAAAAAAAAAAAAAAGCACCAAAAATTACATAAAAATATGAAATAAAGAACATGACAAACACTCTTGGGTTCAAGTCGCCTGCCTATCTAGGCCTCCTGAGTAGACAGGGTTGCAAGTACGTGCACCATTCTCAGGTTTTTTGCTTTAAAGGGATATTTAATCTACATGAGTGTTTTGTCTGCATGTATGTATGTACACCATGTTCATTACTGCCCAGGAAGTCAGAAAGTGCAGATGGGTTGTGGGCTACAGTGTGGAATCAAACTTGGGGTTTCTGGAGGAGCAACAAACATTGTTAGTCATTGAGCCATCTCTCCATCCTATCCCTTAATTTCTTCTCCTCTTCCTTTTCCTCCTCTTCTCTCTTCTTTTTTACTTATATGTCTATTTGAATATTTGTAAGTTTGCATACTGTCTGTGTGTATGAGTGCTCAAGAAAGGCAGATAATGGTGCATGGAACTGGGGCTACAGAAGTTGGGGGCTACCTGACGTGAGGACCGGGATTGAGCGCAGGGTCTCCGGAAGGCTAGTGCGTGGAATTGCTAAGCCACCTCCCCAGCCCCATTCCCAGCTTCTTTTTAATTTCTGTGCATGTATGTTTGTCGATGTGTGGGTATGTACATGTAAGTGCAGGCTGTATGCAGGTCAGAGCCATTGGATCTTTCTGTAGCTGGAGACTTAGGCAGCTGTAAGCCACTTGATGTGGGTCTAGGAACTGACCTCTAGTCTGTTGCAAGAACAGTAGATGCTCTTAACTGCTGAGGCAGCTCTTTAGCCCTCATTCTTAGCTTTTATTCAACTTCTTTTGTAAAAATTGGGATTGATCCTAAGCCCTTGTGTATGCTAGGCAAGTATTCTACCATCATGCTACAAACCTAACTCATTAAAAATCACTATTTTGAAATAGGGTCTCAGTAAAATTTATATAAATAAAGTACACAGAAAAAGGCTTTATTTAGTTCTCTTTTCTTAAATAAGATAAAGGGGTAAAGGGACTAATTTCTTATATTAAAATATATTTAAGAATTAGATAGTGGAGAACTGGAGAAATGGCTCTGTAGTGAAAAGCATTACTGGCTGCTTTTCTAGAGGACATTCAATCCTTGGCACCAGGTAGCTCACAACCTTCTGAAAATCCAGTTTCAAGGATCTGTTACAGGCTTTTGGCCTCTGTAGGTCCAAGCACACAAGTGGTGCACATACATGCAGGTAGGCAAAAACACTTTGACGCATAAAATAAATGTATCTTAAAAACCAACCAGGAGCATACACGGGCCAGTTCGAGGCCCCTGGTCTGACCTCAGTGGGAGAAGATGGGCTTAGTCCTTGAGAGACCTGAGGCCCAGGGAATGGGGAGGCCTGGTACAGGTAGGGGAGCACCCTCTTGAGACAGGGGGAGGAGGAATGGGATGAGGAACTTTGGGAGGGGGGACTGATGACTAGAATGTTAATAAATAAAATTTAAAAAGTATGAAAAAATTATCAGGTAAAATAAAAAAGTATTTACTTATGAGAAAATTAGAACCTATTAAAATAACATCATATTTCAAGGTATACACATTTAAGGAGAAATTTACAAACTCATAATAAAAAATAATGAAAACTTATTTACCTGAATAATTTTCAAGGGAGAATCAGGCTGGTAAGTCTGAAGTCTAGGTACATAGTGAACCAGCATGTGAAGCATGTTACAAGCTACGTGGGCAACTGTTTTATTAGTAAACTGCAACAACAAATCGTTAGTATAAAAATTTATTCATCAATATTAGCTTCTGATAATATAAATTTTTATGTTTCCTTTTATCATAAATTTCACCTATTATACCATACATCTCTCAAAGCTTGTATTTGCCGTTTTTATTCTGTTCTTCACTTTGCTTAGCAAAGTGTCTCGAACATAGCAAACAATCAGAAATATCTGTCAATTAAACAGTATTATTCAAAAGTGCTTACTACGTAAATTATATATTTAGTCTTAAACAGATGGTATTAAAAGTTTGAAGACAAAAATAATGAACATTCTTTCATAATTAAAACCATGTCCATATAAGCAGGGCATGACGGGGCATATCTGAAATTCTAGCACGCAGAATGCTAAAGTAGGAAAATCGTAAGTTCACTGACAGTCTGTTATATTGAATTAGGTTCAGCCTGGGTTAAATAATGAGACTTTTTCTCAAACAATAACAGAAAAACAAACAAACAAACAAACCCCAAACCAACCAACCAAACAAACAAAAACCAACTAAAAAACCCAAAATAATACTAAAATAGAATAAAAATTTTAAATTTAATTCAGACTTTCCAAATGGCTAGATTATTTTTAATTATTTTAGACTATTTTTTTTAATGAGTGGAGATGTTCTGCCTGCATGTGCACCATGTGTGTGCCTGGTACCCAAGGAGGCCAGAATTCGACACTGGGTACCTTGGAACTAGAGCTGTAGAGAGTTCTGCGTTGCCATGTGGATGCTGTGAGACTGAACTCGGGGTCCCCGGAAATAGTGGGAAGTGCTCATAACCACTGAGCATAGTTTCAGCCCCAGATCACTACTTCTGAACTAATTCTATTCTTGTTATGAAGAGGATATTATTAATAGTAAAACCAAAAGCCAAAATTTCAGTAATTTAGAAAGATCAGAGAGAGTACAAAAATATTAGTTAAAAAACCAAGAGGACTGGGAAGGTGGTTCCGCTTGTGCCTGCAGCCCGTGACTGTGACTCTGCCCTCAACATACACATAAGACACATGCACACTTCTCTCCCTCCTACTCTTCCCTTCTCTCTCTCTCCCTCTTTACCACTCTCTCCTTCCCTCCCTCCCCTTCTTCCCTATTCCCTCTCTATCTCAACACACACACACACACACACACACACACACACACACACACACACAAAAATCACCTCCCTCCTATATATGCTGGTTTCTTTTTAAAATGTCATTCATATGTTTTTTAGGGAAGAAATCAAATACAGAGAAGTTCAGAACAATGAGCTCATAACAAAAATACCTAAGACTCAAGATTGGGACCATTCTTAAGGTGAGTCAGAAATCAAAAGGTTAATGTAACAATAAATGGTGAAAATGATCATTCAATGTCTGGGAAAAATCATGTGTTCTAAATGATCTCAATATATTTGATTATAGTTTTCTTACCTTTAATGAAACACAAATTACATTCAGTGCTTCTTTAATTTGAGGATGATGAGATTCATGGACTAATTCTTCACAAATCCAAATACCTAAACTGCAAAGTGCTACACATCTGGGGGAAAAGACAGCAATGACACAGGGGACAAGCATTTAAATAAAACAAAACTAACAGCACATTCACTGTTTAAGAGAATCAAAGACTTTGTTACTCTAGAAGTTAGTTGACGGCGATGAAGTTACTCTATAAGTTAGCTGAAGAAAAGAATGTGGCTTCATAGAATGAATTAGGTAGTGTTTCTTCTGTTTCTATTTTATGCAACAGTTTGAGGAATATTGGTATCAGCTCTTCTTTGAAGGTCTGGTAGAATTCTGCACTAAATCCATCTGGCCCTGGGCTTTTTTTGGTTGGAGGTTTTTAATGACTTCTAATTCCTTAGGGGACATGGGCCTGTTTAGATAGTTTACCTGCTCTTGATTTAACTTGGTATGTGGTATCTGTCTAGAAAACCATCCATTTCATCTAAATTTTTCAGTTTTGTTGAGTATAGGCTTTTATAGTAGGATCTGATGATGTTTTTGAATTTCCTCAGCTTCTGTTGTTATGTCTCCCTTTTCATTTCTGATCTTGTTAATTTGGATATTGTCTCTGTGCCCTTTAGTTAGTTTGGTTAAGGGACCAGTGAGAGACCCCATGTGTTAATGAAATAAAGTGGAGAGAAATAGAGAACACCCGATGTCTTCTTTGGCCTATGCACATGCATGCAGTAGCACCAGCATAGACATGTGTACACATTAATTCACACATACACACATGAAAAGAAAGGGAGGGTACGAATCTTCTGACAGTCTATTAAAAATCAAGATCAAATAGGTGGTTATTAAAACATACTATTTCCTTAGATATATACAATTTCCATAATATAAACATTTTAATGAACAGTGATGTCTGCTGCTGTAATTCACAGTACTTCATAAGGAATAATAACAAATGATATATGGATGATTAAGTATATGCACTGAAACAAGATTAAGACAAGTTATTTTAGTTATGGAGGATGAAGACTTTTGTTTGTTTGTTTTTTGTTTTTCAAGATAGGTTTCTCTGTGTAGCCCGGGCTGTCCTGGAACTCACTCTGTAGACCAGGCTGGCCTCGAACTCAGAAATCCGCCTGCCTCTGCCTCCCAAGTGCTGGGATTAAAGGCATGCGCCACCACTGCCTGGCGGATGAAGACTTTTAGAAGTCTGGAATAATTTGAAATGTGGTAATCAATTTTTACAAAATACCAAGAACAGTTGTTATATTAATTGTTAGGCTTAAGAATAGCTGACTTACCGTGCAGGACCAGAGGGCTCATCTCTTGCCGAGCTTAATACAGTTTTAATTATAAGTTCCTAAAACAAGAAACAAAAAATTAATGGAAGGGAAAAAGAGAAAAGAAACACAAGAAATGACTAAGATTTCATGTCCTAATTCAATAAATATTAGTTGGCCATTCTGGGCCAGATAGTGCTCTGGGCAGTAGAAATAAAGTGGGTAAGTAAACAGTTTGTTCTTTAATAAAATCTTAGCATTATTCTAAAATGTAACTAATAAATCATGAAATTTGTAACTAAATGACTTAAACACAGAATTTTTCACTATGGCTCACATTGCTGGGCCCAGAGCCTTGACAGCACTTTTCATGGCACTCCTGCCCATCTTGCTCTAAGAGGTATTGAGTCCATAAAACTACTAAACATGGGATCACGTCATATTTCCTCTTTAAATAGAGGTTGACTTCTGCAAAGGCTCCAAACAACTTTTCACTAGTTTTCTAACCAAGGCTCACTGTTATGCCTGCTCCTGATGACTGTGCAAGCCCTTTAATGCTGCAGGTTTAGGAGACTGCCAATCCAAATAGCAGAAAAGTTCTATCACTTTGATAGAATTTATCAAGAAATAGAAAGTGGAAGTCAAAACACTTAGCTTTAGTTTGGCATCTTAATCTTAGAAGCTTGTATTAGCAACATAGGTCTTGGGCCACAGGCTATATTTCAACACATGCTCAGTGAGTGAAAGAATGACTTCTAAGGGACAGACATGTGAGTATGCTTGACATTGAGAAGAGGTTTCAAAGCTTTTAAACCTGAAAAGGCTTTGCTCATAGTAGACATTCTAGTTTGATGCCTGGAGCATTAACATTCTTTGACAACTAGATATCAAAAAGAAAAGGGAGAAGAGAGATTACATCTTATTATACTTCATCATATTTCTTACCTTAACATCTGTAAATTGAGACACAGCAATATCAGGAATGTTGGGATGGAGAGCAGGCAGCTCACAATATAAGTTGGGAAAGCAAACTAAAGATCCCAGAAGAACTTGTGCTTCCACTCTTGGTGCCTATAGATCAGATTTAAGCAATCTTTAAAATGCTGCTTAATTTTGTCCTTAAACTACCATTAAAATATTCTGTTATATAATTACATTACACAGGGCAGCAAAAGCATGAAAAAACTCAAAAAGGAAAGAGAATGCTAGAGTTAGGTTTCCATCTAGAATTTCTAAAGAAAGTATGATTAATCTCAGTAAATATTGGACAAATAGCAAAACTTTTTTGAAAAGCAACCAATAAACAGAAATTATCTGCAGGAAATGAATTTTAAATAGGAATATAAGCTGGTACCAGCATATATTTAAGCTAATTAAAGGAAAATAAATATTTGTTTACTTATTGAGAGACAGCATATTGTTATATAGGCCAGGCTGGTTCCGAACTAACTTTGTAGCCCAGGCTGGTCTTAAACTTGTGATACTCCTACTTCAGCTTCCCAAGTGCTGGGCTTATAGGCATGTTCAACCATGCCTAGCTAAATTATTTTAAATGTAATTCATCTTTCATTATCTGTTCTTCAAATAAGTTGATGACTTAGTATCACTACTTTAGGATAATAAAAAGGGATTAAAATATTTACTAACATTATAATTTATGTTAATATAAATCCTAAAGTAAAAAGTGATTTCGTGTTGCCTTTCTTATTTTTATTTATTTATTTATTTATTATTTATTTATTTATTTATTTTTGGTTTTTCGAGACAAGGGTTTCTCTGTATAGCCCTGGCTGTCCTGGAACTTACTCTGTAGACCAGGCTGGCCTCGAACTCAGAAATCCGCCTGCCTCTGCCTCCCAAGTGCTGGGATTAAAGGCGTGCGCCACCACCGCCCGGCGCCTTTCATTTTATTAAGTCAATTCTTTCAACACTAAACATTTCCTCTTCTGCCCTCTTACATGTCCATTAAACAGGAGCCAATGCATTATTTTATTTGCTCACAATACTTACAAATTGGCTTATAGGTTTAAGAATATGCAACAGACGAGCAGTTTAGTAAGATTTAAGCTTACACTACTCTTAGCAGAACAGAACATATCATTCTGTTGGACCTGTTAGAGTATACCTAAAATCCTTCCCCTAAAGACGCTGAGGAAGGACATTCTTAAGTTGAAGGTCTGCCAGTACTGCCAGCAATACATTGTCTCAAACAAAGCAACAAAACATAAAATACTTCATGTCCACATTTAAAAATCACCTAGACTTACAGCTACGACAGGGCAGGGTAAACTCACATCTATCATCCTGGTTTAAATCCAAAGGACAGAGTCAATAGGACAAATCAGTAACCTACAGACTGGGAAACAATCTTCACCAACCCCACGTCTGACAGAGAGCTAATATCCAAAATATGTAAAGAACTCAAGAAGCTAACCACCAAAAAACCAAACAACCCAATCAAAAACTGGGGTATAGAACTAAACTGAAATTCACAACTGAAGAATCTCAAATGACTGAGAAGCACCTAAAGAAATGTTCAAAGACCTTAGTGATCAGAGAAATGCAAATCAAAATGACCCTGAGATTCCATCTTACACCAATCAGAATGGCTAAGATCAAAACTTCAGGTGACAACACATGCTGGTGAGAAAGTGGAGAAAGAGGAACACTCCTCCATTGCTGGTGGGATTCCAAACTGGTACAACCACTCTGGAAATCAATCTGGAGGTTCCTCAGAAAACTAGAAATAGCTCTACAGGAAGACCTAGCTATACCACTCTTGGGAATATACTCATAAGATGCCCCACCATGCCACAGGGGCATGTGTTCCACTATGTTCATAGTGACCTTGTTTGTGAAAGCCAGAAGCTGGAAACAACCCAGATGTCCCATGACAAAAGAATGGATACAGAAAATGTGATTCATTTTTACACAATGGAATACTACTCAGCTATCAAGAATGAGGACATTCTGAGTTTTGCAGGCAAATGGATGGGACTAGAAAATATCATCCTCAGTGAAGTAACTCAGACCCAAAAGGACATGCATGGTATGTACTCACTAAAAAGTGGACATTAGCCAAAACAAAACAACAACAACAAAAAACAAAACAAAAAAACCAAGATACAGTCCACAGAACTCAAAAATGTCAACAAGCTGAAGGGCCCAAGTGAGGACACCTCAGTCCCACTGGGGAGGGAGAAGAAAGCAATCACAAGGGGGAGGGAGGACCTGGGAGAGCAAGTGCACAGGTGGGGGAGAGGGGGAAACATAATCTGGTATTGGGTAGAGGAAAAGGACTGAAGCCCTGGGGGCCAGCAGAATGAATGGAAATAGGCAATCTCCAGAGGTAGGAGGTTGAGGGGACCCTCCAGAATGCACCAGAGACCTGGGAGGTAAAAGACTCTCGGGACTCAAAGAGAGGGACCTCAGATGAAATGCCCTACAGTGGGGAGAGGGAACTTATAGAGCCACCTCCAGCAGAAAGACAGGGCATCAAGTGAGGGAGGGGGTTGGTATTCCACAGTCAAAACTCTGACCCATAATTGTTCCTGTCTGAAAGAACTGCAGGGATGGGAATGGAGAAAAGCCCAAGGAAAAGAAGGTCCAGCAACAGGCCCAAAGTGGGATCCAGCTCAAGGGGAGGTCCCAAGGCCTGACACTATTACTGAGGCTATGGAGCGCCCACAAAATAGGACCTATCATGACTGCCCTCCAGAAGACCCAACAAACAGCTAAAAGAGTCAGATGCAGATATTTGCACCCAACCAATGGACAAAGCTGCTGCCCCCTGTGGTTGAATAAGGGAAAGGTGGAAGAAGGTGAGGAGGAGGGCCCTGTAGGAGGACCAGCAGTCTCAATTAACCTGGACCCCCGAGATCTCTCAGACACTGAACCACCAACCAGGTAGCATACACTAGCTGATATGAGGCCCCCAACACATATACAGCAGAGGACTGCTGGGTCTGGGTTCAGTTAGAGAAGATTCACCTAACCCTCAAGAGACTGGAGGCCCTAGGGATTTTAGAGGTCTGGTGGGGTAGGGGTGGGTGGGTGATGAAGATATCCTCGTGGAGACAGGGGAGGTATGGAATGTGGAACAGTTGGAGGGTAGACCAGGAAGGGAATAAAATCTGGAGTGTAAAAATAAATAAATAAAAGATAAAAAATAAAGAAAAAAACCTATCCTATACAAATAGAGCTGATTTTTTTTTTTTAAATCAATATTTAGTTGAAGAGATTAGTTGAGTTTTTATGCTAAGTTGGGTAAGGTAACTGATAATATCTGAATATGAGGCTATAAAAGGAACAGACTTACTAATGTATGTAATAGTTCTGTAATAGTTAAGGACAAAATTCCATCAATGATATTGTAATCTGCTAAAGGAAAGAGGGAAACATTAACAGTGAAAGACACTAAGGATGGGGTCTAAAATGAGCATCAGAAGATCAAGACTTGGAGCTGGAGTTTTAACACCAGCCAGAGGGAAATTACCTTTATTTAACCTTACAGGGGCCATGTGTGTCTAGCTTGTTTCCTACAATGATTGGTTTCTATGTAGCCTTTCTTAGTAACAGGCATTATAGAATTAGAGAGCACAGAAAGAGACTATATGTTCTGCAATATTCAAAGGAAGTTATTACATAACCAATATCTAGATGTAGGGAGGAAAGTTAGTCACATCAAAAGCATAGAGGCTTAATTCAGCAGAACTTTGAGAAAAGTTGCAGAAAATACCATTAGTCATCTGGAGTAACTGTCCACTGACGGGCAAAAGTTTTCAAAGTAAATTAATATGAAGTGACAGTTTGAATATTAATCTCCTTTGAGTTCTATCAATTTTTGCTAGTCTCTAAGAGCTTAATTATCTGAGTACCCTGATAATATTAGCATGGGCTTGTAGCTTGTGTACCATCTTTAGTTTGTCTTCCATGTAATTTAATCCAAGGGTAATATATTATATTAATATTCTCAAGGCACAGGTTTAATTATCTCTTACCATATGTAAAGTATTTGCTTAAGCCAGTATGACACCATAACTTGGTGCACAGTATTGAAAACCTTCTAAGATGTATCCTAAAACAATGCTTCCTGATTTCTAACCAATGACTTCACTCATCGTTTATGATCTAATCACTAGGCACTTAGGGATGGGATCTGAGAGTCCACAACTGCTAATAAGCAACCAGATCATAGCATATGTTGTGCAGACCAGGCTGCAGGTGATATGGAACACTTTTTGTTCTTCTGTTGACTATACTCCTGCATATTAAACTCCAAACAAAATGGATTTGTCATTCTTTGAGCATACTTCAATTGAGTCTATTTACTGTAACCTGAATACTTTCCTTCATCTCCTCTATACAATATTACTAACCTTTAAGAGATGGATTTATAGACCTTTTTCTATGACACCAATTTTATAACAAAGTTAAATTCTGTATAACCTTTCATAATACCCCCTTTTATCATTTTATTAATTTAAATCTTCTTTCTGTGTCTTTTGATTAGCTGGCTATGGGTTTGTCAATTTTGTTGATTTTCTAAAAGACTCAATTCACTTTACTGATTCTTTTTATTGTTTGTTTATATTTCAGCTTATATTTTGCTTTCAGCTCTGAGTTTGATTATTTCTTCTCATGTACTCTTTTGGGGTATTATTTCTTCTTGTTTTTCTATAGCTTCCTTCCAACAGTGTGTCACTATTACTAATAGAATATCTTCAG
The DNA here is from genome assembly GCA_021653895.1 of Mastomys natalensis. Taxonomy (NCBI): domain Eukaryota; kingdom Metazoa; phylum Chordata; class Mammalia; order Rodentia; family Muridae; genus Mastomys; species Mastomys natalensis. The sequence continues at coordinate 447,493 of JAJTUV010000418.1, read as the reverse complement.
CTACCCAACAAATGTACACTTACTTAGGTGTTCAAATTTTATTCATGTGTGTGTTTATAAGTGTGGGCATGTATACACATGCCTTGAGTGCTACTGGGGGTTGGTTCTCTCCTTCCACTGAGGGTCCAGTGATTGAACTCGGGTTTTTCAGGATTGCACTGCAGGTGCATTTTACCTGGTGACCCATTTGTGATGGCTGGGTTTGCTGTTTGTGAGCTAGAGGTCCATTAACAGAAGGTGGCTTCAGACTTGGTACAAACTCATCATCCTCCTGCTTCTACCCAGAGTTCTGAACCACTCGCATTACAGTCATTTCTGACTCAAACGTTTTTAATTTTTTCTGATTAAACCAAACCAGGGTTTTATGCAAGCTCAGTACTTTCCCACTGAGTTACCAGTTATTTAACAACTCTTGTAGTAAACCAACAGCATGGTATAAGATATGACTAATCCTTATAAAGTAATATTTACAGGCGAAGACACACCTAGGAACTAATATAACTAATAAATAGCAAAGCTCAGAATTCAACCCAGGTAGATTGACTCTAGACTCCATTTTTTTTTTGTACCTCCTCTTCAAGCCTGCATCTACATTCTTTCATTCTTTTATTCCCCAACTTTTCAACAGCAAATTTTAGATCCCCTAAGCACATACATAACAATTTGTTCTGCAACCATTGTGTTCTACTCAAAAGGAACACTATAGTTTGTATGTGGTTTGCCTTTTCCCCTCTTCCCCTGAAAGGTTAACTGGACAGAAGGTCGATATCTGTGTGACAATGAAGAAAGACAGTGGGATCTTTAGGAGGTAGTTAGATACGAGGAGCATCTCATCTTGCATGCATTCTCACCAAGATGCCATCTATCAAGAGATGATGATGCATGGGCCTCCAAGACGGCTCAGAAGGTAAAGAAAGGCCTTTGCTGCCGAGCCTGACAACCTGAGTTTGATCCCTGGGACAAGCACAGTGTAAGTAGAGAACCAACTCCTGAAAGCTGTCAATATCTGTTCCTTGAACACAAACATATATGACCTCTAAAAGAACACTATAGCCTGTGCACCACCCCACACCACCCCCAAATAAATGTATTAACTATTCTTTTGAAAAGTGGTGTGTTATAGCCAAGGGTGTGATAGGTTATCAGAGCCAGAGCTATTTAGTTTGGACTTTCTACCTCCAAAATTATATAAGGCACTTTGCCTTGGTAATTATCATACAAATACTAGGGAAAAAAAATCAATAAATGAACACTTGTATACAAGGAAGAAAACATTTTAAAACTACCAAAGGGCTAAGTGCAATGTACTGCTTAAGTACCTAGTGCATTTTCAGTCAATAAATATCTATTAAGTTCTGCCCTGTGCTAGAGTCTGAAGAGACCAAGATGTAAGCCACGACTATTCTCCAGGAACTGTAGAAACAAAACTGGCTAGAAGTAGTCTTTTCTTTTTCATTTGCACATCTCCTCCAGGTATTCAATTGTATCTAATTTCAGATCTTTAAAAATACTACTAAAACATTTCTCTTGACCTCCTGACTTATATATTTAATTATTTGATTGCCCTCTCATCAGTATCCTATACACACCTTATGCAATGCCACAAACAGTTCTTCTCTCCCTCACTGTTGGTCTTTTGCAACATAGAAATAAAATAGTCTGTTCAAAGGTGTACATGTTTTAAAATGGAACACAAGTCCTTTTCTCTTCCATATATTCTAAACCTTTTCCTAACAGGACATTCAGAAAATGATCTTTCTAAAATACACATTGGTCATGTTCCCAACTTGTGTCCTTAAATGATGACTTAGTCTTCCTTCTTTTAGCACTGTGTACATAGCTACTCCCTCCCTAGCTAGCTCGTCTCTGCTGCTCATAGAAGGATTGCATCTACCCTGGTTTCTGTAGCACTAGAGACTTCTTTTCCCTTCTTTTTAACATCTAAGGTTTACTCCGAGGGCATATTTTTGGGTTATGTCATAAATGTTGGTTCTTTATCCCATTAAAATATTTGATTGTCAAATAAGAATTCTTGGTGAATAACATGATTTCATGCACACACAGAGTAAGGACCAGTTACTATCCACTCTTTCTTACTTTAGCAATAACTTGCAACCCTTTCTTCACTTCCTTCTGTGTTTTCTTACATTTTCCAATTTTGAAATCTTTTTTTGCCATATTTTACAACATGGAGCCAGCTCATCAACTGATTTAGTGAATCCTTAACACATCAGAATGTCTATCTTTTAACTGTGGGGAAGTTGTCAAGTCCAATCATGTGGCAGACTTTCTGGACACAAGTTTGTTATACTTTAGAGCACTAGCTCTCTCCTTCTCCTTTTGTTGCTTTGTAAGCTGAGTCTGAATAAATTGTTTATTAATTTATAAGAACTAGAAATAAAGACTTACATTAAGAAAAGCTGAAGAAGCCACTCTCCCAGCTGCTATTATAAAATCCATAATAAGCATCGTGGCCCCAGGCAAACCAAGTGAAAAAAACTGAGGCGAACAGTGCTTGATGATGGTATTGACAATGTCCTGAGAGGAAGAAAGGGGGAAGAAGACAATCAGATATGTAATTGTGGGTACCAGCTAACCCATATCATTAACAAAAGTCACGTGTGAAATAAACAATATACTAACTACACGGAAAGACCAATGCATGCTTAACGTATTTTGTTAGGAAAGTGAATCTAACACACATATTTGATTAACTAATGTAAACAACAGGACTTTGTTTTCCACATGAGACCGTAAGGTTCTTTGCTTCACAGCAAATGTTAGCCTCATGTTGTGTAACACTGAATTACAGAGCAATCTCTCTAGCTACCTAGTTGCTTCCATGTGATAAATCACATATTGAACTTACATAGTCTACTATGTAGCAAATGGCGAGGTCTTATTTTTAAAAAGATAATTGGAAGTCTTTGAGTAATAGACCTCTAGTTTCAGAAACCTAGAGCTAGTGTTTGTAAATGAATGTTCTTATACAACATTATGGTTTGGAATTTACTACCAAAGATGCTGTGCGTTTGGTTGTATTAATCAATTTTTCTATTTAAAAAAGTTTTTTTTAACTATCCTGTATTAATTATATATAATAATGGGTTTAATTATGGCATTTTAATGTGTGACATAACACACTTTCATCATATTTATCCTTTTAATCCTCTCCTGTCACTGCCTACTCCACTGCCACTCTTTCCTCCTCTCTCAACCGGTCTTCCTACCACTGAATGTAACTGACCTTAAATAAAAACTCTATTTTTGTAGCAGTAGTAGTAGTAAGGATGTAATTGTATTTGAGATATGCCTATAGAGTTAGGACATTATAATTATTTTTAAATTAATAAAGTTTTCTCAGAAATATGACTATCAACTTTGAATATCAGTGCTTTCCAACTAACTCATTAGTGACACTTAACCAAATTATAATGAGACTGAAATCTTCCACTTTTTAGTTTTCTAGGATCAAACTCTGGAAATGTGTTCTAGAATCCTGTCTGTGATAACTCAATGATTATAAAGGGTACAGGTGCCAGATTAATGGAATTATGATTACGACAACATAACTCAGTACTAAGACAATACGAGATAAGCTTTCCAGGAGAATAACCCTTGTCACTGCTGCATGAAAAGATGAGCAAATTCATACGCCTCACGTGTCAATAAAGAGTCCACTATAAAACAGACACATTGAAATATTAAGAAAAAAACAATCTAAGCAAAGGATGGTTTAATCTCATCAAAAAGTAAAGTGGTTAGTATAATGTGGAAGCGATAGACTATGTCTTTTTAGTGGGGAACTGAGTCCACTGACATTAAGAGTTAAGGAAAAATGATTGTTGCTTCCTGCTATTTTTGTTGTTAGAGGTGGAATTACGTTTATGTGGCTCTCTTCTTTTGGGTTTGTTGTAAGAATACTATCGTAGTGTGTTTTCAATCACCTTTTATAAAAAAAATAAGGTCATAAAGGGGAAGTGAATTATATATAAATCACTATATATGAAGAACAGTTTTAATTCTAGATCTTAAAAAGCATGAATTAAACAGAATTGAAAACAGATATCTTAGTTTCCTTTCCGGTTGTTATGATAAAGTACTTTGACCAAAACAACTTTAACTCATAGCTCCAGGGAACCAGCTCCAGGTTACAGTCTATCACTGCAGGGAACGAGCTCCAGGTTACAGTCTATCACTGCAGGGAAGTCATAATGAGAAGAAGTTGCAGCAGTTGGTCACATTATATGCCCAGACAGAAGAGAGCGAGGAATATATTCATGAAGTTCTCAGCTTGCTCTCTCTACTCTTACACAGTCCAAGACCCTCTGCATAGGAAATAGAACCCACTTACATTGGACGGATCTTCCTACCTCAATCAAGACAAATTTTCCAGACACGCTCAAAGGCCAATCTCCTTGGTGATTCTAATTTTTGTGAAGTTGAAAACTTGGCACTGTGACAACTGATAAAACACTTTAGGAGGCACATATATTTACCTGGTCAGTATGAAGCAATCCACAATGCATTATATTGTAGAAATGTGTTAAAAAATCTCTGTTTGGAGATACATCTTGTCTTCTCTTCATTGTATTACAAATAAGTTTGTATGCATGTAATTTACCTTGTTTATACTTATCAGTCAACATGGTTGCCTAAAATTAAGAAATCAATTTTAATACTAAAGCCAAATAATGTTTATAAATATTTAACCAATTGAATATAATAAGCAATAGCTGTTTTCATATATTTCTATGTTGGTCCAAATTCATTAATGAACTAGAAGTCAAAACTAGGGAAACTACTATTATCTGAAATGATTTAATGTACATACATATGAATAATCACAGATGTTTCACTTTAAAAAGTAGACCAAACATCAAATAATAGTTAAAAAGAAATCTCTAAAAGTATAGTTCTCACTTTATTTTTTATTTAAAATAATTATATATAATACGAATGTCATATATGAATATATAATATGAATATATTTATCAATGAAGACAGACTACGCTAGAGCTTTGGGTACAGATCAGTGCTATAGCACTTGTTCAGCATAGGTAAGGCCATGGGTTAGATCCTTAATAGGGGAAAACGGATAAAAATAAGTAAATACATTTAGAAACATTTAAGACATACTTTTTACATTTGTTTTTGCTTAAATAAATAAGATAATTCTGCTATGCCTAACTCTCCTCTTTATGTAATATGTAACCATTTCTTAAAGATACTAGTTAGAAACTAGGTGTTCTTGAAGACCAAATAATTGTTAAATTATTGTTAAATTTCTATCAATGTTCAAGACTAACTTATTAAAGAAAAATATATTAATGTTTTATATATCAAGCTTACCTTAAAAAGCCAAGGTGTAAGAATTCTTAATGGAGGAATCAAAACAGGTGGAGAAGGTGAAGTCAGGTTATCAGCTGAAATGCCAAGATTATCTCTGATCTATAATTTTCAAATAAAAGGTAACAAACATATATTAAAACTATTTCCTCTTCCAGTTGTTTTACCTTAAACAGAAGTTGAATCTTGTCTCCACCATAATGGCTTATTTCATTATGGCTAATTATGGCCAAACACTTCTAATTCAAAGCACATCAAGTTGTAGCAGTGTTCTCAAAGGCCTTTTCTTCTTTTTTGGGTGGTGGGGTGGGGTGCAGGGGAGTGTTGTTTCTTGAGACATAATAGACCAGGCTGGCCTGGAACCTGCTATGTAACCCAATATGGCTTCTACTTCATGATCCCCCTGCCTCAGTCTTCCAAGTGCTGGAATTATAGGTGTTAAACCACCACATCTGGGCTACTACTTGCTAATACTTTATTTTTTTTCCCCTTTTAGAGCTTTTATTTTCTTTCTTACCTTGGCTAGATTCTGCCAAAGTTCACAGAGGTAATCAAAAACTTGAGCATGTATTTCAGGATCCATAATAGCATTGACATCTCCCAGAATGCCCAGCATCCTTCGCCACATAACAGTGGCAACATCAGCATGCCACCCAGTGAGAGTACCTCCTGCCATCACGCTACAACATTCAGAGGGAAACTCACTGATTTCTATGGAAAAAAATAACACAATAGTGTCAGTACTTAAAAGAGCCAATGTAAGTGAATCATCTCTAATATCTACAAAAGTGGATACAAGAAATGTGAATGTAGGTATTTTTTGATAATATCCAATAACTTACCTATTCCTAATTTTCTATGTTGGTAATGATTTCTTTCTTTTTTTTTTGGTTTTTCAAGACAGGATTTCTCTGTCTAGCCCTGGCTGTCCTGGAACTCACTCTGTAGACCAGGCTGGCCTCGAACTCAGAAATCTACCTGCCTCTGCCTCCCAAGTGCTGGGATTAAAGGCGTGTGCCACCACCGCCCGGCTTGGTAATGATTTCTTATGATAGGGTTTTTATTAAGATTTACTGAAGAAAAAATATTATGCAACTACCACTTATTGTGCAGCTGTCAAAACCAGAAATTAATTAATTAGTGAGTGTGTGACTGCGCATACACGCGCGCACACACAGGCACAGCCTGGCTCTTTCCTTATACTGTGGGTCCCAGGGATTAAATGCAGGTGCTGGGGCTTGTGCTACAAGTACTTTTATCAGCTGGGCCATCTTGCTGGCCTATGATAGAAAGATGTATGTTGGACATAAGTATCAATTTTATAAGCACAGAGACATAAACAAGTAAAATGGTAACAGCTTGATAAAACTTGTATGTATTTTTTTTTAAAACTAGTCCTATTAACTGCTTTGCAATTTAAATTTTTTCTTCCGAATAGAGAGAAAACTGAATACAAAAAAATCTTAAAGGTCCCATCAATTCACAAAGCAGAAACTTATATAACTGCACATTAAGGATGAGCCTTTTACTGCAGGGAGTATGCATGAACCTCCCTAAGAAGGAGAATTCAAATAGATATTGTGGGTGAAACTGGTGCAAGAAGGGATCATGTGGTGGTGGAATGGGGGTGGGTGGAAGAAGAGAATGTGGGGAGAGACAGCTGAAATTAGGGATATGGGGGGCAGTGTGCAAACCTAGTGCCGTGGAAACTTTTGAGGGTAAGTCTAGTGAAGACTCCTGGAAATGAAGGATATGGTATCAGAACTGGCCATCTTTTATAGCCAGGCAAAGCGTTCTTCCAGTAGTGGGACTGGGTTGCATTCAGTTGAGTTGCTGGCCAAGGGAGGTCCTGTGGAAATCTCTAAATAACCTAGGCTGATGTAGGACAGAAGTACACTCTGAAAACTGACAGCAGGACCCCATGCATGAAGATAGCATCTACACAGCTCATTGAATATAGAGATTGAACTAGTGCCACCATGGAGCTTTGATCTCTATATTCTAGTTGCTTTGGCACAAGAAGGTAATCTGCAGGCTATGTAAAGAGAAATCTTGACATCAACCTAGCCATAAAACCCTCAACCTGCAATCTGCCCTGCCTGAAAAATGTACTGGGACAATGGTGGCATATAACTTATGGGAATGGCCAACCAATGTTTGTTTTAACTTGAGGGCCACTCCATGAAAGGGGGCCCATGCCCTATACTGCCTAGATGGCCAGGAACAGGAGACTGGATAGCCTGATACCTATAGTAGAACCAAACACAACTGAAAAGAAGAATCAATGAAATGATTCCTAATGGTATTCTGCTATTGGTACCTTGTCTAGTCATCATCAAAGAGGTTTCCTCTGACAAGAGAAGGGAACAGGTGCAAAGATCCATAGCCAGACTTTATACAGAGTCTAAATTGGAGGTTTCCACTGAATTCCTCCCCTTAGAGACGGGGAGAAAAGATTGTAGGGGTCAGAGGAGACAGAGGACACCAGAATAACATAGCCCATTTGAGTCAACTAAGCAGGGATCATATGGGCTCACAGAACTGAAGCACCAAGAATGGGGCCTGAATTGATTTATACTAGGTCCTCTGTGTGTATATTATGGCCGTATTTTGGTGTTCTTGTGGGAATCCTAACAGTGGGTGCAGGTGTGTCTCTGACTCCTTTGCCTGTTTCTGGGACTCTTTTGCTCCTATTGGGTTGCCTTGTCCAGCCTTGATATAAGGGCTTTTGCCCTGTCTTACTGTATCTTGTTTTGTCCTGTTTGGTTGTCTCTTGGAGGTCTGCTCTTTTCTGAAGGGGGAGTAGATCTGGGGGAAAGAGGAGAAGAGGGAGAGCTGGGGGAGGGGAGAATAGAGAGAGGGAAAACTGTAGTTCGGATGTATATTATGAGAGAACAACCGATTTCACACAGATACAGAAAAACAATGTAATTTCATACACATAGAAGTGGGAAAGGAGTAAGCCCTTTAAAGTAGCCCAGGAGTGAAACAGCTTTCATTTCTTCCTTTGGTAAGAGTAAATGTGATATGAATAATAAAAATGAACATTTAATATGACTTATAAATATCTTGTCAACTATGTCCTTGGCAAATTTTAGAAAATGTGCCAAGTATTTATTTGACACGTTTTAAACCATGCAGGATTTTGGTTACAAGCATTGGGAAAAAAAAAATAGGTAAAATTACTAATGTAACAAAACTGTTTTCCTGAGAGTATGAGTGAGAAATAGTAACGATGCTACTCCCTCCTGGGAGTGAGCAAAATACTCAAGTACAATAGTAAGAGACCTCAAGCATGGTGAGTACACACAGAAGCCCAGCATTGAAAAATCTGGAGTTAGAGGTCAACCTGGCTACAGTCAAACACCCTGTCTTTTACCCCCAGCATTGTGAGGCAGAGGCAGCAGATCTCTGTGAGTTCCAGGCCAGGCCAGCCAGGGCTACAGAGTGAGCCCCTGCCTCAAAAAAAAAAAAAAAAAAGAAAGAAAGAGAGGGAGGGAGAGAAGAAGGGGGAAGAGAAAGGGAGAGGGAAAGGAAGAGAATAAAAATAAAACATAAAATAGTGCAATCTCTAATTAATTATATGGCTGTAAAAATTATGATAAAATATTTAAAAAGCAGATTTATTTTAATAATAGCCTTTTTAAGGGCAAGAAAAAACAGAAGATTTAGAGAAGTCAAAGGCTTAAGTATACATAGTATCAGCTTTAATTAGTTAAGTTCTTCTGACACTAGGACTCTCAAAAACCAGAAATATCAAGCATTGCCTAGATCGTCCGGTGTCTGCAGGACAGAATGGTGGAGCTTCTCATCGAGCTGCAGATCCTTCTGCTCTGTGTGATCGACATTCAGGGTAGAAGGGGAAGGCGTGTGGGACCTGGATCCCAGGGCTGAATGAACGGGGAAGCACTTTCTGAACCTGTGAAGACAATTTCATACAACCACTGTGAACAATGTAGTCAGCATCTTACCTGAGACATAATATTCCAAATACTAATAAGACATAATTTTAAAACATCAAGAGATAAAACAGGTTCTATACTGTCCATAGGTGTCAACAAAAGTACACTATTGTCTAGCAGTGGACTAACAGAGGACCAGGAACATCAGTGACACTGACAACGGCTCTTCTTGGCCTAGCTGTAGAAACTCTCACACTCACTGCTGTTCTTTTACTCTCACTTGAAATTGTGAAAGTCAACAGTGAAGGGAACAGTCTCCATCATACTCTTTCCTACCAATACATTCTCATAAAACAACAAAGACTCATGAAATGCAATCTGATTACCTCCTCAGTTAAAATCCTTTAAAGGCAACACATATGCCTATAATCCCAGCACTGAGAGGTGTCAAGAAGATCAGGAGTTCAAGGTTGTCCTCCTTAGCTACATAACTAGTTTGAAGCTGAGCTGGTCTTAATGAAACCTTGTCTTTTAAAATACACACACAAATAGGGCCAGCAAGATGGTACAGTCAGTTAAACCCACTTGCTTAACCAAGGCTGACCTCGAAAGGAAGGAGGCAAGTGACTCTGGTAAATCATCCTCTGACCTTGATATGCACCATGGCTCACTTAAGTGCATACACACTTACAGCATAAACAAATACTTGTGGAAAAAAATATACCCACCAAGAAAAACTGCCAAAGAAAACGACCAAACAATCAAAAATCTTGCAAATTGCTAGGTATAGTGGCCCATGCCTGTAATCCTGCACATGAACAGCTAAGGCAGGATGAGCACGGATTCAAGTTATCCTGCTCTACAGTTTAAGACTCTGTCCCCCACACAAGCATCATCCAACTCTTCTCATTGATCTTAGCAAATGTTCCGATTTCTTAGTGTGCAGGTGTCCTTGTTATTCTATTACAGCTCTACAATCTGCATATAATTTTTGTATTCTACCCAAATAACTATATTTATTAAAATCATCATAATCTAGGCCTTTTTCATGTTTTTTTTTTCTGCTTTGCACAGAATCCTGATTAAATTTTTGTCTTAGTTGGTGGTTCTTAACTTATTGGTCATGACCCGTCTGGTGGCTGAACTAGCTTTTCACAAGGGTTACAAATCAGATCTCCTGCATATCAGATATTTACATTATAACTCATAGTAGTAGAAAAATTACAGTTATAAAACAGCAACAAGATAATTTTATGGATGGGGCTCACCACAGCATGAGGAACTTTATTAAAGGGTCGCAGCATTAGGAAGGTTGAGAACCACTGCCTTAGACACTGTTTCCTACTGAAGCCTACTTTTGACCTTACCAACTGCTATATGTTATATTATATGGCTAGGTTGACCTTCATATCTTCACATTATACCACTATCATACTGACTTCCATATACCCGTTCAGTTTGAAATACCCCTCTGTAGTGTACAAACATTCTTCCAAGGACAGGCTGCCACTCCTTATATACTGCTGCACTGCTAGTGCCAACTACCGTGTGACACACACCATGTGGTCCTGCTGGTTTGAGCAATGTGCTACATACATTACTATACAGAAATGTTGATGGTAGCTACAGAACAGTATCCACTGGTACTAAATACAAGTTATATATAATAGTATTTCATCTTCTCATCTTTAACTTCTTTCTATCTCAGAAATACCAATTTTCTATACCCAATAGTTGTAAAGCCCTCCCCCTTTTACTTTGTTCTATACAGTAAAGCAAAAACCAATTCAAGTTACACATTTATATTTATTTTCCAAAACTGGGATTTCACATATCACTTGAGTAATTTTTAAAGTAGCACAATAAATGCCTAAAAAGATACATAAAGAACTATGATATAAGCATCATAATGCTATACACAATCACAAATCAGTATGATGATCATTACATATCAGAATAATAAGAACTAGTTAACTAGTTAACCCTAGTTACATTAGTGGAGTTATATTATTAATTAGGTAGCCTGTTCCTTTTATTTGAGATACAAGAAAGCTTCCTATGGTAAGACAGCTGCAGAAGCCTGAGGACTCCGAAGCTTAGAGTAAGCTCTGTCACACAAAGGCACCTGGGAAATCACCTAACACTTACCACAAACTTCAAACATATGCCAAGAGGCATCAATATTTTCAGCAAATGTTTTGAAATACAAATCTACTTTCTTTGTCTCCAATTATTATCATTTCATTAAAACACATTGAATATTTTAGATTTACTCTGTGTGTGTGTGTGTGTGCGTCCAGTGGCCACATGATAACTTACAGGAATTGGTTCTCTTCCTCCACCATGTAAATTTCTGGGATCCAACTCAGACTGTCAGGCTTGGCGTCAAGCATTTTTTTCCTAATAAGCCATCTTGCTATCACTTAATTTCCTTTTAAGATCTCAAATTTTAAAATCACTTTATATAGACATGTATGACCACAGAATATTAACTTTAATTTTATTAACATGATTCAATAATGGCTGGCTTAAGGTTTTTCTCTGTTAAAAGAGCCTTTTAACGCAAAAAAAAAAAAAAAAAAAAAAAAAAAAACCAATATTTTTATACTGATAGCCATATGCTGAACATGCATAAAGCTTATATCTACTGTATGTAGTAAACTTATATCTTTTAATATTTCTCACTAGGTGTTTTTGAGGTATCTGAAAACTTCTGAATTAAACAGAAGGAAAGATTTCAGGCCAACTAACATTCTGTGATAAAACACAGTTATCAGTGTGATAATGCATGCAAATTTGACAATTAGAAAATACTGTGTTTCACATGGTATGCACTCACTGATAAGTGGTTATTAGCCCCAAAACACACAATACCTAAGATGCAACGCATAAACCTCATGAAACTCAAGAAGAAGGAGGAAGACCAAAGTGAGGGTGCCTTTGTCCTTTTTAGAACGAGTATCAAAAGATTCAACCAGAGCTCCCAGGATCTAAACCTCCAGCCTGAGAACAGACAGGGGCAAGCTGTCCTCTGAGAGGCTCTAACCAGCAGCTGACTCAGACAGATACAGACATCCAGAGCCAAACAGTGGATGGAGCTTGAGGACTCTTAAAGAAGAATAGGTGGAAGGATTGTGGGCCCTAAGGAGATAAGAACTGCACAGGAAGATCAACAGAGTAAACGAACCTGAACCTTGGAGCTCTCAGAGACTGAATTACCAACCGTGGAGCATACCTAGTCTACACAGATCTACCTCCATGGGCTGAACCTAGGCCTCCCTGCACATATGTTGTAAATGTGCAGCTTGGTTTTCATGTAGGTCTCAAACATCTGGAGTGGGGGCTATCCCAAAACATGCAGCCTGTATATGGAGTACGGTCTTCTAAAAAAAAAAAAAAAAAAAAAAAGAAGAAAATACTGTGTTCAACAGTTTTATTTGTTGAGCATGTGGAGTTATACTCACTGATTAATTTTATATTTGGGAACAAACACATAGCTGTTTCTTGCTACTCCTGTACTGCTGATAATGTTGGTGATTAAAATTAGTATTCCTAATAAAACCTCCAAATAAGAGTAACAGAATCATTTAATACAGGACATACAGGTTGTATACATATTAAAAATTCTTAGAAGCTTAGTTACCATAAAAAAATGAGATAAGTAAACATAAAACCTATTTCTCCATATATAAGTTTTAATTTTTAGATTTTTATCAGTTTGGAACTATTATTCATTCATTCAACTCACTTGTTTACTTTTTGTGTATTACACGTGTATACAGGTACACTCATCACCATAGGAGCATGCAAAGGCCAGATTGTTGATATTAGAATGTCTTTTTCTACTGCTGTCCAGCTTTTAACTTGAGATAGCAACTCTCACTCAACTTGGAGCTCTCCGTTTTGGATAGCCTGGCTGGCTAGCAAGCTGGATTGCTTGTCTTAGTACTCTGCGGTTGGGATTGGAAGAATGCACTGCTATGTCTAGCTTTTACTAGGGTTCTGTTATCTAAACTCAGAACCACATGCTTGCTCAACTAATACTTTAACAATGGAATTATCTCCCTAACTCTTGGAACTTTATTTTGGATGAATACAGAGACATAAGAAAAAAGTATGGTGACATTTTCTTTCACATTGGGATAACCTTTGAAAAACACAGTAGCTTTCCTAATGTTTTAAATGAACTAGAATTAGAATCAAGTTTGCATGGGGAAATGCCTCCCTTTAAGAAGAGATTATGATGCTTAGAATCACCGGCTACTTCCTCATGATTGCTAACTAGAATGGCTAACCCCTGAGTGAGGTGCATCCGAGTGTACCTAGAACCCAGGTAGGCTTAAGTCTACAACACACAGTACAACCTTCAAGCTCATTTTAATTTCTACACTATCCCTGTAATACATGACTCTGCGGTTAATGTGACTCAAATTCCAGGACTCCACTTGCTATATTAAAGTTGGGTTTGGTCACATTTTAAAAAAAAATTAAAAAAAAAAGTATCTGAAAAGGATAATTTTCTGTTTAACTACAAAATTCTAGTATATTAACAAATATGTCTTATTGGCAGAATGCTTGTATTTTCTGTAATAAATGCAAAACAGCTACCTTAACTATGAATGACAATAAAAAATAATGAGGTAATTTTTTTCTTCTTTTAGATTATCTATTTAATAACTGCCTCTAGTCTGGGGCATACACACAGGGTGTACCAATGCTTACCTATATGTACTTTATACTGTCAAGAAACTAACTTGTTTTGTTTTGTCCACTGTTCAAATAAAAACAAAAACAACAATACAAACAAACCAGCAGAACCACCGAAACAGCAGTGGAGCATACAAGCTGTAGGAACTTAAGTAATATCCCTTGAGTACTTTACCAGTGACGGTTGCGACTTCAGCAGAGAAGGCTTGCTGATTAAGGCTGCTTGTTTCTGAGTCTAAGTGAAGTGTTGTTAGGCTAGCCACTTCCTGCTCCTCGGTGCTTTGATGATGGCCAGAACTTGAATCCACGTCAGCAGAAGATGGGATCCCAATGTCAGCCCCGAAGCCAAAGTCTGTGGGAAGAAGAAATGCTAGTTCTCCAGCAGCACTGACCACACGCACTCTCTTCCTACATCCTCACAAGTGTAAGAAGCCGTAAAACTTTGAAGATCGCAACCACAAACATTTCTGATTGTCACAGCTTATTATTAACAATAATTATTTTTAAATAGCATATGATATTCCATCACAATTCTTATAGTAGTTTCTGATAGTTGGTAATACACTTAATACTTTTAAAGTATTTTATAAATTTCTCTATGTCTGTCTTCTCATACACACACACACACATACACACACACACACACACACACACACTCTTTCTTCTTCTCTTCTTCCTCCTCCTCCTCTTCTTCTTCTTCCTTCCCCCCTCTTCCTCCTCCTCCTTCTTTCTTAAAACCTTATCTGCTTCAGCTTTGGGTTAGCATACCACTAACCCATAAAGGAAGGAAACATACAATGCTCCAATGTACCTCCTCCTTGCTCTTCACAAACTTGATTTGTTTCTAGTTAGTCTCTGAATATTAAGTGTAGAGAGAATTTCAGCAGCATAATATAGTGACATACGGTACAAGGTAATAATTGCTGATGAACATGGAGGAACAGTCAAGGAAGGGTTAGGTAGACAGTGGCTATCAAATCCAAGTCCATTGAATAACAGCATCTCATACTCATGCTGGCCCTTTACTCAATATTAAGACCATTCTAAATCATTTTCATTTTCACACTTTTTTTTCTTAAAAATGTAATTTATCTTATGATGGACAGCAGTTTTGGTTTCTTTAAATGCCCTTTGTTTGGCAAAATAAAATGGTCTCAACCTGAGATGATTCCCTAAAACTTTCTTCAGCATTTTACTAAAAATGTGAAATCAAAACATACAGTGACAGCTACCTCACTACTGAGAACAAAGTGAAGGCTATGTAACCCACAGATCAGAAAGCAATCAACAGAAAGCACACACTCAAACAGTAGGAGATACTTGCTGTCGAGTCTCCGGCCCTCACACTGGAAGGCGCTGAAGGAGCCCGAGTGGCTGTCTGAGCTCAAGAGGTCACTGCTCCCGGCACTGGCAGGAGATGTCCATTCTGAGGGCACACCAGGGTCATCAACAGGACGCATTTGGTTCTGCTTGTTTAGAATATCAGGGAGGTCTTTTGGAATTTCAAGGCTGCCTGGACTACTTCCCCTTCTTGTCATAGTCTAAAACAAGAAACATTTTACATTTAAAATATTTTTTAATTAAGCACCTGAAAGCTTTAGTTTTCAAAATAATCCTCAGAATAAATGCTAATATTTAGGACCTCAGTTGGAAAGAAAAACCATGTTTATTGAAGTATCTAAATAGCATGGAACAACATGGCTCTGACGCCTAAGCTACTGTAGTTCTATTTAAAGCAAAGACCCAGATGCCGGGTCTAAAGCTCTTCGTCAGAAGAAGAATACATTCACAGTGGGACAACGAAGCAAATGAAGAGACAGTGAGTAAGCACACAGCAAAGATGTTATTTTATGATTCTAAAATAACTGTTACTCAAAGAAAAGGAAAGAAAAGGAAAAGTAACAGTGACAGACAAGTCAAAACCCAAAAGGGGTATGACAGGTTTTAAAAAGCAATTCTGCACCCAAGAATTAGTGATATCATTAGCTTCTATTTTCATCTGATATTTACCATTTAAGGTAAAAGGCACATTTTAACACTGACTCCAGAGTTATCTGAACTGTTTAAGCTATCAAACTATGGGAGTTGGGCCAAGTGCCTTCCATTGTTCTTTCCTATTGATAGTTAGCAAGCCGTACCTACTTAGGAAAGAGTAAGGGAACTAGACTAGGAAGGTGGTGGCTAATAGGTATTCCAGTATCTCTTAGTTAAATGTTTTATATCTTTTAATAAAAAAAATGCTTTAAAATTTTTCTCCCCCCAACGCCCACCGGGATTTGACCTAAGGACTTATAGGTAGGTAAGTGCTCTATCACTGAGATATAGTCAGCTTGATTATTTTCTTTTGATAAGAGTGGCCACACTAAGTTGTATAGGTTGGCTTTGAAATGACATTGCAGCCTAGGCAAGACCCTGAACTAGCTATCCTCCTGCCTCAGCCTACTGAGCAGCTAGGTACACGTTTGTACCACTAAGTCTGGCTTTAAACAGTTTCATGGGCTATCAAAATAATTAGGGGTGGGGATGCTACTGTAAATGCTGAGGGACAGGGTGACAGCAGGGACCTGACTCCCTGACTCTGACCATCACTCGCATGCTACGGTAAACATGCACCTTCATACACACACATAAATACTGCTACGTATTTCACAAAGAAGAATTAAGTTTCAGGAAAAAATGAAGTTTTGAATAAAAATGTCCACATATACATCATACTCATACTTTAGTTTTCTATTTCTGTCTCAAAAACCAATAAATTAAGTTAGAGCTCACCGAGGCATTGCCACTTCGAAGCCGCTCTGCGATAAACTCATCCATCAGGTCAGGAACATTAGCACTGCTGCCGCCAGCCTCACTACTAAGAGGAGGCAGTCTGGGGCTCGCGTCCTCTTTATTTACTAGAAGCAAATAAAGAACTACATATAGTGGGCAACAACTTAACTGTATTTTCTAAATTTGAAACAAAAATAATCCAAAATAAAGTACCTCTGCCATATCAAGTATTTGCCAAACATGCACTAATAAATAATTTCCCTCCTTTCAGATTTAATTTTTAAGAATTAGTAAATTGTATTTACTTTATTTAACTAAGCAGATGTTAGTCAATCTTCAGTATGACCTTAAACAGCAAGAAAGCTAGAGGTAAGCACTAGTTGAAGTCAGGTTAATATTGCCTATAAAGAAACTGGTATGTTTTTCTTCCTACGCTATGCTGCTTTAGAGTCTTAAGAATTCACAATCTCCCTCTTTCCCCAGAGAATAACTGCAGGGAATATATCCTTCCAATTCATGCAAACCTCAGTGAGACACAAGTACACTTCAGTATGGATATAAGTAAAAATCTCACGAGTCAATATGTTTTTTTACAGTCAGTCTAAAATCTAACCTCAATGCTTGAAGAAAAAAAGGTTCACTTTTCACAGAATTAAGAACAAATGAAACCAAAATAGTTGTTTGATTTGCTTAACATTCCCACTGAAATGTAATTTTATAGTAACAAGATTACTTTCACTTGGTAAACTAACTCATGGAACATAAGACATTTATGTCACTATCATACTGCTGAAAAAGTTTGTTTCTCTGTAGAATGAAAACTAGCGCTATTTATATTTCTACTGAATTACCAAGAATTTCAGACAGTTAAATACCATTATCTTTATATTACTGGCCAGGCTTTGCTAAGCTGTAATATACTGCCCTCAAGTGGCATTAATGGCTCAATGCAAGATGCATTATACAGCGTTGTTAATCATGCTAAAAAAAAAAAAAAAAATCATGTTAAAACAAATGAAATCAAAACCTACCTTACTGCTGAAAGTTAAGTTTCTGTATCAGTAAAGTTGTTTTAATTTGGAACAAGATAGAATGGTTACTACAATCTTGCTTCCTTTCACTAATCAGTACATTTAGATTTCATACTGAAATAATAAGTTAATCATGAAACCTTAATGCACATTTTAAAATCTCACAATAAAATTTTAGATCTTTAAGATTCAACTCATACCTTATACATAAGAATGAAAAACTAAAAGCCTACAGCATTTCTTTTCAGAAATGCCTTAAATGGAAAGTGGCTAAATTATCTTTAAAGAACTTCCTCTTAGATTATAGTTAAGTATAATGTTGGTGCTGGTTGGAAGAGTGATTTCTGTTACGTTTGATGTCAAAGTAACTGTCTACCAAGGAAACCAACAAAGTTAGCAAAAAGAATATGCAAATTCAATTAGATAAAGATGATGCCCTTTTAGACATAAAGTAGTGGGGCAAAACAAAGTACGGCCAACTCCTCAGTAAACTTCAAGATTCATGATACACACTAAGAAAAATACCTGACCTTTGAAAGGTCATTACATTTTTCCCTCTTCCCCTTTCTATTTTGTTGTTCAGCAGCAAAGAGGTTTAACTAAATGCCTCAAAAGGAAAATTAGTAATTTAAATAAATATGTATGCTGGGAAAAATACAGCTGGGGAAAGGCGCATGCATAACCAAACAGAGAGAAAGCAGTGACCATCCCAAAGCTGTTTGATTGCTTATAGCTTGCTTCAGTTGCATTAAGCCAGACTGGTGCTGTCTTTCTCCTTTTGCGCTCTGCACACTGTTAGTGCTCACCTGCAGCTTTCCTTCCAAAATAGCCCATTACATGACTGTACAGATCCCTCAGTGGAGCCTCTGGTGGCACTCTGTTCTGCCTCTGTGGGGAAACATTTGCCTTCGGCTTCGAAAGAGCATGGACAACAGTTTTATAAACGCCACCCAGGGAGCCCTGCTGTAGTCCTGCCTCATGACTGGATGACCTGAGAGTACTGCGACTACCTGGCTGGTTACTTGCCATTCCTTCTTTCTGTGATGTGGCTGTGGGAATCTCTGTGGATTCCTTCACTGCTTTGCTAACGGATGCTGCACCAATTGTATCTAGAGGTCTGTACACACCAGGTTTTACAAGGTCTGTACCACTAGCAGAGCTGGTCTGTGTGTTGCTGGTCGTGCTATTGCTACTACTGCTAAAGCCACTGAGCTTCCGTAGTCTCATCTTCCATGGAGCCTCTTTGTTTTCCAGAGGATTATAAAATTGGACAGACTCAGTAGATGGTCTAAAAGTAACATGAACACTATTTCGTTTCTTAGCAGCAATTTTCATGATTTTAGCCCTATGAGTTACTGTTTCAGACAAGCTCCTCTTAGTTGGAGAAAGCTTGCTAGTGTTTGAAACATGAGGCATTCTGCGGCTTACCGGTGTTTTTAATGCAGTTTTCTTGGCATGCATTATATACGGCGTGATTTTTTCATTAACCTGTACACTCTTAAGCTTTTCAGCTAGTGTCATATCTACACAGGCATCTACTTCTGTGGCTGTTTGTCTATACAGATGTTTCTTTTTTTCTTTATCACATTGGCTATCTGAACTAGGATCCGATGACTGTTCATCAAGACTTAGTTGCTTAGCCTTTACAGCAGTTTGTGATCGTGGATAGCTATCTGAATGGTTAGGTGCAAGAGGACTTGTGAAGACAGCTGAGCTTGGTTCTTTTTGAAATGGTGTATTTTCAGGAGTCCCAACAAAAGACATGAGATTTTCTGATTTTATTTCCTGGCCTATGTATTCTAATTTATTTAAAGATGGTATTTCATCTCTAGTTACTTCAATAATCACTTCCTGAGAAGCTGTATCTTTACCTAGCTCATTTTTACTATGATTTTCCTGGTTTTCCTTAAAGTATTCTTTCAGAGAAGAAAGAAGATCATCATCTCCTTCAAGGTCAATGTACTGGATTTGATCGAAAGCTGCATCTGCAAGTTCTACTGGACCTATTAAATGGCAAAGATGGTCATAAATGCTATCACCAACTTCCAGAGAAGACTCTCTACTATGAGTATCAGTGATGTAGCTTTCAGTGGATCTAGTTATTGACGAAGCCTCTGTGGAACTCTGCAAGCTTGGAGCATGACGGGATGAACTGTCAACGACAGGAACTGCACCTTTGGCTCGCTCAACAGTGAATGGTTCCAAGATGTCAGAAGTGCTGCTACTTCGAGGCAGTGGCTGTTCCTCATTCAAAGCACCAAAAACTTCATTGCCAGTGTCTTCACTCTGTGAAAAATGTCTGACTCTGGTTGAGCGGGGAAGAATTTGAGCATCATCGATATCTGTAAAACACAGAAATTATACAGAGTGGAAACGATATACTTACACCCACAGCCTAAGCATACGCTTTCCAATAAAACATTCTCAAAGTTTTTGCAAATTCAACTAAAGAAAACCAATTAAAAATATATAACTGTCTTTAAAAAAAACCATGATGGACCCAAGGCATGTGGTGTCAATGAATTAGAAAATGACCAAAACACATTTAAGATGTTAACATGCATACAAACATGAGGTGATGAAACATCTGGAAGTGCAGTTTAAGATAGAGCTGTGCCAAATAAACCAAGCAGTTCAAACTTGTTAGTTTTTCCTATTCAAATAGGTTATAAGCTGGGAAGAAAAAATAGATTTTAACACCAGACAACCAAATTCTAGAAACTCTGACTTCTTATGAGTGTTTCTAAGAACTCGAGATTCTGCAGTGAAAACAGAGCTTTAGAGATTACCTAATTTAATTCTCTTACAGATGGGGAAGTTGAAACCCAGAGGGACTAAGTTTATTTTTCAAGTTTCAGAAGAAGTTTACACAATGCTAAGTATGTAAGTCCTCCAAAATAGTTATGAAACCATAAATCACAAAATAAATACTGCCTATAAATGTGTGTGTACATATATGTATACACCCATATAAATATATAATTCTCAAAGTGTAATTGTAGAAGTTAAGGCAATACCAATAAATTCATTATAAAGTCTTTAGGAAGTAAAAATAATGTATCTCCCAACAAAATAATAGTAGAATGAACTTTATGAGATCATCATTGCTAAATATTGCACTTGTAATGCAAATGTATTACAATGAGTAATGCATTACTACAAGTGCATTACTACAAAAGCAAATGTAATGCTACAAGCAATAGAACGAAGCCTGCTGTGGTACCTGGCACAGGAATGTAATCTTAGCACTTGGGAGGCAGAGGATGAGGATCTGAATTCAAAACTAGCCTATGCTACAAAAGTGAGACCCTGTCTCAAAAACAAAAGTAACAGAGCTATCACTGAAACACTGAGACTAAACATTTAGATAGGAGTAAATCCTATCATTTATCCAAGAACACAAAGTAATTTAGATTTAAATCCTCTAGAAGGTGAGGTAAGTTTCCCTGTTTACAAAAAATAAATTGCTATTCAATGTAATTCCAGAATTCATGAGATAGCTAAAATGATGGTCTTTCTGCTATCTTTAAATAAACCAGAAAAAAAGAATCCTAACCACTGAATCAACACTTCAAAATTTTATACATGTCTTATTTTTCTAGATTTCCTTGGTAATGTTTATCACTAAAGCACTGCAAATTATTTTCTGTATTAAAAGGTAAAATTTCCTGGATATTATGTTGTTGTAGATAGCCCCAGCCTTGTATTTTGATCCTAGTTCCCAGTGGATAGCCCCAGGCTTGTATTTTGATCCTAGTTCCACCCTTCTAGGAGGGGCTGCAGAGGATGACTGAATCTGTACACAGACAACATCTTGTAAACCTTCTGTCCAATTAAAACCTGTAAAATAAAGGCTAGAGCCAGAGATTGGGCAGTAGAAGGAAGCCGACGATGGAGCTGGACAACCGCGTGGCCTGGATGAACCGCAAGTTATAAAGGATCTCATAGCCAGGGATTAGAGTAGTGTAGTGGTAAATCTGCCCAATCTAGGCGTGCTATTTATATCATAATTATTGAGTTGTGTTTTCCTTTACTGGTCTCATTCAGGTAGGAGATCTTACAGCAGCAAATTTGGGGTTTAAATAATTTTTTTCTACTACATTATGTTTCAAAGAAATGTTACTGTGCTAGTTTGGAAGGTAAATTGTACATTGAAGTATCAATGTAAGCTTGCAGCTTATAAGGAAAAAAAACCCTTCCATAAAATTTAAGTTTCTTGAAGATTTGAATGCTGTTCATTCAATTATTCCCATTGCTTTTCAGAGCTTTATCATACAAAAAGTATTTAATACAGTAGAAGGGAAATCAATTACATAAAATGCTGCTCACTGGGAATGGCACGTGACTAAATGCTGAGGAGCAGTACCCAGGCTGGGCAGCCCACGGCAGCCCACGGGAGCTGTATGTAGCTTCTAGATCCAGGAGATCTGATTCCTTCTTCAGGTTACTTTGAACAAGCCCACACAGAATGCACACAAGTACACAAAAGTTAAAAGAAAATAAAAAACTACTGTTTATTGGTAAAAATAATTCCTAAGGAACAGGACTTCTTAAATTAGAAATCAACTAGATTTCTAAACCGCTAAATCTCCAAATTCTCTTTTAATAAAGTTAAATAGTTTTGTTAGTCAAGCACAAATAGTAGCATTTTATGGCCCTTGAATTTCAAATGATGATGTTAATTTATAGAGAAATCAATGTCATTATGAAACTCAAGGTTTTTTATTGATAATTACTAGTTTTATAGACTTTTGCCTATTTTGGCAACAGTATCAATGTACCTTCATGGTAAGATGTTCTATGTAGTACACCTATTTTAGCAAAACCCCTGTATCTTACAAAAGATGAGATTTGCAGAGGGCAAAGTAGTGTTATATTATAGAATCATATGAAGACTTTTTCAAGACTCTAATAGTCACATATACATGTTTTATGTGTGTTCATGCTCATGTCTGCATGTTCATATTTGTGTGTGCAGGTATGTGTACATGTTTGTTTAGATTTATGTTAGACTACAGTGTTTTGTTTATGAGCAGGTTATATATGGATTGCTTCCTTTTCTGAAACAGGTTCTCACTTTTCAGCCCAGGCTGGCATAGCACTCACCACATTGCCCAAATGGTCTTCAAACTCACAGGTGTGAGATGATCTTCCTGCCTCAGCTCCTACCTGTTGGGATTAGAGGCATAAGCTACTATGCCCACATCTACCAACTGCCCTTTTAAATTATCATCAAATTTTACTTTGAAATTACTAAGATACATAAGAGATTTTGGAAGCTGAGACTTGGGCACATGGCTGTAATCCCAGTGTTCTGTAGTAGAAGCAGGAAGATGAGGAATGCAAAGTCATCCTCTGCTCTGTAAGTGAGTGCAGGGCCAAGACCTGAGGACAGAATGTGGATTATGTATGCTACAGCCATTATATTATAGATACAAAGAGCTATCAAAGATGGATATCTATTATATACTGTTGACAGAAAAAAGAAGTTTTTTCATTGTTAAAGAAGGACATACTTGTTTAATTGGAAAATTTTCATTCTTATTTGGCAAAGTTTAAATAAAGAGGAGGAAAGTGACACCATCTTTCTTCTGACAGAAAACAGAATTACAAATAATAAATTGTCTCTTGTTAAAAGATTTTATATCCCTTCTTTCATAAAGGTATTATTTTTGGCAACAACAACAAATTTGATTAAAAAAATTGCTTCACAGGAAACTAAGCACTGCTAGTCATAGTGGCAAATATCTGAAATGTCAGCAACTGGAAGGTGGAGGCACAGGAAATCATGAAAAACATTACTTTCTTTATCTAGTTCTCGTTTATTCTTTTGTGGGGTTGTAGGAATTTTTAGTTTAGTTTTTTTTTTTTTGTTTGTTTGTTTTTAAAACAGAGCTTGGTATGTAGCCCAGGTTAGTCTTATACTCACAATTTCCTACCTCAACTTCCCAAATGCTTCAATTAAGAACATGTGGCCACTATGCCCAGTTTATGGAGTCCACTTTTCTTTCTCTTTTTATTAATCATTTTATTTGTTTACATTTCAACCATTATCCCTCTTCCCAGTCTTCCCTCCATGAACCCCTCACCTCATGCCACCCTTTGCCTCTAAGAGGGTGCTCCCCTACCCACTTACCCACTCCCCCTCTAGAATCCTCCTTCTCTGGGGCATCAAGCCACCACAGGACCAAGCGCCTCCCCTCCCACTGATGCCAGATAAGGCAATCCTCTGCTACATATGTAGTGGGAGCCATGGACCAGCCTATGTATACTCTTTGGTTGGTAGTTTAGTCCCTGGGAGCTCTGAAGAGTCCTGTTAGTTAATACTGTTACAATCGCCTTCAGCTCCTTCAGTCCTTCTCTAACTCTTGCACTGGGTTCCCCAGGCTCAGTCCAATGGTTGACTGTTGAGTATCTGCATCTGTCTTAGACAGTGTTGGCAGAGCCTCTCAGAGGACAGCCATACCAAGCTCCTGTCTGTAAGCACATCATAGCATCAGCAATAGTGTCAGGTTTGGTGTCTGCAGATGGAATGGATCGCATGGTAGGGCTGTCTCTAGATGGCCTTTCCTTCAGCCTCTGCTCTATTTCTGTCCCTGTGTTTCCATTACACAGGGACAATTCTGGATTAAAGTTTTAGGTGAGTAGGTGGCCCTATCCCTCAACTGGGGGCCATGCCTATTCTACAGGAGGTGGTCTTTTCAGGTTCTATCTCCCTGCTGTTGGGTATTTCGACTAATGTCATCTCTGCTGGGTCCTGGGAGCCTCTCCCATCCCTGGCATCTGGGAATATCTAGTGGTTCCCCAAGTTCCCCAGCCCCCACTGCTACTTAAATCTATTCATTCTCCTGGTCCTCTGGACTTCTCTTCTGTCTCTTCCAATACCCGGTCCTACCCCTCCCTCTTTTCCATCCCTTTCCTTCTCCCACTTAGATCCCTCCCTCCCTCTGCCTCCTGTGATTATTTTGTTCCCCCTTCTAAGAGGGTCTGAAGTATCCACACTTTAGTCTTCCTTCTTCTCATGCTTTATATGGTCTTTCAGTTGTATCATGGGTATTCTGAGCTTTTGAACTAATAATCACATGTCAGTGAATACATACCATGCATGTCCTTTTGGGTCTGGGTTACCTCACTCAGGATATTTTTCTAGTTCCATCCAATTACATAAAAAGTTCGTGAAGTTATTGTTTTTGATAGCTGAGTATTATTACATTGTGTAAAATGTACCACATTTTCTCGATCTGTTCTTCCATTGAGGAACATCTGGGTTGTTTCCAGTTTCTGGCTATTATAAATAAAGCTGCTATGAACATGTGGAGCACATGTTCCTGTTACGTGTTTGAAGGATCTTTTGAGTATATGCCCAGGAGTGGTATGGCTGGGTCTTCATGTAGAGCTATACCCAATTTTCTGAGGGACCACCAGATTGATTTCCAGAGTGGTTTGCAATCCCACCAGTAATGGAAAAGTGTTCCTCTTTCTCTACATCCTGGCCAGCATCTGCTGACACCTGAGCTTTTGATCTTAGTCATTCTGATTGGTGAAAGGTGGAATGTTAGGGTCGTTTTGATTTACATTTCCCTGATGACTAAGGATGTTGAACATTTCTTTGGGTGTTTCTTGGCCATTCGAGATTTCTCAGTTGAGAATTGTTTAGCTCTGTACCCCAGTTTTTAATAGGGTTATTTGGTTCTCTGGAGTCTAATTTCATTGAGTTCTTTGTATATTTTGGATATTAGCCCTCTATGTAGAGTTGGTAAAGATCTTTTCCCAATCTGTAAGTTGCGGATTTGTCCTATTGACAGTGTCCTTTGCCTTACATAAGCTTTTCAGTTTCATGAGGTCCTTGTCAATTGTTGATCTTAGAGCCTGAGCCATTGGTGTTCTGTTCAGGAAAATTTCCCCTGTGCCAATGTATTCAAGGCTCTTTCCGACTTTCTCTTTTATTAGATTCAGCATGTCTGGTTTTATGTGGAGGTCCTTGGTCCACTTGGACTTGAACTTTGTACAAGGAGACAAAAATGGATCAACTTGCATTCTTCTACATGCAGACCACCAGTCAGACCAGCACCATTAGTTGAAAATGCTGTCTTTTTTTCCATTGGATGGTTTTAGCTTCTCTGTCAAAGATCAAGTAACTGCAGATGTGTGGGTTTATTTCTGGGTCTTCAACTCTATTCCACTGATCTTCCTGCCTGTCTCTGTACCAATACCATGCAGTTTTTATCACCATTGCTTTGTAGTACAGCTTGAGGTCAGGGATGGTGATTCCTCAAGAAGTTTGTTTATTGTTGAGAACTGCTTTTGATATCCTCCGGTTTTTGTTATTCCAGATGACATTGGGCACAGGCTGCTCATGTCTGTAATCTTAGTACTCAGGATACTAAACCAGGAGAAATGGCATGAGTTTGAGGCCAGCCTGAGCTGGACCAAGACTACATCCAAAATCAATAAATATAAATAAGCATAATTCTGATAATAAGATATAAAATGTCCTAATATGTTCTAATATGTCAATATTATCTAAATATTTAAATTTGTTATAAAAGGCATTTTATCCCAAATGAGGAAAATGAAGGCAGAAACAATAGCACTTGAGAAATCTTTTAAATATTATCTATAAATATTAAAAAGGTCTTTTAAAAAGATAATCTTTATGATTTATTTATAACAAAGCAAGATTGTAACATAGAAGCTTAAGGCAATACTTGGCAATCTTTGAAAGAGACTAGACTGGGCTCAGTATTTGGCAGGCAGAGGCATGAGGATCAAGGTCATCCTTCATTGTATATTTAGTTCAAGACCAGCTTGGGCTACATGAGACTGTCTCAAACAACAGGATGTCAGTCTCTATACCAAGATAGTGGGAGTGGAGAGCAATGAGGAACACTTCATTTTTCTTTTAGTTTTCACAGACAGACTTCACTGCTGCGTCTGCTGTGGTCTGTGTGCTCCTTCAGTGTGGACCTGCTGCCTCTTCTGTGGAGCAACAGCACTTACTATTGCCAGCAAGGAACAACCAATGAAACAGTCCAGACTGAGGACGATGATGATTAATTTGAAAAGTGGCGGCAAATGGTGCAGTCTAAGAAGCAAACACCTCTTAGTGAGTCAATGAGAGCCAATTGCAAATGGTAGACTTTGATGTTCAAGTAGAACAACTTGTGGTTTGATGGGACACCAATCAGTGGAATGGGCACAGCTGCACAGGTGGAAGTGGAAGGGGAGAGCTGTAATTGGTGTGTTCTGGCAGCAGACAGAAGGTGTCTACAAATAGGGGCCTGCTACTTAACTCATGAATTTTGTTACAGACCAAGAATACAATCTCAACTAGAAAGCAGAAATTTGGTTCCAACACATCCTACCTACTATAGTACAGATGTCTTTGTTCTTTCATTTCCCCATCCCACTTCTTTACTGTACAGAAATAACTCGTGTGAATACTACAGAGTTTTCCTTTTTGAACCAAACATCTTCTTATTTAAATAAAATTTTTGTATTTTTTAATTAGCACCTAAGATAATATTTGTCAAAATTTTAACGTTTCAGACAGGAAATCAGGAAATTTTAGAAGTCCCAAAAGCTCTAAAAACAAAAAGAATCTTTCTGACAGTTTTTAAAACAAGAGATTTATCTGATTCAATCTAACATTTAAGAATTAATGGCCAAATTATTTTCAATTGTTCTAAATAAGTAAAAAAAAAAATAGCTTTTATTACATATGTTAAGTATATATGCTTTTGAAAGCCTCAATCAAAAGAATTTATCTGGTTAAAATAACCTAGTTTTTCAATTGTACCTAACTCAGTTATCAGTTAAGTTTTGCTTTGTTTGCCAATTTAAGTAAATAAATTATAGTTAAGACATATGCAGACAAAATCACTGCTATTTGCCTAGGAAGGTACAGTGTTGGAATGGAGCAATGAAAATACAAAATATTTCTTTATAGCTAAGGACAAAATATTTATTCATTCATTTATTTAGAATAAAGGGCCATATTTAAGAAAATTATATACCATTTTTTTCTCATCCACTAAAGTGTATATTATTCCATCGATATAGCATCTAATTGTCCTATAGTTTTGCACTGGTAGCCTTAAAATTTACTCATTAATTATTCATCAAATACTTAAGGATCAGATGGACATGGTGACACATGCCATTACTTTCAGCATTCTCCAGGGCAAAAACAGGTGATCTTTGAGCTTGAGGCCAACCTGATCTACACAGTGAACAAACTCTGTCTCAAAAACAAAACAAATTAAGATAAAACAAAAAAAATTTATGGATCAGCCAAAGTTTGGATTAAGGCCAAATTCCCTATTTTACTTTTGTCATTTAACTGCAAAATCAAATACCAATTTAATTAGAAACCACTTCTAATTTATAACATTATGGTTTCAAAATAATACTTGATTATCACCCAAATTATCATAATATGAGAGTGGGCATGTTGGCTTGCCTGCTCTCCCAGTACTTTGGATGCTGAGGTGAGAGGGTCACCATGAATTTCAGGTCGGGTTAAACTATGCAGTTTTAGATTAGTCTGAACTACAAAGTAAGACTCTGACTCAAAACAAGAACAATAGTATCAGAACACTGTCCAGAAATAATTCTTACTCATTCCACCTAGAAAATGCATATATCCAATAAT
Organism: Mastomys natalensis; assembly: GCA_021653895.1. NCBI lineage: Eukaryota > Metazoa > Chordata > Mammalia > Rodentia > Muridae > Mastomys > Mastomys natalensis. Next base: position 419,078 of record JAJTUV010000418.1, on the reverse strand, counting down.
TGAATGCTTTGTTGTTTCATTTTAAGAAACAGAAGTATGTTCTGTCATTTATAACTCTTAAAAGGCCATCAAACATAAAATATATTTAGATATATTTTCATACCTACATATAAGTAATTCTCAATTACTGTCACCCTGCTAGAAATCTGGTCTCAATGAGATTACAGATGACAGAGGAATATTCACTGAAAATAACATTAACACAAATGCACCTTCTTTCACAGATCTTTCAGTCCACTGGAAACTAAAATATGCTTTAAAAAGAAAAACTGCAAAACCAAAAACCACTAGTACCTCTTCAAACACAGCAATATCACAGATACACCCAAGCAAACTGCTGGGGAAAAAACCTAATAATGTCCAAGTAAACCGAACTATCATAGTTTGCACAACTATACTCAAGTTTGCTTCTGTGATAAAGACAAGATACTGTATAATGTTATAGATATACAAAATTACTGAAAGGCAGTACTAACTGTGTTGATGGAGTAAAAAAATGATATTTGGAGGTGGAAAAGTGAGTGGTTACTGGCATAAAGTAACTAGGAAAATTTTAGGGCAATGGAAATGCTCTATATTTTATTTGGGTGATGTTGTATGTATAATTCTTAAAACTCACTATACTAAGTCCATGCAAGCCATCTTGTATTGGATCTAATCAAGTAGTAAAGTTGAGCAGGTTTTTACATTCTTTGGGAATTGGGGCTACATGCAATGGCTTTAAAAGGAGTTCATCTTTGGATTCTACATAGTGTTTAATCTAATATAAATCCCAAAGTAATTACTAGGTTATATGTTTTCTCCAATGACTAGATGCTCTTATTTAGTTCCATAAATATAGAAGAGGGGGAGGAAATGATATTTAAGATTTACCATATTGTTAATCAAAACAATAAAACATCAAAAGTCAACATGCCTCTTGTGAGACATCTGTGATACAAATACTCACTACTATATTTTTATCACCTGAAAGAAAAAAAAAAAATCAAACATAACAACTTGGTGATTTACAATAAAAAATATAAGACATTGGCACAGCACTAAACTCCGCACTTCCAGAATGAACGGCAAGAATAGCTTAAGAGTTCAAATAACTCAAAATGTTGATTTCTCAATTATTTTCCAATTTCCCACCCTCCTCCCAAAAGAAATTAACTTTGAAGAGTTTATTTGATTTAGCAATTTTGAAAGCAGAGGATTAAAAAGTGAAAATGGCGGTGCAGAAATTAGCAGAGGTGGCACTACCTGAAAGCTCATCAGAAAGGGGAGTGAGAACAATATCAGGCAAGAAGGGTTTGGAAGTATGGATCAGAACAGGAGCACTTTTAGCACTGCGAATATAGGCCGATGGCAGAGCACATTCACCAATGGATCGGCTTCTCATGGCTTTAAAGGAAAAGAAAGAAGTGGGGAAGGAAAAAAGAAGAGTGACTATAATGAAAGGCTGTGTCACAGAAAAAGCAGCAACAGAGAAAACTAAAAGACTCAAAGGAAGGAAACTTTAAATTAAAACACTTCAGCACAGCAAATGCTGGCAAGCTGTAAGAAAAGACCACAACACGCATTCTGAACGTAACTCTTTTGGTGTAAAGCAGGGAATGCCTATTATTAGCAATTACAATGGAACAGCATTAAAAAAACAGCAGACACTTTAGCACATTTTCAAAAACAAAAAACCAAGAAATGAGAAATTTATCAAGTAGAAACCTTGAGAAATACTCAATATCATTAGTCCAAAGCAATTCCAGTACCATATTTGGTCATTTCTCTGAGCAATTCTTAAGAAATTTGACTAATAAATCATTTCTATTTTCATATTTCTACCCAAATAAAACTTCCTAATTAGCAACAGATCCTTTTATGAAACTTTGTCACAATTTACTCTTGTGTTTAGTAGTTGTTTCAGGAGAGAAAGCACTTAAACAAGTATCTCACATTTATCCTAAAGGATAGTGGTGCAACTTTAAAGTCCTAACTGGAAACATTTATAGAAAACAGACTTTACAACTAACAAGCATTAAGAATCATGTTCATAAAAAAAAAAAAAAAAAAAAAAAAAAAAAAAAAAAAAAAACTTTAAAAAAAACGCCAGGCAGTGGTGGTGCACGCCTTTAATCCAGCACTTGGGAGGCAGAGGCAGGTGGATTTCTGAGTTCGAGGCCAGCCTGGTCTACATAACATCCTGTCTTTAAAAACAAAAACAAGTACACAACACTAAGAACAACAACAAACACAAAATCAGGTTCTTAAGAAAAATATCTGAGTTCATTCAAATCATAAACATAAAAATTTCAAAGTATCTTTTTAAATACAAAAATTCTGGGCTTCTTTCCAAATCTTGCATATTCTGTTAAATTTTATAATTTCCTAAGAGTCACTAGATCACAGAGATAGAAAATTTTGTAGTTTATGTAGTAATAATTAGTGACTTAAACTTCCTAATAATTTTAGCTTCAGTTTAGAGAATACTGAGTAAATGAATTTATAGGTACTGCTATATAAGAACACAATGCTTAAACTATATTGCATAATACTATGTAAATAATAGAGGCAAAAGAAAGGAAGGAAGGAAGAAAGACAGACAGATAGAAAGATAGACAGACCTCTTGACTTCAGGGCTTTCACACTTTCCTGTAACCAGAAGGTATTTCCTATAGACCCCTGACATGTTCTCTCGATTACTCAAATCTCTGTTCGTAAATCAAATGTCTTGATCTAAAAGTCTTATTCTCTACTTCTGCTATTTACTAATGCTGAAGTTTTCTTTGTAATGTACTAGCATCTGTTAATGTTTACTGGATTTGTAAGCTCAACATTCAAACTCTAAGTGCCAGTGATTTTAAAGTTTTAAAAATCTGGTTTGCTTTATCACTTCCCAATCTTTTAACTAAGATCAAGTACTTGTTCTTAACTATATCCTTAATGTTTACAACAGTGCTTCAATACTAAATATTTAACTTTTTTCCATTCAAATATGTAAAATCAACTGTGGCTAATCCACATTCAGTTAAGCAAAGCACATGGCAATGTGCTCCAGGCCTCTATGTATATAAAGGGTCTTCAGAAGATGTACAGGAAACTGCTAAGAGGGTCTGCCGCAAGTGAAGTAAACTGAGGGGACTGGGAGGAGGAGGACAGGAGGGCTTAACAGAATGCATGTTCTCTTTCAGACTCAAATTTTAAGCATATTCATTCACCTTGAAAAATATAAACAAGTAATTTTAAAAATTAAGAAATTCACCAGTCATGGTAGTTCCCATTAGTAATCCTAGTGCTCAAGGAGCTATGACAAAATCCTCTCAAGTTCAAGGTCAGGGAGTTTCAAGGCAGCCCAGGGTTCACTGTAATACCCTGTCTCACTGACAAGCAAGATCTAACACTATTTTAACTTGAATTTTTAAAGAATTTTCTAACTTTACACATGTATCTTTCTTAGCAAAACTTTTAATGCCTTAGTTTTTGTTTGGTGGACATGAAACCTGAAATGACATCAAGCAACTGTTTCAGGCGGGAGAAGTACTACCACTGCCACTAAACAAATGAAGCACTAGGTTTTAACCCAGAGAGGGAGACAGTGAGATACTCAAGCATCACAACCTCAATTCAATCCTGGGACCTACCTGTTGCAAACAGAACCAACTTCAACACGTTGTCCTCAGGCCTGTATATACGTAAGGTGGGAACACATGTACGTGCATGCACACACCATAGTTAAAAAGTAAAGCCGGAGGCTGGAGAGATGGCTCAGTGGTTAAGAGCACTGACTGCTCTTCCAGAGGTCATGAGTTCAATTCCCAGCAACCACATGGTGGCTCACAACCATGTGTAACAGGATCTGACACCTTCTTCTGGTGTGTGTCTGAACAAAGAACGTAGGGCATAAGCCCTCCTTATATTTCTTTCCAGTACTATACTCTTTACTAGTTCAGCCAAATTCCATGGCTGGTAGAGGAAAATAAGAGTTGCCAGGTCTTTAGTATGCTGAGCTGGCTCAAGCCGCCAAGTGCTCCACACCCCTAGAGATTTCTTCTTGACCTCAGCTGCCTGCCAGCAGAGGGTATGAGTTAATTTCCTGCTGTCCTATTGGAAGTTCCTAGGGCCAATAAGACTATGTAACTGTAATACTGAAAGTTTGCTATGATCTCAATGTTTGTGAATATTTTTATTTAATAAAATGTGTACCAGCTCATGCTTGAGTTCTGCATTTTGAATCCAAGTTCTACTTTTTGAATTCTATAAAATGACAATTTGGAAACAAAAAAAAATCTATAACAAACTACATAAACACAAGAGTGCATATATTAAAGGAACAAAGGCTTATAAGCATGCTATTGGGCGATAAGGATTACTGAGGGAGGGGAGGAAGTTCTCTATAGAAGATTCTCATCTCCCCAGAGAAAGCAAAATATACACTGATGGCATCTCTCCATATTGCTCTATCTAATTCCCACGGTCTTAAACTACATACCAACAGTTTTTTGCCGTACTATACTCCTGGCTTTCTCAGTTCCTGGGGAGCCAGTGGTCGTTGCACTTCTCTGTCTCATCGGTGCCTGGCCAGGCTGATCGCGACTCCATCCTCTAGAAAATGACTTGTCAACTGAAACTTTCTGAAATTCATGTCCAACTCCTAGAAATATAATATTAGTATGTAGTATATTGATAATCTGATGGTTACCTTTAAATTACCAGGAATATGTCATTGTGGGTTCTAAGGCTTCCTCACAGTGCATTATAAAGTAACTATAAGGATTTCTTGAGTTTTGTTTTAGGTAAAAACTATATTCAAAACTTAGGAAGACTTAAAATTACGTTATATTACCAATAATAACCCATTATAATTCTCTACTGTCTAAAGGTAAGGACCAAGGTGAACGGAAGTCATCTTCCAGTGATAGTTTCTAATTGCTAATGACCAATAATAGCCACAAGAAACAAATTATGCAGAAAAGGTAATGGTGGGCATAAACTTAAGTACCAAGGACAAACAGGTAAATATGAAATAGGATTTAAATGTAATTCCTAGCTAGAAATTTATTCTTAAAATGCAAAATACTATACAAAGCACATGATAATGATATAATAATTATGCTACTGCTTCACCTCAATTTAACATTATGCAAATATTACTTCACACTTAAGAGAATGTTTACTTGTAGTTTAAACTAATAAAATGCTTTCAAGAGAATTTTCCAAGTAATTCTTTATGATATATTTAAAAATAGAATAAAATTAAGTCATCCTTTCAGTTATACCTAAAAACTATTTATACTAAAAAGTAAATATATTTTTTAAATTTTGACTTGGGTTAATCATTTAAAATAAAAGTTAAGATTCTATATTGTCTAATTAAATATAAGACTGACCATAATATATACAGAGAACATTCTTTATATCTTACAAAATTGTTATAGATCCTAAAATAATAGTGTATTTCTTTTTTTGTGTTGTTGGAAATTTTAAACCTCCAGAAAAATGAAAGGAGATTAAAAAAGATGACTTGCTCCAGCACTCTTCCTGGCCTGGGTTCTCCAACTCAATTATTTAAACAAATTCCTATGGCGAATCTTTGAACAACTCTTACCTTTCCCTTTGTGCTTTTTTTGTTTCTGTTCACTGAGCTTATCCAATGGCAAATCACTGAGATCCAAACTATATAAATTCCTAGCTAACACTTTAGTTAGTGTCTCCATGGTCAGTGACCACTCCGTGGCCAATTCTTCCCAATAGGTCAACGATGACAATACTGAAAGTAAGTCATCCCAGAGTTCTCGAGAAATGTATACATTTAGATTTGCTTTGATCCAGGCAACAATGAGAGTCTAAAAAGACAAATATTCAGAAATAATAATTAGATTTATTTGGTGTGTGACTTCAAAATCAAGTATTCAATTATTTTTATCTAAAAAGCAGAAAAAAATTTATCATATAATATCCATTATTACATGTTGTAAAAGTACCTTATGCAATTATTGCTACCTGAAAAGAATGTCAGCTAAGTGACTACTGTTCCTAGTACTGGAGGAGACAGACTGAACAGGAACCTTAGTGCATAACCTTCATCCTGCATTGCATTACTTACTGCTAAGTAAGAGCTCTGTAAAGAGATGTTTCCATATTATTCAGTTGAAATTGAGTTCTTAAATGAAAAACTTCAGAATACACTGCCAAATTAAAGATGGAAATGACTATACCCTTTGGAAGTTTGTTTCACCACTATAAAAGGAGGAGGCAGTCCTAGAGAAGTACTTAATGAAATAGTCTTGAAAAAATATGTAAATTAACCTAAAGGTTAAAATTAAATTTCATTCTAGAGAGATAGCTCAGCAGTTAAGAGAGACTGCTCTTCCAGAGATCCTAAGTTCAATTCCCAGCAACCACATGGTAGCTCACAGCCATCTGTAATGGGATCCGATGCCCTCTGCTGGTGCGTCTGAGGACAGCTACAGTGTACTCACATACATAAAATAAATAAATCATTTTAAACATACAACGGCAACTGAGAGCATTTGTAATAAATCCAATAGCAGTATCAAAAGTTTACTTGTAAGAGGGCAGAAAGTACTGATTACCTAGTACTCTGAGGTTTTGTGGACTGCTACTAAATATATACTGTTGTTGAAGAAATAAGTCAAAAATAAGTTTTTAAAACTTTTAACTTCATGAGTTTTGCTAGGAAATTATAAATTCACACATGAAATGTAAAGATAAAATTGAAGTGACTAGTAATCTTTCATCCTACCTCTAAATGTTCAAACTACAAAAAAAGTTATTTTGCACAACAAACTAAATTTTATCTTTCTGTAGCTCCCATCATTGGGTTAGCAATGAAAACTGGGAATTTTCTGTTTAGATAATACATGTTTCTGTTTTAAAAGTTAACTTAGCGTCAGCAGAGCTTTTTTAGGTGAGAGATTAGGAACTGCAAAAGGCCAATGTGAACAGTTACACTTATGGCCAAGGATATGAAATAGCCTTTATCTGTGACATTAAGAATCATCCTAACTGGGGGGCTGGAGAGATAGCTCAGTGCTTAAGAGCACTAACTGCTCTTCCAGAGGTCTTGAGCTCAATTCCCAGGAACCACATGGTGGCTCACAATCATCTGTAATGGGATCCAATGCCTTCTTCTGGTGTGTCTGAAGACAGCTACAGTGTACTCATACACATAAAATAAATAATAAATATTAATTAAAAGTCATTAAAAAAAATCATCCTAACTATACAATTTCATTTAATGTGTCAGCATAAAAACATTTCCTATTTCAGAGTTTATAGTAAGTTTAAAGTCAGCACATAACCTTTATGTTGAAATAATATGTAATTTCTGTATGATCAAAAATACCAGAGACACTTAAATTCTAGAAGGGAGAACAATAAAGTCTATGGGGCAGCTTGGTTATGTACTATATTTTAATTACTATGGAACAAACTGAAATGTTTTTCCTAATAATCCCAGAGACTCAGAAACTGATAAAAACACTCGGGCATTATTCCTAGAGTTCTCTGTCAGCTTTCCGACCCACAAGCACGCCACGCTAGAGGTAGAATAAGCACCCTTCATTACAATATTTTTCTTCCATTAGGTTGTGAATTGTGTGTAAGGGTATTTAGATGAGTGACTTTTAATTTAGCTTTATAAAAGATCCTTTAACATGAACTGGCTTGTGATTAAAGCATTTTTTACTTTAACAAAGCTGAGCTTTAGTGTATCTTTAAAAATCAAACACATCTATCCATCTATTTATGTTTATTGCCTGGAAAAGTGGTCCTGCAAGTCGACCTGCCAGGGTCATGTTTTTTTTCCCCTGGAACTGCAGAAAAGCTTGTGATGACATCTTCAGTACAGACTCCGTGACTCTGAGCAACACGAGTAGCATCTGCTCCCTTAAAGAAAGAAGATCTGTTAATGTTTCCTTTTTGCTTTGGGTTAATGATCAATTTTCATATTATTTTGCTGTAAAGATAACATTATTGTTGGGATAACTTGAATACTCAATCTTTGAAAGACTATTGAGTGTTTAGAATTCTTTAAATATTAAAATTAATAATTGAAGTTTGTAAGCACAATACCTTCAGGTACAAATTGTTTTATGTTTTTAATAATGACATTCAGGAAAAAAGAAAAGGTAAAGACATTGCTTCTCCTCCTCCCACCCTCCTATTTTTTTCTTAAGACAGAGTCTCATGAAGCCTAACCTGGCCTTCTTACGTAGCCAAGAATGACCTTCAACTCCTGATCCCCAATTCCATCTCTCTAGTTCTAGGATTACAGAAGCCTGCCGCCATGTCCTTTCTCCTCTCTTTGGTTTCAGTGATAAAAAAATTACTCACATGTAATTTATGTAAATATGCATTTATGTATAAATATATGTGTATATGTGTATTGTATATCTATGTGAATATATTCTATGTGTGTCAAGACACCTGAAGAAGTCAGAATCACATCCCCGGGAGCTGGAGTTACCAGCAGTTGTAGGCTGCCCAATATGGGTGCTGGGAAATGAACTCAGATCTGCTGGAAGGGCATAAAGTGCTCTTAACTGCTGAGCCGTCTCTCTAGCTCCATTTGACAATTTTAAAATCTTTTGTTCTGTATGTGTATCAGAAACAGAACCAAGTCTAACACTGTCCTACCTTAACGTTCTCCTAGATGCTTCCTAACAGAATAAAACCACACCTGATATTTGAAGAACAAATTACCAACTGACCAATAAATGAGACTAATAGCTAGGCACAGTGGAATGCACCTGCAGTCTTTGGGTCACTGAGGCAGGGGGTGGTACATTTGGGACCAGCCTGAGATACCTAGTAAGACCTTGTCTCCCCTCTTCCCCCCCCCCCAAAAAAAAGAAAGGAAAAAAAAGAAACAAAAAATGAAAGGGAAAAAAAAAGAAAAAAAAAGGAAATTAGGTAGTCTAGAGGCAAGCCAGAGATCAGTTCCTACAATCTCCTCCTTGAAGGCCGCTCTGCAGTCCCTGTCTAGGCACAGCATTAAGGACGGTCGCTGTGGGAAATAGGGATAAAACAGTAGTATGTCCCAGTTCTAGATGCTATTTGGGTGAAGAAGTGAACACAGAAAAAAATAAAAATGACCACTCAGATTAAAATCAATCTATCTATCTATCTATCTATCTATCTATCTATCTATCTATCTATCTATCTATCTATCTTGAGAGGTGGAGATACAGCTCAGCAGTTAAGAGCACTGGCTGCTCTTCTAGAGGATCTAGGTTCAATTCCCAGTACCCACATGGTGGCTCACAACTGTCTATAACTCCAGTTCCAGGTGATCTGACACTCTCTCACATATAATTGTAGGCAAAACACCAATGTAGATGTAATAAAATAAATAAATCATTTAAAAAATATATCCTGAGGCTAGACGTACAGCTCAGTAGCAGAGCACTTGCCTATAGTGTGTGAGGTAATCTCCAATACGATTGAAAACCAAAAAAAATAAAAAAATAAAAAAATAAAACATACACATATAGAAAAGATTTAATAACTGTCAGATGTGGTTAGAGAGACGGCTCAGCGGTTAAGAGCACTTTCTGCCCTTCCAGCAGATCTGAGTTCATTTCCCAGCACAACAGAAACATAATAATTATTCACAGAATAAGAATCTTAAGTATCATACTTACCTTGGGCTTCTAGCTTAGCTGAATGAAATGAAAGTATAACTACATGACACAGTTTGTAAATCTCATCTTATTAAACTCTAACTCACTCATTTATCAGGTGACTTATAATTTGCAATACAAAAAGAATAACTTTAATCAATACAGAAAAAAATCTCATAAAGTCAGTGTAAATATGTGGGTGATGCCTTGGGTGCTAGGCCTTCAGCTTTAAAGGAACTTAAAAGAATCATGAGGGCTGAAGAGAGAATTCAGCAGTTGAGAACATGGGCTGCTCTTCCAGAGGACCCTGATTCAATACCCAGTATCCACAGGGCAACTCACATCTGCCTGTAACTCCAGTCTAAGGAGATCCCGTATCTTCTTCTGGCCTCTGCCAGCACCAGGCATGCATGTGGTATATAGACATACATGCAGGTAAAATATTCATATACATAAGAATAAAATTTATATGTTTTCAATTAAAAATATGGAATAAATTCTAAAAATATGTTTCATGGCAAGAATCCTGGCTTATCACTGATTCAAAACTTATAGAAAGAAAAATAACCAAAAAAAAAAAAAAAAAAAACCACCAAAAAAACAGGAACACTTCAGTTTCATATGATTTTCTGAGAGAGTATAGATGTATGTAGCCCAGGTGAACCTCAAATTTGCAATCCTCCTGCCTCTGCTTCCCAAGTGCTGTATTACTAATGTATACACCTTTTTTAAACAAGAAAGGCCATAATTCAGAATCTGCTTACCATTTATCACAGGTTGGATAAACAAAGACCAGTCACTTCTAGTAAAGGATATTTTTGTAAAAAGCTAGAGGGTTAAGAGGTGGTCTAGCATCTAAGAGCACGTCCTGCTCTTGCAGGGGAGCAGGTAACTCCAATTATCTACTGTGCCTACTGTAGCTCCAATTCCAGGGATCTTGAGAGGGAGGTCCTTTTCTGGCCTCCAAAGAAACTAGTACTTAGTGCATAGTATAGGTATATACATGGAGGCAAAAACCACATACACATATATATCTTTAAAACCATTTCCTCCTAATTAGCAAAATATAAATTAAGCACATCCTTTAACCAAGTATTCCCGCTTTTGTTGTTCTTTTTGATTTTTAAGTTTTTTGTTTGTTTGTATTTTGCTGTTGTTGTTTTGTTCTTTCCTTTGTTTCTCTTTCTTTTTTTTTTTAAATCAGTACATGTAAGCATGTTCATTGTCCTCTACTACCTCCACCCTAAAGTTAAAAATATATATATATATGTGTGTGTATACACACACACACGCACACAAACACACCCCTAATAATTGATATTGATTAGGTTAGTTCTAGGCTTGAATTCCCAGCTACTAAGGAGGCTGGGGCAGGAAATAAATTTAAGGCCCCTCTGAGCTACAAAGCAAGATCCAGGCCAGGACAGACAACTTAAAAAGACCTTGTCTCAAGATCAGTAAATTGTGGTAGCTTACAATTGTAATGCCAGCATTCAGGAGGCTGCAGGAGGAGAGTTTAGAGCTCCAGGCCACAGCCTGGAGAGAAGGCTCAGAGAGGTTCTAGCAGTGCATGATGGCTCAAGCCTATTTATAATGAGATCTGGTGGTACCCTCTTCTGGCCTGCACACATACATGAGGTACAGAATCCTATATTCATACATACATATACACACAGACAAACGTGGTACAGAAGACTATATAAATAAATAAGTCTTCAAAAAAATTCCAGGCCAGCTTGGGCTACATAGATAGAAAGACCATTTCTGAAAATCAAGTAAACAAACAATAAAAACAAACAAACAACACCAAAGTGAACAAAAATGACAGACTAAAAGGACCCAAGGAGCATATAGCTATTCCTTGAGGTTTGGTCAGTTGCTATGTACTGTAATGCTAAGTGCAAGCCCCCAAGATCTGGTTGCCCCAAAGACCAGAGAGTCCCCATAGACCCAAGTGATGTATGTGAGCTTGCCTCCAAGTTATTTCTGATTGGTAAATAAAGATGCTGACAGCCAATAGCTGGACGGAAGAGACATAGGCGAGCTTTACTGTTCCCGGCTTAGTATGGGGGAGAAGCACAAGGGCAAACAGCAAGTGACTGGAGGAAACGGTTAGATGAGCTATGCAGTAATGGCCATGTGGGATGGCTCACTGGAGTTATGAGCAGCCCAGAGGAAACATGGCAAAGTACACACTGGGATTACTGGCTGAGAAATAGACAGACGAGCATAGAGAATAGATACTTGCCCAGCTCTTGCGCTGATTAATGCTTATAGTAAATAATAAAAGTTGTGTGTCTTTTATCTGGGAACTGAATGGTCAAAGGTGGGGTAGAAACTCCAGATTGGGATTAAACATTTCTACAACAGCTATTTATTAATTGTGTGTCAGAGACCTTCTCAGTATATGCAAGGCCATGGTTAAATACTTAATAATGAAAAAATACAGTAAAATTATTCCTCACATGCTATATTATGCAGTTACATGTGTGATTTAATCAATCAAATACTTACAAAAGGATAAACAACTCAAGAGAATGGGCTATACTTCTACCTTATAAATATACTTATACCTTTCGTTTGTGTTTTTAATTTCATTATAACCATGAATAATTCTAACACAAACTACAGAACTGCTCGCCCTCAAAGGTCTATGTTTTAATTTACCAAGTATATAAAGTATATATTATACCAAGTAAAGTAAGCAATACAAAATTAAGACAACTTTTATTATTCTTGGTGGTTCAGTTATTCAGTTATTATTTAGGCTCCAATTCAACAGCCATTAATACAAATAATTTAGGAATAGAGACGATTTTGAGAAGAACTATAAAGGAATACCCATTTAGTACAAAAGGAAATAAGGAAAAACATATAGAAAGGAAATGTAGAAAGAGTAAGGAGGAAGCTTAATCTTCTACTCAAAGATCTATTAGTAGCTTGTGTTAAAATAATACATGGTTATAATCAAATTAAAAAACAAAAAATTTTAAGTTATAAGTATAAGCCATTCTCTTGATGTGTTTGTCCTTTTGTAAACATCTGACTTATTAAATCACACATGTAATGGCATAACAATATAGTTTTGGTGACCACAGAAAAAGATGGCAGATATTTTAAAGCAAAATTCAGAATATGCTCAGGAAAAAGGAAGTTGGCAATGCTGAGATGCCACAGGGTAAAGGTAAAGAGGCCAAAAGTGGACAGAGAAAAGCAGGAACAGGCCTGACAGCAAGGCCTGTGGTGGCCACAGGAAAGAAACAGACTTTAAAAGTGCAGTCAGTCATCTAGTAACATCTTCAATCATCCACACAAGTAAAAATTAATTTCTCTCTCTATATATTCATTACTGGGAGAAAAGGTGACAATTATGCACACTTTAGACATTCTGAGGGGTCTTACAGAAGTTTGATCAAGGATGTTTGAAATAAAATGAGATAGTCTACTATAAGCATGATTACTATATAAAACATTTATATTTATTCAATAATAGCAGCACTGTAACACACCCTATTCATAGATACCATTCATTGAAAATTACTATACTTATGCAGAGAATAATAACCAAAAAGATGTAGAATTGTTACCAGGTCTTTTTGTCCATTGATACTTGCACAACCATGTATCGATAAATGTTAAGAATACGTTTACACATATCTGTGTGCTCATCCAGAAGATTTTTTATTTCATTTGCAGGTTCAAGAAGAAATATGTTTGATGAGTTTATAATGAACACCTATAATAGGAGAAATCATTAATTATTCATAACAACATTTCAATGGTAAATGTTTTTCTTTGGGACAGGATTTTACTCTGTAGCCCTGGCTGGCCTGAAATCCACTATGTTACCAGGAGGATAAGTTGGACTCTGTTGCAATTCTGTTGCTGTTGCCTCTCAAGTGCTAAGACTATAAGCATGAGCCACTGTATTAGGCTCAATGGTAAATTTCTTATTTACTAATGGAACAAAAAACAAAAAAACCTTGCCTGCCATGTTCATGCCTGTAATCCCAGAAATCAGAAGGCTAGCAAAGGAGCGAGGCTCCAAGTGTGAGGCTACCCTAAAATAAAGAATGAGACTCTTTCTGTGTATATGTATATTCCTCTCTCTCTCTCTCTGTCTCTCTCTCTCTCTGTCTCTCTCTCCTCTCTCTCTCTCTCTCTCTCTCTCTCTCTTCGCTCACTTGCACGCACGCACACGCACACACAGAGTAAGACAGAGACAGAAAGAGATAAACACTGATCACTGGGTGATCAGGAGTACATTTAAAATCACCATGGATTAGTTAATACTCATATTTCTACTACTATTTAGAATCTGATATTTAAGGTCGCTAACACTCAAACACTTTTATATACGGTTCCATATATAAAAACAGCATTTCTAAGGTAAGAACTTTCCAAGCATAACCATGGACAACAGAAAGTACAAAAAGCTTACAGTAAAGGATAACAATTAAATCAGGAAAACATTTCTTTAAGTTGTAGAGTTTATTTATTTTTATCTGTGTCCATCTGTTCTTATAATAACTGCTACATAAATGTAATTTATGAGAATTCATTAGTGTATATCATTAAACTTTCTCACTCACTGTAAGTGTTGATTCCCTTCTGAATGCTGCTATAAAGACAATTATAGTGCAGCAGCTATCAACAACACTTTGTTTTCCTTCATTTCTGTTCTGTTTTGTTTTACTTTTTAGATAGGATCTTATATAGATAAGGCTGGACTCAAATTTACCATGTACCCAAGGCTAATCTCAGACAAACTAGAAGATTTGAACATTCCATCTATAAATTCTGTCCATTTATCATTTCTATTCACATCTGCTCTCTTCTAGAAGTACTATACTGCCACATGCAATGTACAGTCATTTGGGAAAAAAAAAAAAAAAACGTAAGAGTGAAAAGAGCAGACTCTGGAAGCCTAGCAGGCATAAACCAACAGCAAGAGAGAGGAATAGGTAAGCATTAGGAATAAAATGAAAACGAAATGAGGTAGAGCGGATTATTTTTAAAAGGGTAATTCAGTGAATTACTGCTGACAATAAGTTTAACTGAAATGGAATGTGGTAGTTTGAATTAAAACGGCCCCTTTAGGTCCACAGGGAGTGGTACCAATAGGAGGCATAGTCTTGTTGGAGGATGTGTCACTATCTTTTCTCAATGCCTGCAGATCCAGATGTAGAACTCTCAGCTCCTTCTCCAGCACCATGTCTGACTGCACACTGCCAGGTTTCCCACCAGGATGAACTAACTAAACCTCTGACACTGTAAGCCAGCCTCAAATGTCTTCCTTTGTAAGAGTTGCTGTGGTCGTGGTGTCTGTTCACAGCAATAGAAACCCTAAGACAAAAACTGGCACCAGGGACTTTGGATACTGACCATGATTTTGTTTGAAGGAATGTGGACTTAGGGACTTTGGATGGGAAAAGCAATTGAATGCTTTAAGCACAGCTTAATGGGCCATACTAATAGGAACGTAGAAAACAATGGTACTGCAGGTAATTTGAACTGTTGGGGACCAGCTCAAGAGATTTCAGAAGAATGTTAGTATGTGGTCTAGAGATTGCTCTTCTGATATTTTGGTAAGGAATGTAGGTGCTTTCTGCCTTTGTCCAGAAAATCTGTCTGGTACTAAATTGAAGAGTTTAGGATTAGCTGCATTGGCAGAGAAAATTTCAAAAAGCTTAGTATTGACTCTGTTGTGTAGTTATTAGTGTTTATTCTTATAAAAATCTATAATGAAAAGGAACAATCTGAGCAAGAAAAAAATACAAAATGTACATTTCAAGGAGAAAAGGGTACCAGGAAGAAGAATGGAGCTAACTCCAGTGTTTAAGGAGATAAACACATTAAAGAAAACCTTGATGTTAAATGGAATAAAGGGAGTGGTGACCTCAGGACAAGATCCCAGCCAGCTAAACTTCCAACTTGTGAAAAAGAATTTGAAAAAAGCTTAGAGCTAGTATAATGGTGTAGACTTTTAATCCCAGCCCTACAGAAGTAGGCAGATCTCTGAGTTTGAGGCCAGCCTGGTCTACAAAGTGAGTCCAAGACAGCCATGCTTAGGCAATGAAGGAAACCATCAAAACCAGAAAGATGGTGAAGACATATTGTAGGCCCAGCAAACAGTAGAATTTAGCAGCTTTGGTCATGTGGCTCTGGTTTTAGAGTCAAGGACAGAAGAAAAGGATTACGGAATCTCCCCCCCACAGCTAAGGAATGCTGCTGAGGCCAGTTATGGGTCAGGGCGTCCCTGCGTGGAACCCCAGGGAAGCCACTGTGTGAAGCTAGGAAGGTGAGACCTGGATCCCTTGTAGACTCCAAGACTGTTAGGAGATGCCGAGGAGAGCTGCTAACAGGAAGAGGGACAGCCAACAAGAGAAGAGTGCTGCAGTCAACAGAGCTGAAAGGAGTTGGAGATCTGAAGAGTGCTTTGACATTAGATAGAAATTCAGAATTTCAAGTTTGCCCAGCTGGTTTTCAGTCTTGCTTTGGTCCAGTATTTTCTCACTATGTTCCTTTTCTACCCTTTTGGAATGATAATGTATATACTGGGCCATTATATGTTGGAAATATGTGATCTGCTTTTTGATTTTGATTTTTACAGGAAATTACAGTTAAGAGATTGCATAAATCTCATAAGAGACTTTGAACTTTGGATTTTTAAAAAGTGTTGATACTGTGATGGGGACTTTTGAAGCTGGACTAAATGCATTTTGCATTATGATATGGCTACACCCCTGTGGGCGCTATGGAATAAAATATGGTGGATTAAATAAAATGGTTCCTATAGGTCCACAGGAAATGGCATTAGGAGGTGTGGCCTTGTTGG
This sequence comes from Mastomys natalensis, assembly GCA_021653895.1. Taxonomy (NCBI): domain Eukaryota; kingdom Metazoa; phylum Chordata; class Mammalia; order Rodentia; family Muridae; genus Mastomys; species Mastomys natalensis. Next base: position 402,617 of record JAJTUV010000418.1, on the reverse strand, counting down.
AGTAGGCATGGTATTTTAGGAGGAAGTGTACCTCTTCTTTTCTGCTGTCTAGGGATCGAGATGTAGAGCTCTCAGCTCCTTCTCCCCACTGTGTCTTCATGCCGCTATGCTTCCCGCCAGGATGAGAATGGACTAAACCTCTGAAACCGTAAGCCAGCCCCAGTCCAATGCTTCCTTTATAAAAGTTGCCATGGCCACGCTGTCTCTTCACAGCAACAGAAACCCTAACTAAGATATAGACTATTTTAGAAAAAAAACACAAGTTGCCAAAACTGACTTAAGAAAATTTAAAGGATGCATATATGACGAGCACGAAAGAAACTGAGCTAGCAATACAGGCCTCTCTGATCCATCCCCAAACTGCAAACAGGTCTAGAAAACTAGCTCTGAGCAGTCTTGCTCCACCTTCATGGGAGATGATCCTTATCTTTGTTCAGAGGCAAAGAAGGAACAAAACCACCCAATTTACTAAATAAAAACATAATGTTGTTAGTAAAAACTACATTTTAAAGAACTAAATAAAAAGCTAATATCCTTTGTGGACATAACGGATTAAAAGCTTAAAATATTAACAATCCAAACAAAACAAAATACATTATTGTACCATGAAGTAGAGTTTACTCCAGAAATGTAGAATGTCTTAATGTAGAAAAATCTAGTACTATAACTTCTATCAATAAATTAAAATAGAAAATAAAAGTATCTTTTTTTCAATATACACAGAAAAAGAATTTGGTATTTAATTTATTACTTAAAAAAGCTAAACTAAGAAAAAACAGAAAATACCATAATCTAAAACCACGCATTTACAAAAAGTTTAACAAATGTATGTACACAGCAAGAGCACTTGAGAAGTACCAGCAGAAGACAAGAATAAACGGTGAGCTCTTTCCTGAAGGCAGAGGCACGAGCCTGAAAGAGCACCAATGAGCGTATAAAAGGTTTGGAGGGAGGAAAGGGAAATGGGAAATGATGTAACTACATTATAATCTCAAACAACAACAAAAAAAAAAACCCACCACTTTTTTAAAGATAAGAACAAAGGTGCTTCCCATCACCTCAATGTCCTGGGAGTCCAATAAGCACAAAAGGAATGGGAGTAAAAACTGAGTTATGTAGCAGTCTGAGAGAAATATTCAGACGAGTAAAAGCAAGCAAGTTCAAAGGTCATATAAGGTAAGAGCTTGCCTTGTATGTTTGAGGGATAATAAGTATAGAATGAAGTGAGTCAGAGGGAAAGCAATGGGAGATTTTATTTAAAAGAAGAGAAAGAAAGAAAAAAGCCAAGGCATGAAGAACAGAATTCTTCCCATCATCATCCCACTATCAAGCACAGTTTTTAAAAAAGAATAGGAAGAAAGGATGAATATATATAACAAATCCAGGCTGGAGAGATGGCTCAGTGGTTAAGAGCACTGACTGCTCTTCCAGAGAGCCTGAGTTCAATTCCCAGCAACCACATAGTGGCTCACACCCATCTATGGCTTAACTTTAACATCCTTATTTTTGCAATTCCCCTGTCCCAGGGTGTGCAGCGCTCTCAAGAGCAATGATGCAAAGCCTGTAACCATAACAGAGAACTGATCCTGAAAAGGCACAAGAAGGAGCTCAACAGAGCAGCACATGCTCTGACTTACATGCACAGAACCCTGCTGCCCAACACTGAGAACATGTTAGGGGTTAAGAGAAAAAACAGACTAGGAGTTTGGTGTGAAGGTTTAGTGTGAAGGCTTGAGTACTAAGCTGTAGGAGAGTCTATAGATTCTCAAGATAGAGCCAAGGAATTCACAATATACATGAAAGACAAGAAACAATATACCTGGGAAATTAGAAAACAGAGAAGCCATGAAATGACACAAAGAACCCTGGTCTATATACAGAGACTCTGCCTCCAAAAACTAAAACCAAACAAACAAATGAAAGACTTAATTTTAGATTTAAGATAGAGGTTAAAAGTACCTTTGACAAGGAAACAGAACAGAAAACAGCACAGCTTAATGGCAGGAGGCTGAAGTAGCATGTCTGTGGCCTGGGAGTCTGTCTCAAGCACCATAAACAGAAAAGCAGAGAAGGAAGGAGAAGAAAAAGGAGAAAAGAATTGTAGGAAACTCCTGCATATCCTTTAAAGGATTGGCAGTCATAGAATGGTAGAAAGGCATACTGCAGCACACAGCAATTCAGATGGGACATACAGATGGAGACTCAGAAGGGTTTGCAAATTCCTTCTTCTGTCCATCCCCCCATGACATGAGTTATCAGACTGTAATTTTTCCACTGTCTACAAAGGATGTGAAATGCCTTTACAACTTTTGAGGCCAGTGCCATGGTTTAGACAGTAAAAGCCCTTGATGTCAAGCCTGATGACTTAAGTAGGAGAGAAAACACAAGTTGTCTTCTAACCTCCACATGACAAGCACACACCTGTATCCCCATATATACACTAAATGTACAAACAAAATCAAGTATATTTTTCTAATAGTTTCCTTTATCAGTATTGAATTTGAGCATCTTTTTTCATCTGAACTAACTGCAATATTTCAGTATATATTTTATGAAAACAAATGTGGTATAATTGCAACAAATAGATATATGAATACATATATATATGAATTTATTATGTATAAATTTGAGCATCTGTTCTCATGTGTAAAGTAACTGCAATGTTTGCCATTGCAGTTTCATAAAATGTATTTTATGACAAACAAATGTGGTATGGTGACAACTTATAGATGTGAGTAGTAAACATACACACACACATATACACACACATACATATGCACATATACACACACATACACACACGAATTTAGTATATATGGAATCTCAAAGTACGGGCATTTGAAATATTTGATGACTATTTTTGTTTTTCTGTTTTTTAAAGCTAAAGGGCTAGCTATGTATGTAGCACACAGGTAGAGAACTTGCCTAGCACTCCATAAGGCCCTGGGTTCAAGCCCAGGAACTATAAACATATACACAAATAAATAAAGGCACCTACCTGCAAAACGGCCTGAGTACCAGCTTGAATATTTTGTTCTGTGGCTTCTTCAGAGACATGAAAAGCTTCTTGATAGGAACCATTTTTTGTCCAGCTAGAAGTTCGAACGTGTTCAGAAATATTGGTCCCATTTTCCTGAAGCAAAATACCAAGTTTTCATATTTCATCAATGAGAATGCTGCAATGAGTCAGTAAGCATAAAGGGTCTCTAAGATTATTAGACCACAGTAGTAAACTGTTTCTTTCCCTCAAAAGATTATTTTAGGGGTCTGGAAAGATAACTCAGTGGTTAAGAGCACTTGCTGCTCTTCCAGAGACCTGAGTTCAGTCCCTAGCACCCACACTGGCTGGCTTACAACTATCTGTAACTCCAGTGCCACAGGATTGATGCCTCTGAGAGTACTCACACCCATGTGCACATACTAACCTGCAGACACAAAGACCTACACATAACTAAAAATAAAAAAAAATAAAAAAAAAATCAATCTTAAAAAATAAATCAAGAGATAATGATTTTAACTGATTAAAGAAGCAATATATATTCACTCTAAAAATTCTTACTAACAAAGCAAAGTAAAAAAAATTATGACTAGCCAATTAAAAATCAATTCATGTATAGAGTCATTTTTCTGTGTATATTCTCATATATTCTACAATCATTTCATACTGTTCACAGCTTTGTAAAAGATGAACTCTGTTCTATACTAAATGTCAGAATTTACATAACTTGAAAACAGATTCTTAACAGTGAAATTCTTATAACTATAATTTAAAAATAACAAAAATACTGCTTCAAACAATTACTACTGAAGCTTTCTGAATGAGTTTTGATACTGTTAGGTATTACAGGTTACAAGTTGCCTCACGTAAAAGCCTGTTTTGTTGTACTGTAGGCTGTGTGTACACAGGTGTATACAGGCACTCATAACCATGTGTGGTTGTATGGATACTTGATCCAGTGAGCCATCCCCCAGCCAATGCTGCTTTTGAACATTCATTAATAATATCTTCCTTTTCTCCCTCCCTCCCTGACAGAGTCTCATTCTATAGCCCAATTTGGCCTTGAACTATCAATAATCTCTCTGCTTTAGTCTCTCAATGGCTAGAATTATAGGTGTGAGCCATTATGCCTGCCCCTGCCCCTGCCCCTGCCCCTGCCCCTGCCCCTGCCCCTGCCCCTGCCCCTGCGTGATTCTAGGGATTCCACTCAGGACCTTCCATGTGCTGTGCAAGCAGTCTACCAGTGACGTTCCCAGCCCTTTGTCACCGAGATTTTCAAAGAGCTGCCTTTTCACAGATAATACAGAGTTATACCTAAAACATACAGAGTCTTGTCCAATACTCTGTGATCACTAGAAACTGGAGCAGGAACTGAGCACTGTGAGAAGCCAATACAACAGTCCATACTCTAGCCCAGCCTTTCTCTTGGGCTATCTCTATGTCTTCTAAAGTTTTCCTAAATGATATATAAACTATAAAGATAAGATTCTTATCCACAAACTCCCCTTTCTCCCTCCTCCAGCCACATTAATCACCATCAACAAATCCGCACTTTTCAGTTTAAATCTTTCCTAGAGTACTTACACAACTGATCACCAAGATTCGTAGGTGTTTTTTTACAAAGAGACTAACAGACGTATGTGCTCTCTTACAGTCACTTGCAGCTGCCACTATTCCATCTCATGAGTAGTTCCTGTCTCACTCTGGACTTTGCTAACACTTCCTAATGGTCTGCTTGAGCCAGACTGGTTTCCAGTCTACTCTCTAGTTGCTTTTGACGATCCTTCTAAAATATTTAACTATTCATGCTACTTTCAGGTTTTCCAAAGTCTGGCAAATAATCAAAGTGCACTGAACATACCACAAGTTATTGAACAGAGCCTAACCCCTGCTTATCGCATACATCACTCTCTCCTAACTACTCTTACCGAAAGTCAGAGGAGTGTATTTTCAAAGTCCCTTACACCTTTGTGGATGCTATTTATACCCTACGGTTCCTTTCCCATTAATCTATCTGATTTTCATACTGCACTACCATCTCCAGGCAAGTATAAAGTATTGTCTTTCATGCTGTAGGATCATAACAGTAAAGTGGTTTTATAATATGTACTTTGCTTTAGAGGATATTCTGAACATTTGGGGGTACTTTGTTGGAAAATGCCACTGGGATTTAATGAGACAAGCTAGGAAATACCTAATCTCCTACAAGGTACACAACAGTACTGAACACTCAAAGAAAAACAGCCTAGTGTCTTCCAAACATGTTAAATGCTATACAAAATAAAACCCCACTCATAATTACAAATCTCTAACTCCATTTTTTAGTATAACACAATTTTAAACAACTGTAATATATATTGGATTTCTTAGATGTCGATCAATAAATGATTATATTGTTTGAGTTAATAACCTTAGAGGAGCTGCTGGAATTCTGAAAATGATGTGAGTAACAACTTAAGATGAACCCATTAATACATCTGTATTAGCTACTCATCTTCCCCACTCCAGTCACTACTTCTTTCTACTATTTGTTTTTGTTTGTGTGTTAGTTTTGTTTGTGGTTTTGCTTGGTTGTTTGTTTTGTTGTTGTTAAGACAGAGTCTCACTATGTAGCTCAGCTCCCCTGGAACTATGTAGACCTGGTTCCAAATGCAGAGGTCCATCTGCCTCTGCCTCCTGAGTGCTGGAATTAAAGGCATGCACCACCATGTCTGAGCCGTGTTTGTAATTATGCATATAGTTTATTCTATTTCTATATAAACGATGCAGGTGAGTGTACACAGGCACAGTATAACTAAAAACCTCCCTATTCATTCATGTGTGTCAATCCTGATTGAACTCCTCTTAATGAGGTTAAATGAACCACTAAAATAAATACTACCCAAATGTTCCTCCTGATTCAAAGGACATTGTACGGTAGAAAAGCCAATCAGATAAGTACAGATAGTCTTTTCTACTCCTAATCTCATCTCAGTTTCTAGTTCCTGTGGAGTCTGACATATGACAAGGGTTGAACAATGAAAGGATGAAAACTCGCTCAGACCACCCAGCACTGCCTCTGCACCCTTTTCTGTCTGCTCTGGGAATACATTCCAGGCATTTTTATCACCAGCAACATATTTTATCATGTCAGGAAAGTTTGAATTCTGCAGTTAGCTTTAATGTAAAAACATCTAGGGAAGAATTCAAAACATTCTGGTTTGTAGTGGGCAGCCATTCATAGCAGAAGCAGTCAATATTTCAAGAAAAGAAGGAATAATAATTTGACAATCATTACACACAAAGTATGTCCTCTAACATCAACTTTGATTTAAAATACCTTAAAAATATGATAGCATCTATCTCTGATATACACCCCAATTTCTTAAGCATGAGTTGCATAAATGATTGTGAAATAAGTGAACAATTTAGCAACACTGAAAAGTTTCTGAATGTACAACAGAAAATTACAATCAAATGCATAGTGAATTCAAGCTGTTTCTGGCACTCTGGCCTGTGCTGCATTTCATGACTGGACTAGTCCTGGCTGAATACACAATATACACAATGGTCCTGAGCATTTCTTCATACCACAAAACATCAATGAATGTTGATCAGATTCAGGACTGCAGTATCTATAAATTGTGCTGCTTTTACTATACAGGGAAAGATTCCTGCTCTTAGAAAATATAATAGCATAGCTATGGGACACAAAGACAGTATTTTCATATTGCCTTTCCCTGGCATGCAAGTATCAAATTAGTATTTCTTTGGATTGGAGTGTCAGAATGTTTGATCATTAAGCTTCTGACTTGAGTAGGACTGTTTTAAAATGAATTTAGTTTGACATTAAGACAGAATTTCCAACAAGTTTTTTAAATGGTCTTAAAGATACTTCCAGTGACTGGAGCCCAGAGCAAGCAGGGACAGGAGCGAGAGGGGTGGGGGGCAGAGCAAGTGGGGCTGGAGCAAGAGGGAGAAGGGAAGGGGAAAATAAAAAAATATTTCAGACAACTTACTCTACATATTTATCCAAAGTGGTACAATTAGCACTGATGAGTATAAACTAAAAATGTCAATTAACGTAAAAACGCTGAACATACTTGTGTCCCTCCAGGATCAAATACCCATCAAAGCCTTATTTCTTTATGTAAAAATCAGTTTTTATATCCATTTCATTAGTGCTTTTGTCTTTACTAAATAATAATATTATATATATCAAAAACTGTTTGAAAATTTTTTATGAGTTATTATAAATGAATGATTCAGACTGTTTCTGAGATTATGTAAACTGGCTGGCCTGAAATTTGCTATGTAGACAAGACTGGCTTGAACTCACAGAGCTGTGCCTTCTGAGTACTGGGATTAAACGTGTGAGCCACCTTATTTATACTTGAGACCTTTTTTAAAACTGATATACAAAGTAGTTGTATAAAAATTTACTGGTTAAAAAAAGTCACTGTTGAGAAAACTTACAATGCCCTGAACTATACAACATAACCTCAATATTGCTGTTATTTGCTTTTAAATTGTGAAATAAAAATAAAAATAAAATAAAATTGTGACATCACAGAGCTTTGTAAGAGTACTGAGGTAAATACTGTGATATAAAATGCGAAACATACTGAAAGGTATCTAACTTTTTAAACATATTCATATTAACACATTATTATACTTTTGCAAAATGATCTACTGAACTTACATTAGAACATATATATTGACAATTCCACATGTACATTCTCTCTCTTGCAAATGTGAACATAATCTTTCTGTCTCTTTCACATACCAAACACACACAAACAAACACAAACATAAAATAAAATAAAAATCTTTAAAATCAGACTTAAAAAGAATTCGTATGTCTTATAACTTTACCTCTTCTCTTTTTTCTCCATCTTCTATTGAAATATCATGATCTGTGACATTTTCACTGCAGGGTATATCTGAAGAAGTGATCACAATTTCTTCAGGCTCTTGCATAAACAAAGGTTTTTCCTCTTGTTGAATCCATTCTTGATACACTTTTACCACTTTTCTCATAGCTGCTGCTTCACAAATTGGTAATAAAAATGCCTAGTAAATAAAAAAAAAAAGAAAAAATAATACCTTTTCTTTTGCCACAAATATATTAATATATTTTCCATTTTACAAATAGGAGATAAAAACAATTTCACAAACTTAGTCAACTCATTAAGTACTCATCAACTCAGAGAAAACCTTTTATTTCCAAATGTTTTGTAAATACCTTGAAAGAGAAATACAGTAGACATTGAAGCAGAAGAAACAAAGATTTTTGTTTTAATTGTATTACTCTGAATGGTGATATTCTTTGTTTCATGAAACTTTACTCTTAGAAAATTCAATATAAATATAACTTCTCATAATAAGCCACATTTTATAACTTACATTATTGCTGTTTTGAGAATTACCATTAAAATGCTTCCATAAAAAAACTTACTACAGATGCAGAATAGAGACAGCTGACTAAACAAGAATGGTGATGTGAGACGTGAGAGAAGAATCCAACAAGATGGCACTCAAGAGAATTCAGTACTAACCCTAGAAACAAAAAACAGCACATCACATTAAAAGTTCTGTGCAAAGTCTCACAAACAGAATGGATGAAGGATAAAAAAAAAAATCTGACTGAAGACAAAATGGAGGAACTGGAACAACACAGCAAAGGCAAAATTAAGGCAGAGAATTCCAAATACATGTAACATTATGAAAAGACCAAGTCTAAAGGTCACAAACATAGGAGGAAAAAATTTTTATTTTAAAGACACAGAAAACATTTCAAAGGAATTATAACAGAAAATTTCCTAGAGTTAGGAATTATAAAGGAGGAATGTTTGGTTCAGAACAAGAAACAATAAGGGGAGAAAGAACATTTCCTTGAATTTTAATTAAAACACTAAATATACAGAACAAAGAATGTATACCGATAACAGTAGAGAAAAACACCAGGTTACACATAAAAGCGGGTCTATCATAATAAAAGCAGATTTGTCAACTGAAACTTTAAGAAGTGGAAGGTCCCACGTTGATAAGATAGATACTGCAGAAAAAATTACCCAAGACCTGAGGTCAGTATTTCTATTTTGGTTAAGCTTCAAGAATGGCATATGTAGCTTGATCATGCTAGCCCTTTTTGTTCTGAGAATACTTTTATTCCTGCCCATTGTGTTAAAGCTTGTCTTTAACATCAACATGTTGGCAGCAAAGTACACAGCTTGAACCTGAAAATGGACCCCCAAACAGAGTTATTAAACTAACAGGCTGGCAAGCCAAGGATGGGTAAGATTCTGCCCAGAATCTTACCAACCTAAGACAGAAATGCATTGCTTTGGATAATGCATATTCCATGACGGGTAAGGAAGGCAATCTTGTCAGAATGATCTAAGACAGGCTCAGTCTTGTTAAAGAAATAAAAAAGATGGAGAGGCGGACAGCCTTTGGGACTGCTTGGCAAGACTCTGACATGGGCCAAGAACAAGGAAATGGGCTGCTTGGCAGGAATATGACATTGGCCAAGGACAAGGAAGTAGGCTTCAGGCAGGAATCTGACATTAGACTAGAACAAAGAAGCAATTTCAGGCAAGAATCTAAATCTTAGGCTAGAACAAAGAAGTAATATGAGGCAGGAATCTAAATTTTAGGCTAAAATAAGGAAGTAGGCTTCAGACATGAAAATGACTTTGGGCTAGGACAGGGAAGTCAGCTTAGATATTTTGGTCATCCTGATAAGCCCTTAAAAACAGTGATCACAGGAGTGTTCACATACTTGGGTTTAATGCCTTGCTTGTTCCTTGACTATTTGCATCTATTGTATTGCTAGACCCTCAACCTAGAACTGACCTTAATACATACATGTAATTAAAATGGTACAAAAGCAAAAAGGAGGAGGGGGGATGGGATAGGGGGTTCTAGGGAGGGGAAATGGGGAAAAAGGGATGACATCTGAAATGTAAATAAATGAAATATCCAATGAAAAATAAATATTCTCCTGAAAGCACACACTCAAAAAAAAATACCCATACATTTCAAGTTCTGAAAGCCAACTGCTAACCCATAGTCAAGCTGTCCTGTCAGAGGAGGAGGAAAAGTAAAAATCTCATAATTAAAACAGTCTCACAGAATTTATAACCACTAAGCTATCACTTTATAGAAGATACTTTGAAGGACTGTTCTAAACTAAAAAGAAAAAAATCCGTCCATCGTCCACAGGAAACAATCATACTAGAATAAAGTTAACCAGGAAAGGAAAAAACAAAAAACAAAAAAACCCTACAAGAATCAACAAAATGACAGAAATCAGTACGCAGCATTCAATAAACACTTTGAATAGTTATGGTTTCAGTTTCCCAAGCAAATATATAGACAAGTAGACCAGAACAAAAGTAGGAAACACCTCTTTGTTCTAAGAAACATACTTTACCACAATAAAACAGACACTGCCTTAGTTTAAAAAGCTATAACAGGAGTTAAGGAAATGAATCATCAAGAGAATAGTTCAGTCTTGTATATATATGCCAAGTACAGGCACACTCATTTCATAAAACAAATACTAAAAAGACACACAGTAACCCCCAGAACCACAACAATGGGTGACTTCAATACCCTACTCTTACTGACAAACCATCTAGATAAAAACAATCAGAATTAATTATTAATTAATGAGTTACTAATTTAATCTTCATTAAATGATACTACATAGCAAATGAATTCAACAGGTATCTACAGACTTCCATCCAAACACTGAAAAATATAAATTTTCTCAAAAGTCCCTAGAATGTTCTAAAGAGGTCATACATTAGCACACAAAGCAATTCTCAACAAACACAGGAAAACTGGCCTATTTTCTTAGATACTATCTGGTCACAATGGAGTAAAACTATAACCAACAATAAAAATAACCCAGAACATACACTTATGAAGATTAAACAACACTATTAAATGATGAATGGACCTTGAAGAAATTAAGAAATGTCCAGAATTGAATGAAAACAAAAACACATACAGACCTATTGAGAGAAAGTTTAGAGCTCTAACTTCCCATGTTGAAAATTCAGAGAGATCTAAGTAAATAACTTAGGGTTCTGAGTAAGGAACAAGGCAAATCCAAGGTACTAGAGGAAAGAAATCACCAAGACCACATCAGAAATTAATGCAACAAAAATAGTGACAACAATGAAACAAGGAGCTGTTTCTTTGAAAAGATAAACAAAATTGGCAAACCTTTAGCCAAAGAAAAAGACCCAAATATAATTTGAGATGAAAAGAGAGCTGTAACAACAGATACCACTGAAATTCAAAAAAAAATTAGGTTTTACCTTATAATCATAATCTACTAAGTTGGAAAAGCTAAAAGAAATGGATGAATTTCTAAGTGCTTATAATTTACCAAAATTAAATCAAGATGTGATAAACAAAAGAGATCTATAAGTTAAATTAAAACTAGAAAGACTGCTGGGCAGTGGTGGCACACGCCTTTAATCCCAGCACTTGGGAGGCAGAGGCAGGTGGATTTCTGAGTTCGAGGCCAGCCTGGTCTACAGAGTGAGTTCCAGGACAGCCAGGGCTACACAGAGAAACCCTGTCTCGAAAAACCAAAACCAAAACAAAACAAAAAAAACAAAACAAAAACTAGAAAGACATAAAAAAATAAGATTACACACTAATCATTCTAATATATATGCAGAAATTCTCAAGAAAATGTTTAAAAACCGAATTTAAAATCACATCAGAAAGATCATTAATCATGATCAAGCTGGCTTTATTCTTAGATATGCTATATATCTAAGTCAATAAATGCTATAAATTTCAAAAATGGGTAGAAATCACATGATCACCTTAATAGATATACTTTTGACAAAATTTAATATCCACTCATGATAGAAGTGCAGAAAAAAAACTAAAAATGGAAGGAACATATCTCAACATAATAAAGGTTATCTATTACAAACCTATAGTCAACAAAATGCTAAATTGTGGAAAGCTTAGATCCATTTCTAAGACAAGAAATAAGAATGTCCAATGCTCTCTAGCCATTCCTATTCAATATAGTGTTTGAAGATTAGTTAGATTATTAAGACAAAAGAAAACAAAAGGGATACAAACAGAAAAGGATAAAGTCAATGTATATTTATTTGTATTATGACATGATTCTATATGAAACAGGACCCAGACCTTAGTAGACCCTTAGCACAATTGACTCCATGATGGAGATGTCATTCCGCCTGTGAAACTTAGCACAGCACCTCCAGCCAAAATGAAAACACAGACTGATCAATCAAACTCTGGGAACGTCTCTAAATTTACTAATCTTACTTTTTAGCTTCTGTGGTTCCTCTTCTGGCTAACTGTTCTCATTAACTGAAGGATGTCAACCCAGAACATGCTTTTTGTACTGAAAGGCTGACCCTGAGGAAGACTCAGTGATAATCTGGGATCCTGAACACTCAATGTAGTTGCTGACCAGCTAATAAAGACTTTCTATTGACTTAAACTGTGTCCGAGCAGTCTTCTCTGGTGAACACCTCACTACACATAAGACTCAAAAGACTCCACCACAAAACAATTAAGAGCTAAAAAACATTTTAAACAACACGCAGAGACTCAAATTTAACACACAAAAAAACCAGTAGCTTTCTTATATACCAATGATAAACACACTGAGAATGAAGCAGAAAAAACAACCCCATTCACAATAGCCTCAAAACAGACAGAGACAGACCGACAGACAGACAGACAGACACACACACACACGAATAAATCTAACCAAGAAAAGGATATGTCTTTTACAATTGATTTTTATTACATGTTTAGTACATGTGCACCATGGTGTACATGTGAAGATCAGAAGCTAACTTTCTCCACCATGTGGGATCCCAGGGATCAAACTCAAGTTATTAGGCTTGGTGACAAGACCCTTCACCCACTGAGCCATCTCACCACACCATGGAATCATTTCAATGAAAAGTTTAAAATACTGAAGAAGGAATCTGAGGAAGGCACTAAGATGCTCACAGATTAAAAGAATTATACTGTGAAAATGCTCATCCTACCAAAAGCGATTTATAGATACATGTATTCACCATCAAAATTCCATAATCATTCTTCACAGAAACAGAAAACTTTAAAATTCATACAGAAGTACAAAGGACCCCAGAGAGCTAAAACAATCCTGAGCTAAAGAATCATGCTGCTGGGCAGTGGTGGCACATGCCTTTAATCCCAGCACTTGGGAGGCAGAGGCAGGAGGATTTCTGAGTTCCAGGACAGCCTGGTCTACAGAGTGAGTTCCAGGACAGCCAGGGATACAGAGAGAAACCCTGTCTCGAAAAACAAATAAATGAATGAATGAATGAATGAATGATGCTAACGGTATCATCATGCATAATTACCAACATATACTACAGTCATAAAGACAGCATGGAACTGGTGGGCAAACAAGCAGTTAGAGTGGGAGGACACAGAGTGGGACTCCTAAGTGGTGTTAGGATGTCCACATCAGAATAAAAGTAAAACATTATATCTCATCCTGCACAAAAATCAACTCAAGAGAAATCTTCATAAAATTAAAAAAAAATCACTTCTGTATTGCAAAAGAAATATGGAAATATAGTGTGAAGAGACAGCTTACAGTTAGAAAGAAAATTATTGCCAGCTATGTATCTGACAGAGGATTAGTATTCTGAATACAGAAATGAACTATATTCAGAACTTTAATGAGCTAAATAAAAACCTAAATTATAAGGAAAGAAACAAACCAACCAAAGATGTTCAATAAATATGTTTAACAGTGCTCAACATCCTTGGTCACCAGGGAAACACAATTAAAAGTACTCTAAAGCTACATCTCATCCCAATTAGAATGGTTCTTGTCAAGAAAACCTACGAGGTGCTAGAGAGATGGCTCAGCAATTAAAAACACTTGTCCTTGCAGAAGACATTGGCTCAATTCCCAGCACCCATATGGTGGCTCAAACTGTCCATAACTCCAGTTCCAGGGGATCTGACACCCCTCTTCTGACCTCTGTGGGCACCTGGCATGCATATGGTACACAGAAACATGCAAAAACCCGCCTCATATACAAAATGTATAAAATAAATAAATTTTATATAAATATTTATATAATTTATATTTATATATTTTATATAAATAAATATATATAAAATAAATCTTTTTTTAAAAAACAAAAACAAAAATCAACAGTGCTGATAAGGATGTGAAGGAAAAGGAAAGCTTCCTTCATTGCAGTGGGCATGTAAATTGGTCCAGTTACTATGAAAATCAGTAAGGTTTCTCAAAATGATACAGCTATACCATAGCAAGGCATTTACCCAAAGAATTCTATATATACCATAGAGATAACTGCGTGTCCATGTTCATGGCTGCTCTAGTCACAAGAACAAGGAAATGAGATCAGCCTACATGTCCATCAGATAAAGAAAAGATAATGCAAATGTGGCATATACAATGGATTTTATTTGGCCATAAAGAAAAATGAAAAATAAGGAGAGTAACTCAAGCTAGGGCAAAAACTCTGTGTTCTCTCCCACATACAGTACTAGCTTGCACTTTTCTAGGTGGGCATTTATGTAGGCATATGCAGAGCCTAGGAAATAAAAAGGAGCTCATGACATGGATTACAGAATTGTAAAGGGGGTGGTAAAATGCTTGTGATGTCAAAATGAAAGGAAGAATACTAAGAACTGGGTAAGGAGATAGAGCCGAGAAGGAGGTGTGTACTAACAATGTATAGAAAAGACATGAGAAAACCTAATACTTAATAGGTAATTAAAAGCCAGCCAGGATTACAAGTGAGAACTTGTCTCAAAAAACTAAAAGGAAAAACCAAGAAACAAACCCCAGCCAGCCACACAAGATAAAGGCACTGATGCAGTCTCAGAGTCTACTGTGGCTAACCACTGTTGTCTAAATGAAGCCGAGGGTCACTCCACACGAGAAGATTTACACCTAGCACTGTAACCCATTCAAATGCTTAGGTCAGGAAAATCACAGGCGCCAGTGGGGAAGCTATTGCTGTCATTTTACTAAGTAGATGTGCCTATCAAACTATCTTTTGTTTCTTCATCCTTGACCCCTGGTTCTGAGACAGGGTCTCACTACTCCAGGCTGGCATCGAACTCAGAGTGATCCACCTGCTGCTGGATTTCCAGCTAGCCTCTGCCTTCTGAGTTCTGAGATTAAGGCATAAACCATCACACTTGGTCGTCAAATTATTCTTTAAATAACTATGCTTATACCCACAGATGAGTGCTATTTTAAGGGTTAGTCAGAAACACTTCTTTGTGCAGAGGTCAACAATGACAGCAAAGACTCATAACTAGTACAGGGAATAAACTGACTGATGGTTCAATGGGAATCCATAATACCCCCTCCAAAAACACACAGGAAGAGGGCAGAAATGTTAGGGGGAAGCAGGAGGCAGAGAGCTGTGGAACACTGACTTGCCATGACTGTCAGACTTCTGAACTCTCAGCAGCTCGGATTACTTGTTCAAGATCTAAACAAGATTAGGCTGGCCGAAATCCTGTCATGGAACAGGGAAAGGTACACGGACCCCAACCATACTCTGAAGATTTATACACAATAAAGGGGGAGGGAGAGGCATTTTCCTCAGTGGTCTAGCCACTGGTAAGGTACCTACAGTCCTTTAAACAAATAACCCTAATGAAACCCATTCAGACATGGGGAGGAGGAGAGCTACTTGGGAAGAGTTAGAGGGGGTTAGCAGAAGTGAATATGACGAAAATGTCTACATACATGTATGAAAATATCATATATGAAAATGCCATAGCTTTTATTTTAGCTTACAACTCTAGGTTGTTAAGGAAGTCACAAGAGCAGTTGGTCACATCACGTCCACAGCCAGGGACAGAGAGAACAAAAAGCATGCAGCCTTCCAGGACTTGGTTCCCTTTCTGCACTCGTATATGGTTCAGTATACCCAGTCCAAAGAATCATGTTGTCCACCTTGGGCTGGTTGTTCCCATATCATTTAATTATAATCAAAACAATTTCTCATGCCTACAGGCATGAGAACCTGATCTAAACTGTTCCTCAAACTCTCTTCCAGATAAGTTCAGGTTGTGTCATATTGACAGTTAAACTAATTGTCACAGAGTGCTGACCAGTTTTGTGCTGACCGATACCAAAGTCATTTGGGAAGAAGGAACCTCAAATGAGAAAATATCTGTACAAAACCGGCCTGTGAATAAATACTGTGTTGTAGTTTTTGGTTGATAATCTCTGTGGGAGGGCAATGCTCAAGTGAGCAGTGCCACGGCTGAGCACAAGCGAGGAGGAGCAAGCCAGTAAGCAGCACCCCTCCAGAGACTTTAGAGTCCTGCTTTGAGCTTCAGTCCTGACTTATCTGGATGATAAGTGTAACAAGCTGTAAATAAACCCTTCCCTCAGCAGGATAACTTAGGTTTCATGGTGTTTTATCACAGCAACAGAAGCCCTAACTAAGAAACATAGTGAACAAGAATGAACTGTTTTCATAACATAAGGAATATGAAGGGAGGAAAACGAAAGAAAGGGGTGCATGTCCAGTAGAGCATGTGTTTAGCATGCACAGAGCTCTGTGCTTCATTTGGAGAGGAAAACAACAACCAGGAAACAGGAGGATGCATGGAAAATGTTAAAGGGTTTTTATATAAGTTTACGAAACTTAAAATTAATTTTAAAAATCTTCATAAGGAATCAATTTTAAATGGCTAAAAAAAAAAAATCAATATATGCAATAATTCCATTACAATCTAAAAATGCTAACAGTATTTTACCTGACGAAATATCTCTGTGACAAAGTTTACATTGCTTCTCTTAGATGAAAACACTCTGCGAACAATTTCAATGTCTGTGAGGTGTTCTTCGTCGATGCTGCAGAGACTGGAAGAGCTAGGCTCTCGCTCCGTCAGAGTGCTTGTATTGGAATGAGACTGCTCGGGCTCTACAGTTTTGTCTGCTTTATCAGCAGTATCATTTTTGCTTTCTTCTCTGGATACCAAACTAGCAGCTGCTCTCTAAAATGAAAACAAAAGTCAAAGAATATCATTTGTCACTCACATTACTGTTTTGTTTTTTAGTGAATACTAGCAGACCCCAAAGCCACACCCAACACTGCTCAAAAGCCAGACATCCAACTACACTCAGAAGCCGTTCTGGATAATTAAGCAGAAGCAAATAACATCTAAGTGATACAGAAAAACTCAAATGTGTAGTAACAAGTCATCTACTCACCTGTAATTAAACTGAAGTAATTCAATAGTTATCAATTAAGCCTATATGAGAAACCTCCAACACATAGGCACAGAGGCAGCTCAGGTCTTCAAGAATAAGGAATCAAACAAGGAAACAGCAGCAGGCTATTTACTTCACAATGCTAAAGATTTAAAACTTCCTGAAGCAGAAGCAGAACAACAGGAGAAGCAGAGAAAGTAGGAGAAGGAAACAAAATTCCAGACAGCAAACAAGGATAAAACTAAAAGAAAATCTTAGGATTTTTGAGGAAATGCTATATACTGTAATAAAAGAATATTTGTCAAGACTGAAGACCAAGTCTAAATGTGATCAAATCGGCCTCTTCCCAGGGACACAAAGATTGTCCTATCAAAAAAGGCCTGTTACAAAATCCAGTATTACTTCATAATTAAAGTCATGAAAGAGTCTAAGGATACAAGGGACATAGCTCAACATAATAAAGGCAATTTACAGGAACCATCACACCCAACATCAACCTAAATGAGAGAAACCCAAAGCATTTCCACTAAAATCAGGAAGAAGAGAAGGATGTTTACTCTCTCCATGCCTATTCAATAGCTAGAGCAATAAGACAACTGAAGGAGACCAAGGGGATACTAGTAGAAAAGGGAAAAGACCAACTGTCTTTATTTGTAGATGATAGGACTTTTATACATAAAAGACCCTAAGAAATTTACTAGAAAACTTGTACAGCTGCTAAACACTTTCTGCAAAGTAGCAGAATATAAAATTAAACACACACACCCCCCACAAAATTAGCAGTCTTCCCATATATAAATTAGAAATATACTGAACAAGAAATAAGGGAAATAGTATCTTTTACAGCAGTCTGAAAACTGCTCAAAACATTGGAATAACTCTAACCAAGCAAGTAAAAGACTTCTATACTAAAAATGTTAAGACACTGAAGAAACTGAAGATACCAGAAGATGAAAAGAGCCATGGTCATGGAGCCATGGAATTGATATTGTGAAAATGGCCATCCTACCGAAAGCAATTTATAGATGCAATGGAATCTTCATCAAAATTCAACACATTTTTCTCACAGAAATTAAAACTGCACGTGGAAACACAAAAAAATCCACGATAGCTAAAGCAATCACGCAAACAAAAGAACTGGTAGAAGTATCACTATCCCAAATTTCAAGTTGTACTGCAGAGCTACAGTAATAGAATCAGCAAGGCACTAGCATAAAAACACACAAATTGATCAATGGAACTGAACTGAAGGCTCAGACAAACCCACACACCTGTGGACACCTGATTTTGACAAAGAAGCCAAAAATACACACTGGATGGCTAAATGCAGAACTGAATTCAAATAGATCCCTATTTATCAATCTACACAAAACTCAACTCCACATGGACCAAGGATATCAACATAAGACCAGATACCCTGAGTCTGACAGAGAGAAAGTACAGAATATGTGCAAGCTCACTGGCACAAGAAAGGACTTTCTCAACAAGATACTCAGAGCATTAAGATCAACAATTAAACAACAGGACCTCAAGGAAACTGAAAAGATCATGTATGGCAAACCACACCATCATTTCAGCAAAGTAGCAGCCTAGAGAATGGGAAAACATCTAAGGATTAGTATCTAAATGTACATAAAGAACTTGAAAAACTAAACATATAAAACAAATAACAATTTTAAATGAGCTACGGAAGTGAGGAGAGTTCTTAAAAGATGAAACACAAATGGCTGAGAAACAGGTAAAGAAATCAACACCCTTAACCATCAGAGAAATACAAATCAAAACTACTTTAAAATTTCACCTTACATCAGTAAGGATGGCCAAGATAAATAAAACAAATCAGATCACATGCTGGTGTGGACGGGGGTTGGGGAGGGTAACACGTATTCACTGTCAGTGGGAGTGCAAACGGGTACAGGCACTATTGAAATCAGTGTGGCAATCTTCAGAAAGCTGGAAATCTATCTATAGCAAGATCCAGCTATACCAGTCTTGGGCATAAATCTTTGGGTACAAAGGGCTCTATATCTACTAGAGAGATACCTGCTCATCCATGCCTACTGCTGCTGTATGCATAATAGCCAGAGATCAGAGACCACCTAAATGTACATCAGCTAATGAATGGACAATGAAAACATGGTACATTTGACATAATGGAATTCAGCTGTTATTAAAAAAGAAAGAAAAGAAAGTTAAAAGTGAATTGATGGAAGTAAAAAAAAAATCATCCTGAGTGAAATAACTCAGACCCAAAAAGACAAATATTATATGTCTTCTCTTATATATAGTTGCTGGTTTCCAACCTTTGATATCTGTGCTACAATCCCACAGAGATTAAGTACTTAATACTGTGGGGATAAGATTATGGAGCAATAAGGAAAAACTAGAATAGGAAGATTATATGGGGAGAGGGATAAAAGAGGATAAAGGAGAGGAACAACTAACACTAAACGCCATTTGAAAAACCATATGTAAATCTACTACTGCAGAAACTTCCTACAATCTATACATATATGATAGAATCTAAATGAAGTCACCAAATAATAAGAGACAAAGCCCCAACTAAACATCTTATGCCACTAAGTAAAACCTCCAGTGCCAGAAATAGATTGGATCTTATTTAGTTGTTGGCTAAAGGGACCCAATGGAAATACCCAAACATCACAGACTTCTGGCAAGGCTATTGGTTACTCTCCACAACCTGATGATAAGACCCTACTGCTGAAGACACTTACTTATGTCATCAAACATGGAAAAACCAAACTGGTCCCTAATTAGAAGCTTCAACCCTACTATAGCCATAAGAATCACTCAGCTATAATTCCTGTTACCTACAATAGCCTGTAAATGTCTTGGGAGTAACCAATCATTTTCTGACTGGATTTAAGGCTACTTTATGAGATGGTACCCATGTCTGGCACTGCTCAAGTGGCCAAGAACCTGAGACTAGAGAGTTCATGCTTTTAGGGGGGAAACCTGATATTCTGATTCTGCTAAAGGAACACAGCAATGAAATGGGTTCCATGACACTGACATAGTACTCTATCCACATGTCAGTACCTCACTCAGCCCTCACCAGAGATGCTTCCTCTTTCAGTAAACGGGAGCTAACCTGACCCACAACTTAACAATGCATAGAGAATGAGAGACTTTGGGAGTACTCCATTCTAAATACGATTTCTTCATAAAATCTTTTCTCTCAAGGCTCAGGGATCTATTTGGAAGAGGAGGCAGAAAAAATTGTAAGAGCTAGAGAGAAATGATGACACCAAAGAAACCATGTGTTCAATACACAGCAGGACTGATGCACTTATGAACTCAGCTACTGTGGAAGAATGTACGATACTGACATAGATTCAAGACAGATAGGATCCAAGCACTGTGAAGTGGATGTGGACATGGGATTCCATCTGTAACCAAGATGCTATCAGCAATTGATACCCACTGGCAAAGGAAAAAATCATTTTTCTCTAATGGAATCTCACTGGGTATATTAAGCACATCTCAGGGAAGGCTCCACGGCAAGAACTAGATGGCCAACACAACCAAACTCAATGGGACTTCTATAGACTCTTTGTTACATTCTGCTTTGTCTGGACGTCTTATTTTTATTTTTTTCCTTCCTGGTCTTCTGCTTATATTTTACCTTCCTTTGTGTAGGTGTGTATGTTTCTTGTTTTTGGCTTGTTTGTTTTAAAGAGAGAGGAAAAGAACATAAAGTTGGGTGGAGAGAGAGGTGGGAAGGATCTGGGTGAAGAAATCCAAATATATTTTCAATAAAAAGTGTTTTTAAATTCATAGAAAATAAAGATTTGGTATTTTAAGTATGTGTCAATTCAGATAAATGGCATCACTCAGTAAAGCACACCACAATGTATGTAGGGAAAATACAATATCAGTGGAAAAGAGAACCAAAAAAAAGTATGAAGATGAGATAAACTGCTCAATTTAAAACATACACATAGTTTAAAATAGTGTTTCTCCATTTTATAGCTATGTAAAATCCTATTTTATTTTTAGACTCAGTATCTATGGATAATTGGAGGGATTTGGGCCAGACGTCACATCTGTAGTCTGTGAATGTTTAGAAGCTAAAAAGGATAAGGTCAGAGGATAAAGCAGTAGGGAAATGAACTGATAGCCATGCAAGCATGAGAACCAGAGTTACACTAAAAGTTATACATTAAATTGGGGGAAACAGCATACAAAGGACCACACTATCTGCAGTTTCAGTAATCTCCAACGTATTCTCTGTGAATAAAGGAAACTATTATTCAATAATACTGAGATAAAGTGGAACCTGAGACTAATATATGGCTAAAAATCATCTTCTGCATCTCTCAAGCTTTCTTTAAAAAAAAAGCAATATTATACAGATTTTCTTTTCTTTTTTTTTAATTTTATTTTTTGCTTATTCACTTTATAACCTGTCCCATTCACCCCCTCCACAATCCTTCCCCATCTCTTCTTTTCTGAGTACCCCCACCCTGCCATTTTAAGTCTCTGAGAGGCTAGGTGCTTCCTCTCCCATTGAGGCCAGTTGAGGCACCCAGCTAGAAGACCATACCCATATACAGGCTGCATGTTTTGGGATAGCCCCCACTCCAGATGTTTGAGACCTACATGAAAACCAAGCTGCACATTTGCAAGGTATGTCCAGGGAGGCCTAGGTCCAGCCCATGGAGCTAGATCTGTGTAGACTAGGTATGCTCCACGGTTGGTGATTCAGTCTCTGAGAGCTCCAAGGGTTCAGGTTGGTTTACTCTGTTGATCTTCCTGTGCAGTTCCTATCTCCTTAGGGCCCACAATCCTTCCGCCTATTCTTCTATAAGAGTCCTCAAGCTCCATCCACTGTTTGGCTCTGGATGTCTGTATCTGTCTGAGTCAGCTGCTGGTTAGAGCCTCTCAGAGGACAATTTGCCCCTGTCTGTTCTCAGGCTGGAGGTTTAGATCCTGGGAGCTCTGGTTGAATCTTTTGATATTCATTCTAAAAAGGACAAAAGCACCCTCACTTTGGTCTTCCTCCTTCTTCTTGAGTTTCATGAGGTTTATGCGTTGCGTCTTAGGTATTGTGTGCTTTTGGGCTAATATCCGCTTATCAGTGAGTGCATACCATGTGTGTTCTTTTGTGATTGGGTCATCTCACTCAGGATGATATTTTCTAGCTCCATCCATTTGTCTAAGAATTTCATGAGCTCATTGTTTTTAATAGCTGAGTAGTACTCCATTGTGTAAATGTACCACATTTTCTGTATCCATTCTTCTGTTGAAGGACATCTGGGTTCTTTCCAGCTTCTGGCTATTATAAATAAGGCCGCTATAAACATAGTGGAGCATGTGGCCCTGTTGCATGTTGAAATATCTTCTGGGTATATGCCCAGGAGGGGTATAGTTGGGTCCTCAGGTAACACTATGTTCAATTTTCTGAGGTATCGCCAGACTGCTTTCCATAGTGGTTGTACCAGCTTGCAATCCCACCAACAATGGAGGAGTGTTCCTCTTTCTCCACATCCTTGCCAACATCTGCTGTCACCTGTGTTTTGGATCTTAGCCATTCTGACTGGTGTGAGGTGGAATCTCAGTGTTGTTTTCATTTGCATTTCCCTGATGACTAGGGATGCTGAGCACTTCTTTAGATGTTTCTCAATCATTCGAGTTTCCTCAGTTGAGAGTTCTTTGTTCAACTCTCTACCCCATTTTTTAATAGGGTTATTTGATGGTCTGGAATCTAGTTTCTTCAGTTCTTCGTATACCTTGGATATTAGCCCTCTATCAGATATAGGGTTGGTGAAGATCTTTTCCCAATCTGTTGGTTCCCGCTTTGTCCTATTGACAGTATCCTTTGCTTTACAGAAGCTTTGCAGTTTTATGAGATCCCATTTGTCAATTCTTGATCTTAGAGCATACGCCATTGGTGTTCTGTTCAGGAACTTTTCCCCTGTGCCCATGTGATCAAGGCTTTTCCCTATTTTCTCTTCTATTAGTTTCAGTGTAGCTGGTTTTATGTGGAGGTCCTTGATCCACTTGGAATTGAGCTTTGTACAAGGAGATAAGTATGGATCAATTTGCATTCTTCTACATGTTGGCCTCCAGTTGGACCAGCACCATTTGTTGAAAATGCTGTCTTTTTTCCACTGGATAGTTTGAGCTCCTTTATCGAAGATCAAGTGACCATAGGTATGGGGGTTCATTTCTGGGTCTTCTATTCTATTCCATTGATCCTCCTGACTGTCTCTGTTCCAATACCATGCCATTTTTATCACTATTGCTTTGTAGTACAGCTTGAAATCAGGGATGGTGATTCCCCAGAAGTTCTTTTATTGTTGAGAGTAGTTTTCACTATCCTGGGGTTTTCGTTATTCCAAATGAATTTTAAGATTGCTCTTTCTATCTCTGTAAAGAATTGAGTGGGAATTTTGATGGGGATTGCATTAAATCTGTAGATTGCTTTTGGCAAGATAGCCATTTTTACTATATTAATCCTTCCATCCATGAGCATGGGAGATCTTTCCATCTTCTGAGATCTCCTTCGATTTCTTTCTTCAGGGGCTTGAAGTTCTTGTCATACAGGTCTTTCACTTGCTTGGTTAGATTCACACCAAGGTATTTTATACTATTTGTGACTATTGTGAATGGTGTCGTTTCCATAATTTCTTTCTCAGCCAGTTTATCCTTTGTGTAGAGGAATGCTACTGATTTGTTTGAGTTAATTTTATACCCAGCCACTTTGCTAAAGTTGTTTATCAGGTTTAGGAGCTCTCTGGTGGAAGTTTTGGGGTCACTTAAGTATACCATCATGTCATCTGCAAATAGTGAAACTTTGACTTCTTCCTTTCCAATTTGTATCCCTTTGATCTCCTTTTGTTGCCTAATTGCTCTGGCTAGGACTTCCAGAACTATATTGAACAGGTAGGGGGAGAGTGGGCAGCCTTGTCTAGTCCCTGATTTTAATGGGATTGCTTCAAGTTTGTACTAAGAAAATACACACTACTCCTAAAATAACAGTTAAAAGTTTAAGTTTTGAGATGGATTTTTTTCAAATAAATCATCACTAGCATCCACTGTAAATATGCTGTATAACTAAGGCAAGTGAGCTCAGGCAGTCACTTAACCTCGGTTCGTTTATACATTACCTGGATATTCTTTGGCAAAACTTCACCTTCCATCCCAGGGATATTAGGTCCTGAATGCGGTTTTGGCTCCAGCCAGAAAGAAACCAGCCAGCGAATGACAATGACCCGAGCCTGGATGAAAGGCTCTTTTGTACAATAAATTGTTTCATTGGTTTCAGCATCCTTCTTTATCATCACATAATGAGGCTTTGGTCTGATCTGTGGGATATCTATACAAAAAATGGAAAATAAAACATAAAAGTAAAAAGACAATTATCCCTAGCTAAGCCTACATTTTAAAAATCTTCAGAAGATATTATGACACTACACTGTTTTTAGAAATCTTAATAAAAAAATAAATAATTTTATAATGTTAGATGCTACCTAAGAACCTAGAAGAATGAACCATATATTAGGCTAACATAAACAAAACCAAAAACATGTCTTTCCCAAAATTCCACACTCTCTGCCCCCCCAAAAAACATGTCTTTTCCAAAATTCAATCAATCTAGCATTCGGGAGGCAGAGGTAGGAGGATCTCTGAGTTTGAGAATAGCCTGGTCCACAGAGTGAGTTCCAGGACAGTCAGGGCTACCCAGAGAAACCCTGTCTTGAAACAAAAGTAAAACAAGCAAATAAAATGATTCAATAGATGGCCATGATGGCAATACCCGAGTCTGCTGGTTGCCTGAAGATGTTCCCTGTGGAACATTTTTCTTCAAAATAGATTTTCTACATACAGATTTATCTCTTCCTTTTACATAAGAGCCAGGTCTGCCTCTAATCCAGATTTGTACAAAAGACTCTAATGTCAAGGTCATTTCGAAAAAACACTAAAAATTGGAAAAGAAATGACAAAAAGATAAAACTATACAATTTGATTAGCAGTTAATTGAACCCTTGAGAAATCATAGGGGAAAAATTCATAATATATAGTTTAAAACAGGCATGGTGGTACATACCTGTAACCCCAGCACTTAGGAGCTGAGACAGAAAAATCACAAGTTTGAGACCAGATGGGCTATGTACCAAGGCCACTCTAGGTGACTAACCAATTGTCTGTCTCAAAATTTTAAAAAATGAATACACACACACACACACACACACACCTTAACGATCATAGAAACACTAGAATTCAAGTTAAACTACTATTAACTAGTGGATGAGAGCCAGAGAACAACTTTTTAATGAAACCTTTCCATTCTCAGTAAAAATGTATTACTATAAATGTACTTTTGTTATAAATCTGGGTATAGCATCAATACAAAGAGTAGATGTGGTCAATTTTCTGTAAGTAACGAATGCCATTGACATTTTATTCTTACGTGTAAATTATAAAATTCTAAATCACACTTACCAAGTACAGGATGATACAAACTATTCTCCTTGCAGATGTTTGGGAAAATATAAGGCAAGTAAAACTTCTTAAAATGTGAAAACAAAAATGAGAATCCCCTTTCTTGGTTTTCTTTGTTCTTCCATTCTAAACTTTTTACCTAAAAATAAACAGTATTATTACCTAAAAATTACAATCACCCCAGGAAAACAGAATCTCTTAAATATAGGTTAGCTGCTTTAAACAAGTTTATAAAAGTTATAATATACTTTAGACTATGAAGACCATAATATGTAGTAAAAGTTCCCTTCTTTATTTTTATTAGCATATATAATGTACAAATGGATTTCACTACATATTTTTATACATCCACATATAATGTACTTTGATTATGTAGTCCATTCTTTAAAATTGGTCTAATATATAAACATATTACATATATTTTTAAAAATCTTACACTGAATTACAAACTTATGAAAATGACTCATTTGGCTGTATTAATGACAGATATGCTAATTTTCTTTCCTATCCCTACCTGAACAATTGTGATAAAAAGCTTAGGTATGTGTAGCCCGGAGTGTGTATGTACTCACAGTGGTAAATAGGCAGGTGCAGATATCACAGTCCCGGAACAGGAAGCAGGGTATACATTAAGGACAGCAGAACAGTACAAACTTTGAGCTTGAGATGTGTACAGAGAATGTTCGTGGAGTAAAGGAACAGGAGGACACAGAATACTACTACTACTCTACTGTGAGTTCCAGCAAAATGAGAACGACGCCTAAGAAGAGATCTGCAAAGGCCCAAGGTGAGTTATTAGAACCCAGTCAAGGAGAATGTCTGCAGAGCATGGGAATGTTGATTTGGGTAAATATGATCAGTTTCTTTTTTTTTTTTTTTTTTTTTTTTTTTAATTTTTATTTTCAGCAAATCAAAAAAATTTAAAAAGCATTCAAACAGAATAAAATGAAAATAAACAAACAAGCAAAATACCAAGGGTCAGATATACTTATAACAAGAATTCTATAGGGCCTTCAAACAAGCAACACTTTTTGAGTTATGTTTAAAAAAATTCAGAACCACAATAAGCTCCTTCACAAAGCAAATAATATTGAAATAGTGAAATCAAGTGTAGACCCAACAAAAATATATAAATTATAGTCCAGTATCCCTCATGAATATACATACAAAAATTCTCATTGAAGTAGTTGCAAACTGAATACAAGAGATATAAAAAAAATAATATTCCATGAATAACTGAACAACTGTTTTTTTTTTTTTGAAGACCGTACTCCATATACAGGCTGCATGTTTTGGGATAGCCCCCACTCCTGATGTTTGAGACCTACATGAAAACCAAGCTGCACATGTTGGTGGGATTGCAAGCTGGTACAACCACTATGGAAAGCAGTCTGGCGATACCTCAGAAAATTGAACATGTTGTTACCTGAGGACCCAGCTATACCCCTCCTGGGTATATACCCAGAAGATATTTCAACATGCAACAGGGCCACATGCTCCACTATGTTTTATAGCGGCCTTATTTATAATAGCCAGAAGCTGGAAAGAACCCAGATGTCCTTCAACAGAAGAATGGATACAGAAAATGTGGTACATTTACACAATGGAGTACTACTCAGCCATTAAAAATAATGAGCTCATGAAATTCTTAGACAAATGGATGGAGCTAGAAAATATCATCCTGAGTGAGATGACCCAATCACAAAAGAACACACATGGTATGCACTCACTGATAAGCGGATATTAGCCCCAAAACACACAATACCTAAGATGCAACGCATAAACCTTATGATCAGTTTCAAGAAGGCTAAATAAATAATATATGGAGAATGTGAGACAAGTTTGTCACAAAGAAAAAGAATGGAACAATGGGGACAGATTTGTGTATACATATTTATTCTTTGGTTTTAGTCATTCAGAGGATCCAGAAATAGCAACCCTCAGTACTGACAGTAGTGAGTATCCCAAGTGCCTAGATACTGGATTCTAACCACAATTCTCCAGAGAGGGTCAACGGAAGTACAAGATGAAACTGCAACAGTAAAGAATTACATTGGAGAAGGCTCTAGTGGTGTACACTTTTAATCCCAGCACTCAGGAGGCAAAAGTAGGTGGAATACTGAGAGTTTGAGAACAGCCAGATCTATATATGAATAACAAGGAAGCCAGAACTAGGTAGAAAGACCCTGACTCAAAACAAACTTAAAAAGAAAATCCAGCAACAACAAAAGAATAATACTGAAGAACAACAAGATGGTTCAGTGAGTAAAGGTACTTGCCATCAACCCTGACAACCTAAGATCAATCCTCCAGGACACACATGGTGGAAGGAAAGAACTGGTGGTGTTTGGGGAAGTTTAGGTGTGGCCTTGTTGGAGAAAGAGTGTCACTGGAGACAGACACTGAGAATTTAAAGACTTGTATCATTTCGAGTTCATGCTCTCTGCTCCATGTTCAAGGAAAATCATGTGACTTCCTGCTCCTGCTGCCATGCTTCCCCACCTCAATAAATTCTTGTGTAAGTTGCCCTGGTCATGATGTTTTATCACAGCAACAGAAAGGTAACAAATACAAATTCTCTGAGGGCGTCATAATCTTATAGTAATTTTTAACAAAATAATAGTAACATATTTTCAAATTGTTATATGTTACAATAGTAACATATAACAAATTGGTTGCTCTTCTAGAAAATAAGCAAATATCTACTATAACAAAGTAATGGTAAGAGACAGAAAAGTTAGCCAGACAGAACAGCAAGGGAGAGTATCTTTTCTTAAGAAGAAAAAAGAACAGACACCAGAAGTTTCTAGGCATGTGTGCACTAGGCACAGAGAGAAAGACCCGCGCCCGTGCAGTGGGAAGATGATAACATACCTGAATTACTATGTATTTTAAAAGTGCTTCAAGAAAATAGCTTGTGAGGTCTTCTTGTCCTTTATCTCCTGACTGCGGGGGAAC
Organism: Mastomys natalensis; assembly: GCA_021653895.1. Lineage (NCBI taxonomy): Eukaryota > Metazoa > Chordata > Mammalia > Rodentia > Muridae > Mastomys > Mastomys natalensis. The sequence continues at coordinate 373,941 of JAJTUV010000418.1, read as the reverse complement.
GAGAGGGGTGACTTCCTCTATAGTTACTTGAGCTAACCAAAGACAAGAGAATTGTATAATCAAAAGACAAGTTCTATTATACAAAATATGACTAAATAAGATTTAGCAAAACAGACACACAATAAAAACTGTTTTTAAATTTTTCTAAAAATTACATGTCAAAATAAATCTGAGATCATCCTTACAGTCCATAATTATCATAAACTTGAAAATGGCTGTTTTGTGAAATCTCTGCTTGAGAGGAAATGGAAGAGGGATGAGCAGGTATACAGTAAGTGACTCACATCCTTAAGGGGTGCATGGACCTCACTAGAGTGATTCACACTGAGAGTGACAAATTACAAGATGCCAAAATATGATAAGAAACATCAAATTAGCTTATCATCAAATTAGCATTTTGACTGTACGTGAAATGTTTTTTACTTTTCAGATATTAATTCACTGTAACAAATGGTAATCACCCCACAGCTAAATGCTCTCCAATTTCCTAAGCAGCACAACCAGTTATACTGCCCAGATAAGTAAGCCCACAACAAGGGGATTTTTCAATTCTAAAATAATATACAGTATACTATTTCTAACACCCACTTTATAAGCTTAACATATAAAAGCCAACCTTTATCATTTGTATCCCATCCTCAGAGTAGTGCCAGTTCTTTATTTTGCAAAGTTATAAACTCCCATTTAAGACCCAAAGACTTCTTAGTAGCTATAGCGTCCACAGGTAGTTTGTATTTTCTATACCTTGTAAAGGAAATAGCAAAGCTTCTATTCTTGGGGCTGGAGAGAGGGCTAAATAAGCACTCAAGGATGTGTACTGCTCTGGTCTGCCCCAGGTTCAGTTCCCTGTACCCATACCATGTAGTTCATAAACTACTGGAAACTCCAATTCTAGGAAATCTGAAACCTTTTTCTGGCCTCTGTGAAAATATGCATGCATGTTGTACACAGACAGACAAGTAGGCACACAAATATACACATAAAAAAATTTAAAGTTTAAATTTTGTTCTCAGAGAATGCAAGAGTTGGTCAAAAGACATTTGAAACTAATCAAAAAAGAAAGCTAATTCTAAGAGTGAAGACAAAAGGAAACCTACAGAAATTGGGTGTCAGGAGTTCAAAAGAAAACATGTTCATGCAACACTAGTTTAACTCTTCTGAGTGATGTGTAAATAAGCAGACCTGAGTCCTTAAACTGGCACATCTACAGATTTTATGTGTGCTTGTTTTTTATTTTAAAATTTTATGCCATTAGTATAGTATACTTTGCTACAAAAATCTGTAATTTTTAGAAATATGTATTACAATAAGATGAAACATCCACTAGAGTACAGGTTATGGACTAAATATGGACTCCTAAAATTCATATGCTGGAACACAGATCCTCAATGCAACTGTATCTAAAAAGAGAACATGTGAGGTTACAGCGATGTTATTAGGGTCCAGCCCTAAGTATACAGAACTGGGTATAAACAGAGAAGAAACATCAGAGGGCCTGTGTGCACATGCATACAAGTACACAAAGGGAAAAAAAAATCACGTGAGCATGCAAGGAGAAAGTGCTGTCTACAAGCTGAGAAAGGCTCCTCAAAACTGGACCTGACAACATCTGACTATGCACTATGAAGAATACACTGTGCAGTGTAAGAAATACACTTTTGCCACGGAGCCACTTAAGTCTGTGGTGTTTTGTTACAGAAGCCCTAGTCAACTAATACAGCATGATAGATCACAAATGCTTACTAGTAAAAGAAGAATATATCTAACCAAAAGAAAAATCACTTTGTTATTTAAGCAGAATAATACAAGGAAAAAACTAAAAAGCAAAGAAAAATAATATTAGAAAATCTGAGGGATAAAAAGCACAAAGATTCACTAGTTCAAAAAAAAAGTTAAATAACATTTCTAAAATTACAAATTAAATTTAAAATGAAAATGCAATTTTAGATGTATAAAATTTTATATTCATTTTACATAGTTACTGCACAAAGAGAAATGTTTCGATTTCTGTGTACATTTAAACTAATTCAAGCACAAAATGAAATAGAAATTAAAGCTAAATTAAAACCAGGAGTAGTGTCTGATCCCTCCAGCAAGAGGATCTTGTGTTCAAGGTGATCCTTTAATACAGAAGAATCAATTTGAGGCCAGCCTGAGATATATGAGACACTGTCTCAAAAAAACCACAAAAGTGGAAAAAACCAAACCAAACCTGATGTAAAGTGGTCTATAGCAACCTAATACGATTTAGATGCTCTGATATTTGGGACTTGGCTAGCCAGAGATAATATCCTTAACAGGGTTGGCCAATTATTAGAGGTAATAATTGGCTAACCTGCTAATAGTGACATTCATACATAAACCACTCCACCTCGAGTCCACAACCCCAGGGAGTCCTCTTATACTCAGATTCAAGGCTACTCTTTTCGGTTCAAGGACTAGACAAGTAGGAACAATCTCTTTGTGCTGCTGTAACTGAATTACACTAGCTGATTCTTACTTGCTCTCATTGAGTTGCCACTTCCTTCCCATGAAACCACAATAAAGGCTCATGCCTACAGTAACTCACACACTTCCCTTCCCTCTGTCTTCTGACTAAACCCTGACCACTCACACAAAGAGAGCAAGACACACACATTGTCTACACAGGCCTGTACCATGTGGTATGCTTCCTCTTGGAATGTAAGTAGCAAAGTACTGTTTCCAACAGTTATCTCAATCTGTTGGCCTCACCAAACCAAAGTAATACTAAAATCTACCTTTATAAACACTGCCTCAGAATCATGAAATAACTGTATTGAGAGCTCACATTAAAAACAAGAAAACAAACAAAATTCACTGAAGGCTGCAGAGAGTAGGTAAAGTGCCTACAAAACAAACATGAAAACCTGAGATCAATCACCAACACCCATATAAAAAATATGGGTGTGGCCCTGAATGCCTATAACCCCAATGCTGTGGGACAATAACAAGAAAATTGTGGTGGGGGAGGGGTTGCTTGCTATCTAGTGCAGTTAGAACAGTGAACTTAAGGGACTCCTCAAAAATAACAGTGATATGGAGAAACAACTGAGGAAGACACCCTGGTGTCAACGTCTGGCCTCCATATGGTAAGCATGGGCAAGCACACATGCATACACAACAAACATGTTTGTGTACACACGAAGTGTATATAGAAACAAACACATTTTTAAAAAGAAACTATAGAAAACAAACATACTAATACACAACATCTCATCCATCTTACTTTCTTGAAGGTTGAGTGGAGGATTAATAAGATTATCTAAAGTTCGAGGTCCATATTCGGATTGTGGTGCTGAAAATCCAGGGATCAAGCACGAAAACATCCAGAGCTGCTCTTTGCTACAGTTATCCTGAAGAGCTTGCAACCATAACAAGAAGAGACGAACACCTTCCCGTCTGATCTAAAATAAAATAAAATGTAGAATCTCTTCATGGACAGAATGATATTTTGTAAAAGGAAGAGAAAGACAAGATGGAGACTGAAGACAGACATACCCAGAGCATCTATACAACTCCCATTATTTTGAGATCTAAGTTCATAGACTTGTAAGAATAAATTTGGGCTAAGGCTATGGCTCAGTGGTAGCATATGCAAGGCCGAGTTCAATCCACAGCACTGGGAGTAAAATCAGTCATGCCTGATGAAATTCTAAGAATAAACTACTTAGTATAATAATTTCTATTTGAAAAAAAAAAAAAATCAAAAGCAATTTCTTCTCCCTCTGCTTTCCGAGCACCCATCCCCAGCAATCTAACCCAGAGAGAGGTGACAGGACAGTGACAGCCCCTGCCTCGGTGTGTGTAATCAGCAGCAGTGGTACAGAGATGCTGCTCAACAACGGCTTGTCCCTTCAGAGTTCTAGAGTTATTCAAACTAGAAAAGTGAATTTATTTAAACAACTATTGAAAACATTACTTAAGAGCTCTCTGAAATTGTCTCATTTACTACACTGTTTGTGTCCTAGCTACAAGTCTAGAAGGAACTCTAGCCCAATGACCTAAAACAATCCCCATATACAAAAAACAAAAACCACACGGATCAATGAATGGACGCTCTCCCAGAAAGAGAGCAGGAAAGAGGAAGTCACTGACAAGCACTGAGTTCTTCTCAGGGACTTTTCTCAAATGAATTGAAGACAATCAATTCAATAAACTTAAGGAAAAAATCAAGGTGGGATAAGTGTAAGTGGTAGGTAGGCATCTTTGCTTTATTGCTTTTTTTTGTTGATTAGTTTTGAGACAGGGTCCCAGGGAAGACTAGGCTGGCTTCAACTATGCAGTTGAAGACGACCCGGAACTCCTGATCCTGCTTCCATCTCCTCGGTGCTGGGATTCTAAGCCTGCATCATCATCCTCAGCTCATGCAGTCTGGGGACAATTCCACAGCCCTGAACACACGTAACGAGCTCTCTGGACCACCCCACCCCTATACTCATTTTGGTTTTAAGTCATAGAAAATAAATACAATTATATACCTTTAAGGAGTTTCCTGTGTGCAGTAGTTTCTTTAAAATCAACCCTGAAAAAAAAACAAAAAACATGATTTTAGATATCCCTATCTTCTTATCTGTATATAAATGTCAGAGTTCTCGGTCAGACTTGAAAACACTTTGAACAAGTCCTTGGCATTCTCTAAACTGTTCTTGGTGACCTTGATAACCCTTTGATCAAAATGGAGGTCAGAGGGACATATAAAAAAGTCACCTTTCAACACCGCTAAATATTATTTACTGACAAAACTTGGTCCTAAAATTGTGTTTAACACAATAATCTACTACATCTGTTATTTACATTGAAAATATAAATAAAATGTTTACTACAAATACAAAAAGACCACAGTAAAAGGTTTGAATCAACCAAAAGAACATTCATTAAGTCCAATATTTCCTAATAATTATTTTCATTACCATAACATTCAGAGGCGCATCATTCACTGTGAACAAATCTAAACACAACATTATATTTGTTAGGATTTAAACCTATTGTTTTACTTAATTAACCATACAATGGCACGCTGGGCTTAAATCAGTTTCTTCCTTTCTTCTCTTAGAGGAAAACATATACATTTTGGAGTTATCACTTATAAAAGCATTTTTATATTACTGCTTACTTATAAATCCATAAATTACTTAGAATCAATTGCCTAAAAATATATAAATATATAAATGGTATCATTCACAGGAACTCATTTATAAGTTGCTGCTTTTCATATCTAATATTAGCATTTTAAATTTATTGCCACTGGTCTATATAGCTCTAGATAATTCATTTTTTTAATTAATTTTTTATTGGATATTTTATTTACATTTCAGATGTTACCCTCTTTCCCCATTTCCCCTCCACCCAGAAACCCCCATCCCATCCTCCCTCCTCCTGCTTCTATAAGGATGTGTCCCCACCCACCTACTCCCACCTCCCTGCCCTTGAATTCCCTCACACTGGGGCGTCCAGCCTTCACCAGACCAAGGACCTCCTCTCCCACCTATGCCCGACGAGGCCATCCTCCCCTACATATACAGCTGGAGCCATGGGTCCCTCCCTATGTGCTCCCAGGCTGGTGGTTTAGACCCTGGGAGCTCTGGTTGGTTGGTATTGTTGCTCTCCTCATGGGGCCCCAAACCCCTTCAGCTCCTTCAGTCTTCTCTCTAACTCCTCCATTGGGAACCCCATGATCAGTTCAATGGGTAGCTGTGAGCATCCACCTCTGTATATGTCAGGCTCTGGCAGACCTCTAAGAACAAACCTATATCAGGCTCCTGTACTGTACATGCCAGCATGTACTTCCTGGCATCCACATCAGTGTCTGCCTTTGGTGACTGCACAAAGGATGGATACTGAGGTGGAGCAGTCTCCAGACAGCCCCTCCTTCAATTTCTGTCCCACACTTTGTCTCCATATTTGCTCCCAAGAGTATTTTGTTACTCCTTCTAAGAAGGACCAAAGCACCCACACTTTGGTCTTCCTTCTTCATGAGCTTCATGTGATCTGTGAGTTGTATCTTGGGTATTTCAAGCTTTTGGGCTAATATTTACTTATCAGTGAGAGCATACCATGTGTGTTCTTTTGTGATTGGGTTACCTCACTCAGGATGATATTTTCTAGTTCCATCCATTTGCCTAAGAATTTCATGAATTCATTGATTTTAATAGCTGAGTAGTACTCCATTGTGCAAATGTACATTTTCTGTATCCATTCCTCTGTTGAAAGACATCTGGATTCTTTCCAGCTTCTGGCTATTATAAATAAAGCTGCTATGAACATAGTGGATTATGTGTCCTTGTTATATGTTGGAGCATCTTCTGGGTATATGCCCAGAAGTGGTATTCCTCTTTCTCCACATCCTCGCCAGCATCTGCTATCACCTGAGGGTTTTTTTTTGTTTGTTTGGTTTGGTTTTTTGAGACAGGGTTTCTCTGTGTAGCCCTGGCTGTCCTGGAACTCACTCTGTAGACCAGGCTGGCCTCAAACTCAGAAATCCGCCTGCCTCTGCCTCCCAAGTGCTGGGATTAAAGGCATGAGCCACCACTGCCTGGCCTGAGTTTTTGATCTTAGCCATTCTGACTGGTGTGAGGTAGAATCTCAGGGTTGTTTTGATTTGCATTCCCCTGATGACTAAGGATGCTGAACATTTCTTTAGGTGCCTCTTGGCCATTCGAGTTTCCTCAGTTGAGAATTCCTTGTTTAGCTCTGTACCCATTTTTTAATAGGGTTATTTGGTTGTCTGGAGTCTAATTTCTTGAGTTCTTTGAATATATTGGATATTAGCCCTCTATGGGATGTAGGCTTGGTAAAGATCTTTTCCCAATCTGTTGGTTGCCGTTTTGTCCTACTGACAGTGTCCTTTGCTTTACAGAAGCTTTGCAATTTTATGAGGTCCCATTTGTCAATTCTTGATCTTAGAGCATAAGCCATTGGTGTTCTGTTCAGGAACTTTTCCCCTGTGCCTAGGTATTCGAGGGTCTTTCCCACCTTCTCTTCTATTAGTTTCAGTGTATCTGGTTTTATGTGAAGGTCCTTTATCCGCTTGGACTTGAGCTTTGTAAAAGGAGATAAGTATGGATTGATTTGCATTCTTCCACATGCTTACCTCCAGTTGAACCAGCACCATTTGTTGAAAATGCTGTCCTTGTTCCACTGGACAGTTTTAGCTCCTTTGTCAAAGATCAAGTGACCATAGGTGTGTGGGTTCATTTCTGGTTCTTCTAGATAATTCACTTTTAACTACTTTATGAATATACCTAAACGTACCTTCTTTGGACTTATTTCCAAATTTTTGTCACTATCAAGAATAGTGTAATAAATGTTATTATTCATGACTGCCTATTACACATATGACATTTCTTAGGATATATATTTACAATGAAGTCACTTTCAGCTTTATGAGATATTAATAAAATTTAAAATCATAATGATAACAGTACCAAGTAATGCAACAGTGCTCTGGTATGTGATGCAGTAGGACACAATGGTAAATTCTAAAATTTGATAATCTGATTAGTGTTAATTTTTAATGTTTCCTTTTGATGTTTTCTAGTGACAATCATTTTTTTTTGTTTGCCTGTTCAAATTTTATTTAATTGCTTGTGTGTTCTTTTATAATTTTCAAGTGGATAGACTTTTTACATTTAGAGATCTGTATTATTTTTATTCACATGCATGTGCTTGTGTTTGTGTCAAGGAATGCCGTGTGTGTAGGTGCTGATGGCCAGAAGAAGACATCAGATTCCTTAGAGTTGGTGTCTCAAAGGAAACTCTGTGAGCTACTGCTGTGAGCTGCTTATTGTGGGGGCTAGGAATTGAACTCAAGTCTCTAGAAAAGCAGCACATCCTCTCAAACCACTAAGCTATCTCTCCGGCCCTCAAGTTTTTGTTTTGATTTCTAAATAAAAAGTTCTTTATGAAGATCTATACCTAGTCTGGTTATGCAATGTGTGGTTGGCATCACTGGGAAGCCTGCTCTTTCCTGAGGGAAATGGAGGAGCAGTGGCTCTGGGACAGAGGAGAGAGGGGGCTGGGAGGAGGAAAGGGAAGGGAGGCTACGGTCAGGATGTATTGTATGAGAGAAGAATAAAGTAAAAGAAAAAATTCTTTATATATTGCCTATTAATTCTTTGTCAGCTCTATAAACTAGGTAAGTTATAAACAGAAAAGTTATGTTTTTGTTGGGGGAGAAGTATTGTGTCATGAACAACAAATGTCTTAAATTTTAGATCGGGTGTAATGGTTCATGTCTTTAGTCCCAACACTGGGTAGGTAGAGATAAGAAAACTAGAAGTTCAAGGCCAGTCTCAGCTATACAGCAAGTAAGAGAGCAGCCTACTTTATAAGCCTATCTCACAAACAGCAAAAAGCATGTGGTGGTATATGTCTACATATGTGTATCTGTGTGCATGTATGTGTATAAATTTCAATATTTTGAAATTCATAAATAGCTCTCATAAAACAAACATTTAAAATTTTATTTTTATGTATACTTTCATATATAAATAAATCCTTGACTTTGGTAATACAAAGTTAAGTCAAATACTTCTTTCAAGAACTTGTGAGGTGTTTCCTTTTTTTTTTTTTTTTAAATTTTGGGTTTTTAACCAGGCTGGCATGGAACTCACAACACAGTCAAGACTGTCATTACAACAAATGGCTTCAAAGACTATATAAGGAGGATAGAAGTATCATAAAATGGCCTATAAGGACTTTTTTCTAAAATATACTTTACTTCAAAAAATAATTTTATCTATGCAAATTGTATCTCAATGAAGTTATTTTTTATACCAACTACAGTCACCTTTTCCTTCATTAACAATTCATAAAAGCCAACAAGTTGTAGGAATTATCCAACTGACAAAGAATATCTTCTTTTATGTTATGTTTATTAAAACATTTGACCACCTTTAAAAGCTTGTCTTTTGAATATAGTATGTTGTTATACATTATACAAAAATCATTGACACATCCATATGTGTGTGAAAAGTGGAGGCCAAAGGTTAATGTTGGTGCTTTCCACCTTATTTTTTTGACAGGGTCTCTTACTGAGTCTGGAATTACGGGTTTTGCTAGATTAATTAGTCAGTGAATCTCAGTGTCTGTCTCCAACCCCGCCCTACCACTGTACTGGGGTTACTGGCATGAATGAGGCCCCTTGGCTTTTGCCTGGGGGTTGGGGATCTGCGCCCAGGTTGCTGAGTCACAGCAAACAATTTACCGACGGAGCCATCATCTCCCTAGCCTCTTATAATCTCCATTTTCAGTAAAAATAACTGCTAAGCCATTATAAATTTTACTTCAGATGTGTGATATACATTTTATCACTTACCAATACTATGGAACTGCCATCGCTGATGAATTCTTTCTGGAAGAAGTTGTAAAATTTTCTAAACATCAACACAAACAAATAAAGAGTTAAAAATCAAATAATGAATGACCTAATATATTATGAAATATGAAATATTAGAGGGCTAAATTAAAGCCTCTTATGTTAAAGTATATCAAATACAAACTAGTAAAACATTTAAACTTTCCCACTGAAAAAGTAATAAGCAATACTAAAGAAATTTTGGAAGAGAAAATTAATGAAATAGTGTTATAAAAAGTAAGTCTATTCTCCTTTTGATGGTTAATCTTGTTTGTCAACTTGACTAGATCTAGAACATGATCATATGGGCACTTCTGTGAGGAATTTACTTGAAGGAGAAAGACCTGCCCTAAATGTAAGTTGCACCTTTTTGGTGGCAAAACAGACCAAAGTGACATGAGAAGGAAAAGGGGAAAAGAAGAGAAGGAAAAGAAAAGGAAGGAGAGGGGGAAAGAGAAGGGAAAAAGCAGGAAAGGTTAGGAAGGAGAAAAGGAGAAAGGGGATAAAAAGATATGGCATGTTGCATTAATTAATCATAGTACCAGAGCCCAGAGGTACTTGGATGTCATGTTGGACATAGGTAGCGAGGAAAAAAAACAAACAAAAAAATACCCAAACCAAACCAAAAAAAACAAAACAAAAACAAAAAACAACGCTTCATAGGCAAGCTAAAACACTTTCTATATATAATACATCAAATTTTCTTTTTTTATCCATTTTCTACTGTATTATGTAGATTATTCCAGAATAACAGCTAAATTACTACTAAAGTATACTCAGTCATTATCCACTTACTGAATGAAACTGTGTATGTTATTATTGCTGCTGTTATAAATATTACTTAGCCACGTCATTAAAGGATGCTCATAAACTCAAACTAGACACTTGATATCACGGTGTCTCATTATCCTTGCAATCACCCAAACATCTCTTTTGACCAATAAAGAAATGGGTTGAGTGGTATGCTTAGGGTAGAAATCTAGCTAGTGGATGGACCAAGACTGTAACTTCAATATGCCTATTTCCATGTCTGTGCCTTTACACTATTCTGACCAGAGGCTAGTAGGCACTTACATTTTTTTTTTCTTTTTGATAGAATTGTCTTTAGTTCATTCCATTAAAGAGAATAATAAAGAAAATATAAAGTATAGGTAAAGACAGAAGGTTCATCAAGAAAGACACTGCAAACACCTGAGCTGGATCTCTGGAATCCATGTAAAGGTTGTGTAAAATTTTCTAAACATCGACACCAACAAAATAAAGAGTTAAAAATCAAATAATGAATGACCTAATATATTATGAAATATGAAATATTAGAGGGCTAAATTAAAGCCTCTTATGTTAAAGATGACTAATTCCACAAAGCTGAAACAACATGTGTGCACTGCAATGTGTCCTACACACATGTGCACATACAATGAAACATATAAATTTACCTACATGTCTCCAACAGCTAGATAATAAATACATTTGGTGTGGAAAAAGATAAATTATAAAAAGGTTAAAAAGGGCCGGGCGGTGGTGGCGCACGCCTTTAATCCCAGCACTTGGGAGGCAGAGGCAGGCGGATTTCTGAGTTCGAGGCCAGCCTGGTCTACCGAGCGAGTTCCAGGACAGCCCTGACTATACAGAGAAACCCTGTCTCGAAAAAACCAAAAAAAAAAAAAAAAAAAGGTTGAAAAGGTAAGTTTGTGAGCTACTCAAAAGCAGTCTTAATTCTGATCAGTTACACTTTAGATTTAACTCTATGGATTCAGAGACAGGATTTAAACCAGGTTGATCTTAAAATCATCATCTTTAATGAGCATGGGCACACAGCCACTATGTCTAGCTTATGCTTTTAATTTCTAATGTGGATTTTAAAAATTACAAGTTTTATGTGCCTTCAATTACAGCAGAAGCAGAACCCAATCTCATCCCATATGAACATCATGTTTTTAACCAGAAAGCAGTCACTTTACGATTCACATTTTCATCATTAGACACTATACATTATCATCCAATTTTAAGAAGAAAATCAGTACAAAGGTTAAACTTGTTTTTAAATACAAAAATCCGAAGGCTGGAGATCTTTCTTCTTCCTAGTGGCAGAATGTATACTTAGCATGTGCAAAGCCCTGGAGTCAGTCTAAAGGAAAATAAAAGCTACACACACCACCAACCCTTAAGAAAACCAGTCACTTTGATCTCGCATCTTTTTTTCTAATGAAATTTAGTGATCCATAACTCAGATGTTCTGTTACACACAGTGAAGTATATTTTTAATATCCTTTCTTTAATTTCAATTTTCTGAAAAGAAATTCTCTTAATTCATCAGTTACCTTGTTTCCTGAATACAGCAACCATTATCCTGCATTCTTCAGGGACACTTATTTTTCCCCAAAACATCTGTGTTTGCTATTCTACTTAAAAGATAGTTTCTTTGCCAAATATGTAATCAGGTCTCAAAGGATTCAAGATCAATGAAAATTAAGTTCAGAATACCAATTGCTGTTATCTGGCACCTTGTTTTCTTACTTGCTTTTTCCAGTCAGGTTCTCACCATGTAGCCCAAGCTGGCCCAAACTTTGCAACTCTCCTGTATCAGTCTCCCAAAGGTTTGAACTGTAAGCGTATGCCACCATGTCCGGGCATTTTAATTTTAGACAGAGTCTTACCCTACTAGGTGGTCAGCCCTCCTGCTCCTCACTAAGGAGTCTCTGCCTGAGTATCAGGACTACAGGTACACAACCATCTCAACTATAAGAAACAGGTTTTATGCTCTTTCTTGGTCTCTCAAGTCATCAGCTCTAGTCTTGGATTTCTACCAATCTCTAAATTCTCAATAAGGATAAGAATATTCCTATGACTATTTCCTCTGATAGTAACTAATTTTAAAATAGGGATGAGAGGGGTTTAATTTTTGAATGTGCTAAAAAAAAAATAAACACTTTTTAGCAGAGCTTATCAACCTCTAAGCTGCACTTTGTTTGTTTACAAATATTTGCCCCAGTCTAATTCAAAGAGATATAAAAATAAGAATTATAGAAAGGCCGTTGGAGCAGAAATGATGAGCAGTGGTGATCTATGCCTTTAATCCCAACACTTGGTGCAGGAAGACCAACCAGAAGTTCAAGGCAAGTCTGGACTGCAGGTGTTATATATATATAGCAACTTCCTCCCAATTCAAAGAGCCCATACTAGAAGGAAGCTCCTTAAGACTCAGGAAGAATAGTTCACAATTCTTAGAAAATCCCTGAAAGTTACATTTGCACCCGCTTCGGCACCCTAAGGTTAAACAGTAAGATTGCTAAGGAGAAATCTCACACATGTCAAGCTACCTGTATGCTTTGCACAAAGCCCTAAGGGTTCCAACTGTCTGGAGTGATCACCCATGCTGGGCTGTGCTTTCAGTGTTGGAGCTGCCTTTGAGTCCCTCATGCTTCAGAAACTATTCATCCATACTCCTGCTACACCAACACATTCACAACGTTGGACTTTGGTGTGCTATCATTACTTTGATCTTTCATCAGTTCTCTATCTGGAGTGAGTAGACGTTGTTCACATCTCCACAGGAATAGTATCATACAACCTGTACCAAAACTAAGGGTAAAGTCTAGCACGGCAACACACACCTTTATTCTCAGCACTTGAGATGCAGAGGCAAGAAGATCTGTGCAAGCTCAAGGCCAGCCTGGTCTACATAGCAAGTTTCAGATCATTCATGGCTACACATTGAGACCCTGTCTTGAAAAGAACAAAAGCGAAACAAATAAATAAAAAAATGATATATCTCATAGGCATATATAACAGCCACAGTTCTACAGGTTAAAAAAAATCTGAGTAAACTACACAAACTAAAATTTTCACTTTATAAAAATGCTATCAAATTATTTTTATATTATCAGATGCATAAACATAATTTTGTTGCTAAAAAACAAATTATACTTCAAAAATATACAAGTTCAGCCAGATACATTATTAAGTTAATTAAGTTCTTCAAAAGGTTAGCAGATTAACTATGTTTTACTATATATCTAATAATATTAATATACTTCTTTATATTCCCAGAATTATTTTTTGAAAAAGTTTAAATGATATGACTCATAGCACTTACCTCAAAAATAAAAAGTATAGCATCTAATTCCTCTCTTTGAGACTTGTGACCTGAAATATTTTGAACAGAAAAATACTTTAAATATACTCACTGTTAACAACTATTTAATAATGAACTTAAATATTTCAACCGCTGGGTTTTTCTTCAGTGATTCTTTAGCAAAATGCTAAAGCATGGTCTATTTATTATATACTTTTTATCGCTACTCTTTAGCATAATTGTTCTAAATTTAGGTTCTAGGCCTGGGAGTTGGGAGTAGCTGAATGAGAAACTCCACACTTAGCATGTATGAGGCCTTGGATTCAATCCCGAGGATAAGAAGAAAAACTTAGCTCACACTTATATCTAATAACAAGTCATCATATATTGTGAATTTGAGTAAGCTTTGATTATGGAAAACACTATTCCTATTGCTTTTCAAACATTCCTAGAACAAAGAAGGCAGGCTGAGGAAACCTGATCAGGAAAATGCAAATGTTCTAAGCCTTCACAAAACAATAGCCAGGAGTCTGTTATAGTTTCCTTTCAAATACATCTGAAAGGGATCAAAATAAAACAATATTAAAATTCTAATGTCCAGATCTTCTCTTTAAGTTAATGTTTATGACCACTAGAAACAGAAGCGTCAGCCAGAATACATGTTAATATCTTACCTTTCTGTTTAAGACTAGCTTCAATAGTCACAAAATTTTCAAAAAACACATAGTATATATGTGAAAAATGTTGGTCAAAAAACTGTTTAAGATCAATAGATTCTGCATTCTCTGAAAAAAAAAAACAACAACAACAAACAGTTCTTAGTAACTAGTCTATCAAAGTTAAATAATGATTAGCAAACACGGCGCCAAATTTCCTTCAAAGTCAACTATCGGGCACCTGAAATTCTATCATATTCAAATATATGGGACAAATATGTATATGTCTGTTTCTTTGTTTTTACAATTTTAACCTTTAGATATTTCAGTTTTAGTTTTTAAAATATTGGTCAAGTTACCATAGTGTTTGTCTGTATTTTTTTTAAACATTCAATGTCAAAACTGGGTGCAGGGGTCCACAGCTGTAAACCCAGGTACTCCACAGGCCGAATAGAAGGATCAGGAGATCAAGGCTAGCCTGAGAGGTACAGTGAAACCCTGTTGTGTAAGACAGAGACAGAGATAGATAGACAAACAGACAGACTGACTAACTCAAAATCAGTCTCTCAAAGATCTATTTTTCAGGGCTGGAGAGATGGTATAGAGATTAAGAGCACTAGCTGCTCTTCTAGAAGTCTAGAGTTCAATTCCCAGCACCTACAAAGCAGCTCACAACCACCTGTAATGCCCTTTTCTGCTGTGCAGATATATATGCAAATAAAACACCCATATAAATAAAATATTTACATAAATAAATCTCTTTTTTAAAATCTCTTTTCAAATCGTGGCTTCAGCTTTTCTAAGATCTCCACTAACAGTTTTAAGAACTATTTGTAGGACTAATTCTGGTAATTCAGTAAATAGATAACAATAGGCTTTATAAATGAGGATTTAGGCATTTGAGGATTGTAAATTCTTGAGACTGCTCTCAAGAATTTCTCAGTATAGCATGTAAACAAAACATACAATTATATGCACAATATAAAGTTAAATTATGAAAGTGAAATAACACACACCATATATGGAAATTCAGAACACAGAATTACTTTCAAAGTTTAATAAATGTTATCTACTGTCCATGTTCTAAGCAGCTATACTGTATAGCTTAGCTTCCATAATAAAAATTACCTTTTTTCCTGATTGCAACAGAAGAGCAGTAGTCATAGAATAAAAATATACTTTGTGGAATATAAAAATAAACATTTTAAACTACTGTGATAGATAAGAAAAACATTTTCCTTTTGAATACATTGAAGAACTTTAAAATGAGAAGGAAATAGGTTAAACTACATCTATATTTTCTGAAATGCTTAAAAATACAAGTAATGCCCCAAGAGAAACAAGAGAATGAGACTAGCAAAACAAAAGCACATATGACTCAACCCAAGACTTCCCAACATATTAGGAGCCAAGATATTGTCCCTCAGTTTCCTTCCCGTACGGCTACTAACAAAGCCGGGAAGCTGCACACTTGCCTAATGCTAGTAAACAAGTACTAGAAGCCAGGCGCAATGACTTATTGCTGACATTTTGGTGGAGCTTAAGATGGAAGATTACAAACTTGAGCTTTTGGGGCTATATAGCTAGACCTTGACCAAGCAGGGGAGGCGGGCCTATCAAAAGTAAACTATATTTGTTCTTTTACTTTAAAATTTATTTGTATATGCCTCTGTATCTGTGTGTGGGTATGTGCATATGAGTGTTGTTGTCTACAGAGGCCAGAAGAGGGCACTGGGTTCTTTGGTACTGGAGTGACAGGTGATTGTGCGTTACCTGATGTGGGTGCTGGGAACCGAACTCTGGTTCTCTGCAAGAGTACCACTTTCTCATAACCACTGAACTTTATCTCTCCAGCCCCTCTATATTTATTTTTAAAAACACAAAACTAAACAAAAACTCTTAATAGTGTTTGATAGTAAGTTCATGCAGTTTACATGGCAGAGTAAAAATCACAGAAAAACTAGGTAAAATATAAGAGGCCTTCACTGATTTAGATCCCAAAGATAGTTCCGCATTAAGGGCATGTGGTGCAGCTGCAGAAGACCCAAGTTCCTAGTTCCCACATGGTGGCTTACAAATATCTGTAACTCCAGCTCCAGGAGAGCCAATACCCTCTTCTAGTCTCCACAACCAGTAAGCATACACATGAAACACAGACAGACGTGCAGGCAAATCATCCACACATGTAAGTATGTAAATCTAAAAAACTTTTAGTAAGAAACTCTCTGAAATAATTCAAGAGAAAAGAAACAGAAAGGGGAATACAGTTATAACAAGGCTACAGAAACACCCCATTAACTGTAAGCTACAACACCAAATTTCACCCTTTCCAAGTGCCCCACTACCTTTCCTGCTCCTCCTTTAAAGACTCACTACGTTAGCACACTGAGTATTAATCATACCACAGTGGCCAGTACCTAACTTTCTGCAGCAAACCTTTACCATTTTCATCTAGCTGAAGCGTTTTGCAGGGTAATAAACCTACCTACACACACACCTAAAAAAAAAAAAAAAAGTTAATCAAAATATTACCTATCCTTACAAACCCTTCTGTTTGGAAGTGCTTGTGAGCTAGTATTTTCCTGAAGAAACTAAATATACATTTCATCAGAAATCCAGGTTAAGGGTTTCTGAATTTTAAACATGATTCAGGCTTTGTAGGCCTTTGGGAATATTAAAGTAGCAAGATAATTCTAGACTTTAGTTTCCATCAATTAAATTTCTCAGATGTTTCTGTGGGGCTTTAAGAAAATGAATAACTTTTTAAGAACCTGATTATAATATATTTACTCTCTTTCATATATTTTTGAAATATTTAAATACTATAGCATGTATGTAAACAACAGTTTTAAAGGTCAAAAGTCAGCTTTCCTTTTAATGCCCAGATATTAAATGTGTCCCTGAAAATTTAATAAATTAATCTGGTTGAGAAACCAAAAATTTAACAAATTTTGTAATTATCCTTCATCTATTAAGCTGTAACTGCCATTCAGAACTGTTCCTCAACTAGTGGTATAACCTGTGGACCTGTAAATAATCTGCTTCTAACAGTAAAGTAGTAAACTTTGCAAATCATTTCCTTAAGACAATCAGCAATAATTCGGATGGACCCAACAATGCATGGCTTCTTCACAAACCACTGTCAGAGCAACCCTGAGATAAAGGGTTAGAGATGGCTCAGTGGTTAAGAGCACCTGCTTCTTTTTTACAGGATCAGAGTTTGGGTCCTGGGATGGCTAATCTTGGTTGTTAATTTGACTATATCTGGAATCAACTAAAACCCAAGCAGCTGGGCCCATCTATGAGGGATTTTCTCGATTGAATCACTTAGAGTTGGGAAGACACATCCTAACTCTAGGCCACACCTTCTGGTGGCAGTCCATATAAAAGGGCATGGAAGAGGAAGCTTTTGATTTTTGCCTGTTTGCCCTCACTCTCGATGGTAGATTCATCTACAATGCTGAGGCATTCCTTCACTGATATCAGAACTTACTTCTTCAGAATTCCAACACAGACTGAAGTCTAGCAGCTCTCTAGGAATTCTCTGGGATCCCAGCCCCAGATTAGGACTGCTGAGACATCCAGCCTGGTAACTGAACACTTACCCAATCCTTGGCCTTTTGTTGGTAGACAACCACTGTTGGACCACTCAGACCACAGCCTATAAGCCAGTCAATAAACCCCATTCATTCTATCAGTTCTGTTCCTCTGGAGAATCCTAACTAATACAGTTGTGAACACTCATGTGGGGTAGCTAACAACCACCTATATATAACTCATGCACTAGAAGATCCAACACTTTCTTTTGGTCTCTGAAAGTACCCACGCATGTGTACACATGTGTACATGCATGCCAGTAATAAAAAGAAATTTTAAAATTCTGAATAAAAATTATACAAGTAACTTAAAAAGTTCAAAATGAAAAGAGAAGAAAAGAGAAAAACAGGAACAGAGGAAGCAGGCTGGATGAGTAGAGACAAAGAGAAAACAGTAATCACAAAAGTAACAGAGGTATAATAACTTCTAACATTAGTGTGTGTGGGTGGGGGGGGCATACAGAAAAGCTCTGTGTTGTGGATAGCCCCAGCCTTGTATTTTGATCCTAGTTCCACCCCCCTGAGAGGGGCTCCAGAGGAGGATTGAATCAATGTTGTGGATAGCCTCAGCCTTGTTATTTTGATCCTAGTTCCCAGTGGATAGCCCCAGGCTTGTATTTTGATCCTAGTTCCACCCTTCTGGGAGGGGCTGCAGAGGATGATTGAATCTGTACACAGAGGACATCTTGTAAACCTTCTGTCCAATTAAAACCTGTAAAAAAATACTAGAGCCAGAGATTGGGCAGTAGAAGGGGAGGCGGAGAAAAGGGCTTTAGGGGAGGAGAGAGAGTGAGAGGAATTCGATATAAAAGGCAGAGCAGAAGCAGAATAGGAGGGAGTAGGGAGATGCAAGAGAGAAGCGGAAGAAGTCGCTGGGGGAGCAGAACAGAAGGAAGCCGGTGATAGAAGCCTACAACGGAGGAGCCGGAGCTCAGAGGACAAGGACAAGGCCTGGGATAACCGCAAGTTATAAGGGATCTCATAGCCAGGGATTAGAGTACGGTAGTGGTAAACCTGCACAATCTAGGCGTGCTATTTATACCATAATTATTGAGTTGTGTCTTCCTTTACTGGTCTCATTCGGGGAGGAGATCTTACAGCGACAAATTTGGAGGTTTAAGTAACAATTACTACAACAGCTCTGGACTTAGCAGCAATGAGTAAAGCACCAGATGAATAAATGACATAGTAAATAACTAAACATGAAAAGAGCACATAAAGGAAAAAGTTACTGTGCTATCTCTCCAGTTAAGACAGTTAACTGGACAGAACCAGCTTCTGCAAGTTGTCCTTCAACCTCCAATACTCACCATGGAATGGATGGACACGGACATACACATGCACCCATTTTAAAAATAAAATAAAGCTGGGCATAGTGGTACACACCTTTGTTCCCAGCACTTGATGTGAGTTCAAGGCTAGTCAAATTTACACGGCAAGTTCTAGGTCAGCCAGGGCTACACAGTGAGACTGTACCACAAACACCCAGCTGCAGACACAACTGTTGGTAGGGTGTTTGTCTAGCATAACAAAACTGGAGGATAAGAAGCGCAAGGCCTTCCCTTACTATACAGAGAGTTTAAGGCCAGTGTGCCATATATTAGTCCTGTCTTTAAAAAAAATCAATCTATAAAGTATTTCCTAAAACACATACACAATCTAAAACTATTAAAATGATTATATATATAAAACGTATCTTCACAAACACTTCTGTGTACATATCCTAATCCAGACAATCACAGTGACTCATCAATTAAAGGCAACAACAAGAATTACAAATTGAAGAAGGTTGATGAGAAGTAAGGTAGAAGAGAACAATTATTAGATACTGCTTCATTGGTTTATTTAGTGACTTACTCCTGGCACTGCTTGCACTGCCTGTATGCTAAGCATGACTTCACTTGCTACCTAGAGCAGAATGACCTGGAGAAATAGCCAAAACAATGGGTCATTACCCTTAACAACTTACTGACTTCCAGGTACATTTCTGTAAAGTCTTGCTTGCCTGCGTACCCCACATTGTGTTTTTAGAGTATAAAATGAGAATAAAAACTAGACTGAGCCTAGTGGCCTTTCAGGAGCTATCCTGGCTTCTGGTGACATCTCTCGTCCACTCTCATTGATGTTGGAGTTCTTAGTCCAGAAAGAGTCCCACAACAAATATTTGCTAAAATATATTTGATAAAAGTCAGTTGTTGTTGTTATTTGTAACTAGGAAGCATTCCATTTTGTACAACTATTTCAAAATAAAAAACACAAAACAAAAGAATTTTAAGGAGGAAAAAGTTTTATACTAGTGTGGTGGGTTTTCAGCTTGTGTCTAAATGCTAAGGTTCCAGACCAATTTGAAACCCAACAGGGGAAAGACTGGCAAATACACAGCAAACTAGGACAACATAAACAGTCCTTTTACACTTAAACTCAAAATCCAACCATTAGGCAACAGTCATGCAAAAGATACTTTAAAAATCTAAGTAAGGATGGAAGTTAAAGTGCCAGAAAGCACAGACATTAAAGGCACATACTGCTCTTGCAGAGGACCCAGGTTTGATTCCTAGCACCCACATGGCAGCTCACAACCATCTGTAACAGTTTCAGGAGATCTAATACCCATTTCTAGCCTCCACAGGCACCAAGCACACGTATAGTATACATATATACAGAAAGACAGACATATGCATAAAATAAAAATAAATATTTAAAATTAATAATGTTGGACCGAAAAATGGTAGACCATATCAGACATGGATGGCCACAATCTCAGGAAATTATCTCAGCAGAATTGATAAACAGCCATCAGAAAAGCAACAGAAATTACAAGCAACAGGGGGAAAACCATACCAGAGTAGCAATAGCAGGGAAGCCTGGAAAACCCCCTTCCCCATCCCAGGATGCTCAGCACTGGCAGCCAACAGGGCAGAAGCAAGAGGCCATTTCATTTCCTCCTCCTCCTCTTTTCTCCTCCTCCCCTTCCCTCCCCCTCCATACATACTGAGCACTTATGTAGCATTCGTGAGGTCCTGGCTTCACTCTCTAGCACAAAGAAAAAGAGGCACCACTATGAAGTAGGATATAAATCTAGTCTTGTGCTTGCTTGGCTAGAACCCAGGTCTTGAAAGTGCTAGGTAAGTGTTTTACTTTGAGGTACAAGTGATTTAATTTTATCATCTTTAAGAGACCAATTCAACTCTGAAAAAATGCTTCAACCCCCCCCCCAAGCTTGTGGTTCAGTGTATTTCTTGTACAGTCTCAACTATGTTTGAGGTGTTGTTATAATAACTTCATGGACTGATTATTACACTGTGCCGTCCTTTGCTAATACATGCTGTACCAGTCTGACTTCTATCATTCTTACTACCTGAAAGCTTCAACTTTTGCAACTTTCAAGGAAAATGTACACACAGTTTCTGTCAAGCCTTTCTGGGTGTAGGAGCTGACATGACACTTCCATGTACTGTGCCTATTCACCTCTAGTCATTTGATTCTTTGGTGCCAATATTATTTGCATGCCAAAGGAATGCCTCAAGCTTTTCCTGAGCACAGAAATATCTTTTTATATCCCTAAATTCAGTGTGGTGGCTTGCACTATAGTAGGTGCTCAGTAAATACTGTCCAGTTCCTGAGTAGCTGCATTAAGGATGAGAAGAGCAAAATTGTTTTGTGAATATTCAATTGGCAGTGGTAGAAAATCATGGAAGTCAATATTTTAATCAGAAAGAAAGTTGAGTTGTTTTAAATACCCATGTAAAAGCTTTTGCTTCAGAATCTAAAGTCTGTGCTGTATAACAAAAAATATGCCAAGCATTTGTGAGGCCCTGGAGTCTATACTCAGCCCTGAAAAACTCTAAAAATCCTACAATGATAACTATTTGCTTAGATAAAATAATATAGTGTTAGGTTTACCACATATAGGTAAAAGATGGCAACAAAAGCATAAATGCTCAAAGTAAGGCAATGGAAGTCTTGCAAAGGTCTTAAATGCAAACTGGTGTGACATCATTCAGAGGTGTAGACTCTGACAGGTTTACAGATACGTGCTATGAACTAATCAAAAAGGGGAGGAGGGAAAGGGGAAGATGGAACTAAACAGGCCAAAAAGAAAACAAAAAGCAAGATGGCCAACTCAAACTTAATCATATCAACAATCACATTAAATGCAATAATCCCCAACATTTTCATTAAAAGGTAGAGTAACAGGGTCATGTTTCTAAAAGACTTCTCTCTAGGTATGATGATGTACTCCTGTCATCTTAGCATTCTGGAGGCTGAGGCAGGAAGACTATTTCAAGTTTAAGGCCAGCACACAGTGAATGCCTGGTCAACCAGGGTTACATAATAATACCCTGTCTCTAAAGCAAGCAAGCAAACAAACAAGCAACCAAGCAACCAGTAAAACTGGGGCTGGTGTTTGCCTACCTAGAATGCATAAAGCTTTGGTTTGATCCCCAGTACCACATAAACCAGACATGGAATCACATGCCTATAATCCCAGAAGCCAGGAGGTGAAAGCAAGAAGATCAGAAACTCAAGATCATTCATCATCATTCTCAATTACACAGTAAGTTTGAGGGCAGGATTCATGAGACTATATCCTGCCATGTCTTTGCACAGCATGGGTCCTGAAACTCTGACTAGGGGTGGCAAGTGAATAAAGAAAAGCAGACACACAAACAGAGAAAAGCTGGGCAATTGTTGTTTGGGCTCCCTGAAGGAGAAGCCACAGCATCCCGAAAACTCAGTATGTTTACTGTATACAGCTGAACAGGGAGGCGGGGTTCATGGTATACAACTGACAAGAAGACAGGCTTAGCTAGCCTCACTAGAACAGCCTGTAGGGGAGCAGTCATCAAACCATAAACACCCCGGGAGAAAGCTATGATGACGATTGTTTGCACACACTATCAACATCCACACATGGACCACACAAAAGCTTGTCATCCCTCTAAGTGTCACCCAAGGAAGAGTTTGCCACCCCCATGGGTCTGAGGCATTGGGGTCCTTGACATGGCTATGCCTATGTCAACAACACACATTCACTCAGAACCTTACTTGGTCCCTATTCTGGCTCAAAATAAATAATGAAGGGGATGGGATGAGCCAAGTAATAGGAAGCCCACTTTAAATATAAAGATATAGTAGATTAAAAAGATAAGAAAAATTTTACCATGCAGCACAATCAGATGAAAGCAAAAAAAGGCTATATTAATGGCACAGTAGGATCCAGGGCATGCAACAGAAGGTAAATGTGTTTGCTACCCACACCTGATAACCAGAGTTTCCATCTCTAGAGCCAATGTAAAGGTGGAAGGCGAATACCAACTCCACAAACCAACCTTCACATAAGCATTGTAAACACACACACACACACACACACATGAATATACTATGTATAGATACACTTTTTTTAAAAAAAAGCAATGCTTAATATAAAAGTGAAAACGAATCCTACAATTAGTATCACACTACATGGTGAAAACTCAATTGCTTTCCCCTAAAATTGAAAACAAGGATGCATATTCATCACTTTTCTCTCCTTTCTTGTAAAAAAAAAAAAAAAAAAAGTCTGTTAAAAAGATATCCATTTCAGTTAGTTCAAGAAGGCAAGGGAAAAAAAAGGAATAAAGCACCCACATTGGAAAGTGGGAAAACAAAAAAGAAAGAAAGAAAAGAAAACCAATGGAATTCACCCAAGGGGCAATAGAGGTGTGAAATGGAGAGACAGCTCAGTGAATAAAAATACTGGTTGTTTTTCCAGAGGGCCGGAGTTTGATTCCCAGACCCCATATGGTGGCTTACACCCTCTGTAAATTTAGTTCTAGGGGATCCAAAGACCTTTTCTAACCTCTCAGGCACCAGGAACACAAGTGGTACACACACACACATGCAGGCAAACATTCATACACACAAAATAAAAATATTTTTAAAGTTAGTTTTCCCCTAAACTAACTACAACCAGAAATAAACACCAAGACAACCTTTAGGAGTGTGGAGGGGGGGTTTCTATTTGTTTGGGGTTTTGGTAGTTTTGTTTGTTTGTTTGTTTGTTTGTTTATGTTGAAATGTAGTCTTATCATCTAGCCCTGGCTGGCTTGGAACTCGGAAATCTGCCTGCGTCTGACTGCTGAGTGCTAAGATCAAAGGCGTGTGCTACCATGCCTGCCTAAGATAACATTTTATAAGAGCTGCAAATGTAGAAAGTAGTTAGGGGTTAACTCTGATCAAAGTTTCACAGAACAACACTGCTGAGAAACATAAAGAAGTCCTATGTAAGTAAACAGAGACATCCAGGCTCATGATGGGAAGTATCACATTGTCTTCAGACTTTCCCGGACTGCTGTTCAGACTCAAAACAGGCCCAGTCAAAATCCCAAGGGGTTGCTGCTATGTTTAGAAATTGAAAAACTAACTTCTCATTCTTTTAAACGTTATTTTACATGTATAGATGTTTTGTCTGCATAACTCTGTGTACAATTTGTATGCCTGGTGCCTTCAGAGGCATAAAAGGGAGTTAGATTCCTGGAAGCAGACTTCCGGATGGTTGTCAGCAGTCACCATGTGTGTACTGAGAACTGAATCCAGGGCCTGGGGAAGAACAGCCCGTGCTCTTAACCACTGAGCCATCTCTCCAGCACTGTTTGCTTTTTGGAGTGTCTCAACACTATGCTGCCCAAGCAAGGCTTGAAGTAGCTGCCTCAAATGTCCCTTGGTCTTCAGCCTCCTAAGCTGCTGGACAATGAGCTAGATGGGACAACAGGCATGTGCCACCACGATGTACTTGGTTGGCTTAACCAGTTAATCTCAAGTTCACATGGAAACAGAAATGGTCTGGCACTTCAAAAGTAAAAGCAGTAACAAAGAACACCCATGAAAATGAGAAAATTGGAAGAAACACTAAGTTTCAGGATTTATTTTAGTTACAATAATCAAAACATTGTGGTATTGGCACCAGCACAGATAAAACAGATCACTGAAACAAAACAGTCTAGAAATAGGCCCACATATATTTAGACAGCCAGGTTCTAACAAAAGCACAAGGGCAGGCAGTTCAATAAAGTAGGACTTAAACAGAAGTCTGAAAACTGGTATCTACATACAAAGATGGTGGAGAAGCATTCTACAGCACGCTTTTTATCACACTTACAAAGCAAAATAAATTCAGGATGAATCACTGCCCCAGATAAAACCCAAACTGGTATCACTTTTAGAAGCATAAAGGAAAATATGTAACCATGAGATAGGCAAAGATTTTAGATGACATTGTCTAAAAGTTAACATAAAAGAAAAAGTTGATATAAATTTTGAAATAAGGTAAAGTTTTGGTTTTGGTGGTCCTGATGGGGATGAAACCCAAGAACTTGTCAAGGCAGGCAAACACTCTTTCCTGAGCCACACCCCAACTCATAACTATTTAATCAAAATGGAGAATCCTAGGGGATGGAGAGCGGGCTCTTCCGTAAGAGCACTGGCTGCTGTCCTGACACCTTCTCCTGGCCTGTGTGGGCACAGCATGCACATGGTACACAAACACACATGCAGACAGAACACCATAAACATTAAATAAAAATAAATGTTTAAAGAGAATGGAAAGATGACCCACAAGTGGCCAGAACTGGAGGTTAGATTTCTTGGTAAGTCATTTAGTTGGTGAAAATACTTGTCTTAAGTGGCTACGTGCCGCTGGCAGTAGAGCACCTGCCTAAGCTTGAGGTCCTGGTTTTGATCCTGAGCACTGAGAAAACAAAACAAACCCTCAAAAAAGTCTGTATACCGAATATATATATAAAGAACTTTCAAAAGTAAAGTAGAAAACCAAACGATTTAAAAATTCTGACAACAATGACGGCTGAGGAGATGGCCCAGCAGATAAAACACTTGCCTGCCATACTAACCTGAGGACCAGCATTCAGATCCCAAGCCCAGAGCTTGGAAGGTAGGGACAGGTGATTCCTGGAGCAAGCTGGCTTGCTCAACTAGCTGTTACCAAGAAACTCTGGATTCAATTTAGAGGCCCTGCCCCAACAAATAAGATGAGAATAATCCAGATATACTCATAACCTCAACATTCCATCCTCCATATGCACACACACACACACACACACACACACACACACACACGCATACTAACAAGTGATGAGACTTCAAGAGAAAGTTTACCCAAAAAGTTCCACAATGGAAATAAGCACAGACTGTCAGACATGATCAGCACACACACTACAGGCTGAAACAAAGAGGTCAGGTCACACTGAGCAGTGTCAATGCATATATGGAGGAACTGGCACTCATGCTAGTATTGAAATGTTAAACAATGAAAAAGAGATTGGCAGTTTCTTTTGTTGTTCTGTTGTTGAACAGTCTCTCATTCTATAGCCCAGGCTAGACTAACTCATTTATGTAGATTCAAACTTGAGGCAATCCTCCTGACTCAGCCTCCCAAGTGCTAAGATTATAGGCATCAACTACTACACCTGGCCTGGCAGTTTCTCAAATGTTAAAATCCTACTATCACATGATCTAGCCATTCCATTCCTACGTATCTAACCACTCAAAATGAAAAGTACAGCTATTCAAGCACACTTGGCAGCAACTCCATTTGTGACAGTCCCAAACAACCCACATGTTAATCAACAGGTAAGTGGGAAAACTGTGGTCTAGTCAAGAATAAAAGCACAAACCACTGACACCAGACGACAAAAAAATGGGTTTCAAAATAATGAGGCTAAGTAAAAGAAAATAAAAAAAAACACCATAAATTTTCAGTTATGTGCTATGTAATCCCATTTATATAAAACTCTTCAAAATGCAAATTTAGAGAACAGACTGGAATTTGTGCAGGGTTGGACAGGAAGGCACAGTCTGAGGAAGAAGCAAAGAAGAAAGGGAAGCATGAGGAAACTCTGGGAGGTTAAGACATAACATAATCATTATCTTATGTATTTGGCTATATGTTTTTGTTAGTAGTGCTGGTAGTATTAGGGATTGAACCTAGGACCCTCAAGCATGCTAGGCAAGCACTGTACCACTGAGCTAAAATGGCAGCTCTTCTTATTCTGCTACTTGCGTTGTGGAAAAGATAGCTCCTGGGCCTTGTACAAACAGTGCACACTTTATTACTGAGCTTCGTGCCCGAGCCCTAGCAATATTTACCCTGTTTGGGTAAGCCTAGTGTTGATTTCATGAGGAACCCCTCTGTTAAAATTACTGTAAAAACTTTAAATATGTGCAATTTTATTGAATGACAACTATATATTAGTAAAGTTGTTAGAATGATCTAGCAATAACCCATTCTTAGCTAAATAAGCCCTTGTGTTTTTAAATCCAGATGGCTAAACTTTCAACTTGCCACTTTAAGTTGAAGCAAACTAACATTTCCAGAATATGTATAATATATCCAGAGCTATTTTAGTCACTTTACATGTGCTAACCTTACTACCATCATCATTATTATATCTTAAAGCTACTAGTTATAAGACAGAAGTGGGAAGTAAAAAGATACCATGAAACTCTACAAACCAGATAAGGCCTTATTACTTATTTTTTAGTTTTTTGTCTTTTGGTTTTTTTGGCTTAACTTTTAGTTCCTACAAACCAAATAAAGCCCTGGTTGACATGGTACTCCCTATCAAGCTGTATCCCAGAGTATCCTGACTTGTAATTCTCCTGCCTTGGCATTGCCGTGATCTTTACAACTAGCTAAATTCTATCAGTGTAACTGGAGTTTTCACTACAGTGGAAACACACATTCCAAGAAAAGGGTTCCTACTGGATATTTAAGTTTTAAGTGTTTATATAATAAGTTTTAAGGAAAAGAAGACATACACACCCTTTTTTGCATTTTTAATAATGTAAGGACTTAAACAGACAGACAGAAAGACAGGAAGACAGACAGGCTGGGTGGCTGGAGAGGTAGCTCAGTGGTTAAGAACACTGGCTGCTTTCCAGAGAACCTAGAGATTCCAGTCCCAGCACCCATACGGTGGCTTACAGCTATCTGCAACTCCAGTTCTAGGGCATCAAGCACTCTCTTCTAGCTTCCATGGGTACCAGAGCACATATGAAATGCACAGACATACATACAGACATGAAAAAATAAAACATAGACATTTTTTAAAATAAAAAGCACTGAAGAAGACATCTTTAAAGACTTTCAAATGTTGGACATTCCTACAGACCTCTGCCCAGTGAGTGAGTAAGGACCTATACAGCAGACCACACATAAGCAGTTGTAGATCAGTGATGCCAACAGGAGACAGATCATGTCTGGACATACTTTTTCCAAGGGAGGTGATATTTTATTATCTGCATGTACTGACTTCTCTGAGAAATACCCCTAGTGACTAGCACCTTTGGTTGGTCCAATATGGTTGTGTGTTATCAGCAGACTAAGTAGTTTCTTCATTGTTTTTCCTTAAAACCCTATTTATTTCCAAAAAGGAAATGGCTCTTCCAACCACAAATAGGATACCAGCCGGCAAGCCTCTAAGGGTTCAACTTTATCTATTTCTCCCACTCATTTTCTTAGAAACCATACTAATATTATTTTAAGTAACTGTAACCATTCAATACTGAAGCTGAAATGTTGCTGGCCAGCGAAGTACCTGCTAGCACACTTGAGTCCTCAGTTCAATTCCTAGCCCTGAGGCAGAGGGAGAGAACTTAAAACCAACCGTAGCATTTGAGGGTTCATTTTTTTAGTATGTATTCTGACAAGGTCTCAGAACCTGCTATTCTGACACTTGGAGGTTGACTACTGTTGTGAGGGATTCTTCTCTTTAGCAGCATCTAGCATACTATATGTAGTAGCAACTCCCCACAGAGAAAGTGTTTGCAGACACGACCACCTGCTGACGCTGACGGCACAATGTGTTTGGTTAAGCTCCGTGGCTCTACAACTAGTTTAGTGTGGGCTTCTAACAGGGCACAGGTCTGTAAGAACGTTCAACATCTGACAGCTGTGAAAGATAAGTCAGCCCTGGTGACTTCATTCTTTCAAAAGACTCCTTAAATTATAAAAGCAAAAAGTTGTTGTTGTTGTTGTTTTTAAGTATTCTATTTTCAAACTGAGGAAGCCAGGTCCTACAAAATATCCAACATGTGTGATAGTAATACATCTCATGATTCTCGAGTTAGAGCACACACACACACACACACACACACACACACACACGAACCACAAAAACCTCTATGCCAAAGAAATATAAAGAAACAAATTCTTAATCAACCATGGCAGTTAACTTAGGAAATCTCAACACCCTGTTGTAACTTGGCTTTATAGTTCTGCATTTATGCAGTCTACAGCTTGTCTCAATTGAGAGTCAGGTTGCACCAAGTGTCCAGTTTCAAACCGCCATTATTTTGTAATACATCTACGTGCCCAGTGACTTTGTACATCTCAGCATATCTTTTCACACAAGTCTTCAATGACTTAACTCCACAATGAAAATGTTAAAAACCTTTACCATATTTAAATGGTTTACATAAGATGGATTTAATTGCTTTCTCATTATAGCACAGGAGCAAGTACTTGTGATAAAGATTAGCTGTCAGACATGTAGGAAGTCTGAAAAACAAATTAAGGGACAGAAAATCTGGGCTTTGTGATTTAATCTCCATTAGCTCCATCCATGGCTTACCTTCAACTTTCTCGTTTATATTTTTAAAAATGGCAATAATATCTCTATTTCTAGACCGTCAAGCTATATTATTCTAATTCATGTGAAACACTCTGCCGACAGTAAAACACTGCCACAAATGTTGGGTATTATTAGTGGTATTAATCACAACACAGTAGAGAAATCCATCCATGAAACAGAGGACACAACACTAAACATATAAGTCACTTTCCAAAATGGGCAGAAATTAGGAAAACAGCTTGAGATGATAAACTTTGAATTAGAATCTAGACATCTGGGCTCTAACCTCAGTTATCCTATTATTCTATACATAAGCCCTGGCTAACTTTGCTTTTTACTTCAATTTCTTTATCAAAAAAAAAAAAAAAAAAATCCAAGTAGAGAACCAAAAGTTCCATAAGTACACAATCGGGGTTTCATCAGTGCTGTCTATGACCAAGTATCCAAAAATCCTCATTTAACACTTAATCCCAAATTTAGCTGCTGCGGTCTTCAGAGAAACTGAAGTTGAAGACGGCGGAGGGTAAGAAATTTTTTTAATGAAAACTGAATTCTGTACGGTCCTCGAGAACCTTGCTCTCTATAATTAGTTTTCTTTCTAAAGGACAGCAAATGAAGGAACAGGGTGTAGGGCGGGGTTCTTTCCACAAGCTTCGGGGGACCCACCCACTTCCCAAAGAGGTGTAACTGCTTCCTCCAAGCCCTCACCTGCCAACAACAAAAAACAAAACTTGAAAGACTACGGGTTACACTGGGCGAGCCAGCCCGTTGCTTTCCCTTCCACTCGGGTGGGTATGGCAGCAGTCAGTCATATGGCAAACACACCCTTGAAACACCATTACCCACAACACCAAGTGTCCCTGAAGTCTCATCAAGGACTTAAGTTTCTGGCCTGACAGTCTTTTTTTATTATTATTATTTAAAAAGAAAAGAAAAAGAATCAGAGCACGAACTCAAACGTGGGTCTCTTCTCCGTGCTGGTGCTGACTGGTTCGTACCAACTGCCAAGCTGCCCCTGAAAGCCCTCACCGTCCGCCCTCCCGCGCGTGGGCACAGGCGCCGCCGGCCCTCACTCCTGACCGCGCCAGGTCGCGAGGGCGAGCCCCGGAGCTCGCGGGGTGACAGGCCGGGGCAGCGAGGCCACGGCGGCGCCCCGGGTCGCTGCTCTCCTCACCGATGACGATGCGCAGGTGCTTGAGGCGGGTCAGCGCGTCCTTCTTGGTGTCCAGCACCTTCTGGGTGGACTTCTTCACGTCCCCGTGCGGCTTCTTAGAGAACATCCTGCGGCCGCCGCGGCCCCTCCCGGCCGGGTCCCGACGACCCAGCGCAGGCGGTGGGCGGGGAAGAGGCTAGCCGCGGCGGCTCATGCGTTCCCCCGCCCGCGCGGGCCCCGCGGCCAGGCCCGCCTCGCGCCGCCGCTGCACGGAACCTGCAGCCCCGGCTCCAATATGGCGGATCCGCCCCGCGCGCTGCAGCGATGAGGAGACGCGGAGCGGCCGCCGCCGCCCAGGCCGCGGCCGGGACCCCACAGCCGCGGAGATGGAGCGCTCTGCCGCGGCGCCACTCCGCTCTCCTGAGGCCCCCTTAAGGTTGAAGCTTCTCTTAGCAGCTTCAACCCCGCGGAGGCCAAAACCGAGTCGTGTGGTGATGGAGTTTCACGACTCTGCCGTCGGTGGCGAACGGTCCCCGTGGCAACCGCCTTCTGACGTCAAGTGCTCGTGACGTCATGCTAGCGTGAGCTCATTCCTGCCTCCAGAACCTCTTGGTTTCCTGTGTGTGCAGTAATGAAGAAGGGCAAGAAAGTTAAGGAGGGTGTTGTCTACTGTGTGCTCCCTGTAAACAGCAGTTCCTAGAGTTTTTGTTGAAAAAGCCTTTCATCTCCACTCTTTAAATCGCCCCTAGTAAGTTAAACATCAGAACAGAAGTGCAAGGCCAGCTTGATACCAGCGCTGAAGCCTTGGCTGTGACACCATTTCACTTTCTAATTTGGATTTTTTCCTGTGTTTTGCAAACCATTCACTTTCTAATTTGGATT
Organism: Mastomys natalensis; assembly: GCA_021653895.1. Taxonomy (NCBI): domain Eukaryota; kingdom Metazoa; phylum Chordata; class Mammalia; order Rodentia; family Muridae; genus Mastomys; species Mastomys natalensis. Next base: position 342,573 of record JAJTUV010000418.1, on the reverse strand, counting down.
CTTCCTGTGTTTTGCAAAATAATGATTAAAAATGTACTGTACTTTAGAGATGCGTAGGAGTGTCATATCCTTTTCCGTTAAATTAACATGCACATGGATAGAGCTGCAGTTTGCCGGTGATCTCCAGCACCAAAAGACAGACAGACATAAATAAAATATCGTGTACAAGTAAATGCGTCCTACCATGTATCAGAGAGAAAAATTAAGAAATCAGGATGACTTTAAAGGAAGGCTGTCTTAGGATGTGAAGCACTCACATAAATCCAAAGAAAACTGTGAAGGTCCAAGTAAAACAATTACCTAAGTGTGGTAGTGCTCTACTGTCGTACCAGGATTTGGGAGGACATAATTCAAGCTCAAGGTCAGCTACATTGTCAGACCATGTCTCAAACACAGAACAAAACGTAGGGGAAATGATAAACACAAATAATAATTCCAGAATTATACACTCTGGCTTTTTTTGGTCATTGCCTATCCCTAGTGCCCAGTCCCCTGCTGATCTGCCTTCATATTTGTTAGATAGTCTTGTTTGTATTTTTTCTTTAGAGACTTTAAATGATTTATGTTATTTATTTGTTTGGTTGGTTGGTTTTGATTTCCCAAGACAGGGTTTCTCTGTGTAGGCCTGAGTGCCCTGGAAGTCGCTCTGTAGACGAAGGTGGCCTTGAACTCACAGAGATCCACCTGCCTCTGCCTCCAGAGTGCTGAGATTAAAGCATGTGCCACCACTGTCCAGCTTATTCATTTGCTTGTTTGTTTTGGTGTTTTGCCTACATGTATGTCTATGAGATGGTATCAGATCCCCTGGAACTGGAGTTACAAACAGCTGTGAGTTGCCATGTAGGTGCTGGGAATTGAACGTAGATCCTCTAAACCACCAAACTGATTTATTTTTATTTTGAATCTGTGTATGTGTGTGTGTGTGCCCATGTGCGCGCAGTGCGCATGCATCTACACAGACATTAGTGTAGGTGCCCTTTGAGTCTGTACTTACAGGCTGTTGAGAGCCACGAAGCCTTGGTACTACAAATCAAACTTGGGTCCTCTGCAAGAGCATAAGCTCCACCAACCACTGAGCTATCTCTCCAGCTCCCTGCTTTTAGAATTTTACATCAAATCTACAGAATACATAAAATGTATATAAAAACAGTGATGTGTTGTTTTATCAGTAACATTTGTCTTCAATAGTAATTCACCAGTGAGTATAACTAGGAATTCTCACGGTCTCCTAAGAGCGGCAGTAATTAGTAGGAGGTTTCTGAAAATAACAAGATACTTTAAAATGTTTACGTAATCTTGTGGAGGTTTGAATAGGTATGGGCCCCATAGATTCATGTGTTTGAATGCTTGGCCCATAGGGAGTGGCTTTATTAGGAAATGTGGCCTTGTTAAAGTAGGTGTGGCCTTGATGAAGTAGTCTTGGTCTTATTGAAGTAGGTGTGGTCTTGTTGGAGGACTTGTGTTGCTATGCGGGTGGGCTTTGAGGTTTCTTATGCTCAAGCTCTGCCCAGTGTGGAATCCAGTCTCCTCCTGGGTGCCTTTGGATCAAGATGTAGAACTCTCAGCTCCTCCTGCACCACGTATTCCTCCATGTTGCCATGCTTCCCACCACGATGATAATGGACTAAGCCTCTGAAATGTAAGCCAGCGCCAATCAAATGTTTAGCTTTATAAGAATTGCCTCAGTCATGGTGTCTCTTCACAGCAATGGAACCCTAACTAAGACAAATCTGATTCAAAAGTTCCACTTTTAGAACTCTTTTTGAAAAGATTGTCAGGAAAAAAAAAAAAAAAAAAAAGCCGGGCGGTGGTGGCGCACGCCTTTAATCCCAGCACTTGGGAGGCAGAGGCAGGCAGATTTCTGAGTTCGAGGCCAGCCTGGTCTACCAAGTGAGTTCCAGGACAGTCAGGGCTATACAGAGAAACCCTGTCTTGAAAAAAACCAAAAAAAAAAAAAAAGAAAAGAAAAGAGTGTCAGGAAAAAAGTTTTTGTAAAATATCAAGGCATTGTCTATAACTGTATAAACTGACGACATGACCCACTCCATGCTATAACCATACCGTTGCAGATATGAGAGCATAGCCAGAGGCATCTGGCATTGTCCGGAGCAGAGAGAAATAATAGATCGCACATGGATGGCAGACTGGACCTGACTAGGAGAGAAGCAAGAGCAGATCAGAGAGAGGTGGGAAGGAGCATAGAGAAAGAGAGAGAGAGAGAGAGAGAGAAGAGAGAGAGAGAGAGAGAGAGAGGAAGTGCTGAAGACCAGAGTGATGTGAAGAAATAGCCAGGTTACGAGGAGAATGAGTAGCTGGAGGACAGAAGCCTGTGAGCCAGAGGCAGCTTACAGTAGAGGAGGAGATGAGAAGAGCCAGGATGCCAGCATGGACTTTGAGATGTGTACTGAGTGCTTGTGATGCTGAGGGGGCCTGGAGGACAGCATGGACTTTGGGGTGCTAATAGGCACCAAAGACAACTATTTGTTCCTTCTGCCTTTGGAATTTGAGGGAAAATGAATTTCCTTTGGATCTGGCAATAACACTGGAAACAACTACCGCGGCCGGGCGGTGGGGTGCGCGCCTTTAATCCCAACACGCGGGGGGGTGGGGGTGGGGGGCAGAGGCAGGTGTCTCTTGCGTTGGAGGCCAGCCTGGTCTACAGAATGAGTTCCAGGACAGTCAGGGCTACACTGAGAATCTTTATTTGAGAAACCAAAGTAAATAAATACAAATAAATAAATAAACAAGAAAGAAAGGAAGGAAGGCAAGTGGGTTGAATGTCATATGTGCCGATGTCAACTTGACATAAGCTAGATCATCTGGGAGAAGAGAAATTCAACTGAGAAATGTTCTGTCTTCGCGTCTAGGGTGATGAAGCACCCTGACCAAAAGCAACTTGGAAAAGTAAGGGTTTATTTTGCTTTCATTTCCACATCACTGTTCATACAAGGAATGAAGGGAAGGGACCTGATGGCAGGAGCTGATGCAGAAGCTATGACGGAGCGCTGCTCACTCCTGCTCAGCCTGCTTTGATACAGCTCCCAGGACAGCCAGCCCAGGAATGGCAGCACTCATGGTAGAGGAGGTTACATCAATCACTAATTAGAAAAATGCCATGCAGGCTTACCTACAGCCTGATCAGAGCAGCGGTTCGCAACCTGTGGGTCCTTTTGGGGTGGGGGGGTTGAATAACCCTCTCACAGGGGTCACCATTGGAGAATAGACATTTACATTATAATTCACAACAGACAGTAGAAAAATTACAGTTATGAAGTAGCAACAAAAAGAATTGTATGGCTGGAGGTCACTACAACACGAGGAACTGTATTAAAGGGTCTTAGCATTAGGGTTGAGAACTACTGTTATAGCGGCATTTTTTTTGAGGCTACCTCCTCTCAGATGGTTTCTAGCTTATGTCAAGACATGAACACTACCCACTACTGGAACGGAGGCTCTCCCTAAAGCTTACTGGGGTTGCCTAGACTGGCCTCAGTGGGAGAGGATGCGCCTAAACCGGCACTTTATACACCAGGGTAGCAAGATACTGAGGGGGGGGGGGGGCTCATCCTCTCAGAGGAGAAAGGAGTGGGGCAGCAAGAGGGGCGGGAGGGAAGGCAGCATTTGGGATGTAAATAAATAAATAAATAAATAAATAAATAAATAAATATTACCTCCCCAATTCTCCCCGAGAAGCCTGCATAACACCTTCCAGCACTATGAGAGCTAGGCCAGAGTAGGAGTGAGGATGGCTTCCTGACAGTTGCTAGCTGGGTCTGTATCAAATGCATGTGGCTGTCTTCAGCAACAGGGTCTTCCGGTCTATGCCTGATGAGGAATCAATAGCAGCGGCAATTGCCTATATAGCTTTAGGGGTCTTGTTTTTGAGGCAAGGTTTCATTATGTAGTCCAGGCTAGCCTTGAACTATCAATCCTCCCCCCTCCCCCCTCCAGGCTTCTCGGTGCTGTAATTATAGATATATAACATCTCACCCAGCTACGAAGACTTTTGTTTATTTTACACATATTTCTGTGTGTATGCATGTCGGTCCATGAGAGGGCCCATGGGCAGGGAACCCTGAGATTGCAGGTGTTTGGCCACGCCCCCAAAACCCGGGGCCTGCTCCATTTTAACCTGGAACTTCAGTCACCTAAGACACAGGTAAGGGGCGTGACTAAGAGCCCTCTGCCTTGAGATTTACATATTAATGAGTCCCGGGGACATAGCTAATTAAATCTTCTCCTCCCTAGCCCCTCCCTTGTCCACTCCTAAATATAAGGGAGCTTCTTTGGGCATTTGGCGGGATGTGCACATCATCCAAATCTCATGGATAATAAAGCTACTCCTTAGAAACTCAGTCCACGTGTCTTTCCGGGCCTGCTTCCATCATCTGCGACTCTAGACCTTTTCATCTATGTGGGAACCACCGCTGTGGGAAAAGCCTCAGCGATGGGACTCTACCTCCGGCGCCTGGGAGACTCCACCTCTGCTGCCGCATTGGCCCAAGGGCCGCCGCTGGCCGCATATGCATAAGTGCATGTGCATTTATATGAACACGTGTGAAGGTCGGAGTACAATATATGGGAGTCAGTTCTCTCCTTCCGCCACATGGATTCCAGGGATTAAACTTAGTTCATCAGGCTTGACTCACTGATTAGTTTACCTTCTGAGTCTTCTTGTTGACCCCCTAAGACGTTTCCTGGCATGGAAGATACTTGGCAATGTTAGACGGAAAAGAATGGATATGTGGTTCAGTTCCTAGCACTGCAAAAAAAAAAAAAAAAAAAAAAAGTGGATACAAAAAGGAAATATGTACATTATCAATTTTGAGAGAAATTATATTTGTAAAATAATTAGAAAAAAAAAAAAAGGATGGAAAAACTACTCCCAAATAGTAGTTGTATTTACAAAGTAGAATCTCCTTAGTTTGCTTATTTATTTATTTATTTTTACCAAAAGCATATGTTCCTTTTACAAAATTTTTTTTTAATCAACAAAAGCTAGTGCTAGTTTATTATGTGTATTCTCTGCCTGTGTTCACATGCTACGAAGACAGAAGGTTGACAGTTGAGTGCTTTCCTCAATTACTCTCTTCATTCATTCATTCATTCATTCATCTTCAAGCAGGGTCTCCTTGCTAGCCCTGACTGGCCTTGAACTCCCAGAGTTATTTCTGACTCTACCTCCCAACTGCTGGGATTAAAAGACACTCACCACCATGCCTGGCCTCTGCGTTTTTTTTTTTTTTTTTGTATTTACTTTTATCGATTTTAATTATATGAATGTATGTGTATCTATATGTTGGTGTGTGCACATGAGTGCGGGTGCCCTCTAAGGCCACAGCTTGACAAATGCAGACTGAATTTTATCATTGGAAACAAAGACCCATTCTTATCATACATAAGTTTCGATGTTCACACAAAAACTAGATTCTTACCATGTGATACTATCTTTTGCTTAAAGTGTGTGGAAAAAAAAAAAAACCCAAACAAACCAAAACACTTGGTCTTCAAAGACTAACTTACATGCCCAGCCTTGTATTTTTAATGTCTTATTTTCATCTGTGTCACCTGTGAGACCACGTCTACGCTGACTAAGACCAGGTGTAGTATCAACTGTGGAAATGCAATTACTTTTAAAGTCTTAAAATATCAGAATATGACATTTAGTTGAAGAATGAAGATCAGAGACTAGAGAAGAAGACAATAAGGACTCTTTATCTTTTAAACACTAATGTGTAAATTGTACTGCTCACCTGAGATGGCACAATGGTAAACTTTTTTTTTTTTTTTGAGACAGAATATTCTGTAATCCAGACCAACTTCAAATATATATGTAGTCAAGGACGACCTTGAACTTCTGACCTTCCTGCTCCCACCTCCCAAGTATTAGAATTCCAAGCACTCACAACCACACTCCTTTCTGTACTGCTGGGATTGCACCCAGCCCCCATGTATGTTAAGCAAACACTCTACCAACTGACTTACATACATCCCCAGCCCCTCTGAAAATCTTTTCTAAACAAAAGTATTTAATTAGGAAAATACTACTGCTGGACTTACCCCCAAATTCTTTTATGTCCAAATAGAAGTCAACTAGATACTTATCATGTGATATCATCCTTTGCTTAAAGTGTGAGAGAAAAAAAAAAAACAAAAAACCTAGCCCTGTGTCACTATGCAATCAGAAAGGGAGACTATCTTGATAACTTCTGTTAATAATTGTGACCATCGCACTAAGAGTCCAAAAGTGGCAGTTTTATAAAGATGAGCTGCAATAGGGAATATAAAAGCACGTGGGCAAACATTCTCTGCGCTCTCCAAATAAAATCCTTTAAAAACCCTTAAGTATATCTTCTATGTGTGCAAAACTTTGTAACACTATCATGCTCATCATGTTCGTTAAGGTTTCTGAATTCCTAGTTTTCATGGGGAATTGGTGTTATTTCTTTGTCTAAGGTAGGGACTGAACCTAATAACCTTGCACATGGGAGACATGCAAAGCTATCTGTCCTTCTGTTGAGCTATACCCCCAGCCCTTCCAAGGCTGAGTTTTATCATTGGAAACAAAGACCTGTTCTTACAATATGTCAGAAAACTCCCCTCTGTTTTCAGAGCTATTTAATTCCTCTTTCCACTCCTTCCTTGAAGGCCTTTAAAACAGAAGCAGTGCCTATTATGTTCAGGTCATCTCCTGAAAGTCTCACATCTGTCATGTAAACGCACTCAGTAAATGATATTCTGATGAATATGGACAGGAATGGCGGGGGGCAAGATTGTTCTCTAGCTCAGGCTGGCCTAGAATTCACTATATAACCTAGGATGGCCCTCAACTCTAGGTAATCCTCCTGGGTGTATATGTGTGTGGAGTAGATGACTGTGTGTGTGTGTGTGTGTGTGTGTGCGTGTGTGTATGTGCAGATGCCCATATATACATGTGTGGAGGCCAGAGATTGAGTTAAGTATCTGTCTCTATTGTTCTCTTATTATTATTTTAGGCAGGATCTCTTACTAAATCTGGAATTCACCAATTGGCTTGACTGGCTGGACATCTAGCCACCAGGATCCTCCTTTCCAGCCCCAGCTTTGGTATTACAGGGGTACACTGCTATGTTCAGCTCTTTTAAACAAAAATAGTAAGTTATGTTAGGATATTTAATATATTTTTTCACTACTTCCATTTTAAAAATATCTACAATGTGGAGCTTGTAATCCGTGCTTGTAATGCCAGCACATGGAGTCTGAGGTGGTAGATCGTAAGTTTGAGGCCAGCCTGGCTTACATAGTAAATTCCATGTTAGCTGGCACAAAAATTAGTCTTATCTGGTTCTTAATGTAGTCTCTGAAGCTCTGTCTTAGGTTGGTAAGACAAAATTTCGGTACTAGTTATTAGACACAACCTCTGTTAGTTTTTCTTAGTTCAGCCTCTGACTTTGTACCAGGGGTGACAAATTTGGAGATTGTGTGACTGCTGTCTCAGCTCCACCACGTGGCAGGTTTGGGAATTGTGATTGTGTGACTGCTGTCTCAGCTCCACCACGTGGCAGGTTATGGGGCGAAATTGTGATTGTGATTGTTGACCGCTGTCTCAGCTCCACCACATGGCAGGTTCGGGAATTGCTTGCTTCCCCATCGGACACAGGACTCGCTTCCTGAGTGCTGGGATATAGGTATGCACGACCACACACAGCTCATCCTAAAACTCTCCTTTTCCTTTGGTTTTGTCTGTTTGTCTTTGGAGGCCCTACAGTGCCGTCTGCAGCTGCTGCATCGCTCTTCATCCCCACCAGCATGGCAGAAGAGCTCCTCAGTGCTTCGCTGACATTAGTTGTTTGTTTTCTTGATGAGAGCTATTCTGGCTGGGATGAGGTCAACTGTCAGTGTAGTTTTGATTTGTGTTTCCTTGATGGTTAAGGAAGTTGAACAGTTATTTTATTGTCAAGCAAATAAAAGTTTTAATGTTTCCTTCCTTCCCCTCTTCCCATGACAGTCTCTGTATTAACCCTGATCTAAGAGATTCATGTAACAATGTCCTTTCAGACGACTAACTTTTATCTTTTGAGGATTATAAAAGTTATATTTATTCATGATGTTCCATTCATTGGGTTCCCTTAGGGAAATGGGGAATTGCTTATGTACCAAATTTACATAATTTTTTTTTTTTTTTTTTTACTAAAGTGATTGGTACAATTTGGGGATTCCCTCTTCAAAGTCTTCAGTTTATCAAGTCTGTGTCATAGAAAGTAAAAACTGGAATTATAATTATGCTAGTATAAGACTTAGAATAGAGTTTAAAAATATAATAGAATGCAGTTTTTCATTTACTATAAAAACTCAAAAAATGGGAGGGTATATATTCTAGCTTCATTGTATCAGTTTGACAGATTCATACCTCATAGTGTCAGGGGCTTTCAAATGTAGGGGTGGGGGGAGGAATAAAGAAAAGAAAAGACAAAAACCTTGTCCTAATTCTGATACTGTGGCTGCTCTAGGTCATTTGTCAAAATGGTTACCAAACACTTTGAACAATAATATTCCCCTTAACAAAATGAGAATTTTTCTAATAGTAAAAGCAATCTAAATGCCTGGCAGAGGAGCATGATTAATATCATACATTTAATCAGTCATTAGATCTGGGGAAAGCTGGGCGGTGGTGCTGCACACCTTTAGTTTCAACACTCAAGAGGCAGAAGCAGATGGATCTCTGAGTTCGAGGCCAGCCTGATCCACAGAATCAGTTCCAGGACAGCCAGGGCTACACAGAGAAACCTTGTCTCAAAAACAAAAACAAGGGGCTGGACAGATGGCTCAGCGGTTAAGAGCACTAACTGCTTTTCCAGAGGTCCTGAGTTCAATTCCCAGCAACCACATGGTGGCTCACAACCATCTGTAATGAGATCCGATGCCCTCTTTTGGTGTGTCCGGAAGACAGCTAAACAGTGTCAACTCACTATACATAAAATAAATAAATAAATTCTTAAAAAATATGAAAAAATGCGGGCGGTGGTGGCGCACATCGAGACCTTTTACATCCTAGCACTTGGGAGGCAGAGGCAGGCTCGGATTTCATAAAGTTCTGATGGCCAGGCCTGGTTACAGAGTGAGTTCCAAGGGATCAATCGCCCCGAGATACACTAGAAGACAACCCTGTCTCGAAAAAAACCAAAAAAAAAAAAAAATTAAAACTTTTTTTGGGTAGTGTGCATGCTATTGTCTTAGGTTTTCTACAGCTGCAACAAAAGACCATGACCAAAAAGCAAGTTGAGGAGGAAGGGGTTTCTTTGGCTTACACTTCTATATCGATGTGAAGGAAGTCAGGACAGGAACTCAAACAGGGCAGGAACCTGGAGGCAGGAGCTGATACAAAGGCCATGGAGGGTGCCGCTTACTGGCTTGCTTCCCATGGCTTGCTGAGCCTGCTTTCTTATAGAATCCAGGACCACCAACCCAGGGATGAAACCACCCACAATAGGCTGGGTCCTCCCCCACCGATAACTAATTAAGAAAATGCCCTACAACTGGATCTTATGGAGGCATTTTCTCAGTTAAGGTTCTCTCCTTTCAGATACCTTTAGTTTGTGTGTCAACTTGACATGAGACCAGCCAGCACAGGTATGTATGTTCACATGTGTCTGTAGGTACATATGAAGACCAGAGGTTGATGCTGAACGTCCTTCTCTATTGCTCTCTTCTGTAGACATTGAGGCAGGGTCTCTCTCTCTCTTGAACCCAGGACTCACTGGTTCAGCTGGTCTAGATAGCCCAGAATTCTCTGTCCCTGTTTCCTTAGCAGTGTGATCCCATGCAGGCTGCTTGGCCTGTCTTTACTTAGATTCTGGCATGAGATCTCCAGTCCTCATACTTTTTTTTTTTTTTTTTTTTTTTTTTTTTTTTTTTTTTTTGGTTTTCTCGAGACAGGGTTTGCTCTTGTAGACCGGGCTGACTCGGAATCTCCTCTGTAGACAGGCTGGCCTCGCAACTCCAGAATCTTCCGCCTATGCATCCCAAGTCTGGGAATTAAAGGCTGCGCCTACCCTCCCCCGTTTAGTATCATTACTTTTGGCAGCAAGGTTCACTTTACCCACTGGAACTCACTCTTAGCCAGCTATCAAAGAATCCTGCTGCCTTTGCATAAGGGGATTAAAGGTAGATCCACTAACCAACGTCTTATTTTATAATTGACCAGAGATTCTATGTTTTGCCGAGTTTACCACTGGTTATTAGAAGAACGTGGCTTGAATCCATGCCTCTTGCTATCTCACTTCTTTATGTCTGAGGCTGGCCTTGAATTTGTGACAAATCTCTTGCTGCAGCCTCTGGAGTTGCTACGATTACAGGTATAAGCCACCACGCCTGGCTCCTTCTGCTTACCTTTGAACAAAAAAGCAGAAGGCACCCACTTGAGGACCACTGTATACCAAGAGTGCATGCAAGCTTTGATGCCACACTACTTATGTTCAAATTTGAGACCTGTTATTTATTACCTGTATGACCTTGGTGAGGTAGTTTAACTGCTCTGTGCCTCAGTTTCCTCCTGTGTAAAATTAACTCTCAGATTTGTGATAGAGATCAAATGAACTGACTTACTTAAAGTACCTAACAGTACAAGGCATAAGTAGAGACCAGAAATCTCAGTACTATTTACCACACCTCTCTGGTTACTGATATAACAAAGATTAAATGGAGCCAAGGACTTTTGACGACAACTGTTTTTATTTGATCTGCATTAAGAAGCAGAACCCAAGACCAGGGTGCATGCCAGTATCCCAGCTCTCAGGAAGGTGAGGCCATGTTATGAACTCAAGGCCAGCAAAACATGCTCATAACAACAAAACCATCTAGGGCAGTTTGTATCTTGACATTCCATACAGAAGTCCGGATTTTAGTTTCTCTTGCAGATTGGAAGGCCTGATATTGTTAGGCTAAAATTCTCAGATCCTAACAACTGGCTGCTTGCAACACAGTAGCTGCCCACACACACTAACTTTGCTTTGCCTTGTATTTTCATGCTTAAAACAATCCTTCTTCTCAAGGAACTCACTCCTATAGGTGACCCACAGTGGCTGAATATAGCCTGGAAAGAAAGAACAAGAGAAAAGGACAGCGGTGCTAAGTAAAGAGCATAGCCATCGTCTGGTGGAACAGAGAGCATCTGAAATGGTGGAGATGGTGGTGGTTGTGATGGTTTGAATGTGCTTGGGGAATAGTACCAGGGAGTGGTACTAATTAGGAGGTGTGGCCTTATTGGAATAGGTGTGGCTGTGTTAGAGGAACGGTGTAATTGTGGGCAAGGGTTTAAGACCTTCATCCTAGCTCTTTGGACGCTAGTTTTATAGGTTCTTCAGATGAAGATGTAGGACTCTCAGCTCCTCCTGGATGCTGCCATGCTCCCACCCTGATGGTAATGGACAGAACCTCTGAATCTGTAAGAAAAGAAGCAAGCTGAGAAAGGAAAAATATTTAAAGGGGCGACCGGAAAGTAGAGTGGAGTGAATCTTATGTTCTAGAAGATAACAGACCCACTCAGCTCAATTAGGTGTGGTGGTACACACCTTTACTCCCAGGAGACAGAGCCGTGCAGATCTCGGAGCTCAAGGTCAATCTACAAAGCAATTTACAGGACAGCTAAGCTTCATTCTACTTCCTGGTGTCCTTTAATACTAGAACCATATATTTTGTTGACAAAATGGACATAATACTGACTGCTACCTCAGGGCTATTAAACTAAAAATTCAACTCATCTAATCCATGCAGTGAACCTACCAAGATAACTTGATAAAGAATGAAAATGATCAGTTACAGTTACAATTTTATGGTATTACATCGTCTCTGTTAATCCTGTCTTTGAAAAAATTGACATCTTTTAAGTCAAACATTACTTTTCATTTAGTCAAACCTGAAATTAAATCAAGGTACTAGCTTCTTCCATTAAAAAAAAGTAATGCAAATTGAAATACTAAGATATGCCAGCGGTGTGGCCTTAATCAACTTGGGAGGCAGAGCAGCGATTCTGAGTTCGAGCTAGCCTGTCTACAGATGAGTTCCAAGGCACCAGGCTACCAAAGAAACCTGTTCAAAAAAACAAAAAAACAAAAAAAAAACAAAAAAAAAAAAAAAGAAAAACATGAAATACTAAGATACAACTTCTTTCCCCTCTGTATTTTTTTTGTTGTAAAAAAGTTTTAGAATAATTAAAATTTCTCTGTGAAAATTTAAAAAGTGCAAATTATTTCTTACACATATAATTCAATTTAGTAGTTTATTAGCCGTGATAGAGGTACTACTAATGTAGAAGAGACGATTCTGTAGCCCTCCAGGCTCACGGAGTATTCAAAGACCCTTTCAGGCAAAGGACCTTTCCACATTCTTTTCACATTTTGAGTAGCTAGGCAGATCAGATAACCAATTGGCGGGAAAAGGATAAGTACAGACCAAATCCGCACAATCTGTTTCTGTTTAGTTTATAAACTGCGTTCCAGTATGTCAGCTTTCCTGCCTTGTGGGACTTGAAGTCCAAAGTGAGAAGTGATTCAGGCAGCTGAGCCTTAGAAACCCACAGCCCCTGAAGCTCTGCGGCCCAAGGACTACAATTCCCGACATACAGCGGAAGGCCGCGCCGTAATCACCGGTAACCAATCGTTGGCTGGCAAGGCAAGCCCCGCCTCCAGCTCCGGGACAGCTTTGGCCAATGGCAGAACTCGCAACGCTCAGCCTGCGGGTTAGGTTGTGAGGCTCGGGCCGGGGGTGGGGAGGAGTCGAGGGTTTCGGAGCGAGCTCCGCGGCCGGGTGGGTCGGGGCGTTCGGCGCGCCCTTCACTGAAGCGGCAGTGGCCGGGCTGGGAGAAGGGAGTGGGAAGCGACGGCGTGGCTGGAAAATGCCGGTCCATTCCCGAGGGGATAAGAAGGAGACGAATCATCACGATGAGATGGAGGTGGACTACGCGGAGAACGAGGGGAGCAGTTCCGAAGACGAGGACACCGAGAGCTCGTCGGTCTCGGAGGATGGGGACAGCTCAGGTGCGCGACCCAGCTGGGCGGGGATGCCGGGTCCCTTGTGCCGGGCGCGCGACAGGCCGCGGTGATCACGCCGGGCGGCGCGTCCTGCTGCGAGCGCGGGGCGGGGAGATGGGGAAGGGGCGGGGACTGGCTCGGCCTCTGGCACCGGGAGCTGCGGGCGCCGCGGGCTCTAGCTCCGGCTCCCGGTGAGCTGGGTGCCCGCAGGCTTTAGGGACCCGAGGCGATTCTGTCCACTGTGGGCCCGCCCTAGGGTCACCTGCCAGTATCCTGGGCTACCGACTCGGGAGTGGAATGTCCGGCTGGCTGCTCTGGAAGACTGGAAATGTCCCTTCACTCACCATTGACCTCTTTACTAGTAGTGCCCGCAACCCTCGTCAACGTATGTGAAGACTGAGGATAGATAGATTTGCCTTGGCCCTTGGCGGGCTTGCAGCTCATTAATACTTGCCGGTCAGCCTGTCACCAGTACTGTCATCAAGGGGGACTGACTTGGGAACTCACCGGTTCATAGTAGGTCCCAAAAGTTTTCAAGACGAAGAAGGGACCAGCCTGATCTGGACGATGTGGGCAGTGTTGACATTCCCAGAATCTTGGAGCTTTGATTATTTTGTAACTTTGGGCTGTTTCTGACCCTTTGTAAGTCTTTAATAATTGTCATTCTAAAACGAATAGAACTGATTTCCTGGATCTTTCTCTGTCTGACCATAGGACAGACTGAGAATGGCTTCTTTGTCTAACCCTGGTTTTGGCCATGTAAAGGGAAGCATTGATAACAGGTTAATGACAATGTGGTATCACTCCACAGCTTTTTAACAGGTTTGTTTGTCAGAGTATACTTCTTCATGGAAGAATGTAATGTCAATAGGTCAGCCATCCAAAAGTAAATATTTATGAGGAAGAGTTTTTACTCAGCACGAGTTATAAGTTTATAGTTATCTTATCTCTGTTGAAGAACAGCGTTTTGCTTACTCAACAGGACCGTTGAACACATGAATTCATGGTAGTTGTGACCGTGTGCACAAGACCTGGGCAGGCTCAATCCAGACAAAAATCCCAGTATGGGGGAGGGGGGCATAGAGGTGGGCATGAAATCCCACCACTAGCAGAGGAGCTATGGGCATTTGTTAGCATGACCCCTGGTAGGCACACACACCAAGGCAAGGAGGGACATGGGGTGGATCCGGAGGAGCTGGGGAGGCGAAGGGAGTATGTTCACATACATTGTATAACATTTTCAAAGAATTAATAAAAATATCTAAAAAACAAAACCTGTTGTAAGTTACCACTTGATTAAGTTGCCGAATGAACAATCGAATGTAAATAATGCTGTTGGAGTTAGGAGCGGAGGAAAGACTCCAGATCGTCGCGGTGAGCACACTTAGTGGAGGAAAGGGCCATTGCCTTGTTTTGAAGAGTTTGGGTTGGGGTAGTTAAGGTGGAAAGTTCATATAGGAGAAGGAATGTAAGAAAAAGTGCAAAGGCCAGAGTTCAAGGCTTATAGAAGAATGAGGAAACCAGTTTGGTTGGGAGACCAAGAAGCTTGAAAAGGCAAAGAATGCTGTGACTGTGAGAGAGTTGGAAGACGGCAGAAGACTGGATGCAAGTTAGGAGTGAGGTAAGAGGAAGCTCAGATACAGGGAGGGGTGTGTGGGCAGCGTCCACGCTAATGGAAAAATAAAATATGGAAATGAGGATGGAAGATAAAGTGTTTTGAGCATATTGCTGTTCTGTATGTGCGTGTGCTGTTTATGTAAGAAGGTCCACACTGACGGAAGGAAATGTAGCATTAGAACCCGCCCGGGATGAGAAAAATAATTCTGAGGTCGTCTGCCTAGCCCAGGACATGGGTGAGACTTCAAAATTAGCCCATTTAACGTGAAGTAGGGATTAAGAATCACATTATACTCTGCATACAGGTCTTAGCTCTGAAAAGTGTTTTGTTGTTGTTTTATTTTGTTGGTGGGATATAGGTATACAGGGTCTTGCTGTGTAGCCCAGGAGCAAAGCATTTTTATAGTCAAGCATTCTTGGTTTTTTGTTGTTTGTTTTTGAAGATTTTCTTTTGAATTATGTGTATATGTATATGTCTGTGTAGGTACGGGTATGTGAGTGAAGGTGCCCATGGAGTACAGAAGAGGGCCCTGGAAGTTCTGGAGCTGGAGTTACCAGTGGTTGTGAGCTAGTGTGGGTGCAGGAACACTACGCACTCAGACGCCCTGAGCTGTCTGTCCAGCCTGTGTTCTGCCAGCCTGTGTTCTCGGGTTTTTACGGGAACCAGATTCTCATCCAATTGCATGTGTTGGAATTCTCCCCTTATAGTAGTTATGTTGTTGTAATTTTTTAACATGTTAAAAAAAAACCTCAGCCTAGAAAAATAATACCATAATTTACAAAGATCATAATAATAATTTGAACTAAAAGTCAGTTTTTAAGATGCAAGTAAATCATGTAAGTGTGTTTCACAGTTTTACTTCTCCTACGATTACTTTTATTCTACTGCATCTTGAATATCTCATGATCTTTTTTTTTTTTTTTTGTCTCAAACCTCGATACTGAACAGATTCTTTGGGCACAGAAACTTAATTCAGATTTTAGAAGATAAAAACATTTGAAGACCCCAGTGGTGTGTGTGTGTATATGTGTGTGTATGTGCGTGTGTGTGCGTGCGTGTGTGTGCGCGCACGCGCATCAGAGTTGGCATGTTCCTGTGATGTCCCTCCCACTCCCTGTCAAACCTGGCCATAAACAGCTTGGGCATATGTTCTAGCCCTGGATCAAACTCCATGAGGGACTGTGTTTTAAAGAGCTACAGATAAGTTATTAAGAGGTATAAAATATTTTAAGTTTGTTTTAGAATATTATCATCATTACTTCCTTGCTATATGAAAATAACTGCATACTGTAACTCTCTTAGTTTGACTTTTTTTTCTTAGTTTGACTCCTTTTTCAAGACTGTGTTTCTTTTTGTAACCATGACTATCCTTGTTGGCCTTGATCTGTAGACCAAGATGGCCTTGAGTTTGAGGTCCACCTGCCCTGCCTGGATTAAAGGCATGTGCTACTGCTGCTGCCACCACCGCCACCACCTGGCTATAGTTTATTTAATGGAGATTAAGATACAGCTCTATTAGTGCTTCTGTTATTTTGATGTGTTGCTTACATGTGATATAAAAGCAGAAGATGGAAAAATAGGACAGCCCTGGTAATTGCTAGTTGCTGTCTTTGAGTTCGATTATCTTATTCCTCTTTCTCACTGGCTGTAATCTGGAGAGGGAACAATAGAAGGGTGATTGGCAGTCGGACATTCTGTGAGATAACATAATGGGACTGGTTCACTGTGTTGTTGTCCTTGAGACAAGGTTTCACAGTGTAGCCTTGGCTGGCCTGGAACCATCTATGTAGACAAAGCTGGCCTCCAACTCAGATCTGCCTGTCTCTGCCTCTCAAGTGCTGCAACTAAAGGCATGCACCACCATGCTGCCTAGCTCTTAGTTGCTTTTTTATGTGATGGGGTAATCAGCCATGTGGCTGCTCCTCATCCATCTTCTGTTTTTTTTTTTTTTTTTTTTTTTTAAAGATTAAAAAGAAAATTGTAATCTTGTGTCTGGTGTGTTTGGAGGCCAGAATGGGGCAACTGGCACTGGAGTTAGAGGTGGCTGTGTACCATGGCATGGATTCTAGAACTGAATCTGGGTCCTCTACAAGAGCGGCATTCACTTTAATCTCTGAGGTAGCTTTTCAGCTCCTTAGTTTTTTTTTTTTCTTCAGCCCAGGCTAGGTTTGAACCTTCATCATTTTTCCTGCCTCAAATTCTCTAGTGCTGGGATTACAGTCATTTACCAACACAGGTGCCATGTTAAAATTGTGAAGAGAATTCCCAGTGTGTTTTTTTGAATAATATTGACGTTTTATGAACATAGTCATTTTTGGTGCTAAGTCCTCAAGAATTAATGTAAAATCAAAAATGAGTTAATTACTTCATTGACTTTATTACTTCACTCATAGCTTTGAAGAAAACTGAAAAGTGGATACACTAGACACTCTAGAGACTGGGAGTTTTAACTAATCTGACATTACATTAATTCTATAGTGGTAATTATTTTGGATAAAGATTATTTATTTTCCTTTAAGGTTTAATACAGACCTTGAATGTCCAGTTTCATATTACAACATTTTTATCTGTTTGGACTAACTTCAGATTTATTTGAAAGAATTTTATCTTTTTTGTTCATTTTTTTTAAATTTTATTTTATTTTTTTGGTTTTTTTTTTGAGACAAGGGTTTCTCTGTATATTCTGGCTGTCCTGGAACTCACTCTGTAGATCCAGGCTGGCCTCGAACTCAGAAATCCACCTGCCTCTGCCTCCTAAGTGCTGGGATTAAAGGCAGTGCGCCACCACCGCCCGGCTTCATTTTTATTTTTTGAGACAGGGTCTCATGTCTCCTAGGCCGACCTCAAACATGCTATGTGGCATATAGTTATAGCTAGCCTTAGACTTGTAATCCTCCTGCTTGTGCCTCCCAGGCATGGGGATCCCAAGTGCATACCTCCAGACCTGTCCTGAAGGTTTATCTTTGATATTTCCATTTTTGTTTTTTTGTATTAACAGAAATGGATGATGAAGATTGTGAGAGGAGAAGGATGGAGTGTTTAGATGAGATGTCTAACCTCGAGAAGCAGTTTACAGATCTTAAAGATCAGTAAGTACTAACTTGAGAAGGTCCTTGTCACTGAATGTCAGTGGCATCCGTTTTACTAGCACAAGAGCAATTACATCATTTCTGCTGGTTCCCTTTTGTGTTTTATGGGAACAGGCTGATCTGGTCTGACAGAGGCTTCAGTTATTGTTTACCCCCTAGAGACCTCATTAGCTCAGAAGGGCTTTGAGGCAAGTGAGTTTGGGGGGATGGAGTAGATGACTTGCGTGTGGACGCTGGTGACTCGTGACTCAAGTGTTTCCATTGCTGCACACTTGCTTCTGTCTCATTCTTCATTCCGCTGTTAAGTAATTGGCTGAAAGATTTTCCCCTCTGGTACTAGAGATGGAACCTGGGGCATTGTACATGATAAGAAAGTGCTCTGCCACTGAGCAATATCCCCAGATCTCTCTTGTACTTTTTCTTTTGAGACAGGGTCTTGCTAAGTTTGCCCAGGCTGGCTGGCCTTGAACTCACCTTGTAGCTCTGCACCTTGACCTTGTGATCCCTCTACCCTAGTCTCCAGTGTATCTGGATTTATAGCTCTGTGCCACCAGGTCCAGCTGAGATGCTGGTTTTTAAATTTTGAGAATAAAATAAAAGAATTTTCCTCCAATTTCCTATCTGGTAATTTGATTTTAAATCTTAACATTGGACAGTGTATTTATCTTTTTGACATGTGTTTCTTAATTTACTCCTTGTAACAGCTCTGTAAGGTTGGTAGGTATTCTTCCATTTTACCTGTGAAGAAACTGATGCTCAGAGAAGTTTATTCATTCCCATATTTTATCAAAAAGTGGTAAGTAGAGTCAGGCCTTTTGCGGTAGTGTTACATATGCTTTCCAGTAAAGGCACTTTCCTCTGGAGGGTTCCTTAGGGTGGGGAAGAGCACAGGCTGTCAGTCAGCTTTTCCTTTGGAATACATTTTTAAAATCTGTTGTGTGTGTGTGTGTGTGTGTTTTGCATGCATGTATATCTCTGTATCACATACATGTGGAGGCCAAAAGAGGGCGTTGGATTCCCTGGGGCTGGAATTACACAAATTGTGAGCTGCCATGTGAGTGCTGGAAATGAAACCCCGGCCTCTGGGAGAGCAGCCCGTGCTCTTAATGGATGAGCCATCTCCATGATCTCTGTTCCTGTCTCCAGGTTGAGTCCTTGAGTTCCTGTCCTGACTTCTCTGGATGATGCACTCACTACAAGCTGGAAGATGAATTAAACCATTTCCTCCCCAGGTTGCTTTTGGTCATGGTGTTTTATCACAACAGTAGAATTCCTGACTAAAATACCTTGAGATTGGATCTTGCTATCTTGCTATCTTGCTAGCCTGGTCTCAAAGTTGACATTCTCCTGCCTCTACCTCCTGAGTTCTGGGATGGCAAGTATCCACCGTCATGGTCATTGAGGGCCTCTGGGGTTTGAGAGGAGATTGAATGATTGAGTAGAATTAGCAGGCTAGAGGGAGACAGATTTGCTTACCATATTAATCCTGTTATGCTCTTTCTTCTCTTAACTTTCATTGGTGTTAAAGATGAATATATGAGTATTATTCATGCTAGTTAAACATATTAAAAAATATAAAGTTTATAATTATGGCTTTGAAACACATGGTATTTTTTTTTTATTCTAGAGTTTTACATTATTGTAGCATATTTGGTGTCATGCTTGTAATTTCAACCCTTGAGAGGCAGAAACCTAGAGAGTTGGCTATTCCAGGTCAACCTAGACAACATAGCAAGACCCTTAAAAAAAAAAAAAAAAAAAAAAAAGATTTCTTTTTTATTTTTTATTTTTAATTTATTTAGTTATTTAAATCACATCGTAATTTACTTATTTACACAGAGGTTATAAACACAAAAAGGCAGGATGTGGGGAAGGGAATGGCACCGGAGCATAGGTGTTCAGGGGGAGTACAGATACCTTTCAGAACAGGGTATCAGCTGGGTGAAGGTTCAGGGGACAGGTCACTATGGCTCTGCCTATGATTCACTTGTCCTTATCTAAGTTGGTCCTGTCCACTGAGGCTGCCAATTTATAGACCTATGACTACTAGGTCTGGTAAATTTCCACAGAAGCTGCCTGTTTACAATAGCTTATAGCCTTCTGTTTTCAGTGCTTTTCCACAGAGACCCAAGACTTTGTGTTAGCATACATGTATGTCAGGCCTATTGCTGACTTTAGGCCTATGGCTGATTTTAGGCCTTTAGTGTATATGCAGGGCTGCTCCTGACATCTCCTCCCTTCTCTAAGTATAGAAGGGCCTTGGTGATTCTATTCTTGTGAAGGCGGGGATAGAGGCCTGACCTCCAATAATTGAAGGGGACCTTGTAATGGCTCTGGTCCTCCTGTCGTTGTCCAGTGAGGCATGAGGGCCATACCTATCCCGATCTTTTTCCTGGAGAGGGGATACTTTTGACATCAACCCCTATGCAGTCAGGCTTGTCTCTCAGGGAACCCAGATGGATACTTTTAAGTTTTATTTATATTCCCTTGCAGTGCTTAGCCTCACAGCCTAAGTAAGAATTCAGATCACCAGTCAGAGAGGGTTCTGGGTAGCCTCTCTCTGCTTCTATTGCTAATTTTAAATTAAAATTAATTTAAGTTCATTTGGCAACATAGAGAGTTCATCCAGTACCATTCTGGCAAAGAGGTACCAAGTTTGTGTTTTTTTATGTTTTTAAGTAATTATTTTTAATGATGTGTATGTGTGATTGGGTGTTTGACTGGGGGATGGGTGTGCACACACAGGAGAGTGCAGGTGCCCATGGAGATAGAAGTTGGGTCCCCTGGACCTGGACTTAATAGGTGGTTATGAGCCACCTGACATGCGTGCTGGGAACCAAACTCAGGACCTCTGAAAGATCAGAGTCACCCATCATGAGCTGTTTGAAGTCAGAATAAGCAAGCCATCCTTTCAACATAACATGGTGTATGTATAATATGTATATGTACGTTGTCTTAGTTAGGGTTTTACTACCGTGAACAGACACCACGACCAAGGTGAATCTTATAAAGGACAACATTTAATTGGGGCTGGCTTACAGATTCAGAGGTTCAGTCCATCATCGTCAGGGTGGGAACATGGCAGCATCCAGACAGGCATGGTGCAGGAGGAGCTGAAGTTCTATATCTTCATCTGAAGGCTGCTAGCAGAGTACTGACTTACAGGCAGCTAGGATGGGGTCTTAAAGCCACAGTGACACACCTATTCCAATAAGGCCACACTTACTCCAGCAGGGCCACACCTTCTAATAGTGCCATTCCCCCTGGGCTGAGCATATACAGCCATCACATTCACACATATGTGTGTGTGTGTGTATGTATGTATATTGCCTATGATAAATGTAATTAATGGAATAAAAGCAGCTTGCAAAATAATAAGTTGTCAATCTGCTTTGAATTTTTTTTAGAACAGACATAAAATACCAACAAAACCAGAATAGTATTTCTGAAGTATAACATGTATAAGCAGTTTATGTAAACAGTTTCTTCCTAAAAACAAATAGTGGGTTTTCCTGTTAAAGAATACCCTATACCCTGTACTATAGTATTCTTAAAGAAACAAAACAAAACAAAAACCCAGTGTTTGACATGCTCAGTATTTTTGATAATCCAACAATTGCATCAACTGATAAGAGGGTTTTTCAACCTGGCATTGCTGATGACCTCGTGCCTTGTACATTCTAGGTAACTGCTATGTTGCTGAGCTCCGTTCCCAGCTCCAAAGTTAGGAGTCCCTCTCACCCTTTTTCTATTTTCTACAGTATCTGTTAGAAAATTCATAAATAGACAGTAAAAACCTCTCCCCATTTTTCATTTCATCCTTTTTAAAAGCATTCATTTGTTTATATTTTAATTATACTATATAAATATATGTAATATTTATATATAATCGCATGTGTATGTGTTTTACCCACATTTGTGGTTGTGTTCTATGGTGTGCAGTGCCTGTGATGGCCATTTGAGGGCATCAGATTCACTTAGACTGGTGTTAGGGATGGTTTTTAGCTACTCTGTAGGTCTGGAACTTGAATCTGGGTCCTCTGGTATTTGTTCATTTGTGTGTGTACATATGTGTGAATGTGTGTATATGCTGATGCACTTGTGCCGTGGTGCCTGTCACGAAAAGTGGCAGGAGTCAGTTCTGTCTTTCTACCCTGTTGCTTCTGGGGATCAAACACAGGTCATCGGTTTTGGTAGCAAATGCCTTTACCCACTGAGCTGTCTTACTGGTCCTAAGGTGTAGCTCAGGCTGCTCTCCAACTTAGGATCTCCCTGCTTCTGTCTTTTCAGTGTGTCTTACCAGAAGGTGTCATCATAGCTGTAGGCCTTCTCTTCCTCGTCTTCCTCCTCTCCCTCCTCTTCTTCCTTCTCTTCCTCCTCTCTTCCTCCTCTTTTTTGTTGTAGTTTGATTACATGGTGGTCCAGTCTGTGAGGAGCTCCTTATTGGCCCAGGCTGGCCTCAAACTTAGTCTTTCTCTGCCTCCTTTAGTCAAATCCAGGATTACAGCAGGCCTTGTGTGTTTGCTATGCTTAGCTTTCTGTTTCATTTCTCCATCCAATAGCACTGTGTTCATTTCTAGTAGAGTTGCGAATACCAGGTTATGGGCTCTAATCATTTCCCCTATCATCAGTGTGTGTTTTTAGTTTTGTAAACACTAATAAGATCCATGCGTAGACACTCTCACTTGTAATCTTAGCACTCAGGAGGTTGAGGCAGGACCTTTGTGAGTTGGAGACTAACCTGGGCTACATAGTGAGTTTTAGACTAGATTGGATAATATAGTGAGACCTGTCTCAAAATACCGGAAACAACAAGCAAATAAAAATTAAACAGGTTAATTATGGTACTGTGCCTTTTCAGGTAAAATGGAGATCAGCTAAAATATTAGAAGTGATGTCCTTGTTTCTTTTAAGCTAGTTTTTAACTTTTTCTTTTAGAATTGATTTATTATTGTTCATTTGAAACAAAAGTTGGGAGTGCCAAAGTAATGATTTCAAGTTTTTTTTTTTCCACTTTAAGTTTTTTGAGATGGTTCTTGCTGTGTCACCCAGTCCTGTTCATCTTCTTGCCTCACTCTCTTCTCCACCCAAGTAGCCTTAGACAACAGACAAAGGCCACTGGGCCTGAATTTTAATTGCATTTTTTGTTGTGACTAAAGAGTGATAGTGATTAACAAACAAACCAACAAACCAAACCTGGACTGGTATCCGTTTAATATTATGATGTGTAAGAGTTTTCTGACTGCAGTCAAGGCAAGAGTGCGTCTGCTAGCTTATTGGAGCATGCTCTGTTAGGAAGCAATGCATGGGAACAGCAAGTTGCTTGTCTTGGTTGCAAAGTTTTAATTCATGTCTTCATTTTTTGCTTTGTTAAGACTTTATAAGGAGCGGTTGAGTCAGGTGGATGCAAAACTCCAAGAAGTCATAGCTGGAAAAGCACCAGAGTATTTGGAACCACTGGCAACCTTACAAGAAAACATGCAGATTCGCACAAAGGTCGCAGGTAGGCATGTATGACATTTTGTGCACTTTGTGACACTTTGATTTTGTGGCATCGTATGTGTAAATATGTTGGAGATGGCATAGGTCCAGGTAGCTGCCATCTGCTGTGACATAACAGACACCACCTGTGGCTTGGCATTGAGTCCAACATTGAGGGTTAACTGCACTCCAAGTGTGCAGGGCACATGTGCATGGACATGCTCCTTTATTGTGTAACCTTGTTCCCTGTAAGACCAGCACTTGGGCATCTGCCTGGTGGGAGTACTGTCAGTGCGGTCTACCGTGCTCTGTGAGTCTCCACAGTAGTGTTCTTAGCAGAGCTTTGGACTCAGAAGAGAATAGCTTGAGCAGTGGTTTTGACTGAGTAAAGTATCCTTTTCTTGCTTTAATTATGTGTGAATGATGAAACCAAGAGTTATTGTGTGTTGCCCTTTCTGTTAGGAGAAATCTGAGAGAAGGATTGTGCTTTTTATTTTGATCATTCTCTAGTGAACATTTAGGAGTATTCTTGGGAGTATGAGGTAGAACAAAACGTAGCCATGTGGTTTCTTCTCTTAGCTCATGAACTCTTAATTTTTTTTTTCTTCTTTGATACATGTTTTGATTTTTTTTTTTTTTTTAGGATAAAGTTAGAATTATTTGTGACTTTCTTATTGAGCCTGTCTTATAAAGTATGGTGGAGGCAGACTGTAGGGAAGTTGTGACGACTGACTGTTGCCAACAGAACCATAGAATCATTGTGCTTGGTTTCAGGAATCTATAGAGAACTCTGCTTAGAGTCCGTGAAGAACAAGTATGAATGTGAAATCCAGGCTTCTCGCCAGCATTGTGAGGTACGTCATTCCACTTAACATTCAAGCTAATTGCATCTCTTCAACTCTTTTCTGAACGTAGTAGCTTAAAAAGTAAATAAATAAGCGAAACAAAATTCAGCAGTACATTAGCTCATCACTTGGATGAAGTTTAAAAAGTGCCGTTCTGCTGCAAGCTGTACTGGAAACAGGACTCACAGGAACACAAGGAAGGTGATAATTTCAGAAGCTGGCAACTGTTACTTTTTAAAGGTTTATTCATATTATGTTATGGTGCTAGGAACTGATCCTCGAGGCCTGTGGATAGTTGGCAACAGGCAAGTGCTGTACCGCTGAGCTGCAGCCATGGTCTGTGACTGTTACCTTAGGGAGCTAGAGAGTGATCTGCCACCAGACAACTGAGATTATAGTGTATTCACACAACATAGAACTTTAGGCTAAAGATGTATGTGGCATGGTGCAGAACAAAAAGTAGCCATGTGGTGTCTTCTTCTTAGCTCATGAACTCTTAATTGTTTAGCTAGAATATTGGGCTAAAGCATTAAGTTCTGACTGGACTGGTTTCTGCATTTTAAGGCAGTATTTTCTATGTGAAGGAAATATAAGTATTTTCTGTTTATCTTGAATAGTGTTTAAGAACATCATACTAATTTTGCAAATAACTTGTAAGTAAACTTAAAAGGTTAAGACAGGGCTAAGTAAGGGGACAAGTTCTAGAATGACCCCTAATTTTAATTAAAAAATATTTTATTATTTTATATGTATGTGTGTTTTGCCTGAATGTATGCATGTTTGTATGTCTTGTCCCTATGTGTGCCTGGTCCCCTCGGAAGCTGGAAGAGAGCATTGGGTCCTCTAGAATGGTGTTACAGATGGTTGTGAGCTGCCGTGTGGGTACTGGGGATCTAACCTGGTCTTTTGCAAGACTAGCATGTGCTTTTAACCACCGGCCCAGCCTCAAACCCTCTGTTTTAATATTTCATATCTGAATGGGTGTAAAGGCAGTGGATCCTATTGCTTTTTTTTTTTTTTTTTGAGACAATATCTCAATATATAGATAGCCATACCTAGTCTTGAACTTGATATGTAGACTGACTGCGAACTCTCAGAGGTTTCTGCCTCTCTCTGTAGTGCTGGGATTAGAGGTGCATGCCACCACACCCAGCCTACTGTTGTCCCTCTACCCCCACTCCTCCTTGAGGCAGGGCTTTTTATGTATTGCAGGCTGGCCTTGAACTCTCCATCCTTCCGCCTCTGTTCTCCAAAGCTCCAAGGTGTGCCACCACGCCGAACACATTGCTAGTATTTTGTTTATTTATTTAGATGTTTCATTCCTTTTTCTATAAGTGAAATTTGTTTTCAGATTTTAGGACTGTCTTTGATTTGCTCTCAGAATGTTGAAGACAAATTAGGAATAATTGATATTTCCAGTACTGTAGAAATGAGATATTTAAGACTTGAGCTGTCAGGTTTACGAGTGTCAATTATGTTTGAGTTTATGATTTAAGAATGTTTATTTACTTTTATTTTATTTGTGTGGGTGTTTGCTTGCTATGCACCAGGTATGTGCAGTGCTTGAGGAGGCCAGAGGAGGGCGTTGGAGTCTCTTGAACTGGAGTCACAGATGGTGGTTCCTGCCACCTGCGTGTTGGTGCTGGGTGGGTGTGCTGTGTTTTCTTCAGTGGAGTACTTACTTCCTCAGGCCTTCCGTGACCTCATGATCTTTAGTCTTTGTGGTGCTGCACACTGAATGAAGGGCCTTGCTTGCCAATATTTAAGAGCAAGATTTTGTAAATTTAGAAGAAAGGTTACTCTGTATTTTTATCAAACTCTGCTGGGGAGTGTACAATTTTGATAAGTCCCATTATTGGTGATGTCACTTGAATCACTTGATTGGAATTGTAGCTTCTGCTAAGAAAACTTATTTTCTCCTGTCCTGATAGATTTATAGTTTGAGGAAAATTACTTTGAAACTGTGCAAGCCTCTTGTTTCTTAAACAACTTTCCATTTATTAGTTTGTATTAATATGAAGTTACTGCCTCAAAGTCATAGAAATCTGCCTGTCTCTGCCTCCCAAGTGCTATCATGCCTGGCTAGTTTTTATTTTTATTTTTTTGATCTACTACTTCCTGAGGGAAATATGTTAAAATTTTTTATACATGTTTTAATGGATTACTTAATCCTTGTTTTTCTTTCATTTCCTTTTCATTTCTCCCCTCCCCTTCCTTCTCCTCTTCCTCTTTCTTCATTTTCTTCTTAAAAACATTCTTATACTAGTCTCTTTAAAATATCAATTCATGGCTTGAGTGATCTTGCCTTACCTCCCAGCTATCTGAGGGCTGCAAGCATGAGCCCCCAAGCCCAACTGGGAACTCTCTTCTCAACAAAGTTTGTGAATGGTGTGCACCATGTTTCCTGGCAGATCCTCTTGTGTGACTGCAACTGTCTGCCAGGTGCAGCCTTCTGCTGTGCTGTTTCCCTGGCTTCTGGTAATCTCTATTCTAGTCTCTACTGCAGTACATTAGACTGATTTACATAGCCCTCATGTAAGTGCTTCATATTATCTTTCTACTGTGTCTGACATTTGCATATGTCCCCCAGGCCATCTATGTTACCACAAATGACAGGACTTCCTTTTTTAAGGTTGAAAAGTATTTCATTCATGTTTACATCATATTTAATTACCCTTGCAGTTGTCTAGGAATGTTCAGACTGTACAGTCACAACAATATTAGCTATTGTGAATAGTGCTACAACAGTCTGCAAGGGAATGCAGATATCCCTTGCACATAGTAATTTTAGTTTTTGAGAATAATCTAAAATTGGAATTACCATGGTCTATGGTATTTCTGTTTTCTGTCTTGCTTGGTAAGTATTTTACCACAGTTATATTTGTAGCCGTGGGGTTTTGATTGATTGTATTATATTGTAAGATGGTTTTGAACTCGTAGTGTCCTACCTTTGCTTTCTGAGTGCTGGGATGCTATGCCTTCTCTCCTAAAACTAAAAAAGTTTTTAATTTTATAATTGAAAAAGTCTATACATTTATGCTGTATATCATGATATTCTGATAATTTGCTTGTGGGTAATTAAAAAACAAAGTTAAGTTACCTGTCTTAGTTCCTTTTCTGTTGCTGACAAATTAGCCCTTAATTGGGCTTATACTTTTCAGATAGTTAAGAGTCCATGCTAGTGGCAGGGACAATTGAGAGCTCACTTGATCCGCAAGTAGGATCTAGAAAGAAAACACATGAGGAATGGTGCCAGTCCTTTGAAACCTCAAAGTCTGCCCCCATGACACACCTCCTTCAATGAGGCCACACCCTCTAATCCTTCCCAACAGTTCCACCAACTGGGTACAAAGTGTTCAAGCCTATGAGTCTTGGAGTAGGGGGCATTCTGACCCTAATCACTGCAGTATTGAAGAGCTATTCTTATAACTATAACCACCTCCAAGTGCACAGTGGACCAGTACCAGCAGCCACCACTGCTGTGCAGTAGACGCAGAACCTATTTCTCTTGTCTAAGCTTTGTGCCTTTTGGTCAACAAGTCCCATTCCTTTCCTATCCCCAGTGCCTAGTGACTCCTAGTCTACCCTCTGTTGCTCTGAGTTCCAGTTATTACTACTTTTTTTCATTTGAGTCTATCTATAAGAAAGACCCTACAGTGCTTGTTTTTCTCTACCTGGTTTGTGTTACTTAGAATAAGGTTCATCCATGTCACAATAACAGGATTTTCTTCTTTGTGAAAGCTAAATTATATCCCATCGTTTTTATGTGTATATTTTGTATGCATCACATTTGGTTGGTCATGCCATTGCTTGGGCATTGACTGTGGGCAGACATTCACCTCTTTGACACACTTCGTCATTTTCCGTTTTGGCTTTTGAGACAGTTCTCTGTGTAGCCAAAGATGCCCTTGCCCTTGGACTCCTGTTTCCCGGCCTGCACCTTCCAAGTGCTCTTGTGTACTCACCACCACACCTTGCTTCTGTTGTCATCCTTGCCTATGTCGGTGGACTTCAGACATCCATCTTCCCTCCCCTCTCTTCCCTCTCCTTCCTTCTCCTCTCCCCCTGTCTTCTTCTCCCTTACTCTTGATGTCCCTCAGAACATAGTCTCACTGTGTAACCTTGGCTAGCCTGGGACTTACTCACCTCCAGCTCACAGAGATCTTCCTGCCTTCACCTCCCAAGTGCTGAGTGGCAAGAACGTGCCATTATGTACAGCTACTGATGAGATTGAAAGACTTCCAATATCTCCTTGTTTTTCTGTAAGTTTCTACTTAGTCATACTCATCTATGGTATTTTTATATTTAATGTATAATCAACTACTGTAAAAATTGTAAAAATAAATCTGAAAATGGCACAGAGTTCTACGACATTTTAGAAGATGAAATAAAAAATGAAAGTGAACTTAGTCTTTAAAAAGATTTATTTTTGTGTGTATGTATGGGTGCTTTTGCCTGTGTGTGTGTATATGTGCCATGAGGTGGAAAGTGATTGGAGAGGACCCCTGACTTTGGCCTCTAGCCTCCAAGTGCGGACACTCGTGAACACATGCACTTGCATGCTCGTGCATGCACAGAAACACATACAGACGTATACAAGCTGAAGAGAAAGTTTGCTTTTGATTTATAAGCGTAGTAAATGCCTACTGATAAAATTTGAAAAATGAGTCTAAAGAAGGAGCTGAAATCATAATTTACCATGCAGAGATAATCACCATTAATAAGTGAACATATTTGTATATATTTTACAGCACAGCAGGTATGCTTCTGAGCAACTCCTCAGTATCCTAATGTATTTTCAAGCTGGGTTTCCTGTGCGTGCTGTGGTTCTAAATGTTCTTTGAATGTTTGCTTCTGCCAAGTTCTGTGTGCACATCCCTCTGAAGGCAAAGGTTTATAGTGGAAGCAAGCAGCGTGCTGCCCTATTTCTAAACCCTGCATCTCAGGGACAGCTTTCTGTGACGTTTAGATGTTGCCTCTGGAATCAGCTCCATATCTCTATCAGTTTTAGACACGGTTAGCTTGTTAACAGAAGCCAAGAGTTCCACGAGCTTCTTCATTCCATTCCTCTTAGTCCTTGTTTCATAGTTTTTGGTTTTGCCCTAGTTATAAATACTGTTCCTGAGCCAGAGTTATGGTCTCATATTGTTTCTTTCTGTGTACAAATAATACGTGTCTGTACCATGTCTATTGTGCAGAGGTTGATAATACCTATATTTAAAGAAAACAGTTTTTGTAATTAAAATTTACATTTAAGGTGTGAGCTACAGGTGGTGAGTTATAGACTACTTAAACTTTTCTTGTACATTTTGTTTCCACTGTGGGAACTAATGCTGCCTTCACTTACTGTGCACTGGCTTTGTTTCTTCAGGACCGAGATTGCACACAGGGCTCTGCCCAAAACAGGTCAGAGTGCTCCACCCTGAGCTGTGTCCCTGGCCCTTTCCTTACCTCTTGTTTTTAGGACACTTAGTCACACTGGTCCTGAACTCGTCTAGTGGTCCAGGTTGGCCTTGATTCTGTGTAAGTTATGTTATCAGGCATAACTTACCTGCTTTCTTTTCTCTTCTTCTCAGGGCTCTCCACAGATTTGTGAGTCTCTGAAGTTGTTGCTTTTATGTTTTGGGGGGTTTGGGTTTTTTGTTTTTGTTTTTGGTTTTTGTTTTTTCAAGACAGGGTTTCTCTGTGTAGCCCTGGCTGTCCTGGAACTCACTTTGTAGACCAGGCTGGCCTCAAACTCAGAAATCCACCTACCTCTGCCTCCCAAGTGCTGGGATTAAAGGCGTGTGCCACCACTGCCCGGCAAGTTGTTGCTTTTAAAAACAAAACCAAACATTACAGTTTCATCGAGACCCCACACCCTGAGAAAAATTAAAGTGCATGTTACTGTAACGGGGTGCTCAGAGCTGTAGTGCATGTTACTGTAATGGGGTGCTCAGAGCTGTAGTGCATGTTACTGTAACGGGGTGCTCAGAGTTGTCTAGAGAGTTTGCTGAGCTTATTCTCTTTGACAAAGAATCAAACATCTGGGAAGGACCAAGTTACAAGGAGCATAAGAAAGTGCCTACTTCATTCTTTTGGGATGGGAGGGGCTCTAAGGCTAAGAGTCTACTAAGTAGAGCTGGCTTAGGTATTTTGTAGGGCCCCTAGGACGTCCTCTTCCCCCTGTTGATCTTGTTTTACCTACCCCATGCCTTCCTATTATTTCTTCTCACTGTTTTCTGGGACAAGAAGCTGACATCTCAGGGAGCTTGCCTTGGCTTTCCCTGCCTGTGTTCTCCTAATCCCCCTTTAATTACATAATAAACTCAAGGGAAGTCTAAATACACAGGAGGCCTGTGATCCATTTTCAGTTATCCTTGCTTTAAAGTCATGTCCTAGAAAGGTCAAACTAGCTTACTTTAAGATGAACGGTAAAAAAATGGTCTTACTGTGGCTTACGCTTGTCTTGTACTGAAGCTCTAATGCTCTGGCTTTGCGTCATCAGCCTGTAAGGTGCTGCCTCCCGAGAGCAATCCCCCCAGCTCCCTGCCCTCCTGCCCTCTTCGTTCTGCCCATCTCCTTCATCATCCTGCTCTGTCCTCCATGCTTTCTAGGACAACTGCCTTTCTGTCCTTGTGAAGGTTCTCCATCTACCACTGACTTGGGAATCCCTTTACCCCTCTTCAGCTGTCTCCAGGCTTGCACCACAAGTGCCTCTAACTGCTGAGCCATCTCCCCAGCATAAGGTATTAATTACTAAGACAAGGTCTCATGTAACTAAGCTAGCCTTGAGGTCACTTATGCAGCCAGGCTGGCCTTGAACTCCCGATGCTCCTGCCTTACTTCCTAAGTCCTAGAATTACAGGCATGCACCGCCAATCCTGGCCACTGTGCTGCGTCATCTCTGATCCTTCAAAATCTCCCAGGGCTCCTATCCTGAAGGAAATTGAGGAGTGTGAGGCACTTAAGGCAAGACACTACCAAAGGGGAGTTCATTCTGAACGCAGGTTAGTGTGAAGTCAGTACAGAAATGCAACCGTGGAGTCATTATCCTGGGATTCCGTAGAGCTGCCCTGATGAGACTAGCAAAGATGTCAGCCTGGGAAAGGACTAATGAACAAGCTCAGTCAGTCTACGTGTGAGGAGAGAGGGCTGGACCCCTTGTAAGTAGTCACCCATGGACAGAAAGGCCACTGCAGGCACCCAGAGCTGTGTCCTCCCTCCCCACCCCGCAATGATGGCCTCTGGCTGCTCAAGTAGGATTTTTTTCTCTCTTTGGGAGGCTTCTAAGGGTCTGGCAGGGTTGGAGAATAAGGAGAAAATCTCTTTAAAAGGGGAGTGTGAAGATTAATCTTCATTGTCAACTTGCCTGGATTTAGAAACATACTTTGGACATGTTTGTAAGGCTTTTAAATGAGGGGAAAGACCCACCTTGAATATGGCCAACAGCGTTCCATGGCCTAGGGTCCTATACTGAATAAGGAGGCAGTGACTTGGGCACTAGCCCTATTTCTCTGCTTTCTGACTGGATGCAGTATGCCCAGCAGCCTCAGGCTGTAAGCCAGAATAAACTGTTCTTTCCTAAGCGGCTTTTGACATATGCATATTTTGCCACAGCGTTGACAAGAGTAATTCAGGGAGCAACTGAAATGAGAGTAAATTCAAGGCATTTCATTCTGTAATTTTTCTTTTCTGAAGCAGGATAGTTTCATATACCTAATGGTATACTTTTGTTTTTGCTTTTTAAAGACAGGGCCTACTATGTAGCATTGGCTGGTCTGAAACTCACTATGTAGACCAAGCTGGCCTTGAACTCTCTAAGTCTAGGATTCAAAGTGTATGCCACTAAGCCTGGTTTATGAGGTGCTAAGAATATAACCCAGAGCCTTGTGCATGCTAGACTAGCACTTTTATCAGTTGAGCTACATCCCCAGCCCTTCAATCCTCTGTTGTGAAATCATGCTACTTAAGATCGAAGTCTACCGTGTCTGGATAGCTCTGTAGAGTATTCTAATGTACTTAGAAAGGCCTTGGAAGCTCCAAACACTTCAGTTTCTTGTTGTGGATGTTTTAAAACAAATCATAAGGCATGATTAGTTGGGGGACTGGAGAGATGGCTCAGTGGTTAAGGGTACTGGCTAACTCTCAGAGGCCCTGGTTCAGTCCCCAGTACCCACATGGCAGCTCAATCTGTCTGTAACTCTAGTTTCAGGGGATCTGACTCTCTCACACAGAGAGACACACAGGCAAAACACCAATGCACATAATATATAAATAAATCTTTAAAAATCAATGAATGGACTTCGAGAATTTTTGCTTAGCTTAGAGCAAATTTACCAGTATAAAATAAAGAGAATAAACCAGTTTAGCTTCATATTCATAAAAGCAAAAGCCTTATCACTTCATTTCTTTAGCTTGCGGTGGCCACGAGGCCTGTCTCTTGAGGAGGTCTGTTTCCCTTTTCTCTTTTCTGTAACTTCTTAATTTCAGTAGCATACTACAGATATAGTTGGAATATTTTAGAAGACTTTTTATAAGTCAGAGGAACAAGCAAAAGGGGATATTGAGAGCAGCATGTGATGAAATAATTATTTTTACCTCATACATAACTTATTTTGTGTACATATGTCTGCACGTTTGTGTACACATGTTTATGTGCATCGTGACTACATGTGCATGTGTGTTCATGCAAATGTGGGGGCCAGAGGTTGACATCTGATGCCTTCCTCAGTTACTCTCCACTTTAGTTTTGGAGATAGGGTCTCTCACTGAGCCTGGGGTTTGCTGGGTTGGCTAGACTTGCTGGCTGGCAAGCTCCAGGAGTCATCCGTCTCTATCGCCCAGCACTGGGATTGCAGGAGTGTTCTACTAAACATGGTTTTTTAGTGAGTACTGGGAGTTCTAATTGGGATCCTTGTGCTGGCATGACAAGCACTTTACTGACTGTACCATATCCCCAGTCCTTATATGTAGTGTTTTATTAAACATTTTAGTGTACAGAGCAATAGGGTTCATTAGGATGTTTTCATATATTTGTATTGTGTACTTTTCCTTCATCCATCCCACTACTTTCTTTAAAAAGATTTATTTATTTATTTTATGTATGTGAGTACACTGCCACTGTCTTCAGACACACCAGAAGAGGGCATCAGATCCCATTACAGATGGTTGTGAGCCACCATGTGGTTGCTGGGAATTGAACTCAGGACCTCTGGAAGAGTAGTCGGTGCTCTTAACCACTGAGCCGTCTTTCCAGCCCCATGGTATGATTTTTCACATGACATTTGTTCCACTATAGCTTTCACTACCGCTGAGCCTCTGAGTTCAGATTGGATATGGCAAGTTCAGCACAGTCTCCCATAGACAAACTTTGCTGTCCTTTTACCGCCTGTCTTTTCTCTACCATATAGACAAGACGGGTGAGGATAAGGCCTAATGGGACAGCACTTACTTACCTAGCATGTTAAAGGCTCTCATTCAATCCTTAGCTCCACAAAAATATAAAGCCATGAGTAAAGTGAGTAAATAAACAGGTAGATGACTGACTGCAGACAGACAGACAGACAGACAGATACAACCAGTGGGGGTAGCTCATCAATTAGAGCATTGACTGTTCTTTTTATAAAAAGCCATAAAATGTATATAAATAGAACACAGAGGGCCTTTCATAAAAGCCTATAAGGCTAGGCATGATAGAGAAGGTTTGTAGTTCCAGTTTCATGGATGGTTGGGCAGTATGACCCCAAGTTCACGGGCTACCTAGACTCCAGACTGAACTCAGGGTCAGTTGAACAGCTTAGTAAGATTCTGTCACAGACTGAAAGTAAAAGATGGCAGGTATAGGTCCGTAGGTAGGCACTTACTTGCCCAGTATGCACAAGGCCCTAGGTTTCATCGCTAATATGAAGTTACTGAGGGGACAAGCCTCTAACAGAGTCACAAGCCACCCACTACAAGATGACTTAATGTAAATCCTGGGATACTGTAGATATGAGTGTCTTATAAAATCTACCGGAATAGACAAGACTTCTTGTGGGGAAGTTGGGGAAGGCCACACTCGTGTAGATAGCGGGCCGGTGTGCTGATTGTGAATTGTTCTGATACAAATTTCAAATTTAATCTGCACATACCTGAAGGTTGTCCTGTATGTATCCCCCATTGGCTTGTTTGTTTGTTTATCTACCTGTTTATTTACTCACTGTCTATTTTATTCATGGTTTTATATTTTTGTGGTGCTAAGGATTGAACAAGAGCCCTTAACATGCTAGGTAAGTAAGTGCTGTCCCATTAGGTTTTATCCTCACCCCGTCTTGTCTGTTTTAGCAAGTGAGTCTGATGTAGTTAATCTATAATTTTATAATTGAGTTAATATACCACCTTTTTCTAAGTTAATCTATTACTTTAGTATATTCTAGCTGAAATATATTCATTGAGTTACTTTAAATAGATCTAAAATTTGTGCCTAAATATTTTTTGTGATATACTGCTGTATTTAATATGATGTAGAGACAGTAAAACCCAATATTTTGTGTGTGTGTGTGTGTGTGTGTGTTGCATGTGTATGTCTATGGAAGCCAAAAGAGGGCATCCCATCTCCGGAAGCTGGCGTTACAGATGGTTTTGCGCTCCCACCACATAGGTGCTGGGCACTGAGCTTGAGTCCTGCAAGAGAACAGGTGCCCTGAGCCACCTCTTTGCCTTCAATTTAGACATTCTAAAAAAAGGGTGTTATTTTACTTAGCTAAATCTGTTATTATAACTAACCCTGGTTTTATTTCTTTTATATACTGAACATTTCTTCTTCAAAATTTTAAATTTGGGGACTAAGATGCAGCTCAGAGGCAAGCACTTACCTAGCGTGCATCCACTCTTGCTTCATTCCTCAGAATGGGGGAGGGGAGCCGCAAAAGTAGTTTAGATAAATGAAAAAAGCAAATACAACAAACCAAACTAAAAACAAACCACAGCCACCATATAGTAAAGTACTCTAAGTCATTTGGTATTGCTTGTTAAGTTGAACTGGCATTTCTCTCTTTTCACGTACGTATCATGTTTCTTTCCAGAGTGAGAAGCTCTTGTTATATGACACAGTCCAGAGTGAGCTTGAGGAGAAGATCAGAAGGCTTGAGGAGGACAGGCACAGCATCGACATTACCTCAGGTCAGGGCTGCCGTGCTACGTGGTGTCCCCAAAGCCACAGTCTTCTCCAATGGATGCTATGCAAATGCAGTGTCCGAGCTGGAGGGAACAGGGAGGAGACTTCTGAAGAACGAGATCTAGTTGAGGTTGTTCCTTGGATTCAGAGTCACACTCTAGAAAAATGTAAAAGGGACAGCATAGGAAAAGGGACAGACCAGCAGTGTGACAGGGGCTACCTATGGGGCTTTACTGGAAGACAGCCTCCTGTGTTCTTCCAGGCGATGGGTAAATGTTACAGGGTGGTATGTTTTTGCCTTGGAGAAAGGGAGCACTACCGTGATGATTAGAGCAGGTCAGTATGAAGTGTGGCCATTTCAGGATGACTATAGGGACGTTTTCTGCTGTGCACTGATAGAAGTTTTACTAGATTGGCCCACAGTCCTGGAGTATGTATTATTGTTTTTGTGTTTGCAGATGTGATGCGATCAGTGTGGGTGCCTTGCTTATGAGTTGGGTGTCCGTGGACAGTTGCTTAGTTTTTCTAAATGGATGTTCTTGTCTGGAAGACTGGAGTAAAAAGCATAGCTACCTCAGGGCGACCTAGCCAGATGGCTCAGTGGTAAAAGTGCTTGCCCCCAAGGCTGGCAATCTGAATTTGATCCACAGCACCCGTGTGGTGGAAGGAGAGAAACCACTGTCATAAGTTGTTGTCTGACCTCCACGTGTATGTTGTGGTGTACAAGTGTGCACACAACACACACAATGAATAAATAAACAGATGTAAAAATATGAAAACAAAATAAATATAAAAAAAGAAAACACACTACGTCTGTGTGTAGTTTCCCTGGAGATTTGTATGTAAATAAGCAATAAACAGGAAATTCTGTGCTGCCCTTCTTCCTGTGGCCCCTGGAAGTCAGCTCACGCTTCGATTCCCTTGCAGAACTGTGGAATGACGAGCTTCAGTCAAGAAAAAAGAGGAAGGATCCTTTCAGCCCCGACAAAAAGAAGCCGGTCGTTGTCTCAGATATCCTTTTCCACACTCTGGGTTTTCATACTGGGCTCAGTTTTGAAAATCACTGTGTCCAGTGCACAGACGGGACACAGCTGTTCATGATGCAGTGCGGTCAGTTTATACAGGTGCTTTGAGACAAGGCCTTGTATGTAGCCCAGGCTGGCCTTGAACCCATAGCCTTCCTGCATCAGTTCACTGAGTGTGTGACGTTCCTGCTGCCGCGTTGACCTTGACGCCTCCACGTCCATATATAGTTTATATGCTGCAGGATCTCGATATTCTTGAGGACTGGACAACCATCAGGAAGGTATGATGAGCGCGTGACGCGGCAGAAGTACATTTTATATCTGCCTTTGAGAGTTTGTCCATCAGTGTGTGAAATGTAACTGTGGTAAACACACTCTGCTTATCATGGGCTGGAGAATAGTTTGAGTTAGAGACATGTCAGTAATTTGTGTTTTTTCCTGTGATGTAATAATTTATACAAGAGTACAGAATAGCATATGTTTACTTTGCCTAGAGTGTTAGGGTTCAGAGCTTTGTCAGTTTCTAGTGTAGAGAAGGTACTCAGTAAATATTTTTTGAATGAGTACATTGAACCTATGTTTTATATTCTATTAATAACTATCGAGGTGGGCTGGAGAGATGGCTCAGTGGTTAAGAGCACTGACTGCTCTTCCAGAGGTCCTGAGTTCAATTCCAGCAACCACATGGTGGCTCACAACCATCTTTGTAATGGGATCTGATGCCCTCTTCTGGTGTGTCTGAAGACAGCTACAGAGTAATCACATACATAAAATAAATATTTAAAAAAAAAAAAAACTATCGAGGCATGACTGATGCTTGTTTAAGAATGGAGCTATGTATCTTGTCATCCTCTATTTTATTTATTTCTATTACTGTTTTTATTTTTTATCTTGCTCAGAATGCCCTGGAAGTCACTTTGTAGCCCCCATAGTCTTTGAACTTGTAAACTTCCTTTCTTGGCCTTCTCGGGAACAAGGTTTGAGGCTTGCTTTCCTTATTAAAAATTCCCATTTTTTGGCTGGAGAGATGGCTCAATGGTTAAGAGCACTTACTGCTCTTCCAGAAGTTCTGAGTTCAATTCCCAGCAACCACCAGGTGGCTCACAACCATCTGTAATGGGATCTGATGCCTTCTTCTGGTGTGTCTGAAGAGAGTGACAGTGTATTCATGTACGTAAAATAAATATCTTTAAAATATATTTAAAAACATCCCCATTTTTGTAAATTGCCCAGAGAATTTCTTTCAGCTGTTACTAGTGGCCATGGAGGAAGGTGTTCTCTAGGACGTTAGACATCAGTAGTCTGGAGGCTGGGGATGCCTCTCAGTTCTGGTGTGCTTGCCTAACCTGCTTGCCGAGCATGTGTGATGCCTTGGGTTCTTCCCCCAGCACCAGAAGAAAACGAGAACAGCTAATGTTTATTCTGTTATTAGATCAATTAAGAACATTGTATGTATTATAGATAGCAAAATCTATTTTTAGTCTGAATTCAGATTTCTCTCCTCTCCCCCTCTCTTTTTTCTTAGGCAATGGCTACATTGGGTCCACACCGAGTTAAAACAGAACGTAAGTTATGAGTTGTGATATACTCTGCCAAGAACTGTTCAATCAGGGTGGTTAAATCACCTGCATACTGAGGAGGAACACAGCGGTGATTCCATTAGCCAGTGAACTCTGGACTGACATGAGGAATCAGGAGTCTCCTGCGTCGTCTAGAAGTTTGAAAGTTTCCAGTGCTGTGTATTTCTTCCTCCTTTCATTGTTAGGCCTTATAGTTCTTAGTGATATTAGATCTGTAATTCAAGATACATTTACCCAAGGTTTTTGTTTTTTTGTTTGAGGGGTTTTTTTTTGTTTTGTTTAGTTTTTTTTAAATTGGCCCCTTACTTCTTTAGGGGAAGTGTTGGGAACTCACAAATTGGTTCCAGGGAGTCAGAATCTCTGGAGTTGTATACTACATTTCTTAGGAGTGTTCTTTTCTTTTCTCTTCTTTTCCTTTCCTTTCTTTCTTTCCTTCTTTCTTTCTTTCTTTTTTTTTTTATCTTTTTTTGCCTGAACAGAAATTAGAATTCTGTCAGTGGAGTATTGAGAGATTTATCTGCCACATATTTTGTTTTGAAATAAGTCTTTTCTAAAATTATGACCTGTTTGCCTTTGACTCCTGAGTGCTAAGATTATGTGGCTTCTGATCCTCACACTGTTATTGATTAGCCCCTGTTGGTTAGCGTCCTACTACCCAGCCGAGATGGCTCTCATTTCTCGCCTGTGTTTAGCTTAGCATTCTACTGCTTTTCTTTATGATCCTCACGTCTGTTTGTAAATTTTATTTTAGTTTTTAGGAATGATAAATTCCACAATTCTTTTTAAAGAAAAAAATTAATTGTGCTTGTGCTTGGGGTTTTTTGGGAGGTTGAGTGTGTATGTGTGTGTCTAGGTCTGTGTTTGTGTGTCTGTGTGTGAATATGATCACATGCATGCCATGGCACACATGTGGAGAACAGAGGACAACTTTCGAGAGTTGGTTCCTTCGTTCACTTGGGGTTTTGGGAATCAGACATCAGACTCAGGTCATCAGACTTGTAAGGCATGTGTGTTTCTGTGCTGAGCCATCTCACTGGCTCTTGGCACTTTTAAACTAATTCTCTTGTCTATCTGCCTCCTGACTGGATTACAAGCTTTACAGAGGCTGGCTCCTGGCTTTTTATTTATTCTTTCCTTAGCACCCAGCACAGCTGAGTGCATAGGATGGACTCAGACATGGAATGAATGAATGAATGGCTGAAAATGCACATGTACTTATCATTACTTCCTACATACCAGAGACTATTTGGATTCTTGGATAGACAGTGGTAAGGAGATAAGCTGGGAACTTCTTTTAGGAGGTGAAGTCCTATTTGTAACTAAGTAAGCTAGTACCAGATGTGACGATGATTATGAAGTCCATGGGAAGTTGTGTTGATGATTTTCTGAGAAGTGACAGTATGAATGGTGAAGGTGCCACAAGGGCATGGTGTGGTTGTGACAATCACATGTGTGTATTTCATAAGGAACATGGTTTCCCTGCAGTAGTTTATCCACTAATGCCAAACAATTTCTGAGAGTCGAAATACAAGTTCTACATAGGATAATTAAAGTTCTGGAGACCTCTCATTAAACATTATATTCTGCTTGAGATGCCTTATACGGGAGGAGATTTAGAAAGTAATTTTCACTGGGAATATGACAATTCTTATTTCAGGGCTGCTTAAAAATGATACTGGTAATGAATCATTTATGTGCCTGCTTCCCTTTCTGTCTCTGCTTTACTGATCATTGCTTACCTTTGTTTGCATTAGATAGTGAACTATAAAAGTAAGAGATGCTTGTGTTTTTATTACATTTTAGTTTTCTATGTGAGAATATTTCAAATGTTTTTACACACATGTGTATGCATTACTGTTGTCTTCTATAGTTCTGACTGTCTTATTAACATGACAGTTATCTAACTGATTCCTTTAGCACCTGTGAAACTGGAAAAACATCTGCACAGTGCTAGATCTGAAGAGGGAAGACTGTATTACGATGGTGAATGGTATATACGTGGACAAACGATATGTATTGATAAAAAAGACGAGTGTCCCACAAGGTAAGAAGCTTCCTGTCACTTGTTGTCCCACCTGTTGTCAGTCAGCATCTGCAGCTCTGGAGGTGTTTGCATCGTTAGTTCCTCTGGATCCTTTTTTACTTGAGTAAGATCCAGTCGTGCGAGCATAGTCGTTAGTATTTATATAGTAGACATGACATTAGAGTTGATCACAACATTAACATAGTGAATACGCTTGGGATTATTTATCCATAAGTGATCCTGTTTATTAATTCTTACAGTGTAATTAAATTATCCTAATATAATAATTTTCAAACCAGACTTTTAAGAATTTTTGGTAGGCCTATTAATTCTTAATTCTTCTGGTCCCATTTCCATTTTCTAGATGGAGAGACATGAGCTGGCAGTGCAGCTCAGTTGTTAGAGTGCTTGCTTAGCGTGCACACAACCCTGGTTTCAGTTCCCAGCACTCTATGAACTGGGCAGGATGGAGAGCCGATAATCCCGGATCTAGGGAGGTGAAAACAGGAAGATCAGGAGTTCAAGGCCAGTCTTAGCTGTAGGGGTCTCTGTAAATGCCACAGGCCACAGCCGGCAAAATAATGAAGCCAGAAGAAAATCCGGTTCATTGGGACTCAGTAGTGTTGTTTAGATTTTTAGAGTCTGATTCTAGGCTGTTTATTTTAGACATATTTAAGTACAGTACAATTTAGGAAAAAAATTTTTTTCTAGTGTAACACAAATCCTGTGTGCACAAGGAGGTATAATTACATCAAAACTCTTCTCAAAGTATCTGTCACTTCTTCTGTGAAAATAGGCTATATGTGCTGTCTTAAGAGCCCAGGGGAAGATCTGGTGTTGTCCCAGTCATACAGACAACACAGAGGTCACCTAGACTTTTAACCGTCTCCAGTCTGTGTGTGGTAGCCTGGGAGAACTCCTAGCCCTTCAGCTAGCACAAGGATCATCTAGGCTATTAGCCACCTCTAATCCCAGACTTCTGGGCGGAGAACCCTGTGTGTTTAACATTTCTGATTTCCCTGTAGGTTATCTGTGAGCACAAGGACCTCTGTGCTAACACTTAGCTACAAATAGAGTTGGGGGGCAACCTGGGAAACAGGAGACCTTATTTCAGACAGAAAATATTAATTAAGCCAAGAAAGAAAAGGAAAATTAGTAAAAACTTGATGTGTGTTTAGTGAGGCTGGAGAGGTGTGCAGCTGCTAAGAGCAGCTCTCCGAGAAGACTGGATTGGTTCCTAGCATCGCAGCCGGTGAACTCCAGCTCCACAGGGTCTACGACGCCTGATCTCTGTGGACACTGTACAGTTTGTGCACCGTGCAGCTAAAGCATTCATACGCATAAACTGAAAGCCAAAATAAATCTGAGAAAAGGAGTACTTTGTAATTAAGATATAACTTTATAACTAGAAATTGTCTTTCTTGTGGTAATCTAGACTTACAGTTTACACAATTGTTCATGGAGCCTATAAGTTATCTTGCTGTGATCTTTTGGAAATATTAATGTATTATTGGCTTCATCCTTTATGGTTAAATTCTCAGAGTACCAGCTTTGTACAGTAGGAAACACCTTTTCTATATAACACTTGTGTTGATAGTACAGCGTCCGGTAAGCGAACCTGCCGAGAGTATTATAGCTGGTTTGAAACCTTGCTTTTAGGCTAGTAATCTGAAGATTAGTATAAACCAGGTGGAGGCAGAAGAAATGCAAGCTCAGGGCCAACCTGGGCTATAAAGGCATATCTTTAAAAATATAAGGAAAAAGAAAAGAGAAGTAAACCCCCAGTCATAATAAGATACATCGAAATGAAATGAGCCACATTGTAACTCATTCTTTTTTTTTTTTTTCTTTTTTAGTGCTGTAATTACAACAATTAACCATGATGAAGTTTGGTTTAAGAGGCCCGATGGAAGCAAATCTAAGCTTTACATTTCACAGCTACAGAAAGGAAAATACTCAATCAAACATTCGTAATCACGATTTAAGTGTTACCCACATCTACCTTATTAGTGTTACCAAGTGTCATGTGCCATGGGAGCCAAGGAAATGTATTCAGCAGCCTAATATTCTCATCCAGTCATGAGAGAATGTGTCTTCTAGGTAGTACTCTAAGTAGACCCCATATTAGTAAGTCATTAAGAGAAATAATGGTAAAATTTAATCATGACCATCACGTTTATTTGCCTCGCAGGTCCCGTGCCAACAGGTCTGTTTGGTATGTATTTCTTTCTCTGTTGTTTCAGTTTGTGTCTTACTCATGTGAGCGTCTTCCCTCTAAGGAACTGCAGTGCAGTCGTCTGCAGTTTTAAATCCCACCATTGCCACTCGTGTCTTACATGAGACTGATGAAATGTTTCCTATAAATGATTTGTATTAGTGCATTAGCTTCAATCAGAACTGAACTTTATACATAAGCGTGTGAGTGTGTATGTACAGCGTCCCCAGCGTACTTAGAACGGGTGGCCTGCCTGTACAATCTTGTCTTACCCCAAATTAAACTGTTGGGTTTGAGAAGAAAAGGGAGCACTTTGTAGATTGGTTTTCCTTCTCTTCTTCCTTGATGGTGGTGACCTCTTTTGCAGATTGTATTTGGTGTTTATTAGTAGCATTGTGTCAAGTGTGAACATGTTGCTACCTGTGTTTATTGTGAGCTTTTAGAGGGCAGGTATCCTGCCGGGTGTTTCTGATGCACGGTGTCAGAGCGACAAGTGGCTGGCAGTATTGTCCTGCTTTCTGCACATCTGACTTTTGAAGATTTTAGTAACATTTTCCAGAGGCAAAGCTAGATCCTTATTCTAATTTTATTGCTAGAGTGAAATACATGTAGACACTTCCCTTAACTCTACCATCCCCCAAATTAGCATTTGTTAAAAAAAAAAATCCAGTGTTTTTAACACACTTTAAGGCCATTTGGTGCAATTTAGAAAATGTTGGCCTCCCTTCCGTTAGCCACATTCAAAATTAACTTGGAAAGCCTCTGGAACTGTGCAGAAAACTGGAGCCCTCAGCTGGGCAGCGCAGTTGGCTACAGTGTATACGTAGGGTACAACCCAATGAAGTACTCTGCTGGTCTCATGCACTTTAATTTCTGTTACAATGTATTTAAGGGGATGAGGAAGACTCACTTAACACTCCTCAAAGGAGTCTGCATGATTCCGTTAGTTCCTTATGATTTGACCTCTGCAGGTACCCCATGCAGGTCACTACTCCACAGTTGCCGGATTGTAGCCGTTTGACTTTTGAAATTGAGTATCAGCAATGTTGTGTGCTCTGTTCTGATTCTGATCACCCTTAGCGGCTGTGCGGACTGTCCCAATCCAGTAGCATTTGGCAGTGCTTATGTATATGTATATATGATGTTTGATAAGCATTTTTAATGAGATTTGTATTTTTAAATTTAGTATGTAATAAAAAGAAGTGTTTGAACGTCCTTTGTAGTGTTGTGTGTCATTATTCATACTCAAGTTGAGTTGTCTATGCCCAGTCCACTGTGCTGACGTCAGCAGGCCCCTGTGCTGGGAAGGGCTTCTGCTCGGCTTCCCACGCTTGCACCTCTATGGGGGATGGAAGTGTTCAAGAAGCTAAGTTATATTTAACTGAAAATATACATGCTGTTGTGTTAGACTTTAGTAAGTGTACTCTGTTTTGAAATTTTAACCAGAAAAAATTTAAAGATTTATTTCTCACACTTACCATGAAAACCATGAAAATTTCTGTATTCTGACTTACTATTCCACCCTCTTGTTAAGATCAAGGTAAGCATACACTTGCCAGTGGTATGAATACTATTTCATATCACTTGCCAATGATACGAAGTATTTTACTACAGATAGTTTATTAGTCTTTTTTTTTTTTTAGTTATTTTATTTATTTATATTCCAGTTGTTGTCCTCGCTGTCACTCCCCTGTCCCACAGTTCCTCATCTCCAAGACTCCAAGAGGGTATTTCTCTCCCACCACCAGGCCTCCCCTTCCCTGGGACCTCAAGTCTTTCAAGGGTTAGGCACATCTCCCACTGAAGCCAGACCAGGCAGACCTCTGTTACATATGTGCCTGGGGCCTCGGACTGACCCGCGTATGCTCCTGGCTGGTGGGAGCTCCCTGGGGTCTGGGTTAGTGAGACTGCTGGTCTTCCTATGGGATCACTCTTCCCTTCAGCTTCTTCAATCCTTTGCCTAATTCAACCATAGGGGTCTACAACTTCATTTTAAATGCTTGGCTATAAGTATCTGCATCTGTCTCAGTCAGCTACTGGTAGGGCCTCTCAGAGGACAGCATACCTGGCTCCTGTCTGTAAGTACATCATAGCATCAGTAATAGTGTCAGGCCTTGGTTCCCCCACCCCACCCCCCGGGACCCCAATCCCATGAGATGGATCACAAGTTGGGCCTGTCATTGGAGTGCTTTTCCTTCAGTCTCTTCTCCATTTTCGTCTCTGCTGTTCTTTTAGACTGGAACAATTCTGAGTCAGAAATTTTGACTGTGGGTTAGTAACCCAGTCCCTCCACTTGAGGCCTTGTCTATCTATTGGAGGTGAAC
Organism: Mastomys natalensis; assembly: GCA_021653895.1. Taxonomy (NCBI): domain Eukaryota; kingdom Metazoa; phylum Chordata; class Mammalia; order Rodentia; family Muridae; genus Mastomys; species Mastomys natalensis. The sequence continues at coordinate 298,229 of JAJTUV010000418.1, read as the reverse complement.
TCTTTGAGTTCCCTCTCCCCAATGTTGGACATTTTAGCTAAGACCTCAGAAGATGGAAAGATCTCCCATGCTCATGGATAGGTAGGATTAACAGTGAAAATGTCCATCTTACCAAAAAGCAACCTACAGATTCAGTCCAATCCCCATCAAAATTCTAACACAATTCTTCAGACATGGAAGGGTCAATTCTCAACTTCATATGAAAAAACAAAAAACCCAAATAGCCAAAACAATTTTCAACAATAAAAGAACTTCCAGGGGAATCACCATCCCTGACCTCAAGCTGTACTACAAAGCAATAGTGATAAAAACTGCATGGTGTTGGTACCGAGACAGAGAGGTTGATCAATAGAATAGAATCGAGGACCCAGAAGTAAACCCCTACACCTATGGACACTTGATCTTTGACAAGCCAAAAACATACAGTGGAAAGAGAAAAGCATCTTCAATAAATGGTGCTGGTCTAACGGTGGTCTGTCTGTAGAAGAATGAGAATAGATCCATATTTATCACCTTGCACGAAGTTCAAGTCCAAGTAGATCAAAGACCTCAGTATAAAACCAGATATGCTGAATCTAATAGACAGAAAGTGGGAAAGAGCCTCTAACTCATTGGCACAGGGGGAAATTTCCTGAACAGGACACCAATGGCTCAGGCCCTAAGATCAACAATTGATAAACTGGGACCTCATGAAACCGAAAAGCTTCTGTAAGGCAAAAGACATCATCAATAGGACAAGTCGGACAACCTACAGATTGGGAAACGTATCTTCACTAACCCTTCATCTGACAAGGGCTAGTATCACTAGTCTTTCAGTCGTGACATTTATTCTGGAGACTCGTTGGAAAGTTGTGGTATGCTGTACCACTGCTGCCACGGCCATGTTTCTGATTACTTTCTCATTTCAGTGGCTGGGGCTATTCCACCACAGCGCCTTGGTCACACTCAGCTCATCTTGACTGTTATCTCACAGTTAAGAAGACAGTCCCAACCATCATCTAGTTCAAATTACTAGCAAACACTAATGGAATGCACTTCCTTTAGCCCCCTTGTCCTAGCTCACATCCAACGACTTAGCACTGAGGGATTTCATTCTGTCTTCAATAAAAATTGTTCTTGTTGGGGGTGGAGGCACATGCCCGTAACCTTAGCATGTGAAAGGCAGAGGCAGAAGACCTGAACTTTAGGGTTAGAATTGGCTATAGAGTTTGAGGCTGCCCTGGGCTATTATAGGTTGGTTGTTTCAAACCAACAAACTGAATAATAAATGAATGTTATGTTTTGGTGTACACATTGCTGCCTAGGAGTTTGCTTACAGAGCTGTCCATGTGCCTTACCCTTCTTTGGCAATTATTTTAAAAGACGATGTTGGGGAACTGGCTGATGTTTCTAAGAGTCTGCCTTTATACTCAGTAAATCTGCTGTAGGAGCAAATGAAATTGCATTTCTCTCAAGGAAAGCGAATGAGTGAGGGGCAGACATACGTACATTAGCTAAGATCTCTGGGTAGAATTTCACCAAATCGGAATGTAAGCTATTGCATTGTGAAAGATGAAGAGATGTCAGATACTAAAAAGCACTAAAAAGAAAGTTGAGACTAGCCGTGGAGAGGAGGCATGCCCCTTATCTGAATGGATGAGCTGCAGGGGTCCACGGTGTGCACTGTGTGGTCTGTAGGGTACTCCCCCACGGCTCCCTGGAGGCTAGCCTCGTTCCTTCCCAAAGCCTCCTACATTGTGTGTTTAAGATTTATGTACGTAGCCGGGCGGTGGTGGCGCACGCCTTTAATCCCAGCACTTGGGAGGCAGAGGCAGGCGGATTTCTGAGTTCGAGGCCAGCCTGGTCTACAGAGTGAGTTCCAGGAGAGCCAGGGCTATACAGAGAAACCCTGTCTCGAAAAACCAAAAAAAAAAAAAAAGATTTATGTAGGAGCTAGAAAATATCATCCTGAGTGAGATGACCCAATCACAAAAGAACACACATGGTATGCACTCACTGATAAGCGGATATTAGCCCCAAAACACACAATACCTAAGATGCAACGCATAAACCTCATGAAACTCAAGAAGGAGGAAGACCAAAGTGAGGGTGCGTTTGTCCTTTTTAGAACGAGTATCAAAAAGATTCAACCAGAGCTCCCAGGATCTAAACCTCCAGCCTGAGAACGACAGGGGCAAGCTGTCCTCTGAGAGCTCTAACCAGCAGCTGACTCAGACAGATACAGACATCCAGAGCCAAACAGTGGATGGAGCTTGAGGACTCTTAAAGAAGATAGGTGAAAGGATTGTGGGCCCTAAGGAGTTAGGAACTGCACAGGAAGATCAACAGAGTAAACGAACCTGAACCCTTGGAGCTCTCAGAGACTGAATCACCAACCGTGGAGCTACCTAGTCTACACAGATCTACCTCCATGGGCTGAACCTAGGCCTCCCTGCACATATGTTGTAAATGTGCAGCTTGGTTTTCATGTAGGTCTCAAACATCTGGAGTGGGGGCTATCCCAAAACATGCAGCCTGTATATAGAGTATGGTCTCCTAAAAAAACAAAAAAAAAACCAAAAAAAAACAGTTGTTCAGTTATTCATGGAATATTATTTTTTTATATCTCTTGTATTCAGTTTGCAACTACTTCATTGAGAATTTTTGTATGTATATTCATGAGGGATACTGGACTATAACTTATATATTTTTTGTTGGGTTTACACTTGATTTCACTATTTCAATATTATTTGCTTTGTGAAGGAGCTTATTGTGGTTCTGAATTTTTTAAACATAACTCAAAAAGTATTGCTTGTTTGAAGGCTCTATAGAATTCTTGTATAAGTATATCTGACCCTTGGTATTTTGCTTGTTTGTTTCTTTTCATTTTATTCTGTTTGAATGCTTTTTAAATTTTTTTGATTTGCTGAAAATAAAAAAAAAAAAAAAAAAAAAGATTTATGTACGTACGTATGTATGTATGTATGTATGTATGTATGTATTTGTTTGTTTTTTTGCGCCACCACCGCCCAGCAAGATTTTTTTTAAATGATCATTAATGTGTATGTGCTTTTGCAAGTGAAGTGTGTGTGTGTGTGCGCACACACACACACACACACACACACACACACACACACGTGTAGAGGACTGCTAGCCATGAGAGCACTGGATCCCTTAGATCTGGAGTTACAGGCATTTGTAAGCCATCCGATATGAGTGCTAGGAACCAAACTTGGGTCTTTTGGAAGAGCAGCAAATGCTCTTAAACACCAAGTCATCTCTTCCAGCCCACTTCTAAGCTCTTTCTAGACCATGTATCCTGCCACTCTGACTAACTTATTGGAACAGAGTGGCCCCTGACTGATAGGTAGCCAGTGATTTAAAAACAAGTTATAATAATTAGGTTTTTTTTTTTTTTTTGTGAAGAGACACCATGACCAAGTCAACTCTTATAAAAGACATTTAATTGGGGTTGGCTTACAGTTTTAGAGGTTCAGTCCCTTGTCATCATGGCAGAAAGCATAGCAGTGTCCAGGCAGACATGGTGACTGGTGTATAAAAAAAAAAGTTATAATTTTTGTGGCCTGTCATGTGCCACATTTGTGTTTAATATATAAGCTGAAAGTCATTAGTTTTTACATGTTCAAAACAAAATGAGCTGGGCAGTGGTGGCACACACCTTTAATCCCAGAACTTGGGAGGCAGAGGCAGGCGGATTTCTGAGTTCGAGGCCAGCCTGGTCTGCAGAATGAGTTCCAGGACAGCCAGAGCTACTGTCTCGATCCCCCCCCAAACCCCCGGAAAATGAATAAAAATGTAAGAATTCTGATTATGTATTTGTCCTATGTTGATTTTTTTTTGGGGGGGGCTTAAATATTTTTCTAACTCTGAAAGGGAAAATACTATGAACATTTGAAACAGTTTCAAATACCTTATCTTTCAGGGAAAAAAATGTGTGAGTTATGCTGTAGAAAGCCAAAATTTGTAACCAAAAGTTGAAACCTATGTTCTCTTTCAAGACACATTTTATTAAAAGGAGGCCAAGAACAGTTAGACAGCACACCTTTTGGGTTCTCTTTGCTTTTCAGTCTATTTGTTGCTAGGAGAGTGTGGGTGGGTGACCTTGAGGGGAGAGTGATGGAGTCCTCTGGTTTAAGAAGCAGGCCATTGGTGCCCTTTTACCTCTGGTACTCAGGATTATAGATTATGTTCGACTGTGAGGAAGAAGATCACTAGGCAGAGACTCAACCTTACCTTCCTTAAAGAGATATTGAGAAAAATATTCTATTTTGTTTGCTATGGAAAGGCTCTGTAACTGGCATCTGTATGGTGGAGATAGCCAAGTGCTTGCATGTGGAGGGCAGTTTGGATTTCAGTAGGTTATGTAAGTGTGTCACTGGGTCATTATACTTAAGTACCTTGAGCACTTTAAATTTTTTTATCCACGATCCCTAGCAGTTTTGTTTTGTTTTGAAATAGGATCTCACCATCTAGTCCTAGCCTGGACTATGACGTTTATATAGAGCAGTCTAGCCTTGAACTCACAGAGATCCATCTATTTTTGCCTCCCAAGACTAGTAGTTTTTATTTGAATCATATACTCTGTGATGTTAAATTATATCTTGTAAATATTTATGTATAATAACAATTATCGACTACACAAGAGTGTGTACTATAACCGCATTCAGGTTCCAAGCTTCTGCTGAGTCTTTGCCTTCTCTAGAGAGAGAGCCTGGGATTATATCATTCAGCTTTCTGTCCTTGAGAGCTTTCATTTTGTTTCTTTTGCTATGCACTGCCCAAAGGAACATTCAGTTGAGGTCACAGCCTGTGTTTAAACTCCCGAGGAGGGAGGTTGCTTTGCTGGTCGCTGTCTTTTTGACCTTCTGATTCTCTGTAACTTTTCTACCTCCATCCCAAGGCTTAGAAGATTTTGTAAGATTCTGTTCTACATTTGTCTTCCAGTTAAGGAGGAAGGGATATAGAAGGCCTGTTTTTTTGTAGTAAAGGAAGATTGTAGTTTACTCCTCTGTATTCTTTCCTTTCTCAAGCATAATATGTCTTGGTAATTGCTTGTGGTTTGTGTGTCTGCCAGGTCTATTCTGAATGAAGGGTGGCTCATGGAGGTCAGTTTGGATTTCATCTACACCTATACCTTCCCTCCCCTTTCTTAATCAAACAAATCTGAAGTGACCACCCTTGTACATAACCTTTTTTAGTCTGTGTGGTGGTTTGAATATGCTTGGCCCATGGGAAGTGCTGCTATTAGGAGGTGTGGCCTTGTTGAAGGAAGTGTGTCACTGTATAGGCAGGCTTTGAGGGCTCCTAGTGCTCAAGTTCCACCCAGTGCGGAAGAGTCAGTCTTCTGCTGCCTTCAGCCCAAGATGTAGGAAGGAACTCTCAGTCCCTTCTCTAGCACTGTGTCTACCTGCACACTGCCATGCTTTCTGCCATGATGATAATGGACTGAACCTGTGGAACTGTAAGCCATCCCTGATTAAACGTTGTCCTTTATAGGAGTTGCCTTGACTATGGTGTCTCTTCACAGCAATAAAACCCTAAGACAGTCTGTGAAGATGATATATATAGGACATAGATATATATCCTATCTCAGGTAAAATTATTGGATTGAATGGTTGGGAATATTTATTTTGGTTTATATCTTACTAGATATTGCCAAACTTCTCTATAAATAAACAGTACCCAGTTTATAATTCTACTAATGATATATAAGGATGCCTATTGCTCCTTATCTCAGGAACACTGGGGTGATTTTCACTGTCTTCATTATCCTGACAGATCTCAAGTTGATCACTGTCTTCCCCATGGTTTCACATTTCATACTGCCAACTGGGCTATCCCATAGCTCATGCTCTTGGTAATGTGAACATACAGAAAACCAAGGATTTTTTTCCTGGCCACAAGTAGACTCCATTTTTGTTTTTGTTCTCTATTCAACCTAACCACCTGCACTTACACTCTTGTGAAGGCTGTAGTAGGTGACTTGACTCCTAGATTTTGGAACTGCACTGTTTCTGGTTGTGAGTTCTGAAGCTTACTGACTATATGCTTGGAAACGTAACCTCTGAGGTCTCAGTTTCCCCATTTGAGAATTAAATGATAATTAAGACTGGAGGGTTGTAGTGAGAATTTAATAAGTTAATATATAGCAAGGGTATAGGAAATGCTTGCAACTTGGCATAACATGGAAAAGTTATATGTTTATTACATGTGTGTTCATATTAATCTTTTATTGAAAATAATTATCAGCTGGGCAGTGGTGGCACACACCTTTAATCCCAGCACTTGGGAGGCAGAGGCAGGTGGATTTCTGAGTTTGAGGCCAGCCTGGTCTACAGAGTGAGTTCCAGGACAGCCCCGGCTACACGAGAAATCCTGTCTCGAAAAACCAAAAAAAAAAAAAAAGAAAGAAAGAAAGAAAGAAAATAATTATCATACAAAGTATTGTGATTCCTGTCCCTCATTTCCTCCCAGATCTTCCCATATCCTTATCCAACAAAACCAAACTTGCATACACATACAAACAGAACACAAAATTAAAAACCATAACATAAAAACAAAAGACCAATAACCTTTTTTTTTTTTTTAAAGTCTAAACAAAGCAAGATAAGACAAAAAAAAATCTTCAAAAATAGCATTGAGTTTGTTTTGTGTTGGCCATCTATTCCTAGGCATGGGGCCTGCCATTAGTGTGGTTATATACCCACTGAGATCCTTTGGAGAAAACTATCTTAGTCAATGGTCATGTGGTCTAGTGCAGTGAAGAGGTACCATGACCATAGCAAATCTTACAAAGGAAAGTGTTTAGTTAGTGCTTGCTTTAAGTTTAGTAAGTTTAGTCTATTGTCATCATGGTGGGGAGTGTGGTGCATGCGGTCAGACATGGTGCTGGAGAGGCAGAGAGTTCTGCATCTGGACCTAAAGGCAGCAGGAAGAAAGAACCATTAAGGATTGGCTTGAACTTGTGAAATCCCAAAGCCACCCCTGGTGACACACTTCCTTCACACCTCCTAATCCCTCTCAAGTAGTCTCAATCTCTGATGACCAAACATTCAAATATATGAATATTATTTGGAGGCAGTTTTATTTAAACCACTATAGCTGTTTTTGTTTGTTTGTTTGTTTCTTTTTTTTTTTTTTTTTTTTTTTTTTTTTTTTTTTTTTTAGCAGTTTAACAGTTGGAGATAGCATCTTTGTTAAGGATGGAGGCTCATGTGCTCTTCCCCTTTTCGACACTCTGGAATCTGTGAGTTCCAATGCATGTTTCCATGGTCTCTGCAAGTTCATGTGTTTCAGACAGGTTGTGTCTAGATGGCCTTGTCTTCCATCCCCTCTGCCTCTTTCAATTTTTCTGCCTCTTCTTCCTCAGGGTTCCCTGAGCCCTGAGGGGAGGGGTTGATGAAGACATCCCATTTAGGACTGAGTGTTTGAAAATCTCTTACTCTACACATTGTCTGCCTGGGGGGAGGGTGTCTCTGTATTTGTTACTATCTCCTGCAAGAGGAAACTTCTTTGATGGTGGCCTAGTGAGACACTGATCTACGGGTATAGTAGAATATCTTTAGGAGCATTTTGTTTTTATGTTCCTTTAGTAGAACAATAATATTGTTTTTTTTCCCTAGGCCTATGTAGTCTCAGATTCTTGGCTACCCAAGCTGTGTCAGGTGTGGGTTCCATCTTGTGGAGTAGGCCTTAAATCCAGTCAGAGTGTGGTTGGTTACTCTAGATGTTTGTGCCATTATTGTACCAGTGAATCATGCAGGCAGGTCACCATTGTAGATGGCAGGTTTTGTAGCTAGGTTGGTGGTTATCCGTCCCTTCTATTAATATGCAGATTACCTTTCAGTATCATGGATACTGGTCAGTAGGGTGAAGGCTCTAGTTAGGTACCAGCTTGACTTCTCAGTGTTCAGTGAGATTCTTCAGCAATAGGGCCTTACTATCAGTTTGTGGAGAGCAAGCATTAATTAGCCTTGGCAATAGCCTGAGTTGTTTTGGGGGTTTCATGGGCCCTTTTGGCCAAACTCAGTTATGTTTAATCCATGTCTGACACTGGGAGTTTCACTTGGTGAAAGTTGTTTAGTTGAAGCATTGTCTCCTCCATAGTTTGGTGACTCCATTTATATTTCTTTTATATGTGTATATATTTTAGGAAGCTTCTACAGTACTAGGTCTTCATATGTCCCTTCAAATGGCCCTTAATGGTTGTTAGCTGTCCCTCCTTGTATTCTCTCCTGACTCCCATATCAACCTCTCCTGGGTTAATATTCCCATTCTAGTTTCACCCTCTGTCTCTCCATTACTATATATTCTATTTCTCCTTCCTTGGGAGATTCTCCCCTCCCCCCATTCCCTTACTCTATACCTAATATTCTGTGGTTATATGAATTACAGCATGCCTATTGAAGGCTTAAAACATAAACCTAATATATGTATATATATAATATATATATATACACACAAACATACATACATACATACATACAACATTTGTCATTTTGAGTCTGGCTACTTCACTCCAGATGATTCTTTTCTAGCTACATCCATTTACCTGTGGATTTCATTTTTAAACAGCTGAATAATATTGCATTGTGTAAATGCACTACATTTCTATCATCCATTCATCTGCTGGTGGATGTCCAGGCTGTTTCTAGTGTCTGGTTATTAAGCATAGAGCAGCAATGATCATGGATGAGCAAGAGTCTCTGTGATAGAATATAGAGTCCCTTGAGTATATGCCCCACTATACATTTTACTCTACTTCACAATACATGTAATTATCTATTCTCACAGATTCTAACATAACAAAGCATTTTCTGAAATCATCCCCTTTCTCCTCTTCCTAATGTCCTTGGTTTCCTCCTTTGATATATTTTACTGGAACAGTCGTGATAGCCTGACTTTTTTTTTTTTTTCCTGTAGAAATGTTTAGTATTTCTAAAACCCGACACTGAGCTTCGTTTCTTACTCCCAGCTGGACTTCACTTTCTTTGCTTATACAGCACCCGTTTCTACTTTCTCCAGTGAATGTTTCTTGCCCGATTGGACGGTGTGGTTCTGGTGAGAACGCCACTTCTCTAACATCTGTGTGCTGTACGTCCCAGCTTCCTGATGAGTTGACATGTAGCCCTTCCTTGGTGTCCTTCACTGACTGAGGAAGAGAATCAGTGCACCTCTGATGCTGAACAGTAGCAGTTGAGGATGGGAGGCAAGGTTTTCTCCCAGAAGAGCTGAGAGATTCCAGCTCCCTGGCATTGAATTTGCTGATATCCACCGACTGTTCTCAAGGCTTCTTTGTGTTAACAGTTACTTCTGGAGAGGCTGCCTCTTTCTAAAATATCTCTAGCTAGTCTCACAGTCTTGAAACACATGACAAGTTCTAGACCAGTGGTTCTGACCTTTTAGTGCTGTGACCCTTTATTACAGTTTCTCATGCTGTGGTTGTTTTTTGTTGTTACATTGTAACTGTAATTTTGTTACTGTTATGAATCATAATGTAAACATCTGATACACAGGAGATCTGATGTGTGACACATCCCCAAAGGGGTTGTGACCCACAGATTGAGAATCATTGTTCCAGATCTTCATCTTCTATTGATATCCATTTTGAAGATCATAATAAACTTTATACTTTCAACCAGAGATTCAAAAACTGAAGTCTTTATGGAATTCTCTCTCTCTCTCTTTCTCTCTCTCTCTCTCTTCTCTCTCCTCTCTCTCTTTCTTTCTCTCCCTTTCCCTCTTTCTCTCCCTCTCTTTCTCTCTCCCTCTCCCTCTCCCTCTTTCTCTCCCTCTCTTTCTCTCTTGTGTGTGTGTTTGTGAGAGAGACACACAGAGAGACACACAGACAGACAGACAGACAGACACACACAGACACACACACACACACACACACACACACACACACACACACACAGACACAGATACCTAAGTAGAAATTACCTAGACTGTAGATTTTACATTCTCTTATAGAGGATCAGCAGTCAACATCATCAACACACATCAACATCCAGCAAGGCCACTCTGATGGGGATGAAAAGAAATAATTCTCTCTCCATGCCTATGAGCTTGCCTAACTATAAACATGAAGAAGATAAAGAAGACATATCTGGACCAGGTGAGCCCAGTGGAAGCCAGTCAGGCCACCCCGCCTCACCAGGTGGTGTCACTACAAAGAACAAATAAATGATGGAGAAGTGGGAAAGATACAATGGAGTGATACACGCACTGTGGAGAGAGGTGGAACTGGAGGTGTGATGGCGGTGACAGGTGTTAGGGCTGACGTGTCCTTGTCCAGTAGGGTCAGCAAAGTGTTGTATACCAACCTGGAGCTTATGCCGATGCATACTCAGCCCCAGAGCATGCCACCCAGCATGAGGGATCGCCCTGGATCTGGGCCACGATGGAGGCCCAAGATGAAGAACAGTTCACTCTTTGGATTGGACTTCCTTGAAGGACCACTGTGGTCTGTGATATCACTGGAAGCCATGTTGGTGTCTGTGGCCCATGCCCCAGGCCGTGATGAAGCCTGAGATGTATATAGACATATGTAATCTGTGCTGCTGACTGAAGCCTTGCTGATATCCTTGGGCTTTGCTGCCTGGGGAGATAGGGATGTTAGTGTAAGTGGCCTGTGTAACCATCTGAAGCCATGTTGAGGCCTGTGGTCCATGCTGCCATTGAGGAGCATGAGTGGATGGTGGTCCTCATATGGACTGTGGCCATATTGATATCTGTAGCCCATGTTGCCACCTAAGGCCATGCTGATATCCATGGTCCATGCTGCTGCCTGAAGTCATGTTGATGTCTGTGCTGCTACTAGGGGCCATGTTGAAGTGAGTGGCCCATGCAACTGCGGATGTCCTGAAGCCTTGTCGTTGCCTATGAGCCATGTTACTGCGAAGGGCATGCTGATATGAGTGCCAGAGCAGCCACCTGAGGCCATATTGATATCCTTGGTCTATATGTATGCGGTTGAGGGCCATGTCAGGGTCTATGGTCTTACTGCAGCTGGGTCTGTGCTGATGTCTGTGGTCTGAATTACCACCAAAGACCAAGTAGAGGACTGTGGTCTGTGCTGCTGCCTGAGGCCATTACTAGGTCCCTGGACTGTGCTGATGCTGAAGACATGCTGATCTGGGTGGCCTGTGCTGCCACCCAGAGGCCATGATGATGTCCAGGCCTTTGCTACCACTGAGGAGCATGTCTGGATCCGTGGTCCTACTGCAGCCAGGCTCTGTGTTGATGTTCATAGCCGGGGCTACTGCCAAAGGTCTTGTGAACCTCCACGGTCTGTGCTGCAGCCTGAAGCCATGTTAATGTCTGAGGGCAGTGCTGCTGCTGCTGGGGACCATAGTGATGTGAGTGGCCCGTGTTGTCACCTGAGGCCATGTAGCTGTCCATGGTCCAGGCTGTCCCCGAGGGCCTTGTCTGGGTCTGTGGTCACGGTCTGTGCTGTTGCCAGAAACCATGGAGAAGCCCGTACTCCGTGCTCCCAGTGACTTTAAAGAGCAAGGAAACTACTTTTGCAGTGATATCGATGACTGCAGATGCACAGTTGAGAAAGAGGGACATGGAAGGCTTCTGTGAGCTTCCCCGCACCCCAAGAATAAGTAACAGTCAAACAGGAAGCCATGGAAGAGAACTCTTTAAAAGTGTGATAAGGATGCTGAAGTATAGCCCTCCACAAATTGATATCTTCTGGTGGAGTGCAGGAGGGGAAGAATCAGTTCTATTTAAGATGCAGGCCATTGAGTTTGACCATGCTTCAGTGAGTATATAGACAACACAAATTGGGCTTGTATTTAAAAAAAATTTTAATTCTTATTTTATATATTTTTTGCAAGGAGGAGCTCTCGGGGTGGGGGTGGATATGGAAGGACTGGGAAGCGTGATTGGGGTGCGTGATGTGAAATTCCCAAAGAACCAATAAAAATATTATGTTAGAGAAGGTCTACTGTAGAGCACAAGAAGGCCCAGCGTTCCCTTTTGGAGGCGTGTAAGTGCTGCCCTGCTCCTGAGTGGGCTTTGCCTTTATTCCCTTCATCTGGACTATTAACAGTAGTAACATTTCCAAATCACCCCTCCATGCTCTCCTGCGAGCATCTTATCCAGGACAAAGTCTCCTCCTGGAACCCTACATAAGTCTAATAGTAATAACAACCCTACTACAAGCCCCATGAGTCCTTTCGTATGCTGTCCTACTCAGAAGCTTGCCATTCCTCGTAGTGTGCTCATGGCTGGTGGTGTATGAGAAGCTCAGTTTGGCCAATATAAGTGACTTCCTTCTGACCTTCGCTTGGGGATCATCCAACTATAAAACATTGACGGGCTGGAGAGATGGCTCAGTGGTTAAGAGCACTGACTGCTCTGCCTGAGGTCCTGAGTTCAATTCCCAGCAACCACATGGTGGTTCAGAACCATCTGTAATGTGACTTGATGCACTCTTCTAGTGTGTGTCTGAAGATAGCTGCAGTGTGTACTCTTATAAATAAAAAAATAAATAAACCTTTAAAAAAAATCATTGACTTTTTTTTTTTAAAGGTTTTGTTTTTATTTATGTGTATGTGTGTGTGATGGTGTATATGAGTGTCTGTGGAGACTAGAAAAAAACATAGAAACCCGTGCCACTAGAATTAAAAGTGGTCATGACCCACCTAATGTGGGTGCTGGGAAAGAAACCAGAAGTGCTCTTAACCTCTGAGCCATCTCTCTAGCCCTTGCTACAAGGAATATTGAAGACAGTTAAATGATTATTTTTTGTTCTTTTAGTACATTTTAATTTAAGATCTATTCGTGTGTGGATGTGCACGCACGCCACAACACACATGTGCAGGTCAGAGGACAGCTTTGTGGAGTTGGTTCTCTCCTCCCACCATGTGGGTTCTGGGGCTAGAATGCAGGTCGTCAGGCTTGTGTGGCAAGTGCCTGTTCTCACGGAGTCATTCTACGGGTCCGTTTTGGTTCTTTTGAGATGGGATTTTGTGTAGTTGGGTGATGTGGACCTCCCGATCCTCTTCTCTTTACAGAGTTTTGGGATTACAGGATGTGTCATGATTCTTGGCCTTAAACTAGTTCTAAGAATTCTTCATTAGATTCAGCCTTTTAAAACACTTGTATTTGGGGCAGTGTTATGGGAACTTGTACTGTACAATTGCAGTTTGAGGGACAGATCAAATAAACTTTGGTTTTCATTTCCAATTACATGTTACGGAATATGTCACATTAGACATAAAGACAAGACAGAAGGGCCTTTCCCAAGACATTTATGACACAGGCTAACTTAAATAGTATTTAACTTTTAAAAGCAATAATATTTCAATTAAACTCCTTAGGGGCTGTCTCAAGGAAATTTAATAAAAGCTCTCATTTCCACACATTTGGTTAAAACCTGAAGGTGGCAGCCAACTCCTACAAGATGCATGTGCTTGATTTAGAGTTTGGACTTTTCCTCCTAATTATTCAAAATCTTGTAATGAGGCTACAGTTGCATTTAATCCTATTGCATACTAATTAAGGGATATTCAGGAAGACGATGAAGTTCTAAGCAAGGATTATATTTTATTACTGTTTACTAACTGAAAAGAATCTACCATGTTAAAGGCTTAGGGAAGTTGCAGCCAATTATTGCTTTAGTGTTACTATAGAAACAAAGTATTCAGTTAAACAAAGAAACAGTAGAACTTTCATACAGATGAAAGTGTTTTGAGGGGATGTGGCAGGAATACAGTTCATATTCGTCTATTGATTAAATAACCATCTTAAGGGTTCTTGCTCTACACTTCCTTCATTTTATCTGTGAAATCATGAAAATAAATTTGCTTTAAAAAATAAACTTTTAATAAAAGACATCTGTTTTATAAAACCTAATCATCTGCTCAGCATCAGTAGGTTCCCTAGAATATTGTTAGTCAGGAGTATCTTTATTTTTGCTTTCTTCTTTGAGACAAGATCTTACCCTGTTGCTCAATCTGACCTTGAGTGCTCAATCCTCCTGCCTCAGCTTCCTGGGTGCATTGCAAATGTATGCGATCACACCTAGCCCTAACTGGCAATATAGACATTTTACACATAGCAAAATAATAGGTGTTAATGTACATTGCAAAAAGAATTATTTAATGGATTAAAAAAATCTCTCAGTGCTTGGACACAATGCGGGGCCTTGACATGTTAAGTGAGTGCTCTCTCACTGAACTATGCCCCAAGCTGCATTCATCTTTTACATAAAGATCTACATTAGATTTTTTTTCTTAAATTTTTATGGGATAAACATTATCATTGACCTATTTAGCTATGCCCAAAGTTATGGAAAGCTTTTAATGACCTCAGTGTATAGGCGTAATATTATTAGAGTTTTAAAACTTAGGAAATACAGGTTGTTTAGAATTTTCTAGATAAAGCTAAATATGTACTGTAAATTTATGTAAGCAAAGTAGCTTTTACATTTTGCATTACATTATTTATGTGTGTGCATACACATATAAGGTCAGAGACAACTTGTGGGAGTGTGCTCCCTCCTTCTGCCATATGGGTCCCAAGGAGTGAACTCAAGTCACTAGGCCTGGTGCAAGTGCTTTTACTTGCTAAGCCATCTTGACAGCCCCACAAAGTAGCTTTGAAAGAAAGACAGGATGGTGGTATTTTAGATTATCTTCTTTATGATTATGCTTACCTAGGCATGAATAAACAGTTTAGCAATAATTCATTCAAATGATCTGAGTTTTCATGATCCAATTTTACTACTCCACTCGATTTCATATCATTTGCTTATTTTTTAAATGTATGTGCATATAGTGTGTATTCATGTATGTATGTGTGTGGAGGTTAGAGGATAATTCATGCTGAGTCAGTTATTTTCTTCCTCTGTGTGGTTCCAGAGAGCCAACTTAGATCATCAGGCCTGGTAGCAAGTGCCTTTACTCACCAAAATAGTCCACTAACCCCTTAATTCTCTTTTAAATCCAAGTTCAAAGAATGGTAGTCAATGACATTATTAGCAATGTACAAACTTAATTTTAATAATTCCAGGAATTGGCCCTGGAGAGATGGCTCTGTGGTTAAGGGTACCCACTGCTCTGCTAGAAGACCTAAGTTCTCATCACTCACATGTCTGCTCACGACTGCCTCTATCTCTAGTGCTAGGGAATCCAGGCCCCTCTTCTGGTCTCTGGAATCACTGTGCACACTTGGTGCATAGATCTCTTTGCGGGCAAAACACCTATCCATGTACAAATAAGTCTTGTAAAAGACTTCAGGATATAATTTTTATGCTCTTTTATAGTTGTAATTCTTAGGTGGTACACAAGTGCAACAGCACCTGAAAGAGGGCGGTCCTGCGCCTGCTCAGTCTGACCGAGAGGGCGGTCCTGCGCCTGCTCAGTCTGACCGAGAAGAGCCGCTGATGGGCGGCGGTATACCTCGGGGTGTGTGCTTGTCCACATGGACACCTAATATAATATTTTGGAACTACAACTGTATGAAATGCAAAATTTGAAGATAGTTATTCCCCTGTAGCAACTTTATCGGCAGTTAGAAGTGACTTCTCTCTTCACTTTTGCATTGTGTAGCTTTGTCTGAAATATTTGAAAACGTAAGCTTAAAAAGGAATTTTTAAAATTTTAGGTTTTTAAAATTTAGAGTTACTTTAACTTATGGGGCGTGAATTCCATTTTGTCAGTTGGAGCACATAATGGTAAATGCAGTATAACCATGTGTGAACTACATAAACTGTATGTACCAGTGAATTCTGCAGTATTTTTATTTTATTTTTTAACTGTAGTGGCTAACAACGGCCACCAGCAGAGGGCACTTTGGGCTCTTATGTTACAATGCCAGGTAGTTGGAGAACAGTCTGTTTATATAGTAGAAAAGAAAGGACATATCTGACATCTCTCAATTTCCTGTCATTTCCTGGATCAGGTTACGAACCCTGGGACCCTGAGCCTTTGTCAGTTCAGTCTTGGGAACGAGTGAGAGACGTTTCTGGACAAATGAATGGGAGGGCTGGAAACTGGATTTTCTCACCCTTTCAACCCATCCCCAAAGCCAGATGTTCTCCCCTAGGTATCTGGAATGGAGTCCAGGGATGAAGGCGTTTGGTTTTTACAGAGGTCTACCTTAATAGATCGGGAGCAAACCGCAAGACGAAGCTGGAGAGTCAATGCTAAAGGAGCCTTTTGGGTGAACAAGGGCAGAGCTTTTCAAACCGTTTGATTGGTTCCTACATCTTTATAAGTACACCTTTATGCATACATGCATGCAGCGTGATAAAGGTATGTGTAGTTTTAAAATAGTTAAATGAAGTATAGAGAATGAATTAAGCTGAATGTGGTGGCTCATGCCTACAATCCTGGCCCTTGGGAGACTGAGGCAGGAACATCGATAGTTCAAGACTAGCCTGTGTTTATAATATAAGAACTCATCTAACAAACAAGTAAATAAACAAATTAAAAAGTAAAAAGAAAATAAATTTAATTATAAAATAAGTTATAAGATATTTAATCTTATATAATATTTTAAAAAGAATTATATTTTAATTTTGCTCCCTACAAGAGGATAAGCTTCTGGTGACTAAAATGATGAAGAAAGACTTTCAGATCTGCACACCACTGGTGAAGAGAGAGACTAGAGTGTATGGTGCTTACTGGTGTTGACAGGCAAACAGTACAACTAGCAAAAATAAGGAGAATATTAATAAAGGTACTGGAGATGTACAGCTATCTCACGGGCCTTAGTAACTGCTCTTCCAAAAATTGAATTTTTTTTCCTGAGATGGTTATGCAGTGTGGTAATCTCTCTCTCTTATGATGTTGGGTAACAACAGCAAGTTTCGGCTTCAGTTCTCAGCCAATCACGAGGACGGATGGTATCCTGCAGGATGGCATACTGCAGTATGCCAGTGCGTTCAGCACGCCGTTTCTTGTGTCTTCTATTATAACTGTGTACATGCCACAGTCAGCACTTTATTATCGAATCCCTCTCATGTTAATGATTTTTGGGGACAGTGGGAACATGCTCTGAACATGTTTAAGGCAGACCAGGCTAGGCTACAGCGCTCAGTATGCTAGTATCCAAAATGCGTTTTCATTCTCAAGAAGGCTCACTGGGATAAAATGCTGTTGTCAATCAGGGACCATCTCTACGGGATCACACGAAGGATACTGATATGTCCATCACCACAGGAGCCCTCAGAGAGCCTCCCCGCATTCCTCACACACAGCCTTTCCGGCCTCCAACTCAGAGATCCAGCTGCCTCTGCCTCCTAAGTGCTGGGATTACAGGCCTGCGCACTCCCCCCCTCCCCGCATTCCCTTTTAAAGAACTCGCCTCCCCCACACCCCAATCTTACCACCTCCTTTTCCTTTCATAAGTACCGATCTGTTTTCCATTTCGAGAACTTTTTCATTTAAAGATTATTTTGTAAATGACGATTTTCAACGTGTAACTTTTGGAGATTAGCTTTTCTCTCGACTCAGCCTGACTCTCTGCGTGTCCATCCCGACTGCTGTCTGTATCGGTAGTTGGCTGTCTGTATCGGTAGTTGGCTGTCTGTATTGGCTTCATGTTTACTGCTGAGACAGATAACTCATCGTTAAAACTTTTTTGAACCCAAGTTTTTTTTTTTTTTTTGGTTCCAAAAGGCTTTATTGTCATGGCGGATGGTGGATGGATCTGGGTGTACCCCCCCCAAACTCAGGGCAGGCCTGAGTTAAATAGGGAGGGAGAAGTAGGAAGGGTCTGGGGAGGAATGCTTAATTGGCTCCACCCTCTGACCTTCATTAGTATGTAAATCCCTAGGGCCTGAGGCCTGTAGTTACACCCTCTACCTGTGCACTTTGGGAGGGGCTGTAATGGCCTTCGTGACTGAATAATGTAGGTCTATGGAGATTAGAGTGCTTTTCAGGACCCTGAGTTCTGGGGGCGTGGCCGAACTCCTGCCGTTTCTCCCTTGAAGTCTTGGGGTTCTAGGCCCATGCCCAGCCAAGAACCAGGATACCCTTACGCAGTCCCACATCTCCTCCCCTTTACTTTTTTAAAAAAGGGGGGTTACTGTGTAAAAATTTTGCATGAGGAAGTTAAAAGAAAGCACTATTTAGGCCAGAGGGGTTAGCGCAATTAAGTCACAGGGTAAGGGGAATTGAGGGTGGGGGTTGGGAAGGAAGGGGAGTTGAATCAATTGAATACAGGTGATACAGTTTGAGGGTAATACCATCTGACTAATTTAGATAGACATTAAGTTTTCCTCACTAACATGTAATTTTAGCTATTTGACTTTGGCAAAAGAGTTCATCTGTAGCTGGAAGGTCTGGATCTGTCTTCTGTAGGATTTAACTTTGGAGTCTTCAGTTAAGCAGTGTAGCTGGAAGAAGACAGCTTGGCCTCCTAGGCAGGTTCCAGGAGGTGGCTTTGTGTTTGGATCTCAGCGTGTCTCTGGAGTCTGCAGTCTGACAAGATGGCTGAGAAGGCAGCTTAGCATCTCAGGCAGGTTCCAGAAGATGGCATCTCCACTGGACTTGTGGGAGAACCTATAGGATAATCAAAACAGGAAAGCAGCACCCCGGCACGGGGATTTCTGCAAAGGCTGAGTATTAAGCATTAAGTCACTTGGGAACAAGCACATCACGGTCTGTCATTAAGATCCTGGAAAGGCAAAGGTGTTTGAGGAAATTTGTCTTAGAAGGCACTTGTGAGTAAGAAAAAGCGAAAAAATTTTGGGTTGAAAAGCACAAACACTGTTGTTTTAGGTCTTCCTGTTGGGAAGAAAAGGCATTAATGGCGGGTTTAGAAGCAGTGGGGGAGGGGCCTGCTCTGCCATGCGACGGCTGGGTGCTCTAGCAGAGAGGCCAGGGTATTCCCCATTTGTTTTTCTTAAAAGTAAAAGGCCAACCTTGAAGAAAAACTTAGAAGCTTGATAGAGAGTCAGAAAGTTCTGTGTGAGAGACTGAGTTATGGGAGAGAGACACGTGGAAGCTGGCGTGTAGCTGGCAGCTCCTGGGAGAAGCTGGGAGTTGGCGTGCAGTTTCTCCAGGCTCAGCCTGGAGTTTTAGCCGCTAGAAAGAAACTGAAAGGAACACAGGGGCAAAGGGACTTCAGGCAAGCCAGCTGGGCTGTAGCTGGCCGCAAATGACCTAGGAGGTGAAGGGGGAAGGGGAGCAACCAGGGTACTGGCCCTGTTGCTTCAGGCAGCCAAAAATGGCCGCAAATGATGGAGGAGTGGGGGAAGTCTATGTTAGGCTAGCAGGCAGCCTGTGAAAGACTGACCCCCTGAGGGAAAATCACTGGGGACTAGAGTTTAGAGCCAGTGTTCATGAGAAGCTAGCAGGTAGAGCTTGAAAGGATGACCCCTGGAGGAGGGGCAGAGAGCAGAGATTAGGGCATCGCTGCCATTTTGTTGAGTTGGAGAACATGTGGGAAGAAACTTACACTAGCAGACAGTGTGTTAAAGACTGAAGTCTAAGCTTTTGAGAGCGACAGGACAGTCTCAGGCTCAAGGAGTCTCTCACTCAAGGAAACGAGTTTTAGAACGAGGATCGCAGCAGGCACTGTGGCCTTAAAGACAGCAGTTAGCTATGAAGGAGCCTTCTCTGTGGAGCTAGGGGATGGGCAGAGTAGAGGCTAGGGAGTCGCCGTCATCTTGCCCTTGAGCTGGAGAACATGTGGATGGAAGGGAGGGAGAGAGAGAGAGGAGGGGGGACAGTGAGAGACCCGCCTAGTCTTGTGAACTAGGCTGGAGTTACTCACGGTTCCGTGGAGAGGTTCTTGGCAGGCACCAGCGGGGGGTACTCTTGGAGCTGGCTTTGCCCACATCCTCTACCACTTGTAGGGAATGATGTAGGCCCGAGAATGGGCACTCGCGGGCATGAGTCTCTGTTGCGTTGTGGGTCCGTGTGTCTGCCATGACGCAGTAGGCTGGGATGGTAGTTCAGCATGGCAGGAGCTCACGGGATCTTGGCTGAATTTATTCCATGTAACACCAGGGAAAAGGAGGGCCGCGGAAGGTTTGGCTGTGTTTGTCTCACACCGCACCAAGTAGACACGACCGGGCTCGTACTTGGGCGGGGAACAAACTCAGTCTGGTTCCATGGGGGTGCAGAGCTCTTGGATTTGGGGTCCCTTTGCCCGGATTCGGCTAGTAGGGACCAACTGGTCTCAAGCCCTGGGCTCTCAAACCACTGAGAGGCCTCGGAAGGACTGAGACTGGGGGCATGTGGGCGCACGACCAGCCTACCCACAGCCGAGAGAAAATAAGGGAATTGGGAATCCCTTGCTCAGATTCCGCTAGGATCGACTGGTCTCAGGCCCTGGGCTCTCAGACCGGCTGCTGAGAGGCCTCGGAAGGACTGAGACTTGGGGGCATGTGGGCGCACGCCGGCCTACCCACAGCCAAGAGAAACAAGAAGGGAGGGAAGAAAGAGGCCCTGGCAGCACCCCGAGGAAGAGATTTGGTAACAGTACTTGCTTAGCAGACTTGGCGGCCTGGTTAGCTTGCTTGAAGATGTGGGTCCTGGTGGTTGTCTGAGAGACGGCTTTTCGGCTAGCTTGTCTGTAGTTGCGTGGCTGTTCGGAGCGCCACGTTGGTCGTGCCATTATGTGGGAAAAATGGGCGGGCCGCAGCGGTGGAGTCCCGGCCCACGCGGCAGCAGGCCCGGGGTCGTGAGGCAGCACAGCGGCAGGCCCCGGGCCCAGGTGGCAGCGGCCCCGGGGCCTGCGAGGTGGAGGCTGCCTGGAGGCCTCCAGGCAGCCTGTTTCACATACCGGAGGAAGGTCCCAGGTTCCAGTGGCTGGAGGCTTTGGTGGCGGCAGGCCCAGCAGGCCCCAATGATACGAGGAAGTCCTTGGTTCCAAAAGGCTTTATTGTCATGGCGGATGGTGGATGGATCTGGGTGTACCTCCTTTTTTTTTTTTTTTTTTTTAAAGCCATCGTTTGTTAGCTATTATAAATGAAACTGCTATAAATATTCATGTCCAGGATTTTATATATGTCATTTTGTCTCTGTACTAAGTATCTGGGCTACTTGGTAGTTGAATGGTTAGCTTCTTATGTGATTGCCAAGCAGTTCTTCATAGAGTCTCCCCTTTACACATTCATGTCTAATGTACATGTGGCACAGTCACTGCACATTTCCCTGATGTCACCACCTCTCTTCTGCCGTCTTGATTTGACGCACGCAGGTCTCACTATGTAGCCCAGGCTGGTCTCAAACTTATTATCCTCCTGCCTCAGCTTCTAAGGGCTGGGTAACAAGTATGTGGCATTTCGCTTAGCTATTTTCCTGTTTTAACTTAAACTACCCAGATAGACATGTAGAGATCCCCAAATATCACTTTAGCTTGCATTTCCCTAGTATCTGATGAAACTGGAAAAATATTTTCATTACCATACCTGTGTTTTGTAAAATATCACTTTTTTCGGTTATTGCTCATTAAATTTTTTTCCTTTAATTTTGACATTTCGCAATGTAGATATTTTCTAGGGTCCATGAACTCACTAGTCATGGGTGTTTGGTTTCAGACTCCTGGACAAAGGACTGAGGTGCATATTTTACCTACCAAAGCAGACCTAGCCACCAGGGTTTCCCAGCATCCTCAGTCTCTCCCTGGCATACCCTGTACCCAAATTGCATCTGAAGCATTTTCATTCCTCTTGTATACCTAAGTCACTCTCCTATCACAATCCATCTCTTATCACTGTCTGTCTCCTATTACCATCCAAGATTTTTTACATCCTCCAACCTTCATAACTTGGATTACCAACCTCAAAACACCTTCCTAGAAGCCAAGCAATGGGTAGGTGGCTAGTTTTCTAGTATCAGGCATGATTCCTCCTCTGTTGAGCAGGCCTTAAGTCCAATTAGACAGGTGTTGGTTACTGCTAAAACATACAAATATTTATTCTTGCTGTGTAGCTTATCTTTCGTACCCTAACAGAGTTTAATGATTAAGGAGAGAAGAAAGAGGCTTGATTGAACAAGGACTAAGTTAAGTAATGTCTGAAAAGTTCTCCAAACTAGCAAGAGATGTAACTCTACAAAAGCTGGAAATCTGAGGAACAAAGAAGAACTCAGGGTATCAGCGCACACCCCCCTCAGGCCCATCTGTAGGACCCCAAACGGCTACCATGTCCTGGCTTAGACTTTCTGTGTGGTGCTGTCTGCCAAGTAACATTCTGCATTTTTTCTAAGAACAAAACATCCTGTGGAAGGTGTGATACCCCGGCAGGACTTTCCACTATACAAACCATTGCCCCCCAGTTGAGTTCCGTTTATGTTTTTCCCTCCCCAGTTTGTTGTATATACTGCTCAGTAAAAGCTTCAACATTCTCTCATAAGAGTCTGTTGTCTTTCTTTAATTTCCCAGGCCTACACCGGAGCTCGTACTAGGTCGGTACTGTGGCAGTGCTGGTGCTGTCAAGTGGAGGTCCCACTGAGATCGGGGAAATCTTGGAGAACCTGATGGGATTGTTCCTGAAAGAAGCGGCCGCTCAGTGGCATGGCATCAAACTGAAAGTAAGTAGCACTATTGAGTTTTGATTGTTTTTGATTGAGCATGGGGACTAGGAGTTCCTCCCTAAAGTAGTGACACAGGATGATGCAGCTAAGAAGTCCTTCATGACGCAGAGAATAGCTCCAGTTCTGAGAATGAGGAAGAAATTTTAGAAAAGGAAACAGCTGAGTTAAAGGAAAAATTGAAGAAATGCAAGGTCAAAAAATTGGAAGGGGAGCCTGGAAAAGGGGAAGCAAGAGGGGACGAGTGACTCAGTCCCTGGGCTGTGGCGGTGGCAGCTGGGATGGCACAATGGCCTGGCCGGGGGCACTTCTGCTGCTGCAGCGGCAGTGGTGGCAGGCAGCGGCCGTGCACCAGTTGCCAAATAAAAACAAGAAAGAGAAAGAACCACCAAAACTGGTGAAAAGTGGAAAAGGTTCAAAAGAAGACAAGATACAGCAGAAGCAGAGATGCCAGAGGAAAAACAGCCTCGCAGCTGTCCAGTCTTTAACATCTACTAAAATAAAAGTACCAGTCCCTCAGCCCATTGTTGTCCCTGTGAAGAAAGACAAATGGCAGAACTCTTCACGGTTTAATGCCAGCAATAATAGAGAACTGCAAAAACTCCCATCTTTAAAAGATGTTCCTCCTGTGGGTCAAGAGAAGCTTTTCATCCAGAAGCTACGTCAGTGTTGTGTCCCTTTGACTTTGCTTCTGACCCACTGAGTGACCTGAAGTGGAAAGAAGTAAAGTGATCTGGCAAAGCGAGGTGGTGGAAATATTACCCACAACCAGAACGTGATCACAGAGTCCATTTACCCTGAAGCCATCCACATGTTTGCAGTTAATATGTTTCGAACCTTGCCACCCTCCTCCAATTCTACAGGAGCAGAATTCGACCCAGATGAAGATGAGCCAATGTTAGAGGCAGCCTGGCCTCACCTGCAGCTTGTTTATGAATTTTTCTTGAGATTTTTAGAGTCCCCAGATTTCCAGTCCAATATAGCAAAGAAATATATTGATTAGAAGTTTGTATTGCAGCTTCTAGAACTCTTTGACAGTGAGGATCCTTGGGAGAGAGATTTTCTAAAAATGACCAGCACAGAATTTATGTGAAGTTCTTAGGCCTGTGGGCTTATATCAGGAAACAGATCAATTAATATATTTTATAGGTTTATCTATGAGACAGAGTACCACAATGGCATTGCAGAGTTACTGGAGATCCTGGGAAGTATAATTAATGGATTTGCCTTACCACTAAAGCAGAGCACAAGATTTTCCTGTTGAAAGTGTTGCTGTCCTATACAAAGTGAGGTCCCTGAGTGTCTACCATCCCAAGCTGGCATACTGTATTATGCAGTTTTTAGAGAAGAATAGCACCCCAGTGAACCAGTGGTAATGGCACTTCTCAAATAAAGACTCACAGTCCAAAAGAAGTAATGTTCTTAAATGAATTAGAAGAAATTTTAGATGTAATTGAACCATCAGAATTTGTAAAGATCATGGAGCCTCTTTTCTGACAGTTAGCTAAATGTGTTTCCAGCCCTCACTTCCAGGTGGCAGAGCGGCACTCTGTTACTGGAATAATGAGTACATCATGAGTTTAATCAGTGACAATGCAGCGAAAATTCTGTCCATCATGTTTCCATCTTTATACCACAACTCAGAGACCCACTGGAACAAGCCAATACATGGCTTGATATACAATGCTTTGAAACTCTTCATGGAGATGAACCAGAAACTCTTTGATGACTGCACCCAGCAGTTCAAAGCAGAGAAACTCAAAGAGAAGTTAAAAATGAAAGAGGGAGAAGAAGCATGGGTTAAAATTGAAAATCTAGCTAAAGAGAATTCCCAGGTACTAAAAAAGAGAGTAACTTGGGAGTGTTGAGGCTTTGCATGACAACTCCTAGGAAGGAGATGAAAATTTAGACCTTGAAAATGAGAGAAAGAGAGAGGGTTTCAGAAAAGTAGTTGTCCTCTCTCTGACCGTGTTAGCAAAAGAGAAGGAAAAGGCTGTTTCAGAGCCCTCCTAAGAGCAGGAGAAAATCAGGAGACATCCTGCTTTCTCTCTGGCTCCTATTGGAGAGATCCTTAGTTCTGCTTTCCCTGTCTATTGTCAGTTCTTTGCGCACCAATCTGTCCACATGTGTCAATTTTCTGTTTTTGTTTCATTGTTTAAATGATTGTTGTTCTATGTTTTATGTTTTAAAAAAGTGTTTATTGAATATGATTAAAAATTCACAACTTTGATAATAGAAAGTTGGTTTAACTCAGGGCTGGAGAGATGGCTCAGCCATTAAAGGGCCAGGCTATAGTGGAAAGACACATTTAACTTTGAAAAATTATCTTGAAAAAACAAAAAAAGGAGGAGTTTACTTCACACCTTCATGCAAGATTTTAAAATTTTTATTAGTGGATAAGGATGCATTGTCTGTATCAAACAGACATTGGAAATGAGCTCAGAAGGCACTGGGCTTTGTGAGATGGAAAGAATTGTCATCAGGTATATGGAAAGGCCCTGACCCTGTGTTAGTCAGGGTGAGAGGTTCTGTTTGTGTTTTTCCTAAAGATGCTGAATGTCCTGTTTGCATTCCTGATCATTGCATGTGCCCTGTAGCTATGGAGCCTTGCCCAGGCAGAGATCTACTGAGCTTTGTGAAGAACCCCCCAGTTCTGATGTCAGTGGGGATAAGTAGCTCGGCCTGGCTGGTCATAGTTTCCACCAAGAGGACTACTGGAAAAGCTGCAGTGGGACTGATATTTCTTTGCCACTTTTGTAGACAGCAGACCCAGTCCCAAGCAATTACTAAACAGGTGCTCATGTCATGGCAAGAGAGAACCCTACTGCCCAAGTTTGTCTCAGTCTTTACCGAGAATAGTTAGTCATGACGGGCAACTCCTTTGCAGTCCTTACCTACCTAGACAGGGGCCCTGAGGCTGGCAGGGATTCCCAGTGATGGGTAATTGGTATTGACAGAAGGTGACCTAAGACAGACACTATTAGTCTATAAAGTAAAAACGGGGGACTTGTAGGACTCTGAATGGCTGCCATGTCTCTGGCTGATACTTCTGTGTGTGTGCTGTCTGCCAATAGCATTCTGCAGTTTTTCTAAGAACAAAACATCCTGTTGAAGGTGTGATGCCCCAGGCAGGGACTTTCCACTATATAAACCATTGCCCCCAGTTGAGTTCCCGTTTGTGTTTTCCCCTCCCTGGTTTGGTATATATATTGAACCTGCTTAGTAAAAGCTTAGCATTCTCTCATAACAAATGACCTGAGTCTGTGTCTTCCTTAATCCCCCAGGCCTACGCCTGAGCTTGGTACCGTGCAGCGCTGGTGCTTCACCCATCCAGTGGAGGGGCTAAGACAGGAAGGGCATTTGAGGATGACCTGGGCAACCTAGCAAGAACCTGTGCCTTGAAAACTTAAAAATTATACACACACACACACACACACACACACACACACACACACACAGACCACGCACATTTGTCTCTTACAATCTTTCTGCATATATATGCATGCATGTCATGGAACCCATGTGGAGGCTAGAAAATCAGTCACATGAGTCAGCTTTCTTTTTTCACTATATAGGTCCCAGGGATTAAACTCAGCTCATCAGGCTTGGTAGCAGGCACTTTTACCCTCTGAGCCATCTCAATGGCCTTCAAATAATTTTCTTCTTTGGAATTTCCCTGGATATAGCGCAGTAATAGCTTGTTAATTAGTATTTCAGGGTCCTGAGTTCAATCCCCTGTACTGAAATATAAATCAACGCTATATATTATAATTATACTCTTAAAGCTAAGAAAAAAAATCAAATATTGAGCATGTCCAGAGAAGAATATCCCTTATATCTTTTACATATTGGGACAGCAAGACATCAATTAGAGTAACAGCAAGTTCTTCATTGAAAATCATGTCATAATGCAACCATTATTTTGTATGCTAATGAAATGAGTTAAAATATACCAATTAAAATACAGATTTGATTCCAAGTAGGTTTAGCAGAGTGATTACAAAACAGGGCCCATCCACTAGCTTTCTATTTTGGTCATTTTTCTAAACCACTAGCCTACCGTTTATATTTGGCTCTCTATGTTATTGACATACATATCTACTTATTTTAATTCTATCTCTGTTTGTCTGCATTATGTATATGTGCCAAGTGCATAGCGTACCAGTAGAGGCCAGAAGAAGGCTTAGGTATCCTAGAACTAGAGTTACAGACCATTGTGAGCTGCCATGTAGGAGCTGGGAATTGAACCTGGGTCCTCTGGAAGAGCAACAAGTGCTCTTAACCTCCAAGCCACATTTTTTCCTCTTGTTTCAAGTGTGTTCATTATTGCTTTTGGTCTGTTTTGATCTTAGCAGCTTTAATTCTTGTGAGATAATTCTCACACCTTTGTCATCTCAGGGTTTGTGTCTTTCAATCCTCTTTTGTCATTCAGTCTGAGCTCTTCCTGCTTACTGGGATGATGAGCGACTTTCTACTGAATCCTGGATATTTTCATATTATGCTATGACACTCTGGATCTTATTTTAATCTTCTATTTTAGCTGACACACACCCACTCCAGTACATTTTTCTTGTGTCACTGAAATGGCAACTGAAGGACACTATTTGATGGTTACCAGGTTCCCATATGGCCTCTGTTGACCCTTGTGTCAGGGTCAGGGTGGGAGTTTTGACTTCTTGCTTGGCATTAGCCCCAGATGGGAGTGGTTTTCGTGACTGTGGGGGTCAGTGCTGAAGGTCGTCTCTTCTCTGGGCCTTCTCTTCTCCATTCAGGGAGCCTGTCAAGGAGGGTCTGTCCTAGTTAGTGTTACTTGTTAATTTGATGTGGTCTAGAATTTCCTTTTTTAAAAAAAGCCTTACTTGAGTAGTTGTCTTTATTCATTTGGTCTGTGGACACGTCTGTCTGCAGGGATTGTCTTGATTTCTTAACTGATATGGGAGAGTCCAGCCCACTGTGGGTGGCATCATTCCCCAGGCTCTATAAGAAAGCTAGATATGCATGACCCTGAAAGTGAGCCAGGAATGAGCCAGAAGCAGCACTTTCCCAAGCTTTCTGCTTCACATTCCTGCTGTGCCTTTCATTGACCATGGACAGTGATCTACATGTGTAAGGTGGAGCAAACCCTTTCTTCCCCTAAGTAGCTTTGGTCACAGGAACAGAGAAGCAAACTAGAACTTGTTTTTTTTTTTTTTTTTTGGTTCATCTATTTGTTTGTTCTCAGGCCTCCCTGTCTGTCTAAGCTTTCCAGTTTAGATATCTATTTTGTCTTCCTGGAAATGGGAATCTAGAAGGCTGCCTCTTGACTAACCTGAGGTGAAAAACCAGGTTTTGTGATGTATTTTTAACTTGCTTTGTCCTTTGGTTGGAATTTTTAATTTCACAAGAGAGCACTTGGAACTTCATTTGTTGACCTCGTACGGCTTAGTTAGAACAACAATAAGCTCGGTTCCTAAAGACAGGGCCAACACACTCTCCGCACAGTCTGCTGTTCTTTTTATGCTTTAAAGATTATTTGGGAGGATTGAGAGGAGAGGAAGGAAGAGAATGAGAGCCATAGGCCATCTTAGCCAGGCTCCCAGCATTACACCTTGCAAAGTCTTCCACCGTGCAATTATATCTCCCAAAGATAGATAAAATGTGTTTTTTAAAATTCTCCACCCCACATATCTATGTGTATGGGTGTGTGTGTGTGTGTGTGTGTGTGTGTGTGTGTGTGTAGGTCAGAGATTCACATACATTGCTCTGCACTTTGTATACTGAGAGAGGGTCTATGGCTGAACCCATAGCTTACTGATTTATGAGCTTACTACCTAGCCAGCTTGCTGGGGTTCCTGTCTCTGCCTCCCAAGCTCTAGATTACAGGCAGGCCATTTTACCAGCAACCTTTTCTATTGTATTGAGGGGCCCAAACTCTAGTCCTTATACCTTAATGACAAGTACTTTATCCACTGAGTCATACCCCCAGGCCCATAAAACCTATTTTATAATTGAAAAGCTTAACATGGACTTTTAAAAGAAAATCCAGGGAGTGGAAGTCTGTACATTGCTTCAACCTTGGGCTGTGTCTCACCTTTCCAAGGAGCAGCAGACCTGTGTGTGTGTGTGTGTGTGTGTGTGTGTGTGTGTGTGTGTGATGGGAAGGGAACTTAGCAACATAGTAAAGACAGCTTTTTCTTAAATTTCAGTAGAGTTTTCAGTTCCATGAGCAGCGTAGAGACAGAAGAGGATGTTTGACTCAGCGCAGAGCCAAAGCAAAACCAACCAGTCATTTATGCTTCCCACAGGGGTGGAAAAGCAGTACCAGAAGTATGCTATGAATTGCTACAGGGTCAGAAGGCCCTGTTGTTCACTTCAGACCTCCACACACCTAGCCCTTCAGTTAGTGTTTTAACTGAATCGTCTTTGTCCTTTTCAAAAGGAAGTCATGTGTGTTTACCTGCGTCTTGGGCTTTTTGCCTGTACTCATTTGACTGTCAGTATTTCTTCCCTGCTTAATCTTTAGTTTTTAGAATGTGAATGATCTTTATTTAGTAATAATGTTCTTTGATCTTCTTATGCTTTTAATTCTTCTCATCTTTTAAAATAAGAACACCTTAATGTATCTAGTTTTCTGACCCTCATCCTATCCTTAATGAGATTGATTGTATCGGTCACTTAACACTAATGACAACTGCTTCTTATGCAGTCCTTTGTGTGCTGCCTTCCCTCCAAGTAATTATAAAAGAACCCAAAGAATCAACTGTCCTTCAAAGACAATCTTAACTCCTTTGTGGCTGTTCCCTTGGTCATGTTCCTCTTACCCCACTTGATCAAATTACTGCCCTGTGCTGGTGTACAGGTTTGCTCCAAGGATCGTCTGTCCTTGGAGCAGGCATTACCATCTGCATTTACATTGGTTCTGGGGAATCCAAACTCTAGTACTCTTGTTTGCAAGACACGTGCTGTAATTGTGCAGCTATCTCCTCTACCTGTACTTTGTATTTCACTGGTTAAAATGCTGTGCTTTTAGGGGATTGCGTTGGATATGAAGGGTGTGATAGTGTTAATTTTCAAGCTGACAGAATCTAGAATTGTCAGCGACACAGGCCACTGGACGTACTGGTAGAGGGTTATCTTTATTACATTAGTTGATATGGAAAGCCTTGTATTAATTGTGGGCAGGCGACTGTAGACTATAGACTTGGTGAAGAACTTGAGCAGTTTGCGTCCATCCCACTCTTCTATCGACAGTAGACATAGTTTGTCTAGTTTCTTCAAGCTCCTGCTGCCTTGAATTCCAAACTATGGTGAAATTTACCTCAGAGTGTAAGCTAAAATAAACCATTTATCTCTTATGTTGCTTTACATCAAAAACAAAAACAAAAACAAAACAAAACCTTGGGTCAAGGTGAATGATTGCAGTTTGACCTCTGGGACTAACTTACTGGAAAGAAGAGCCAACTTCTACAGGTTGTTCCCTGACCTCCATATGTACCATGGTATGCACACATGTATACACAAAAACATATACGTGTAAATTTGTATCTATCTATCTATCTATCTATCTATCTATCTATCTATCTATCTATCTATCATCTATCTATCTATCTATCATCTATCTATCTATCTATTTATCTATCATCTATCTATTGTGTGTCTGAACATGTGTGCATGCACACAGACACAATTCCTTTGTGTACACGTAGCAGTTAGAGAACAATTTTAGGGAGTTAGTTCTTTACTTTCACCTTTATGTGGGTTCCAGGAAATGAGTTTGCCAAGTGTGGTGGTTTGAATGAGAATGTTCCCTATAGGCTCATGCATTTGAACACTTGGTACCCAGTTTATGGTCCTGTTTGAGAGAGATTTAGGAGGTGTAACCTTGTTGGAGGAAGTATGTCACTAGAAGCAGGCTTTGAGAGTTTAAAGACTTGGGCTATTTTCAGTTGCTGTCCAATTTGTTGTTCTTGTAACTTAAGGGAGCTTGACGTTCCCTGTTCCTGCCTCTCTACCTACTGCCTGCTGCTGAGAGATCAGACCAACTCTACCTTGAGCTCAGGCTCCATCTCAGAGAACCTGACCTAAGGTTGAACTTGAGTTAACCAACAAGCCTGCACCTAGCACTAGTCTTCAGGTTACTCTGTAACAAGCCTGCACCTAGCACCAGTTTCCAGGTCAACCCCTAACAACCATCAATCAGGAGGAAAGCAGAAGTTAAATTCATTGTTTGGTTCCCAGCACCAGCCAATCATTTTAAAAGACAACTAATTTCACAGTAGGCCCCCAATCAGATGTGTGCCAAGCAGGAAACCTCCTTGCTTGTTTGCTCACCTCTATAAATGCTTGCTTGAAACTGTGCTTTGGGTTTCATCTTCCTGTCCTGCTGCAGCAGTGACAGCAGTGAGCCCAAGCTCGAGCTTGAATAAAGACCCTAGTATGATTGCATTGGAACTGGCTCCTTGGTGGTCTTTTGGGGTTCGCAAAGACTGCCATGAAAATCCTGGCCAACAAGCTCTCTAACACTCAGGTTAGAGCATAAGCCAAAATAAACTTTTTCTTTTGTAAGTTGCCTTGGTCATGATGTTTTGTTGTGGAATATTTGATCACATTGTGAAACCCAAGATTGTGAACTGGAAAAATCTGTTTCTTGTTGTGTGGCTTATCCTAGCACACACTTTAAACACAAAAGTTTCCTGTAGACAAGAGCTATATAAAGTCAACCATAGGTCAAAGATGGAGCAAGTAACTAATTGACAGAGAGTGAACATAAGAAAATCCAGGAAAGAGGAAGGAGAGTCTTTGAGTTGAAGGGCATTTAAGACAGTGTGGGGAAGAAGGAGCTTTTTCCTTCTGGGATGTCAGTGGAGGAGGAAGATCAGTTGGGTGCTTTCTCTGCTTCCCTGAGCTAGCAGGCTTCTACCACAGCATCTGACTTCTGATTCTTCATTTGGCAAATCAAAAGATTGGGATTTTGGTTGACTGTGAACCCCAAGATTGTATTATTTACTGGAAAAAAAACCTGTTTCTAGTTGTGTTGTGGCTCAGACCTTAGCACATACCTTTAATCGCTCTGGCTGGAATACAAACACACTGTTAGTACATACCTCCAATCCCAAGTAATGACAATAAAGTTAATTTGCAGAAGGAAGCACCCATGTTTGAAAGTGATGTCTAATTGAGTGGCAGACAAAGTGATGAATCAAAGAAAGATTTGACAGAATGGAATGTGCCCAACTCTCACAAAAAGAGAGAGGAAAGGGAAACCATTTAAGAGAGAACAGAGCAGAGAAAAGGAAAGGAAGAAGGAGTCAGTTTTACTGGGAGAGTTTTACAGAGACAGGTTGAAGAGAGAATAAGCTAGACACAGGTGAAGACAGAATGAGCCAGAGAATGAAAAGGAGCCAGAAGATTAGAACAGATTGCCAGAGTTAGTTTGAGGTCAAGACTTAAGTAGCCCCGACCCCCCAGCTTATCCACTTTCATTATAAATAGCCCTTCTTGGGCCAGCTTGACCCTGTATGCCTGCAGCTCTCACTGGTGGGCATCCCATGGTCCTGGCATCTGCAACATCTTTAGGTCTTCACTGTACTCCAGGTTTCACCTCTACAGCTTTAATCAATGGCCTCTCAGGCCTTCTCACAGGGACTCCAACCTTCCATCCATTGCCTGGCCTTTGCTGCTTTATAAAACTATGGAGCAAGACTCTGTGATGCCTCCCCCCTCTACCTAATACCTTCCATGCCTCCAAAATTGTACCATGTGGACAACACTGCCAAGTTCCAGTGCTACTGGTTTAGGAAGGAGCCTGGCCCTCTTGGACTGAAGTTGTATGAGCTTCTCAGTATTGACCCTGGGGAAACACTTTCCTATGCAGTTGATTTTGGGTACCAGGGAACCCTCTCATCTATATTCTCAGTTCAAGCTTTCTCCTTCACTTCATCAAATTAGTGCCTTTTGTGGGTAAAGTCTTGTTCTTTGTGGAGAGCCGTTTAGCCACGCCCCAAGGAACTGTGGAGAGCCGTTTAGCCACGCCCCTAAGGCGGACGTGAGCCTTGGCTTGTCCTTGCCAGTTACAACTCCTTGTATGGTGTGGGGCTGTGCTGACAGTGATGTGAGGTTACATCTGATCGCTCTGGACCTATGGGCTCGGACCATGCCACGACCCGTGATTGCCAGGATGGTGTACCTTTTACTTCTAGGCGCCATTCTAAGATGGCGCCGATTTTCCAAGGTCAGCTCAGCTTCCTGAGTAAACAAGCCCATTGCGCTTGCGTCGGCCTTGAGCCCTTCCTGAGCAGGCTTATGCTAATGAGGTATTGTCAGCCTAACCTATCCTGAGAGAACACGCCACCTAGCCTGCCTAGGGTGGATATATAAGCAGCTCGTTTCTGCTGTTGGGGGTCCCCGTAGTTTAGTTTCGTTCCTGAAATAAAGCTGTTCGAGCAGGATCCGACTGTGTCGTGTCTTACTTGCTGGTCGAGGCGGACGCGACAGTTCTTGAGATACCTTTCCTATTGTCCATTGCAGAGCACCAAGTTTCTCTTTAATAGAGTCCATTTTGCAACAATTATAGCTGTTTTGTTGTCAAACCACTACAACAACATTGTCATGCTTATCATAGTAACTTTCACTTTTTTGGAACCAGTTTCTGGCTTGGTTTATTTTCCTGATACTAAAATAAAATACTCTTACAAGAGCAATTAAAGGGAGAAATGAGTTATTTATAATAATAATTTAAGGCTATAGCACATTATGATAGGGGAAGCCATGGCAACAGGAGCTTGAGGTGACAGGTCACATTGCATCCACAGTCAGAAAGTAGAGAACAATGAATGTATACTGATGCTCAGTTCCCTTTCTCCAGGTATACAGACAAGTATTCTAACTAGGGAATGGTACCACCCACAGTGGACAGGTCTTCATACCTCACCACAGACAAGAGAATTTCCTATGTGCATGCACAGAACCCATGTCCCAGTTTATTTACAATTCTGTCAAATTGACAATTAGCACTAACCATCACACATTTATACAGTAAATAAAAAAAAAATAACAACAGATTTTCTATAACTGTATGATAGCTGAACTATAATGCAGATATTTTGTACAAGCATTACAAATGTAAGGCATATATGCCTGTGCATGTATTGATATTAGTAAAGCTATCAGGATATAGATGGCATATACAAATTGATTTGAGTGAGATTCAACATGGAAATAGATTATTTGTAGCACACAGGCAAACTACACAGAAACCCAAGAAATTGTATAGAATGTGGAGATTGTAGGGTGTGGGAGACAGGCTGTTATTGGCCTGCCTGAAAGAGTAAGAGCAATTAGGCATTCAGTTGTATGAGAGGCCATTTGGCAGGTCTTGGGACTTTTCCTAAGGAATGAATGGTTGACTTGGCTCCCCTCTCTTTTCTTTTGTTATCTCATTTTTTTTAAGGCCAGCCAGAAGCCAGACTGTAAAGAGATCCTTTTGATGCATTCTCTACAGATCAGTTTCCTAATGTACATAGTATAATCTGCTCTCAATATTCACTGCCTTACTATAGATACCCAACGTCCTGTGGGCTCCATGAATGTGTTGTGGCCTATATATGTCCGCATTTGATTATACACATATGCACACATATACATACCCCTTAAAGATAAAAATATCTTTCCTAGGCTTCTGTAGTCTGAAACAAGAGAATTTATTCATTCTGGTGGTAGCATTTGGAGGCTGGGGTAGGCTTTATTTTAGAATATTCCCTCTTGATGAAATTTTTGAGATTTTTCTGCCATTTAGATCTATATATACAAAAATTCTCCAGGCTCTTTAGGAAGAAAATTTAAAAAACTCAACATATGTCCCATGCAGATAGAATATAAAGTTAGTAAATGAGGGTCTGAAGAGACAGCTCAGTAGTTATGAGCACTGGCTGCTTTTGAGGAGGACTTGGCTTCAGTTCCCAGCATCCACATGGCAGCTTGCAACCATCTGTAACTCTAGCTCTAGGGGACCTGATGGTCTCTGTGGACACCAGGCGTGCATGAGGTATACATACACACATTCAGGCAACACATGTACTTATCTGAAAGAAAGTTATGAGACAAATAGATAAATAACATTATTGAAACATTTCTTTTTGAGAGATCTAGTTCTGACTTGCACAGGCTAGTCTGAAACTTACTACCTCGCAAATGCTATGATACCAGGCACATGCCATCAGAACCAGTTTATTTAACACTGAAGATCAAACTAGGTCTTATCCATACCTTGTGGGCACTCTACCAAGTGAGCTACATCTCCAACCCTAAAGCATTATTCTTGAAGTGAATTTATTAAGTCAAAGTAAGGCAAAAAGAACCTACATGTCATTAAGTAATGTGTATCAAACATATCATTGATTAGTAAACTCTGTTTCCTTATGGACCTGCTATGATGTGTACATTTTTTTCTTTCTTTATTGTAAAGTCTTAGGACTTTGACAATAATGCATAATTTCTCAGGAGTGTTGTTGATACTGACTACACTTAACCAGAGATGAATGTTTTATGGTCTGTCTGCATCAGAAAATTTTTGCTTTGTATAAAATTTTAACTGTTTAGGGTTAAATTTTCTCCTCTTCCCAGGAATTGTTTTTCTCTTTAATGGCACATTTAAAAAAAATCGTTTTTTGAATTATCTTCAGAGGAAAATGTTAGACGATGTGTTAAAATGTTGAGAGTCAAAAGTACAGGTAAAGGGGACCCTCAAAGGCAGACGGAAGAAGGTTTGTGATTCCTGCCACTGCTGAATACATGACTCAAACTAGAGGCTTAGAGCAAAGCAGGTTCTCACCGTACGGTTCTGTGTGCCACGGTTACCACAGGGTTCTTGTAGGCTTATGCTCAGGGGTCATCTGCACTACGTTCTGTTCTGGAACTGTGAGAATGATCCTGCTCCCTCACTTCCTGTTCGTAGAGCCCTGCTGCAGAGCACTGCTGCTAGACCTCCCCGCAGAGTACTGCTACTCCCACATTCCATGTCACCAGCCTTTCTTTCTTTAGCCTTTGTTGGGCTCTGTTTTCAACTTTGAAATTATGATTATACTGGACCCATCAGATGATCTACGATGATCTTCCTATTTCAAGGTCCTCTAACTTGGAACCTTCAGTACTCTTTGCCACACAATCTAACATATTTATAAATTGCAGGAATTAGGATTTCCCGGAGGCCATTGTGCAGTCTGTCATTGTTATAATCTGTTTTCTGGTCTCTAGGCATGCCTACCTGACCCACAGGCAAAATACGTTTGCCCATCCAAGATCTCCAAAGATTCTCATTAGTGCATCAGTGCAAAGTAAAAAAAAAAAAGTTCAAGGCATTTCCTGGTACTTTCAATTCCTAGTAACACACACCACCACCACCAAAAAATCCTCCAGTTAAAACCTAATTAGCATCTTTAATCATTTAATTAAATGATTTGTTTTTATTTACATGAATGGTGTGTGTGTGTGTGCCACATTATGTGTGAGTGACCCACTAGAAGGGCTTAAAAAATTTGGGAAACAGAAAAAAGAAACTTGTTTTAATTACTGTTATTTTGACTTCAAACTCCATTTTTTACCTAAGCTCCCTCCCTTAGCAACAATAGTCACCCAAACTTAATGCCTGTTCCTAACAACAGAAAAAACAAATGAGTTTGATTGGTTACATTCAATGTCAGTCAACAATGATGGAACACTGGGAAAGTCCCTAATCCCTGAGTTCTGATTGGTTAAAATTATAACTGTAACTTGGCTCAGATGCTTGAGGGTTTTGTGCTTGCTATAAACCCTACTTCAGCCTCTACTCAGAGCTGCCAGAAGAAACAAGACTCTCGAGTCCTTGGCTGGTGGCCCTGATCAATCAGCAATTCTGCTTATGTGGTGAGAATAATAAAAGATTGTACAGCTTCATGAGCCCACTGAAATATTCTTTCCCTTTTCTCATAGCACACAACAGACACAGTGTAACAATTCCTTGGAATTAGAATTATAGATGGTTGTGAATTGTTTGATATGGGTGCTAGGAATGGAACTCATTCTTATTTTGAACTTTCATTTCTGGAAGAGCAAAGGGAGCTCTTAGCTACTGAGCCATTTCAAGGTGTAGACCCATCTGGCTGCAAGCTTATATGAATCCTCTGCTTCTTCCTTTTTAGTACCTCCTATTGACAAGCGCCTGAGCCGCCACAGTCCTGAGCTCCGGTGTAGGCCTGGGGTATTAAAGGAAGACACAGACTCGGATCTTTCTTTAAGAGAGAATGCCAAAGCTTTTACTGAGCAGGTTCAATATATACACCAAGCCAGAGAAGGAAAAACATAAACAGGAACTCAACTGGGGAACAATGGGCTGTCAAGTGTAAATTCCCTGCCTGGGGCACCATGCCTACATCAGGATGTTTTGTTCTTAGAAAAACAGCAGAATGTTACTTGGCAGACAGCAGCACATGGAAGTCTCAGCCAGGGCATGGCAGCCCTTCGGAGTCCTACAGGTCCCCTGTTTTTATTTTATAGGTGAATAGTGTCTGTCTTAGGTCACCTTCCATCAATAACAATTACTCATCATTGGGAATCTCTGCCAGCCTCAGGGTCCCTGTCTTAGGTAGGTAAGGACTGCATTGCCCATCATTGACTAACTATTCTTGGCAAAGGCTGAGCCAAACCTGAGCAGAAGGATTCTCTTGTGCCAGCAACATGAGCACCTGCTTAGAAACTGCCTGGGACTGGATCTGCTGTCTGCTGTCAGTGAAAGTGGAAAAGAAATATCAATACCACTGTGGCTGCCCCAAAGGCTAGGACTTCTCAAAGACAAGGACCCAGCCCACCCTTTAAGGAGCCTTCGGCCAGCTTGAGTCCTGCTAAAAACTTCTCCCCGTAGAGAGGCTGCACATAAGTATCATTAATCTTCTGAATGAAAATAGATAACTTTTGAGTAACATTAAGAAATTGTTGGTTTCTCAAAATTACCTGCAGCTTTTCCAGTAATCCTCTTGTGGAAACTATGACCGGCCAGGTTGAGCTACTTATCCCTATTGACATCAGAACTGGGGGGTTCTTCACAAGGCTCCAGTAGATCTCTGCATGGGCGAGGCTCCATAGTGACTGGGTACATGCAATGCTCAGGAATCCAACCAGGACTTTCAGCATCTTTAGGAAAAACACAAACGAAACCTCTCACCCTGACTAACATAGAGTCAGGGCCTTTCCATACATCTGATGACAATTCTTTCCATTTCATGAAGCCCAGTGCCTTCTGGGCTTGTTTCCAATGTCTGTCTGCTGTAGACAATGCATCCTTATTCACTAATAAAAAATTTAAAATACATAAAATAAAGGATAATCTCCTTTTTTTTGTTTTTTCAAGATAAATTTTCAAAGTTAAATGTGCTCTTTCCACTAAAGCCTGGCCTTGTGAATTATAAGGAACCCCGATCTTATGGGTAATATTATATTCATCACAAAATTTGATAAAGCACACAGTACCATATGTTGGGCCATTATCAGTCTTTATTTGGTGGGAAACCCCAAAAATAGGCAAATGTCTGCAGGTGATGGTTCTTAACATCTTTTATTTTTTTCCCCACTAAGGATAACCATTCAATGAAGTGTAATTTCCCAAACAAAGGAATATGTGTAACATCTATTGGTCAAATATCATTGGGTCAAGACCTCGGGGATTCACTCTCAAGTTAGGGAAGGAGATAAACTGAGCACAGTGAGGACAGTGAGTAACTATTTGAACAGCCTGTTCTCTGATAATGTTACAATGAAATTTCAAGGAATTTGTATTAAGATGAAATTTATTATGGATAGCAACAGCCTTATCATAATTAGTGACTAAAATAAGGCAAGCAAAATTTGTTTGGTATGAAAATCAGTGTCACTATTACCTTGGGCCAAGGGGCCTGGCAACAATGAATGTCCCCGAATATGACCCACAAACACAGGCAAAAGTTCATGCTATAAAAGAGCTTGTACCTGCAATAGGCAAGAGCAAATTGAAGACACAGGTGCACATAAAATGCAGTCTCCAAGGGTTCCATAATTTGAGAAACATATACATTATTAGTATATATATTGCAAACTTCATTGGGGAACAAAGATAGTGCCAATTGTACGGCCTTTAGATCTGCTAATTGTGCAGAGTCAATTGGTCATCTGTAAGGTCTCAACTCTACCTTGGGAAACTACTGCAGCCCTACCATTGGAGGATCCATCAGTAAATACTAGGCAAGCCTGATTCAAGGGCTGATTGGAAATAATTTTTGGAAAAACCACCAGGTGGAACTTAAAAAACTGACACAACTATTATCTGGATAATGATTATCAAATTGGCTTTTAATGGTACAAACAAACAAGACCCAATCAACACAATTTTGAGATAAAATTTGGATCTGATACTTATTATAAGGGGTAATAAACGTTCTTTTACCAAACGTTTGTAGGCTTACTTTATGGGCTTTAAACAACAAGAAACTACTGCCTGTGGGTAAGATAAAACAATCTTGGAGGGTGAAGCTTGCAAATGAACCCATAAAATAGGGCCCTCCTGCCAAAAGGCACCTGTTGGGGAATGTTTTGAGGCAAACCCCACAAATAACAGTTTCCTGAATAGTCTACATAATTTAAATGAGGTTGTTCAAGAGCTTCCTGTTCCATTTTCAAGCATTCCCTGACCTCTTCATTGAATTGTCTGGGGGAAGTGGGTGATGCATCTCCCTTAAGAATATCAAAAAGAGGTTTTAACTGTCCTGTGCTTAATTGTAAGGAGGTCTCAACCAATTTATGTCTCCTAACAATGTTTGATAATCATTTATGTTTTCAGAGTATCTATTCTAATCTGTAACTTCTGAGGATGAATCCCCTTTTGTAATAATTCATGTCCTAAATATTGATATGGAAAATTATTTTGAACCTTCTCAGGGGCAATAATCAACCCAACAGCCTGCAAATCATCTTGCAGTTCAGCATAGGTCTCATAAAGCTCTTTTTCTCCCTAGCTGCAAGCAGTATACATATGTATATCTTCTCCGTAATGGTTGAAGAGCAGGTGCCATGTAGATTTGACACATGGTGAGACTACTAGCCATCCCTTGGGCGCACCACCAAATGATATCTATGGGATGGTTCCTTAATGTTGACTGAGGGAATACTAAATGCAAAGCTTTGCAATCCTGAGGATGCAAGGGTATGGTAAAGAAACAGTCCTTCAAATCTATCACTAACATGTGCCAATTTTTGGAATAGCAACTGGTGTAGGCAATCCAAGTTGAATAGCTCCCATTGGCATCATAGTTTTATTAATTTCCCTTAAATCTTGTAATAATTTCTCTTTTCCTGATTTTTTCTTAGCAACAAATATAGGAGTATTCCAGGGAGATGTAGATGGGATGATATGTCTGGCCAAAAGTTGTTCTTGTACCAATAACTGAACTGCCTCTAATTTTTTCTTAGATAAGGGCCACTGTTCAATCCATACGGGCTTCTTGATTTCCAGTGATTGGTAGCGGTTTAGGAGGCTTTGCAGTGACCCTTAATATAAATTCCCTATCCCAGTTTTGTTTTATGGTGTCTGACTATCTGACATCCTTCAACACACTATGGGGCCTTCCTTGTGAATATTTCCCTAATCCTTTCCAGGAATATATCCTTGCTTTTTCATCATGCCCTGAACTGGTTGGGTTGTGAGGACAGCTTCCATGTCGTTAAGTACATCTCGACCCCATAAATTAATGGGGAGATGTTCCAAGACAAACAGTTGAAACATCCTTCATGTCCTTCCTCATCTTGCCATTTTAAGATCTTACTACTTTGAGGGGTGTGCAGCCTTCCCCACTCCTTGTAAGTGGAATAGGATCTATCCAGGGGCCAGCTACCAGGCCAAGATGTTTTAGATATCACAGTAGTATCTGCACCAGTATCCAGAATTCCTTTCATAGGCTTTTGATTTAACCCAAAGGGTAAGGGTAGGGTGGTCCTCGAGGGTGGAAACCAGATGGGGCAGTCCCTGTAGATCTAAATCCTTCATCACTCTGGTATCCTCAATTGTAGCATGTTTAGTGGGTAACTGCAGCAAAAGAACTAGCTGAGCAATTATATCACCCTGGGGAATAACTACAACTCCCCTATCCACAGTAACCATAATTTTAATTTCTCCAGTATAATCTGAGTCTATCACTCCCAGAAGGATCCTAATTCCCTTCAACAAGGCACTGCTGCGTCCTAGGAGAAGGCCTATACTCCCTGAAGGGATGGGGCCATACACTCCAGTACCTAATGGTTGAGGGTCCATTTGAGGTGTCAATACTGCTCTGGCAGTGGAGTGGAAGTCCAATCCTGGCGGTACCTCTGACAAGGTCTTTGAATAAAGGGGTTGGTTTGAGGCACAAACCAAACTGGAGTTGGGGTAATAGTGGTATTCGTGGTCTTTACATTTGTTTTGTGGGCCCTCTCAGAGCGGGCCCTGCAGCCTGTTTCCTGGAGGGGGAGAGGGCAGCCATCATGTCTGATTTTGACCTCATTCATTACCCCAATGATGGCCTTTTTGGCATCGAGGGCACAGGCCAGGACCCGTAATCCCCTTGTTCCTTGGAAAATCCCTCTTAAAATGTCCAGCTTGGCCACATCCAAAGCAAGTTTTATTCTTGCTAGATCCTTTTTGCATGGCAGCTGAGAGTACTTGTCCCATAACAAAATTTCCATGCAAACTCTAATGTAGTCATTTAAGGTTTTTGATCTATGTGGTCTAATAAGCTTCTTTGTACATATATTAACATTTTCGAAGGCTAACTGTTTTACTATGGGCATGGTGGTATCAGCATCCCCAAACAAGTTTTTTGCTAACTGGAGTAGTCTATTCACAAAATCTTGGAAGGCTCAGAGGGTCCTTGATCCACCTTAGATAGTTGATCTCCAGCTGCCTTATTAGGCAAAGCTTTCCAGGCTCTGACTACTGCAGCAGCAACTTGGGCATAAACAGCAGGATCATAATGAATCTGCTGATGGAGAATAGCATATTGTCCTGATCTGGTTAGCATTTCCAGATTTCTCTGGGGCTGCCCTGCCTGTGCATTTAATCTTGCTAAGGTAACACATTACTCCTGATATTCTCCCCTCCATAGTAACATGTCTCCTCCACACAACATTGCATAGTTGTTGCCAATCTCCTGGTGTTAAATTAAAGGTGCTATAGGACTCAAAAATTGCCAAAGTAAAGGGTGCCAAGGTCCCATAGGAGGAAACTGCTTCTTTAAGGCTCTATAATTCCTTAAAAGACAAAGGCACACACTGCCTAAGCATTTGCCCAGGGTTGTTAGGGTGAGGGACTTTCATTACAGGATAAGCATGCTTGGAATCCACTTTAGAAAAAAATCATTCCCTTCTTAAGGATGGGCTCCTCTACCCACCAACCCCTCAGAGAGCATTCATCATACGCTGGAGGGGCAGTGGCCTCAGTAGAATCCACAAAAGGGTTTTTACTAGGTGGTTGCTCCCCTTCCAATTTTTGGACCTTGTATTTCTTCAATTTTTCCTTTAAATAAGCTATTTCTTTTACTAAAGTTTCTTCCTCATTCTCAGAACTGGAGCTATTCTCCGCCTCATACAAAGATTTTTAGATGCATCATCCTGTGCCACTACTCATAGGAAGGAACTCATTCATAATCCCCATGGTGCAATCAAAACTCACCTAGCGCTACTTTCAGTTTGATCCTGTGCCACTTCTCCAATACATTCCACTCACTACACTGGCTGGCTTCTTTCAGGAATGATCCTGTCAGGTTCTCCTAGCTTTCCGATTGGTGGGACCTCCACTTGACAGTGCTTGGGTGTAGGCCTGGGGGATTAAAGACTTGGGTCATTTGTTAAGAGAGAATGCCAACGCTTTTTACTGAGCAGGTTCAATATATACACCAAGCCAGAGAAGGAAAAACATAAACAGGAACTCAACTGGGGGACAAGGCTGTCAAGTGTAAATTCCTGCCTGGGCACATGCCTACATCAGAGTGTTTTGATCTTAGAAAAACAGCAGAATGTTACTTGCAGACAGAGCACATGGAAAGTCTCAGCCAGGGCATGGCACCCTTCAGGGTCCTACATCCTACCGCTACACTGCTCACATTGGTTATTTTGCCTATACAAGGGTGTGCTGGATAGTTTTTTTGTCATCTTGACACAAGCCAAAGTCATCTGAGAGGATGGAACCTTGTTAAAGAAAATACCTCCAAAAGATCATGTTATTCAAACTGTAGGGCATTTTCTTTATTAATGATGGATGGGGAGAGGGAGAAACTAGTCCACGTGAGTGGTGCCATCCCTGGGCTAGTATCCTGGGTTCTATAAAAAAGTGTGTGGGGCAAACCAGTAAGTAGCCCCTCCTGCCACTGCATCCAGATTCTTGCCTTCACTGATTTTGGTGATGGACTGTTATATGAACTGTGAATGAAACCCTTTCCTCCCTAAGTTTCCTTGGTCATGAAGTTTGGTTACAGCAGTAGTACTCTGACGAGGACAACCAATTACAAAGACAGGAAATGACAATGACAGTAACTTTCTTTTTCGGAAGGGTGAAAAAGGCAGCTTTTAGACATAACAGGGAAAAAAAATACCAGTTTAGGATTGTGTATTGAGCAAAAATTTATTTCATTCAACTGATTCAAAAGAAGCCCAGAGAAGAGGAAAAGGGAAATATTGGATGAGTATAGAGAGAAAAAAAAAATAGAGCAACACGATCATCTTAAATCTAATCAGAGCTTGGACGTTAAACGGAGATCTGATTATTCTATTCTGACACTGGTCAGATTGGATAAAAAGAAAGTGAAGTCCAAAAAATGCAAGAAACACATTTTACTTTAGTTTCTTGTGACTGTAATGCTATCTTTACTCCTTTTGAACCCCTTTCTTTCTTTGTTGGTGGAGACTGAGTCCAGGATCCACATAAGTTGAGCACATGCTTTGTGATTTGGGGAAACGTCAGATTGGTGTATGTCCTTTCTGTCTGCCTTCCATCTTCCCTCTTGTATTTTCTTATTATGTAGCCCAGCTGGCCTTAAACTCTGGATCCTGTTGTGTCAGCATTTGAAGCCTGGGATTACAGGAGAAAGGGACAACTCCTGACTCCTTTCTTTACTTGGTTAGATGGGTTATATTTATAAAACAAATACCGTTTGGAATTGGGAAACATTTCCAACTTTTGACCAATTATAAAACAAAATGAAAAAAATATATATAGAGAGACGCACATAAATAACAAAGAACATTCTAGAGCCATTTTGAAAAGTTTCAAACACACTCTAGCTTAGGCATCTGCAGCTAAACAACATTTGTCTGACACACATCACATTCACTCTGGAGTTTTTAAACCAAGTTTTTTGTCTTTCTGTTTTCCAAGACAGGGATGGTTGACTGTCCATTTGAAATTTGTTTTTCCAAACTTTGTTCATGGTTAGCTTGGGTTCACCTTTCTCAGGTGAAGCCCAGATGCACCTTTCATGAGATGTAGTTTTCTTATACCTCTATGTAGATGACATGTTTCTGTGCAACTCGACTACCTGTTGATTCCATGGCCTTGCAGGCTCCCTGAAGCACTTGGACCTTGTCGCCTTTGTGGACTGCTGTGAAGCAAACATTACACTTTGGCTACAGCTCCCTGGTGAGCAGGGCAGACATTATCTTCCTGTGAGCATTTATGGCTCTGACATCCATTTGAAGTTTTAGTCTAGAGTCATGTGGGGGACGAACTGCATAGTGCTTTTTCTTTTTTTTTTTTTTTTTTTTTTTAACATGCTAGCCTTTGCTTTTCCTTGAAGCTCCTCTTGGTGCCTGAAGCACCCACCCTCACCTCCAATGTATTTTATCACACTCTTCTGGAGTACAACTGCTGTTTTCTGTATATACCAGGGCAAGGACAATGCATCACTCAGCTTCCCATTACTACAACAAATTGCCCCAGGCAGTTAACTCATGAACAGAAGGGTTGCTTGACTTGTGGTTTTGGAGGCTCCAGTCTTAGATAGGGTGACCTCATGGCTTTAGGATTCTAGAAGTGAAGAAACACATTTTAAATATACATATGCGTAAAAAGTAAACGATGCAAAAAATTTTCCATGCTAATAAATAAAAGCTGGAGTGCTGACGACAGCAAAGTAGACTTCAGAACAATATTTTTTCAAGACTGAAGAATGACGTGTTGACAGTGTTAGATAAGGAATCAGCTCAGGTAGATGGTGGTGGTGTGGTGGTGTGGTGGATGGTTGTGGTGGTGTGGTGGTGTTGGTAGA
Source organism: Mastomys natalensis (assembly GCA_021653895.1). Classification (NCBI taxonomy): domain Eukaryota; kingdom Metazoa; phylum Chordata; class Mammalia; order Rodentia; family Muridae; genus Mastomys; species Mastomys natalensis. Next base: position 253,453 of record JAJTUV010000418.1, on the reverse strand, counting down.
AATGATGGGTTGGTAGGGTGGTAGATTGGCAGGATGGCAGGATGGCGCGGTGGTGTGATGGTGTGGTGAGATCTTGGAGTTGCGGGGTGGTTTGGCAGGATAGTGTGGTGGCCAGGTGGTGTAGCAATCAAAATTATGTCTTACATGGTTCAAAATAGATGGAACATAATTGACACAGCAGCCAGAGTACAGACAGAGCAGACAGGGGCAGGACAGAGGCAGACAGCAGACAGAGCAGGACAGAGCAGACAAGAGCAGACAGACAGAAAAGACAGAAACAGACAGCAACAGGACAGAGCAGACAGAGCAGACAAACATAGACAAGCAGAGATTCAAACACTCTCCTGTTAATGACTAAGAAAACAATCAGACATAAAATAAGTAACAGAGTCTGGAGTCCAGTGGTTAAGAGAATTGGCTGTTCTTCCAGAGGACTCGGTTTGAGTCTCAGCATCCACATGGGGGCTCACTACCATCTATAACTCCAATTCAGGGAATCCGATAGTCTCTTCTGCCTTTTGTGGGCACTGCAGACAGACATGAGGCAAAACACCCATATACATAAACTAAAGATTCTGGAGTAACTTTCTATCTATCTGTCTATCTATCTATCTATCTATCTATCTATCTATCTATCTATAATTTATTTAAACTCATGGTACTTCAATCATTGTACCATATATGAACATTAAAGATGGATAAACCACAAATTAATAAAGTTTCAACAAATGTGAAACAACAAAACAAAAAGTTGATACAATTGAACTTCCTCAAAATGAAAACTTACTCTCAAGCAATGTAAAAGAATGAAAGTATAAACCACAGGCTGGAAAAAAATATTTTCAGAGCATACATTTGATGAATAATAAACAGTTTAACTTAAAAACAGGCCAAGATTTTACAGAGACATCACCTACCACTCATGGAAGTAGCATATAAACACATGAAAAGATGCTCAACATTATTAATAATTGAAGACTTTGAAATTAAAACTTAAGTGATATTCCAGCATACGCCTTTAAAATGCCTAGACATTAAAAGAGACTATCAAGAGTTGGCTAAGATTTGGAGGTACTAAAATTCCCACATGTATAATGGGAATGTAAACGGCTATAACCATTTTGGGAATAGCTTTTTAGTTTGTGTAAATGTTACACATAAGTTTACATATTGCCCATACTACTTTGTATCTATGTATTTATTTATTCAAGAGGATAAAATGCTTATTTATAAACATCAACCTGTTTATGGATAATGGTCTTAACAACCTTCTTTGTAATACCCTGAACTAGAAACAACTCAGAGACTCACTGACAGGTGATTAGATAAAGATGTTGTCTTGTGTCCCACAGTGGGGCTGTGCCTGCTCAGCATGCTGGTGGCCCCTGGATGGATTCCCAGTGAAGAGTTGGGTTAAGGCAGCAGAATCTAACTAAAGAATAAAGTGCTATGCTGCATACAACAACATGGATGGACCTTCACATGTCTGTGCTGTGTGAGAGAACGAGCTGCAGATTGTGCCACAGAGACAACAGTTTTTTAAAAAAATGTAAGCTTGGTTCAAATAACACAAGGCAGAGCAATAGGTGCTTAGGGTTCGGAAGGAGACTGTGGAAGCATAAGAGGAAGAAACACAGAGAAATGAGTGACTGAGACGGGAGGTGGGTCAGGGACTGACCCCGACCTGGTCAAAACAGAAAGGTCAGTAAGGTTCTTGCTGGAGACCAGGAATGCCAAAGAGTCTCCTGGTTCCTCATTATCTCTTACCTTTAACTAGAAGGTATAGATAAGGGCAAAATCCTACGGGAGGCATCTGGACACCTAGGGGTTGGGCCAGTGAACTAACCAGTTCATTCCCCTTCCGAAGCCTCACCCCAGGTTCTGCTATGAGTCCTTTCAAAGGCTCTGAGACTAGCAGCTGATAGTATCCAATCATTGGGGACCCCTCTTGCTTTAAAGAAGCTCTTCCCTCTTAAGCTCCCATCTTTGAATAAATATTTCTCTCTATTCATCCTCTGTGTCTGTGAATTTTCCTTTTTGAATTCTTAACATAAGAACCCGGAGCCATCGACCCTGTGAAAATTTTGTGTAACTTGAGCATTCAGCACCCTAACTCCCAAGTTAAAGCCCACCCACGTGCTGAAAGACTTCATCCCTCTCAAAGATACTCTTTCAAAGACACCATGATACTTTCCTGTATCATGATGAGAGCTTGTACTGGTGATTCCATGTCTATATACACATGTCCAAACTATCAAACTATGCTCTCAGATATTGTCTTAGTCACTATTAAATTGCCATGAAGAGACATCATGACCAAGTCAACTCTTATAAAGAAAGACTTTAACTGGGGGCTTGCATACGGTTTCAGAGGGTTAGTCCGTTATTATCACGGTGGGAGGTATGGTGGCACAGGGGCCAACATGGTGCCGGAGAAGTAGCTGAGAAGTATCCTGATCTGTGGGAAGCAGGCAGAGAGAGTGACACCGGGCCTGCATGAGCTTTTGAAACCTCAAAACCCACTCTCAGTGACACACCTCCTCCAACAAGGCCACACCTCCTAATCCCTCTCCAAACAGTTCATCAGCTTTGGACTAAGCAAGAAAATATATGTTCCTATGGGGAACCATTTTCATTCAAACTACCACACACATTATGAGTGTAGTCTTCATTCTTCAACATAGTAATGGCTAGTCATGGAGATGGAGATCTTCAGACTATTTTTTTAAATGTAAAATATTAATTTCAGAGCCATAAAAGGTCCAGGTCACTAAGCCATGTTTCTTTGATTCCTTTCAAATCATGAGGCAGCGTTGCTATGCAATTGTCTTTGGTTATTATGCAAAAAGTGGCAGTCAAGTGTTCTAGACCAAAAACGGATTTCAAAATCGTTTTTTTTTTCCTTTCAGCGTTATAAAAATAACAGTGACAAACACTTTGCAGTGCTCACTTTGACGGAATGTGTAGGCACCCAAATTGGCTCATTATGCTTTGACTAGCCTCTTCTCAGATATTTGGCAGGCAATGCGCATGTCACAGAGTTCTGAAAAGCAAGCACATGGAGGTGAGACCTAAACTGTTTGGATTCCTCAACCCCATGATCTCTGGGTGTATGCACAAGGAAAAAGAAGCTCAACGTTTGTTCCCTGTGGAATCACTGCTGTGTTTCCTTTGTTGCAAATCACATTACACACGACTCTGGCGTGTTTTCCGAGGGGAGCCACTGGTGCTCTGGGAGTTCTGGATTGCAGAGATTGTCAAGGAAATTTGTCTTTAAGGGATATTGAAAATTTGGGAATTTTTTTCCTCCAAGCTTCTACCCATGAGTTAAAGAATCTGACTCCGGAGATTGAGTTCCCATTCCAAAAATTGCTCCACGACTTTTTAAACGAGTGCATTTCGATCTTAAAGGGGAGAAATCGCCTCTTTGGCAGTGTGCTCTGCGTCCAATCTCCTCCCGACGCCCTCCATTGTAGGAGCCTCCAATTTCAGCTAAACCACATGGTGGCTGACAGAGAGTCTAAAATAATTGTACTGGCTGCTCTGGTGACATTTTGAGAATTAGAGGATGCATCTAAAGGTGCAGCAGGGTAGCAGATACGAAGAAGTCAGTGGGCATTACTTTTTTTTTCCCCTCCTTTTATTATGTACATTTGTGGTGTGAGATGAGACGAGTGGCTGACACCTCTAGTTAGGGCCAGCGTAGGCAGAGTGTTGTTTAGAATGGCTAGAGAGTTGTTGCTTCTGCATTTCAACCTGACCTGCAGTGTCCTGGGCTCGGTTGATACTCCTGTATTTATGTGGTTTTCATTTGTTTGCAGAATCAGCATTCAAACTGTGTGAAGATCTTGCATGAGGTTTGGTAAATGTCTGTGTCCTTGAAAACAATACAGTTGCACTTAACAAGCTAGCCTGTGTGTATGTACATTATATAGTTAAACTCTTATTTTGATAGTGAGCTATAAAATACAACATAAATTTCATCAATAATAATATTCTTCATCTCACTAGTCAAGTTATAACATTTGCTTATGTGTACCGTATTGGTTTTAAAATCAAGTAATTCATTTGGGTATAGGACTTACTACATGATAGCTTGATTTTCATATTTTTTAAAACTTAATTTAATCTTGGTTGCAATGAGGCTGGCATTTGGCATGTTTGTGGCAATTTTCATTTTAAAGTCAAAATGGCCGGGTGTAATCGGCTCATGCCTGCAACCACAGTGTCCAGGAAGCTGAGGCAAAAGGATTCCCAAATGTTGGAGTTTAGTCTGGGCTTCAGCATGAGTTCTAGGACAGCCTATTTTATAGAGTGAAACCCTGTCTCAAAAAACCAGGTCTAAACCAAACCAGGCGAAAACAAGCCATTTAAAAATATTTACTTGGGTGTATTAGAGCTTAGTCCAAAACAGATAGAAGCGAAGGACCATAATGATAATGTTTTGGTTTTATAAAAGCCACTTTGTAATTAAAGTATTTGTGTGCATGTGTGTGTGTGCTGGCTTGAAAACGTGTCCAAGTTTCTCTTAATCTGAGTCCTTTTATGGATTCTGTTGAGGGACTGTTGGGTGACTTGGTTTTCCACCCCTTGGTGGTCATGACTTGTGATATTTCTTTGCCTTAAATGTGGGTGGGGCCTATGACTGTGTTCTTTAGATGTAGCTAATACCTCAGATCAATCGGTTTTAAGTCAATCAAATGATAATCAGGATGGGCTTGATTTTACAGGTGAAAAGACTTTAAAAGAGGAACTGCATTCTCCACAAGGTGAGAGACACTCTGTCTTTCTGGTTTTGAATAAATAATCTATCATGAAGTAAGTGACCATATTGAAACAACTCATGCTAAAGTACTGTGAGTGATGTTTTAGGCACTAAGGGAAGCTTTCCACAAGAAACTAACTTTTTCAGTCCCACAGCTGAAGGTGAATCCTCTTTCTTTTTTTTTTTTTTCATATTTTTTCTTTTATTGGATATTTTCCTTATTTACATTTCAAGTGTTATTTCCTTTCCCAGTTTCCCCTCCAGAGCCCCCTTATCCCATCCCCCTACTCCTGCTAGTATGAGGGTGTTCCCCTGCCCACCCATTCACTCCCGCCTCCCTGCCCTGGCATTCCCATACACTGGGTCATCAAGCCCTCATAGGACCAAGGGCCTTTCCTCCGACAAGGCCATCCTCTGCTACATATGTGGCTGGAGCCATAGGTTGCTCCATGTGTAATCTTTGGTTGGTGGTTGAGTCCCTGGGAGCTCTGGGGGGTCTGGTTGATTGATACTGTTGTTCTTTCTATGGGGTTACAAACTCCTTCAGCTCCTTCAGTCCTTTCTCTAATTCCTCCATTGGGGATCCGTGCTCAGTCCAAAGGTTAGCTAAGAGCATCTGCCTCTGTGTTTGTCAGACTCTGGCAGAACCTCTCAGGAGGCAGCTATATCATGCTCCTGTGATATAGCTCCAGCAAGCATTTCTTGGCATCAGCAATAGTGTCTGGGGTTGGTGACTGTATATGGGATGGACTCCCCAGGTGGGGCAGTCTCTAGATGGCTTTTCTTCAGTCTCTGCTCCACACTTTGTCTCTGCATTTCCTCCCGTGAGTATTTTGTTCTCCCTTCTAAGAAGGACCAAAGTGCCCACACTTTGGTCTTCCTTCTTCATGAGCTTCATGTGGTCTGTGAGTTGAATCTTGGGTATTCTGAGCTTTTGGGCTAATAACCACTTATCAGTGAGTGCATACCATGTGTGTTCTTTTGTGATTGGGTTACCTCACTCAGGATGGTATTTTCTAGTTCCATCCATTTGCCTTAGAATTTCATAAAGTCATTGTTTTTAATAGCTGAGTAGCACTCCATTGTATAAGGGTACCACATTTTCTGTATCCATTCCTCTGTTGAAGGACATCTTGGTTCTTTCCAGCTTCTGGCTACTATAAATAAGGCTGCTATGAACATAGTGGAACATGTGTCCTTGTTATATGTTAGAGCATCTTTAGGGTATATGCCCAGGAGTGGTATAGCTGAGTCCTCAGGTAATGCTATGTCCAATTTCTGGGGAACCACCAAACTGATTTACAGAGTGGTTGTACCAGCTTGCAGTGACACCAACAATGGAGAAGTGTTCCTCTTTCTCCACATCCTGACCAGCATCTGCTATCACCTGAGTTTTTGATCTTAGCCATTTTGACTGGTGTGAGGTGGAATCTCAGGGTTGTTTTGATTTGCATTTTCCTGATGACTAAGGATGTTGAAAATTTCTGTAGGTGCTCCTCAGCCATTTGAGTTTCCTCAGTTGAGAATTCTTTGTTTAGCTCTGTACCCCATTTTTTTTTACTAGGGTTATTTGATTCTCTGGAGTTTAACTTCTTGAGTTCTTTGTATGTATTGGATATTAGCCCTCTATGGGATGTGAGATTGGTAAAGATAGTTTCCCAATCTGTTGGTTGCCATTTTGTCCTATTGACAGTGTCCTTTGCCTTACAGAAGCTTTGCAATTTTATGAGGTCCGATTTGTCTATTGTTGAATCCTCTTTCTTACTCTAGTGCTGTCCCCGCCATGGGGAAGATCTACAAGCCTGGATCTTAGATGTGGAGAAGCAGTCTCCTGAGTCAAGGTTTTTGAGCAAAAAAAAATAAACCTCTGTGTTACAAGAGATTGACAGTCATTTGGGAAGAATATGTTCTCCCCCTCTCCTGCTGATTCAGTTAGTTATCAGTTAGTTGACTCCACTCAAAGGTGGGACCCTGTTGGGCAAGTGAACCATTTTCTTCCTCTAGACCATTCAACACGACTCTTCAGCAGCAATTCTGAATCTGTGGGACATGATTCCTTTTGGGGGGTGGGGTGGGTGTTGAACAATCCTGTCACAAGGGTCACCAAAGACCATATAAACAGATAATTTACATTATGATTCATGACAGTAACAAAGTTACAGTTTTGAAGTAACAAGGAAAGTAATTTTATGGTTGGAGATCATGGCAACATGAGAAACTGTATTAAAGGGTCTCAGTAAATGGGAAGGTTTGAGAACCACTGTTTTGGAGTCTTGGATTTCAGGAAGGTTACTTGATAGATACATAAAGTGCTTGGTTACCTGTTATATATGTGCTCAAAAAAGAACTAGCTACATTGTTAGTCTGTAGCCATTACCTTGTTCAGCATTTAGTGTTTGTCTTTAAGGGGTGATTGTTGGAGAGCAGACTGTCTAATACCTTTGATCCAGTGTCTAGCTCATAGAAGAGACTTGATAAATATATGCAAATAAATATATATTTAGCATATCCTGGAAACCTCTAAATTTTTGGAGTCAGAGTGTAAAAGAAACTTATGCTTTTCATTATTTCCTTAGCTGTTGAACAAAGAACACTTTTAGATGTCAGTATTGTACATTTTTGTAGACTTCTGTTTGTGATATTGAGTACATTATAAAACTTCTTTTTTTTCTGTATGTTATGTTATACAGAATTACTAGAACAATTTTTGTAAAATAAGACAGTGCTTAGCACATGTAAATCATTTACTTCTTTTTTTAAAAAATATTGACATTTCTTAGCTTGATTGATCCACATGTTTTAATTTTCATTTATAAAACTAGGAGCCTAGTACTTTCTCCTCATTCCATAAAAATGATGTGCTGATAAATTTTACCATATGCCTTGATTTTCACATTCCAATTATAGGCTTCGACAAAATGCTATTGTACACAGTTAACCATTTGAATTCAAAATAAAACCAGTTGTTTCTATTATCATGTGAGAAATTCCCTAAAGTCTTTCACATTCTCAGTATAATGAAACACTACAGAGAAAACTGTGCTTATCCAAAGAGAGAAAAGTACGTCTTATGCATGTTTTTTTCTTTTTTGCCAATATCAGAATTACAACATCTCTATCTCAAAGACCCAAACATTATCTGTATTAAATCTAGGTGTGCTGTCTTCACAGATCCTTGCATGTTAAAGGTAGCTGCCAAAATACTCTCAGTGGGCAATCTTTACCCCATCCTGGAAAGCCTGTTCAATTCCTTTCAAATGAAATTGCAACCTAGTTAACACTAAGTATCGCTTTAGAAACAGAGTGGAAGACCCAAGAAGATTAAAAAAAAAAGAAACCGTCCCCAAGCGTGATCCATTCTTCTGGTTTAGGTTTTAAAGAGACATGCAAAGAAGAACAGAATAGAGATTTTCATTTCACCAGAGTAAAGTGGGTACCGCTTGCCTGAAATGCTGCAATTTCTCCGAAGAGTAATCCAAAAAAATGTATTTAGATCATTGTTAGCAAAGTTCACACCAAGTTTCTTCAAAACACAGCTCTGAATCTTTAAAAAAAATGACTTCAGACTAAGTGTAATGGCAGAATGAGGAAAATATTTTGATATCAGAAAGTATTCCTCTGGCACTGTCGTGCGAGCCTCGGTGATCACAGCTCATCAAGACAGTAAGAATCGGATTGCTGTAGTGATGGTTTTTTAGTTCTTCCTAAAAATCTTCTGCCACAAAATTAATTACAAGCCTCTGAGGCATAGACTGTAGTGGTGGATATTTACACATTAAGTTTTCTCAAAAATTGTTTTTGAAGTTAAGGAGTAGTCTTAAGTGGTTGGGGTGCTCTTTCATCTGTTTAAACCTCCCCTCGCCCCTTAAAGAAAAATATGGAACACTTCATGAATTTTCATGTCATTCTTGCACAGGGTCCACGCTAATCTTCTCTGTACTGCTCCAATTTTAGAGTATGTGCTGCCAGAGGGAGTGTATCTGTCTGCTTAAATTTCAAAATAAATCAACATAGTTAGTTTTATCCCCTTTTCTGATATTCCTTTGTCTCGTAAATGGGTAATGGGGCGAATAAGTCACTACCATAAGAAAGTATTAAGATGTGTCTTTGGAGCCAGGTATGGTGGCAACACCTTTAATTCACTACCTCTGACACTGAGGCAGGACCACTGAGAGTTCCAGCTCAGCATAACCCAGGCAAGACCTTGTTTCAAGTAAATAAAAACAAACAGAACGGAAAAGCATGTTTGAAAAATAGGAGTTTTATAAGTTCATTCTTTTGCTCCAGTCTGGAGATTAAAGCCAAGGACTTGAGCACTTAGTCACACCTGTAACCCTGGGTTTTTATAAATTCTTAACTAGAATTATCCAGTAAAATATTTGATAACTCATATGCCTGTCATTTTTACACCAGCAACACTTTGGATTAGAAAAAGATTTCACGCAGAACTGACAAGTGTCTATTGATTTGAATACAAAAACGTGGCCGCCAGTAATATTTTCTGGTGTCATAGATATAAGTACAAATTTCTTTTCCTTCTTTCTTTTTTTTTAATGTTTATTTATTTTGTTATGTATATGAGTAGCTGTCTTTAGACACAACAGAAGAGGGCATCAGATCCCATTACAGATGGTTGTGCACCACCATGTGGTTGCTGGGAATTGAACTCAGGACCTCTGGAAGAGCAGTCAGTGCTCTTAACCACTGAGCCATCTCTCCAGCCTGCAAATATCTTTTCATTTCAATTAAATTATTTTTAGTGTGTGTGTGTGTGTGTGTGTTCAAGTCATGTCACACAAGTGGAAGACAGAGGAAAACTTGTGTGGGTTGTTTCTCTTTTTCCTGGGAACTGGGGTTGAATTTGGGTCTTCAGGCTTAGCAAGAAGTAACTTCACTTTCTCCATGACATCACTGTCCCTACATGTAATTATTGTTAGGAGATAATTACTAAACCTTCAAGATCGAACTATTAGTGAGTTTTTTCATGTGGTGTATATAATATTTATTACCCTCACATAAGCAACAAAATATGAAAATTTTCTTTTAGGGTATGATATTTACTTCATGCAACTGTAAATCCAGCATTTGGAAGGATTGGGTGTTCAAGGTTAGTACTAGCTATGTCATGAGTTCAAAGGCAGCCTGGGCTACATAAAACCCTTAAAAATAAGACAAAACAAAATAATGATAATAATGAATAAGTAAATAAAATAAAAATTAAAAAAAGTACTGCACAAGAAAAGCAACTTAGAAAAAGAGCCTCCTTTTGAACAAAACAAGCCACTCTTTGGTTTTCTAATGCATAATAACATGACATTTTTGGAGGTATAAATTGTCAATTAGAATGGAACACAGGGAAAAGCAGATTACTGTCAGCCTTTGCTTGCTGTGGACAACGTGCAGAGGCTTAGAAGTCAGTTGATCTTGGTGCTTGTCTGTGCTTTTCCTCCCTTGTTGGGTGGTGTAACAAGTCTAGTGACTTAGTGTCTCTGTATCGAGTTAATCATTTATAAAATGGAGGCAAAAGCTTCTATAGCCCAAGGTTTGCTTTACACTGCTGAGTACTAGCTAAGTACTTAGTGCTAGTACTAGCATCATTACAAGGGTAATGCTTTCTGTTTTACCAAGTACTTCCAAGTACTTGCATTTGCATTAAACTCCTGGGTTACACCACAGCTTTTGTGATAGAATTGTGTACACGTTTTTTTAATGCAAACGATTGTTGCTCAATTTGTTCAGAGCAAAAGAGTGGAGGGATTCATCCTTCCTGCATTTACGGAAGCTCGCAGAGGGTTAAAGGTACTTTTTTTTTTCTCCACTAAAATTCGGTCTAACTTGAAACCATTTGAAGCTACAATTTTATTCATTCACCCTTGTCAGGCCGTGTTCTCCAAAGCTATCTTTTATCCCCACTTTACAGATGGGAAAGAGAAATGTGCAATAACTTTCCTAAGGCCGGAGGGCACGGAACCCTCCACCTCACTCTCTGATGGAATGTGACATGCGCTGGCTCCGCTCTGGGTCTGGATGAATCTCGAACATTTCAAATCTTGTTTGTAAGCTTCTGAATGCAGAGAAATGGAAAGAAGGCATTGGTATAGCGATGGTGTGAAGCCTTTGGTAGCAGCCTTGTCACCCAGCCTCAGCAGTTTATGCCTTTAATCTTCTCAGTGACCGGCAAGTGTTAAAACCATTTTTAAAAGTACCTTGTAACCTCCAACCTGGAGAAGAAGAAAAATGGCTTAGGGAGCAGTTAAAAGCCCCATTATATGTTGAGTCTTTTTTTTTTTTTTTTTTTTTTTTTTTTTTTTTTTATGGGATTTTCTGAAAGCACTCACTTTTCACCCAAAGGTTGAGACATTTTTTTTCTTCTAGTCTGGAAAGAGTTAGAGCCTTGGCCGAAGGAAGTAAAGTAATGTTAGTAAGAGCTGCAACACGAACGGCGGGGGGTGGGGGTGGTGGCGCTTCGTGGAGCATTTCTAGGAAATGGCATCTAGTAGATGCCAACTGCTATGTTCTCTTGCACCAAAACGTGCAGCTCAGAACGGCGGCCAATTTGCATACTCAGCAAAAATACATGCGTACAGTTGGGTTCATTGATAAATCTTAGGCCACACCCAACCCTCAACCCAGACAGTGTTCTAAAAACTGTGTAAAAGGGGAACATATGTAGAGACCCCGTTATTCCACTCTGATTTATATACATTGCTCTTTATGAACAAGCCATTCATAATTATAATTCCTTATAATTTAAGTGTTTAGTTTAAAACAGAACCTATGACTGCAATAACCCCAAGGCACAGGCTTAAAACATTAACCATTTAGGGGACCTGAGGGTCAATATTCAAAAGGTGAAACTGGTTGTACAAAAGGGATTTTATGGGATCATTAAGAAAGTACGGAGAGTATCTTCTGAAAATAAAATCTAATTTCTGATTTCCAAAATTGTGATTTTTTTTTTTGTTGTAAAAATGTTTCTATTGCAAGGAACATATTTCTTTTTAACTTTTGAGTAAGGTAAGGTGAAGGGGTCTTTAATTTGTGTGTTTAACCGGAACACATACTCTAAAATGGAAAAATAAACTATCTCCAAATGCTTTGTTGTCGAGCATATCCTGTGTAAATCTGGAGACAAAAAACCAAATAGAAAGAGAAATAAACTAACTAATGATCCCAAGAAAGAAAAGAAAGCAAATTTAGCCAAGGCATCAGTAAATTCTTGTAACCCCAAAGCAGGAATACTCTCTGGGAAACAACAAACCAAACCAAACAACACCCACCCTGCTTGGCACAGAATCCTTTCAGGGCTTATGAAGCAATCTCTCTCTAGCAGCCAGAGGTTAGCTGAAAATCTAAACAAGCCTACTTCTGATAGTCATTCTAAGATGATCTTAGAAGAATTAATGAAAAAAAAAAGAACTGTTCTGTTATATACTTCATGAGAATTGGCATTCAGATGTCCAAATAGCATTCTGTGGTCACTTTTAGTAAGAAAATAAACCCGAGTGACTTCCACATAGATCCCTGTCCCCTCTCTCCATTCTTGCTGCTCTGTGGGCTGATTTGCTCGCAGAGGTTGGCTTTGATTGCATCTGAGAGAAAAAGCGTCACAGATCCCGTTACTCCTATGTGCTTGGCCGGGTTTTCTCTCTGTGCATTTCTGTCTTTCCACGTGGTGCTCGGACTGTAGCTCCCGGCCTACCCTGAGAATGTTGAAAAGCTATTGTGCTGAACTCTTTCTGTGAATAGGGAACCGTCTCCTCAGGAGAGCCGTTCTGTTAGGTGTAGGTATAGGTAAACCAATCAGAGAAAAACGAGGCATTTAGAAAGCTGCCCGATGCATCTGGCTGAGTTTTAAAACCAGAAAGGTCAGAAAATGTATATGATTCATATAGCAACTGAGAAAATAATGACATGTAAGCATATATGTATACAACACTAGTGTGGGTGTGGTTTCTTAAACGACTGAAACACTTGGCATTTCCAGTTAGTATTGGTATACTGGTTGGGTTATAGTTGTTTGCCATCAATTAATCTTGACTAACATCCCCTCCCCATTTCTAATGAACAGTTAACTAGATGAACCACTTCCAATCAAAAGTTTGAGAGTAGCTCTTTCTTTCTTGTCGAGTCCTGCTGGGAATGTTTCTCATAGACTCCCTTCTCTCTTCAAATAGTTCTCTAATTCGAAATATTTCATCATTAAATAGTAGACTTATTGTGAACGTTTTTGGCTTTTAGGGTATGTTTTTGAAGTTGCATAAATGTATATGTTGGAAATAACTTGGGTAAAGGTTCTCTCGATCCAAATTTAAGTTGGTTTAAACACAACCTGACTCAAACGTTATAATATAAAACCCACTCAATGTACTGGGTTACACGGTCCGTTCTTAGTCACGTGGTGACAACTTGTTAAAGCATGATCAAAACTGTGTTGCAAACACAGCAGGGGTATATTCAAGGCTGTGAACGGATGCTGAAGCAGAACCCTATACTTGTTACAGTGACCCCCTTATGCTCTGCAATATTGCTTCGGAGCACAGTGTAAGTTTGTCTCATGTTTTATGCCCCAGTTCCTCCTTTGAGTTACTCTCGCATTACTAAGTGAACTAAAGGTTACTGGGACACAAACATTGCCAATCATGACTGATGATCTAAAAAACCAAGATGGCTACTGAGCCAGCTCACAGAAGGAGGACAGAGAGTTCACCACGCTATTCAGAGTACTCTCTAACTGAAAACTTACTGTTTACTTCTGGATTTTTCCACTCAATATTATTTAGGACCATAACTGACCATGAACAGTTGAAACAAGGAAGACATAAGCCACAGACAGGAGCACTATGGTATAAGCTATTTATAACCATGCTTAGAAAAAGACAAACCAGTTATGGGCCAGATACATTTTTAGTGCAGAAGTGGGTTTATGCTTTGCCAGTTATGATGTTTTCTAAAGATATGAAAATTTAAATACATGTTTGCCGTGCTAGATGATACCCTGGACTGTGCATATGTTAAGGAGTTTTCTGTCAGTGAGTTACAGCCTCAGTTCTAAATATATTATTTTACATTAAAAGGCTATGTTAGTGTTTCAGAAATATACTGGTTAAACAGTATTTTCAGCAGACACAAAATTAAATAATTATTTAGAAAGTCTATGCATAGAATAATCTGAATTCTTTGTAGGAGAAAATCTAGGATCCAGAAAGATGAATAAACACCATTATCACCATTGCAAACAGCTACTTAGGGAATTTGCTCCCAATTAACCTTATAGACAAACGAAAAATCATCATCTAAAAATGAACACATTTATTTCTCTAAATATGCAAATTCCTCAGGATTTCTACAATGCTGAGATAAACTATTTCAATCTATATTTATAGATCAGAGTTGGGAACAATTTCTCTCTCCTTTACAAACAGCCTTGACTGCCTACTCTGAGTTCAAAACGGCCTTAAAATGTGTCATATTTTTGGTATACAAAAGGCATTCTAAAATTGTATTATGCAGTTATTGTGCCAACAGAATGACCCTTGCCATGCTTTGTTTACTGAACGTCAATTTTTCATTCGTATTACAGCTGTGTACCAGGGCAGTTTCAGTTCTGTATGAAGGGCAACTAATGCACAAAACAGTCAAGCCACAGAGTGGTAATTAGTCTGGAAAAGATCAAAGTGTGCTCTTCTGAATCCAGCCGATTTGCTCTGGGTGTGCAGAACCAATGGTCTTTCTTTGCTAAGGTCTCTTATTAATTTTTGCTTTCGTTTGTTGTGGAGCAGCTGCTTTGCCATCAATCCAACATCCTGCTTTTAAAAAAAAAATCCATTTTGATGCCACAAATGCAATTTCAATGGGTTTAGGAATAATAACCAGCTTTCCCCCTCACCCCACTTCTAGGAAATAGAAACTCAGAATGAAAGTTTTCAGTGTGTACACTGTGAAAGAAAACAACGTGAGTACGGCTGGGATCCATGTTCTAGAAAGGGCAGGAAACGTGGCTTGTGAACATTGCTGTGGTTTGCGCTTTAAACCTGCCGCTACTCTCAACGCTTTGTGCTCAACATTTTCTTCTTTAAACCTGCGCAAGCCTCGCCAAGGTGTGCTCACCTCACCTCTGCGTGCTCACCTCACCTCTGCGTGCTTACCTCACCTCACCTCTGCGTGCTCACCTCACCTCTGAGTGCTCACCTCACCTCTGAGTGCTCACCTCACCTCTGCGTGCTCACCTCACCTCTGCGTGCTCACCTCACCTCTGCGTGGTCACCTCACCACTGCTTTTCTTCTCAGTGGCTGGTTTTTTTTTTTTTTTTTTTTCCCCTTCTTTGGTTTTTCGCTGAAAAATTATTTAATGGCCCAAATTATTAATTAACTTTAACCAGCAGGAAAAAAATTCTTAATCAGATTAATGGTTTACACATCCCAGGATGGATGGAGTAAAATAACCAGTGGTATTTGTTCTTTTCTCTTGTTATGATTTTTAGGCAATTATGAAGGTGGCAGTTGAGGGTCACCACAAGAAGCGAGTGGGTAGGCAAGCTGTGGAGGAGGAAAGGTGGGCGTTATGACGGAGTTGGAGCTGGGAGTCCCGTCTCCACCATGTCTTCCTCTTCCATGCCTTCCTTTCTCCACTTCTCGTTTTTCCTTTGAGTGTTCTGCATAAAGATGGAGAGAGAGAAGCTGCTTATTTATTCCTAAGAACACAACAGCTTTCAACAATCATCACCTTCACCTCTGCCCAATATCTCATGATTAAATATTCAAACATGTTTACATATAACATGTAAATTTACAAATAAATTCATTTATCTAAGCAGTGAGTTTTATATACATTATGTGGGCAAATATTTTTTTTGTGTTTAGCATTACAGCAACTTCCCTTCTTCCTTTCTCTCGTTCTTTTGTCCTTGTGGAAGCGTCTCACTGTACATCCCAGGGTGGCTCTGAACCTACAATCTTCTAGTTTCAGACTCCTGAGTGTTGGGATTACAGGCGTGGGATAACATGCCAGGATATAATTTGCTCGTCTTCTTAACAAAGTATTTAAATTTGATTCTGAGTTATAGTCCATTCCAACCATGTGCCATTTTTTTCTTTTTTTTTTTAGTGTCAGTGTGTCTCTAACTGGATAGACACTAAACTATAGCCAAGGAAAAGAAAAAAAAAGTAATGATATGTGTAATTACCATAATGAAGAAGAGCACATACAGGTAATTTACTATAATTGACTAGTTAACAAATGTGTAATGTCCACGGAATGCCCAAGTAGGCTTGTTCTGGAAGCATTTTTAATTGGTCAGTTATTGAATGCTTTTGAAAAGTGACAGAATGATTGCACAGGGACATTTTTTTGGGCGCTCTTTTCCTCATGCGGCAGGTACCAATCAGACAGCATCTGTTGATTTGACTTTGGATAGACCATAACCATATTGGATGAACTTGAGTGTCAGGGCTTTCATCCTTATATGTTACTTGGCATCTAACCAGAGCTATTATTACCTCTGCAACTCTGCATTCTTCCCACCTATGGTATCTGAGATGGTAACTCTAAGTACTATTGTCAATGCTGGTGGGAACAAATCCATATTTCAACTGAAATAAATATATTTAACTTACACACAGTTGCTCAGGTTCAAATATGGCTTCGTTGATTATCTTTCTCCAGCTCTATCAACGGCTTCACCTGAATCTTACTAATAACACAACACAAAACATGCTACTTACCACTTAATGTTGCCTTGGGATATGTGCACAATCTCATTTAGAAAATTTTGGAAACGTTTAGGCTAAGAATTTTAAAAAACGATATTGAGGAAAATGAGAGGTTCTAGAAAAACTCAATAGATGCTTTCCCAAAAGGAGAAAAAGAGCTGGTTGACCTACCAGCTGTAATTTGTGGTCTCATTGTCAACGGTGACCAAATTAGTGACGGGGTGGCTTGGAAATCCTTGCAAAAAAAAATTGTGCTTGCCAATCCAGTAAGGCAACATAAAGCAAAACACACCTGGCCCAGGAGGGAGGAGAAAGCATTGTCATTATTCTCAGATAACCCTTTCTCTAGCTGTCCTTCCTTCCTACCTAGCTTCCTGTCTAGCTTCCTTCTTTCCTACCTAGCTTCCTTCCTTCCTTTATGTATTTTTCAGAGCTAGGTGAAGTGGATATCCTGACATTGCAAATTAGATTTGCTCTAAAAAAAAAATTTATTTCTAAACAGGTCCATATCCCCCTTTGCTCTATTAACCTTTCCTTTTCACCACCCCTGGTAGGTGGTGGGCTAGAAGGGACATTAAAACATTTAGAAACCATTATTAAAAGTAAGTTTTAAAAAAAAAATCTAAGCCTACAGCTAGGGATAGAGTCCAGGAGCAGGTGCATGCTAAATAAATTCTCCATCAGTAGGATGCATGCCTCATCCCTATTGTACTTTCTTCATTCCTACCTTCCTTCTCTCCCTCCTTCCTTTCCTCCTTTTTCCTCCCTTCTTTTCTTCCTTTCTCCCCTCCTTTTTTCTCACCCTCTTTTTTCTTCCTCTTTTCCTCTTTTCTTTTTTAGGGTTGAGGATAATCTGTCCTTTTATTTTTAAAGAAAACTTAAGACAAGAAACAGGTTAATGAAGTTAACAATAGAGTTAAGTACATTGTTAAATTGAATCCAATATAAGGAGAAGAACAAAAATATCAAAACTTTTTAAAAACTGTGCTGGTTACTTTCTTTGTCTATTTGATACAAGTTAGGTTATCTGAGAAGAGGGAACCTTAACTGAGAAGAAAATGTCTTCATCAGAGTGTCTGTTGGCAAGTGTGGGGGACACTTTGGACGGATGTAGGAGGATCTAGCCATTGCAGGTCGTAGTTCTGGGTTGTATACAACAATAACCTGAGTGAGCTGTGAGGAACACGCCGGTAAACAGGGCTCTACCACAGAGTCTGCTTCAGTTCATTATTATACTGATCAGAAAAATCTAGGGAATAGTTTGAAAAAAAAAAATCCAGATGATTAGTAGTTCTGGCGTCTTATAGAATGTAAATCCATAGTTGCCTTTAATAGGAATACAGATGTTATGACATCCTACGCGAATGGGAAATAATTTAAATCTCATGGAAAAATTAAGTGCGCGCACTTCTTCACATGAGTTTGTGAGTCTATTATAGTCCTAAGGACCATTCATAAACAGAGTCATTAGTGACGTCACTTCTTCCTTGGCACACAGAGCCTTCACTTGGCCCTGGGTGGGTAGACCTGACTTCTGATGATGTGGTCTCTATCTCGTTTCCTTTCACTGCAGGTTTGCTATCCCTCACTGTCCCCCATCATCCTTGAAGGTCTGGGGCTGGAGGAGCTGAAGAGGAATCCATAATGTTTCAGTGGATTCACTGGCAATGACAGATACATATCCCTTGCCATTTTCTTTGGGGAAGTAAAAACAGAGCAGGTTAATGCATCAGCTTGCTTATTTCCTTCTGAATAAAACCATGGAGGTTAGAGCATGCACAAGTGTAAGCCTATTGCTGGAAGTAATCCTACAGAATAAGCAGAAACTGAAACAATATTAAGGGTTTATGACCAAAATAGATGACTCAAAATAGCCAGTGCCACCTGTTGGGCTAAAGAAAAAGAAGTATTGATAGATTGATGAATATCTGGACCATGAATCCCTCTTATACTCTTAGATAAACCATCCATAAGATGAATATCTGCTATAGAATAGGAGAAGGTTGGACAGTTTTTGCAATACCAAATTCAGTTCGTATGAGAGAAATTCCATAGTTTGCCAGGTTGATAATGATTTCCTATTTTCCCATAGTAACCCAAATGAAATTTGAAAACCCAGCCAGGGGTGGTGGGACAAGTCTTTAATCCCAGTACTCAGGAGGCAGAAGCAGGAAGATCTCTGTGAGTTCAAGGTCACCTTGGTCTACAGATCATCTTCCAGGACAGTGAAGGCTACATACAGAGTGATCCTGCCTTCAAAAACCAAACACCAAAACCCAAAAACCAAACCCAAACCCAAACCAACCAAACAAAACTCCCCAAACCAAGTCAAACCAAAATAAAACAAAACAAAAATCCAGAGTCCTGTACCACTCTTGAAAAATAGATTGTTAGTTAGGGTTAATATAATACAACAAGGACCAAACCCATATAACTGCTGACTTCAGGACCTCTATTGATTTACTAATTGAGCAAGAAGAGTAAGGTTTTGGCGTAAATAGATCCATTCCGAAGCTTTATCTTCTTGTGCTATAATATCTATGGGAGACAATTTAGTGGGGAAAATAAGTTTAAAGGTTGTGACAGATCCATAAGGATACATAGATGTCTCTTTTAGTCTAGATTCATATAGTTCTTCCCTGGCCTCTTGAGGTAATATACAAGGACTGTCCAATGTCGTCTTTCCTTCTAGAGTTTTACATAGATTGGTTAGTACCTAATTAGATAAACATTTTGATTTTGCTGAAGTTGCACTGGAAATAGTGAGTGCAGCTCCTGAGGCCAGGGAAGAACTGGGAAACAAATCCCCTTTCCCTGCTGTGCCCTAGATTGCCTGGAAACCAGCTTTTCCTGGTTTCTGCTCCATGAGACTCCGCAATCACTCTCACAGCTGACTTCAGGCTCCTGCTTCCTGGTACCCGCTTGTTCACTGCTGTAGTTGGTGTTGTGAACCTGGGAGAGAGGGGCCCTAAAACCAGACAGACTAAAGTCTCATGCAATAGCCAACTTTACTCAGAGCATCAGTTTATTCTGTGAGGGTTAAGAAGAGTCACCTGGGTAACGTGTCAATCACAAGGACAAGCTTCATGTGGTGACAACACATTTTTCTATAGAGGAATATAAACAATTAATAGTCATTTGTAATGAATAATCTAAAGTGAACTCTCCTGGGAAGAGCACAAAAACACATTCCAAAAAAAATTCTGTGTTTTTGAAGAAGCTGAGGTCCAAGAATCTTGTTTTCTTGTAGTTCTTTTGCAAACACTCAGAATCCTCACATGGCTCCATTCTTGTGTTCTGACAGAACTGGAAAGTATTTTCTTAAATGAAGAACTCCAGACCCAGAAGAACAAACAAATTCCACATGTTTCCTCATATATTGCTTCTAGATTTTAATTTTTATCAGTATCTTTACTTTTCCTAATATATTCTCTCTCTCTCTCTCTCTCTCTCTCTCTCTCTCTCTCTCTCTCTCTCTCTCTCTCTCTCTCTCTCTCTCTCTCTCTCTCTCTCTCTCTCTCTCTCTCTCTCTCTCTCTCTCTCTCTCTCTCTCTCTCTCTTTTCTCTCTCTCTCTTTGCCTCATTCTAAGGCAAGTGCTGGGCTCCAGCCACAGCCCTTGGGTGATGAGATTTTTAAGGTAACTTAAAAACTAACGAGTTTTCTTTTTTAAAAGCCAGTCCCACAATTCACATGTGAATTCGCACACTTTACCATGTGTTTTCATACCTGTCTTACCCATATCCTATGTCACACATTTCACTATGGTCTGTCCTTAGGATGCTCTTCAGTGATGGATTATGACTTGGAAGTATAAGCCAAAAACATCCTTTCCAAGTTGCTTTTGGTCAAAGCTGTAGTATTCTGTCACTATTAAGAAAAAAAAATCTTGTGAATGAAATCTTGTGAATGAATTTTTTATCAAGTTCAGTTAATATTTGTAAGGTCTTCATTGCTGACATGTAGACAGGTATTTGAAGCAGTCCCCTTCATAGCTAAAACTGTGGTCACTTGTTTGACAGACCTCAGTCCTTATTACTTTTACGGGGTAGAGATGTACAGTGAACAGTAAGAAGATCACCGGTGCCTTCCTCCTCTTTCCTGTTGGACTCACCTTTGCGTTATCATCAGCTTGGCATTTCTCTGAAGAGATCTTTTCAAGTTGCTTGTCCATTTTAGAAATGTGTTTTAAGTACTACAACCCGTGACCCATTTACTTGAGCACTATAAAAGATAGGGTTGATGGGAACTGGCTGGCCCTCCACTTCTCTGGTAGGATGCTTTTTACTACATATGGCATGCAACAGTCTGGCACTCACATCTGTCACATCTGCTGAGGTTGCCGGTGACAAGGCAAATGAAATGTTAGTGAAACATAATAGCCTTCCTGTATCAATTTTTAAAAATAAAACAAAAAGTATCAGTTCTAATAGCTTGCCCAAATGGATTGTGCATTATCTATGATTTGTATGCCTCAGTTTGGAAACCAATACACTACCTGCCATTGTTTTGAACATATTTGGGGATGCTCTTGGTTCCTTCTGTAGACCACTGGCTTCTTACAAACTCTCAAATGTCTACACTATTAATACCAGATCCTCACCAGTGACTCTCTCTGATATCCCTCAATATCCCCTCCCCCCTTTTTTGGTCCTGTGTCCTGAAGGTCCTGTAGCTATAGTTCTGCAGGCCCAGGCCTTCACGGACTCCAGCAGTTCACAGATGGGGCAGATAGATGGGTAATTTTTAAACGTTATTTCCCCCACTTTTTTGTTGTTTTTGTATTTTTAAATTTCTTCTGGGGGGTGGTTGCAAGTGTGGAGGGCAGATATATGGAAGGACAGAGAGATGAGTGAGATTGGGGTGCATGATGTGAAATTCACAAAGACTCAATTAAAAAGTTAAAAAAAATTCACAAATCATTTAATCATTGCCTCTCCAGTATATAACTTTAATCAGGATGCTGGTGGAATTAATTATGAAGTTAATACTATACTAGTCAGTTAGAGACAAGAACAGTGTTTAGTTTGGGTGAATTTTTTGAAGAAGAACTCAAAGAATTGACATATACTGAGAGAGAGAGAGAGAGAGAGAGAGAAGGAGAGAGGAGAGAGAATATCCCTAAACTTTGCCAAGACAGTAATTCTAGCCTGGGTTATGGTATACAATAATCCACAAGAATAATTTGGTGTTAGTGTGTGGAAGAATTACCTAACAGTTAAAGTTGCCTAACTGTGGATGGGTGGCTTTGGAGTGTGGTGCTCTCTATTCTTGGAGGTGTTGAAGTAGCCTCCAGGCCAGCCACCTCCAACAGGCTGATGACAGGCTTAAAGCACTTGTGATTACTGTGAGTGGAGAGAAGTTAGATTATCTCTGAATTGTTAACAATGGCTGAGATCTGAACCCATTGGGTATGTCTAGCCATAAGCTAAACCATAAAGAAAGCAGTAAGGACATGCCAAGCAAACAGCTTCTCTGTAATCCTGAATTTGCCTGTAGGTGAGACACTATAGTAAGGCTGCCCCGCTTACTCTCAGTGCTGTGGCTATAGGGGGTCTTGAAGCGTACGCTGATGCTACATTTTTTCCCCCTTGTTAGTGTAACTACAAACACCTTGCCTCCTCTCTTCATCTTAGATGCTGTCTACTGTCAGCCTGTCCAACCAGGGTTTTAAAATGTACAGTTTGACATCAAAGTGATGCCTCCTGAGTATCTGAGTCATCTATTTATTAATATTGCCTGAGACAGAATGAACTCGCGATATAAGAATAAACACACGTAGGTTAAATACCACAGATAATAGGTTGAATACATGAGATAACAGGTTAAATATTATAGATAACATACATTAATTATAACATTCGGGTTGTGTGTGTGTGGTGTGTGTGCACTTGTTTTGGGGACAGGGACTCACTACACAGTCCAGACTAGCCTTGAATTTATAATCCTCCTGCCTCAGTTTCTTGAGTACTGGAATCTCAGTTGTGTGCTGTTATTTTCTGTTAATTATAAAACCTTTAAAAGTGCATTAATCTTATAATACAGCAACCTAGTCTTAATGTGTTAATAACAAGACTTCTTTAAATGCTGCACAACTGATCGGTTCCAGAATCAAGACTATGATCAGTTGCACCTAACTCCCCTTCCAGAGTTTGCTCTGCTGCACTGTCTTGGTACCAGGATGCTGCTCCTGCTGTGAAGGACTCTGGCAGGCTCACAAGGGCACATGACTCGTCAGAAACAGAATAGCGAAAGCAGAGTGAAGTGCCATCTATGGCATATAGCTAAAGAGTCGTTCAGAAGGTCAAGAAAGTGAGAAACTACAGGCCACCGGACATGGGATGCCATCACTGCCTGAAAGACCTGGAAGCCTCCTTCACAGCAACTCTGAAAATACTTGGGAAAGATAATGAACTTCATTGTTGTTGTTATTATTATTATTGTTGATTATTAATTTATGGTTCCCAAATAACATGTTGGTTTGTGCCCTTCCCCTTCTTTTATTTCTGTCTAGTTTCACTATTGCCTATCATACTGGTCAATAGGACAAGGCACTCAACTGCAGCAAATTCTTATACATTCCAAGTTACCCCACACAAACAGGTTGGTTGCCATGGTAACCAAACAAAAAGGGACTAGAAAACAGAAGCAAAGAATTTACTTATGTCTGGTGGGCTCTGCACAGTTTTCTTAAGTGCCATTTCAGGCTTTCTTTTAGGTTTTGGACTTGGTTATTGATTACTTTTTAAGTCGAAGACTTTATCAGACCTTTTTAATATGGAAAATTTACTAAAATATGAAGTCAATTTCTTGTTTCTTGGGGACATATACATTTTAATTAGAAATGTAATTTAGTACATAGCCCAGAAACTATTCAACTCCTGTCTGTGGAACCTGAGGAGATAGGAGGCTCATTTGACATGGTAAAGGGTCCTAAAGAAGATAAAATATAGGGAGGGGAGAGCAGCCTTGAAGCAACCGCATTAAGGGGCTGGTGTTTGGTTCTGCCATGTTCATTATAAAGCATAGAGATTTCACTGACACTTGCTACATGTCACTCACTAATGACCATATTAATGAAGACGATGCACTCTGCCCAGTTTTAATCTTTTGGTCATAGAAGATTTTGATGGTGAAACAGAACACCATTTAGGCTCATAACATATGCCTAACGTTTCCTGGATTGGGCAATAGGATCACTCTCTACATCCCCATTATTGTTTTGGTGCCGCTTTGAAGTACAAGCACATTACAACTTCAAAGGCCGTCCAGGAAGATGGCAACTGCAGCTTATGGCAAGCTCTGGGGGGTACAGACAAACCTTCAGTGTGTCACCGGGTGGTGGGTTTGCTAGGAATCTTGGCATGGTTGGTTTTCCTTAAAGACAAAGATCTATATACAAAGGCTTCACTTGACACTTGGCTTTTAAAAATCATACTGTTAGAATACCTCACTAAAATGCGATTCCCCTATGTAAATGACATTTGTTGAGGGAAGAAAACAAAACTAGATGTTTGTTTGGAAGCTTAGGAAGCAGGGGGGAAATCATTTCACGAAAGAATAGATCCATGGAATACTGCTGCTTGGCGAGATCAACCCACCCACGTGCATATCTGGAATCAGCTGCCTTGAACTAAAATACTGTCTTTGCATATTTTCCAGCTAGTTCTTTTTATCCAGCAGCTGAGCGTGGGATACTCAGAGCAAGATTTGCTTTCAATGAAAGGATTTGCCTCTTAAGACTAGAATTTGCACAAAGCCCAACTAATCCTGGTTTAGAGCTAAAAGGAAGAAAGGTTAAAAAATATATATATAAATTCTTTCCATGTAAAGAGCACTTGTTTGTAACAGCAACAACAACAAACAACTAAAATGTCAGAATACAAGGGAGAATGCTCGTTGTGTGTTTGTATTGATGCCTTAAATGTGATCAGTATTAGTTTTGTGTTTTGGATGAATATAATGATCACTTTCTGAATGGCAGCCATGTGAGGAGGAGTAGAGCCATCAGCATCTCGTTCCCCTAAGTGGGAGAGGAAGACTTAGAGCCAAGGTCACAGTTAATTTCTATTTGGGATTTTTCTGTCTTCCTTCCTCCCAGTTTGGTTACTCTCTAGACAGGAGAGTCTAGGGGACTGGTGGAAGCCAGGCTGTCTAAGTGGGTGAACTTGTTCAAGCGTGAGGGCCAGAGCTCTTCTTCCTTCTACCCAGGTTAAAAATAAGGGTCTAGTGTGTGTAATCCTAGTGTGTGTGTGGTGTGTGGGGGGTGAGGAGGCATGGACAGACTGATCCCTGGGGGTTGCTGGCTAGTCAGTCTAGCAAACCAGTGAGCGCTGATTCAGTGTGAGACACTGTCTCCAAGAATAACGTGAGGAAGTGACTGAGGAAGACATCCCGATGTCAGCCTCTGGCTTTCACAGGCACCCAATGGACAAGCATACCTGTACACACACACCTGTACACACACACCTGTACACACACACCTGCACACACAACACACCTGCACACACAACCTGCACACACCAAACACCTACACACACACACCTGTACACACACACCTGCACACACACCTGTACACACACACCTGTACACACACACCTGCACACACACACTGCACACACTACCTGCACACACACTTTGTACACACACACACACCTGTACACACACACCTGCACACACACACCTGACACACACACCTGCACAACACACACCTGCACACACACACACTTGTACACACACACACCTGCACACACACAGCTGCACACACATGCCTGTACACATAGACCTGTACACACTTATATATCCCCCCAACACACACAAAATAATAGTTTTTTAAAAAGGAAGGTGATTATTAGTTTGGGTTTTTTTTTTTTTTTTTTTTTTTTTAAGCTGGAGTTTCACTGTGTTGCCTAAATTGGTCTGAACTCCTCCAGTATGCTCCTGAGTATTGGGTTTGCCAGGCACTGCACATGGCTTGAACAATTTTACAACACAGTCCTTTTAGTCAGTGTTAGTCTTAGGTCTGAAGAAGGTTTTGCTCTATCGTAGGTTGGATGCCCATCCGTATAATGTGCCACACATCTAAACTGCAAAAGTCACACACGAAAGACCCCCACCACTACACAACTACCTCTCTGATTAGGAAATCTAAGCGCAAATTGGCATTGTCTTACGAATTGCGTTGTGGTTTTCTGATAAGACACTGAGTCTAAATGGCAAACAGGGACTTAGCTTTCTACCCAGATCATCTTTGATTCTTACATACGCGCATTTCAGACTATGCTTGTTCCATCCGACGAATGATTGATATCGACTTTCCCTCACTAATGTATTCATCATGTTCCATTTCTGTTGTAGCAATGCTAATCAGTTTCAGTACGGGAATTTTAGCCTTAATAGTTTCAGTACTGGAGGAACTTTAATTAAGTCCTCCTAAGTGTTCAGAAGACTCTAAAATTACCCCTTCACCGACCCCTGCTACAAAAGTTCCACAACCTGGTCCTAGTATGATTGCTCAAAGTGCTTGTGCCTCTGTGCTTTCTCTCTCTCCTCCCTCCTCCCTCCCTCCTCCTCTCCTCTCCTCTCCTCTCCTCTCCTCCTCTCCTCTCCTCTCCTCTCCTCCCTCCCCTCCCTCTCCTCCTCCTCTCCTCCTCCTCTCCTCTCCCTCCTAGCTACCTTTGCCTCTGTCATACTTCCTCAGTACTTGGACTTGTTAATATTCTTCATATCGTTGTCTCACTTTTTACCGGGCCCTTTTCTTTACGGCCCGAGTCATGCCGTCTCGGAAGCGAGGTCTGACACATGAACTTTAAGTCATATGTCTTCAAAAGCAGAGTCTGGGCAGCGTCAGGGAAGCGGGAAGGGAGAAGGAGGCCACAGGGAGGAGAGAAGCACTGTACACAGAGGGACAGCTGTGGGTTGGTCAGTTCTTCTTGGGAATTTTGTAGAGTTATTGTTTTTTTTTCTTTCTCCTCCTCTCCTCTCCTCTCCTCTCCTCTCCTCTCCTCTCCTCTCCTCTCCTCTCCTCTCCTCTCCTCTCCTTCCTCTCCTCTCCTTTCTTTCTTTGGGGCCACTGAAGAAAACAATGCCCAGAGAATCATTATTTTAAAAAGTCATTTAAAGGAGCTGGAGGCTGACTCGGCAGTTACGAGCACTTGGTGATCTTCTAGAGGCCCGCCCTGGCTTTGGCTCTTAGCACTTTCATGGTTGTCCACAATTGTCTGTAACTCCAGTACCAGGGGATCTGATCGACTCTTCTGACTTTCATGAGCACCAGGCTTCCTTTATTTGTTTTACAATTAGTGTAGCCTCACACAAAAGGTAGCAAAAAATCATACTGAAACTGGACAGGGAGAGAGAAGCCTCAGAGAAGAGTGAGAATAAGTCAGAGTTCTGGGGCACTGCCCCACACTCCTGATGAGGCCTGATAGCTGCTGGCTTTGGATACTTGTTACTGTTAGCCTTTGACACCTGTGAGCAGAGTCACCATAGAGCTGAAGGGCTCAAGGGGGCTCTTGGAGAGCTTCCCAGGGCCACTAGTGGTCGGGTGACCAGATGCAAGAAGGCTCTAGCAGGACCTTCTGCAGGGACCAGAGCCCAAGTCCTCGAAAATTTCCTCCTACAAATCATCCTTTTAAAAACCAGATCAAAACAAGTTTATGGGTCTTAGTTTAGTTGAGAGCTCTCCACTCTCAGCACTCTGGAACACTTACAGATGATTCCATGTGGGTAGAGCCTTGCTGTGTGAGCATGCTCACTGTGAATTCTGGGTTCTAGCCCCCAATAAAATGTCAGCTTTCAAAATCAGCTGAAACCAAGGATGTTTTACTCTCTTTTGTAATTTTTCATTCAGGTGTGGGAAAATGGGAGGAACAGGGTTTTGTGTATGTCGGCTTGTAGTGAACAGAGAAGCAGAAGTTTCTTACTAAGGTGACCTGGGTCTGTAGACAGTCACCTCATTTAAAGAGGCAGTGCTATTGGTTCCTCTTGCTGTCAAGTTTAAAAACCAGTGTGTGTTATATTTTGTGCATGTTTTTCAGAAGTCATGAGTTGACAGCTTAATTCTCAAAAATCACAAATTAGTGGGCTTTGGAAGTAAGTAGGGTTAAATGTGGTCATGAAGTTGAAGACCTCCACTAGTACCGAGGTCATTAGTATTGGCACTAGTATTTTGCAGAAATCTTACAGTGCTCTGTGACATGAAATCCAGGAGCTGGAAGGAGTCGGTTTTCCCCCTTTATCAATTGCTGGAAGGGCGGCTGATAGAAAGAAAGGAGAAACTGCTTGCTGATAGAAGGGCAAGGATGTTTCTTTCGGGCCTGCATTCCTGGACAGAGTATTTCTTCTCAGGTAGAATGACCATGTTCCCTATTGGGAATCTTGAAGTTGTGAGTTCAAAATCGTTGATCAAAAGAGCTGTCTACTTCTGCACATGTTCATTCTTGGAAAGTCTGTTCTAGATAATCCTTGAGTGGGCTCTAGAGGGCTTTTCCTAAAAGAAAAATGAACAATTTTTTCCATTTTAGGAATTTATGGCTGGGCATTTCTTAGACTCAGCCAATCCTACAATGGTGGCATCAGAGGTTTTGCAATAACAAGAGAGGCTTACGTTGGCACGCCTGCTGTTTTCCCATGTGCTAACTTTTGCAGGAGCCAGTGCTATGCTCTTAGACATCCCAGGCTTTAGAACTGTGAACTGAATAAACGGAATAAAATGTGTTTTATGAGTGTGTATGTTTGTATTATGTGGGTATGTATCTATTTATGGTTGTTTCATGTAGCCCAGTCTGACCTTGAACTTGCTAGATAGCCAGAGACGACCTTGAACTCTTGATTTTCCCATCTCTATCTCGCCTGTGCCACCACACCTAGCTAGACCTCCATTCTTTATAATTTACCCAGTCTATAGTACTCAACAATGACAACAGAAAGCAGACCAAGATAGTACGACTATAATCTTGGGCTATTCTTCTAGGTTAATATGTGACAACACTCTGTGTTTATGAATTATTCAGAAGTCCAAGGTCTTGCAGTGAATCTAAAGATACTCATGAACATCTTGACTCATTGGCTCTTTTTATATCTTTCTAGAAATATCTATTCAGAAGAGGAAAAAGGCAGCTGTAACATTGTCCTTTTCTCCTTTGATTCCCCTGCTTAGGAAACGGAGGAATGGATTTGTCACAAACGTTCATATTAGTTAAAATACAAGGCATTCTTTTCTAAGAATTAGCTACACCGGACCATATTATGACATTTGTTTTGCATTTGCATGCTCAAGATATATTTTTTTTCTGAGCTAAAATGCCCTTTTAGGTCCTTAGGGTGAGCCCCTAGTTCTGTTTGCTTCTGTGCATTCATGAGAAATAAAAGGACTTTTGAGATATAAATCTAGGAAAATTTAGAAACAAATACTACCCATTCTTCTTCCGCTTAGAATGTCTTCAGCAAGCTAATGTGAAGAGACCAGGGGGAGCTATAGAACCAAACAAGGAAGTGGTTCTTAACTGTGGGTTGTGATTCCTTTAGGGGCGGGGTCAAACGATCCTTTCACACTGGTCACATACCAGATATCCTGCATATCAGTTATTTGCATTACGATTTATAACAGTAGCAAAATTACAGTTATGAAGTAGCAATGAAATTGGTTGGGGCTCACCGCAACTTGAGGAATTGTATTAAAGGGTTGCAGCATTAGGAAGGTTGAGAACCACTGAAACAGGCATATGTACACATGTATCTGGAGGTTGAAAGCCGAAGAGAGGATTGAACTGCAGTGAACTTTGCACGGTGATTTCACATTGAAATGGCTGCATCTGTGCCACCTGTTGATGGCATGATTGGCGGTTAGTTCCTGCTCAGTCTCTGCACCATTGATAACTGCTTAACATTATCACAGGGGAAGAAGCTTTGTCGGAAGGCACAGTCACTTTGCCTTGGCAATGGTGTACATTGGCGCCCCGTTCAATCCTTTTTTTCTGACATTAGCACATTTGAATGGGCCACCAGTGTAGCCTTTCAGCAGGAACATGCATCCGGGGTTTCTGGGTGGCCCAGAGCTAAGCTGAGAAATCTCGTTAATGGACTGCAAGACCCAGCCTATTGAAGGACATGAACTCGGTGACCAAAGAAAAGTGAGACAAAGATGTCCCTCACAGGACCGTGTAGGTCAGAAGTGGACAAAAGCAGACATGGCCCAGTCAGAGGTATTTGATTTCTGAGCTGAAAAGGGAACACTGACCCCGGTGGGGGGCAGTGCCAATGATTTGCAGGAAGCTCCGAAGCCCGGTCTGAGAGAAAGCATTTACCACAATCGCAGGTGGTGTGTGGAGTTACTTTAAAAAACATTTTCTCCTTCCACTTGTCTTCGTGGTGATTTCTTATTTGTCAGTACTCAGAGAAAGGCCTGGCTAACTAGACTGACAAGAAAGGCTGAAGAAGCAGAGCTGGAGAGGGCGCGTGCAGCAATGCAGGACCATGGAACAGTGCTGCATCACCCACACTGCAGGAATTCCGGGAGTTTGCAAGCTCTGAGCTGCTGCAGAATGGGCTTTGAGAAGAACAACTTTTGTGTGTTTACGGCTACAGTTTTAGTACATCGGCATAATTTCAAAAATGTACTGTAAGGAATATGATTTAAAAAATACAGATCTGAAAGTTTACCTAAAATGTTAAAGTAACAGCATAGACAGAAAGCTATCAAACAGAACTCTAAAAAATGGCGGTAAGGATGCTGAAGTGTAGCTCTCCACAGTTGATGGCTTCTGGCAGGGGTGGGGGTGGAGAAGGACTCAGTCTTCTTTAAGGTCACTAGGATTTTGACTATGCTCTAGTGAGTAAATGGACAACACAAATTGGCTTTTTTCTTTTCTTCTTCTTTTTTGGGGGAGGTCTTAAAGGAGGTGAGGGGCCTATCTGGGTTCTGGGTTCATGACCTGAAATTCCAAATGATCAATAAAAATACTATGAAAAAAAAAAAAAAAAAAGAAAGAAAAAGAATTACTAGAGAACCACCCCGAATACCATGGCTCTATCACGGCCAATCAGAAAGTGCTCCTTGTGCCCTGAGTCTCAGCAGACCGTTCTCGCTGGAGAGTCATACTGGTTCCTTTAAATATGTGATATACCCAAATTGTAGAGAGTGAAAACTCAGACACACAGGGGCCTGGAAAGTGTCCCATAACTTGTATATGGTGTGCCTGGTGTCCATAAAGTCCAGAGTATGGGTTTAGGTTCCTGGAGTTAGGGGTGGTTGTGAGCCATTATTGTGAATGCTGGAACCGAACCTGGATCTTCTGTTAAGAGGAATAGTGCTCCTGACCACTCAGTCTCCTCTGAACCCTTTAGCACATTTACGCTTCTGAGGTGTTTTCAAACTTCAAATTAAAAATAATTCAACTCACAGAAACGTTAGGACTGGACATTGACCACCGAACATTCCTTTTTTCCTTCCTCCCTCCTTCCCTCCTCCCTCCCTCTCTCCCTCTGTCCCTCCCTCCCTCCCTCCCTCCCTCCCTCCTCCCCCTCCCTTCCTTCCTTCCTTCCATTCATTCTTCTTCCTTCCATTATTCTTTTTTGCCTACAGCCACCAGTTACAAATATTTCACCTCTTCTTCCTGTTCTCTATTTGCTTGCACACATATGGATTCTTACTCTTGCTGCTATTGATCTATTTGAAAGGAAGCTTCAGATATGGCAATAGCTTATCCATGAGTACTTTAGTGTATACATTTTTCTAGGTATAGACAGTTTCCTGTAGAATCACAATACTATACATATGTAAGAAATTGGTATTAATTTAACATCTTCATCCAAGATGTAGAACCACTTGAAAGATTTCAAAGTTACACTTAATCTATTCAGTTGTCTTTGCTGACCCAAGATCCAATCAAACTAATTGTAACTGAAAAAATAAATAAGCTGCTAACTGCAATTAGGGCTATTTTAGAGTTTTTATTCTAGAAGTGTCTCCTATTGTTCTTGTAACATTAACTCTGTCTTGAGGATCTAAATCAGTTACCTTGCTACACACAAAAAAATCTCCCTCATGAAGATTTGTCTGTTTTCTCCTGATTTGGCTCAGGCTAAACATTCAGGCTGGGGTATGGGATAGGGATGAATCTTCTAAGTCGATCTGTTTGGAGGTATATGTCAGCTTGTCTCACTGTTGACATTATTGAGTTTGGAGGTATATGTCAGCTTGTCTCACCATTGGCCATATTGAGTTTGATCAGTTGGTTACGATGGTGATGTCCATGGCCAGCATTCCTGCTGCAAAGCTAATCTGTGTGGAGGTGTCTTTAAAACCATTGTCTCTGATCTGAGAATGTAGCTCAGTGGTTGATTGATTACTAGTATGTTTAGAACACTAGGATCAACCCCTGGCTCAACAAGAAATGAAAAAGAAAAAGCCCCCAATAAACAAAAATTACATGTTAGAAACAATCTTTTACTTAATGGTTGCTGGATTCACTGCTGATTCGTTTTAAAGGTAGTTTTCATTTATTTTTTAAGAATTCTATACATGTATATATCTTGATCATGTCCACCCCCATCCCTTCTCCAACTCTTCCCTTCCCTAGACTCTCCATACTAATTTCCTGTCCTCTTTTTAAATTAAATTAATTTATTTACTTATTTTTAAGATCCACTGGGTCCAGTTAGTACTGCCAGTGTATGTGTGGGTATAGGTAACCACCTACAGACAATTCTCATATTGAGGGTGGACAAATCGTGATGGAGTACATTAGGCTGTCACAACGAGACACACCAGACTGGGCGCTAAGTTACAAACTGGTGTTCTTCCAGCTCTAAAGGGTTTCTGGTGAATCCTTTCTGTACATTGTTGCTCATTTTGTCCTTACATATCCTTATCTCGATGAAGAAAGGTTGAGGGAGGTGAGGGAGAGGGGAAGAGGAAGGGAAAGGGACAGGGAGGGGAGAGTGGAGAGGGAGAGAAGAGAAGGCTCTGATGTCTTTTCTTCTTCTAAGAACATCAGTCCTATCCAGTTACATCCCAACGCTGTGACTTCATTTGTCTGTAGTTGCCTTCCTAAAGACCTCATTTCCAAATGCAGTCATGGTTGTGGGTAAGGGTTTCAATATGTGAATTTTGATGGCACAGAATTTGGTTCATAACAGTTGGTATCTCATTAAAGAATAGCTTTCTACCTTGTTAATAGCTGTGAGACCCTTTGGAACTAGTTTTTAATAGCATCCTCTGGGTACAGCTATGGAATATATATTCATGAAGTCTTTTTAAAACTAGAGCGTAGCCCTTTAAGAGTACAATCCTGAGTTTAGAAAGCATTTGAGTGGCTTGTAATATAACACATACTTAGTAAATATTGATGAACGAATGAAGGCCTTGAATTGTGATGTTTGCTTGGTCTGTTAAAAATGACTCCTTAACTCTAGTGAATTTTCCTCTGGCTCTAGTAGGTGGAATGACGTGGGCCAGTCTTTACATTTTATGTATATTTTTACTCAGCAGCTCCTATTGTTGTGGAAATCCAGATTTCCACACCTGACCCCACTATAAGTGCTTATGTCTGTTTTTTTTTCTTCTAGGAAGCAATTCCACAACTTCTCATCCTATCTTGGTGCATCCATTCGGACTTCTGGAGGGTTGAGACAACTTATCTCAAAGGGAATGCTCGAAGATATGTTCTTTTTCCTCTGGTTACAGCTAAGGGAGTCTTTTCCTTTACAGAGGAGAGGAGAGGAGAGGAGAGGAGAGGAGAGGAGAGGAGAGGAGAGGAGAGGAGAGGAGAGGAGAGGAGAATTCAGTTTAAGTGAAACAAGGATTACAGATTCAGAGCTCTCGGGAATGTCGTACATTTAGTATCTATTCTGAGGAACAAGGATTCAGTCACAACCACTCATTGAGGACCTATTTACCATCAGAGTGTAATTGGATTTTATATAGCAGTTCATTTTGGTTGGGGGTGGGGATAGGAAGGTGATTGCAAAGTAACAAACAAAATGTATGTGATAAGACCTTTTTTTTCTTTCTTTCTTAATTTTTGTTTTATTTTCTTGCTTTCGGATCCTTAGGGACAGTGGCGACAACCCTTTATTTGCCACAATGGTCTTAGAAAACAAGGTATATACTCTGACTACTTGCTGTGAATAATCCACTGAAGTCAGGCAGCACCACACCGGATTCATCAACGTGCATACAGAGGTCGCATCCTTACAGATCTCTTTGAATTTGTGGGATGCATATGGCCTGCCACTTGTATAGAAGAAATATTTTCATTTTAGAATTCAACTTTTTATAACCTTTGGCGACGTGTAGTATCAATGGCTCTTGTTTTTTTTTTTTTTCTTTTTTGAAAAAAAAAAAGTGAAACTGTAAGCTATCCCCAAGGATACGCAGGGCGTTGCTATAGCAACAGAATCTGCCTCCCAGCACCACGAGAGAAGCCATGAATAAAAGATGGTGCTCTGCGGACAACAGAATAGAAGAGGTTGTTTCGATCCTTCTAATACCTGAAATTTGCTGTTATTTTGTTAAATGCAAAATAAAAATCTTGGGGGAAAGGCACAGTTCACTAAAAAGATGAATTTCTGTATTGTACTTCACATGTCGTAGGGGAAAATCCCATGCTTTCTGAATAGAGTTAGCACATGTGAGCAAGTCCAGAGATGGGCCACAATATTTGATTCATACATGTTTTTCTATTTAATTTTATACTTCAAATAAGAGGACTAAAGACAAAAAATATGTGAATCCAGAAACCAAAGGAGGGGAGTTTTGTTCTGATCCAATATAGACTTGTCATTCCATATTTAGATAGAAGGACACACTATGTATGTGAAAGGTTGAGCGAAACAAAGCATCCTGATTTCAGCTGGCTTTGTCTACCACAAATCCGGTTATTTCATGCATTAGCCAGTTTGGTTCTGAGTTCTCATCCTGCTGGTTTCATGGTAAACTGTCTTTCTAGGAAGAAGCAAAAAACAAAACAAAGCAAAAAACAAAACAAAACCCCCTCACCTCTTCTTAAATGTTTATTTCCTAAATATTCAGAGCTAAATTAAATTATTGCCAGAATCTTTGAGTCTCAGAGCAAATAGATCGTTATGGGCTGAGCAGTGTTTGCTCAGAATTCTTACATCAAAGCTCTAACTTTCAGTGTTACTGTACTTGGACATAAGGCCCACATGAAGTACTAAAGTTAAACATCATGATCCAAAAAGATTTGTGTCCTTAGAAGAGGAGTCTTTGTTTCTGTTGGTGTGTTAGCTGACAGGAGATACCTAGCCACCAGGGGTGATGGACACATGCAAAGGCTACAGACAGGGGACCAACACAGTTTAGGACTGGTGTGAGCAGTGAGCCCTCCATCAGATCTGGAGCATCACAAACCCTGGGAAGAATTGATCCTGAACTCGTGGGTGCCCCACACCGTCTGATGCAGCCTGGACTTCCTTGTTTACTGAGGGAGCCTGGTGCAATGAGAGTGCACAGGGGAGGTGGCCACCACCCACACACTAGAGAGTGGACCCATGCTGACTCCTCTTCTCAGACTTCCTGAGGGAATGTATTTCCATTGATTTTATGGCTGCCTGAGCTGACTAATGTAGGAATGAAAATATTTAAGAGTGATTATTCTCTTGATTTTCTTTTGGAATCAAATATAGTTAGTTCTCTTTTCAGGGGGACAGGCACTCACGACCTTTCAGACTCTTCCAGGATTTTTGCTTTTGTCACCTTAGCAACTTGTCAGAATTGAGGCTCTAAAGGGAACTGATTTATCCTCCAAAGGTGTGGTTATTAAAGTTATGTGCTATGTAAGTGCTTAAAATATAGTAGTTTGTTTTTGAGCTTCAATTGAATAGACAGTACTTGGGAATAATGACTTACTAGACTGTCTAGTAGTAACGTAGGGATGCACTTTGAGAACTGAGGGATGGTTTGGCACTTCAGGTGTCTGCTGCACTGGCAGATGATTTGGGTTCAATTCCTGACACCTACCTAGTTATCCACAACCACTGGAAACTCCAGTTCTAGGGAATCTGAAGACATCTGACTACTGAGAGCACACATAGGGTACCTACAGACACACAGGTAAACTCACTTAAATGTAATTTAATTAGTTAATTTAAAATATTTTTACTTTGTGTGTATACCCTGGGTGTTTTGCCTGCATGTATGTCTGTGCACCGTGTGTGGAGGTCAGACGAGTGTGTCAGACCCCTTGGAACTTGAGTTACAGGCGGTTAAGAGCTATCATGTGCTGGCTGGAAATCAAACTCATGTCCTTTGGAAGAGCTACAACCCCTCTTAACCACTCAACCCTCTCTCTGGCCCAGTAAATGTTTTAAAGATAAATTCTGGATAATCATTGCCAATATTTAAAGGACCATTTGAATTCTTTTTGTTTTTGCTTTTAGGAATTAAACTAAGGACCTCAAGCATGCAGGTCAAGTGTTCTATCACTGAACTAAGTCTCTTAGAGGTGAATGTTTCTTATTCTTCCTGGGAGGTAGTGGCACACACCTTTAATTCCAGCACCTGGGAGGCAGAGGTAAGCGGATCTCTGAGTTTTCAGCCCAGCCTGGTCTACAGAGACAACCAGGGTTATACAGAGAAATTCTGTCTAGAAAAAACAAAAAAGAAAAAAAAAATTATTCTCCTTGCACTGCTTCCACAATTTAAAGCCTCCAGAGATTTTCTTGTAAGAAAGATATTTAATCTAGCTTGTTATATGACTTTCCTCTCCTTTTTCTTTCTTTTTTTTTTTTTTTTTCTGTTTTTTTTTTTTTAAAGAACTCTGCTATATTCTGTTGCTAGATGATTCATTTCTTTTTTTCTTTTTTTTTTTTTTTTAAAATCACATCGTAATTTACTTATTCACACAGGGTTATAAACACAAAAAGGCAGGATGTGGGGAAGGGAATGACACCGGAGCATAGGTGTTCAGGGGGAGTACAGATATCTTTCAGAACAGGGTATCAGCTGGGTGAAGGTTCAGGGGACAGATCACTATGGCTCTGCCTATGATTCACTTGCCCTTATCTAAGTTGGTACTATCCGCCGAGGCTTCCTATTTACAAGGTCTATGACTACTCAGGCTGGTAAATTTCCACAAAAACTGCCTGTTTACAATAGCTTATAGCCATCTGTTTCAGTGTTTTTCCACAGAGACCCAAGACTTTGTGTTAGCATGTATGTATGTCAGGCCTATTGCTGATTTTAGGCCTATGGCTGATTTTAGGCCTTCATTGTATAAGCAGGGCTGCCCCTGACATCTCCTCCCTTCTCTAAGTAAGTATAGAAGGGCTGTGGCGATTCTAATCTTTCGAAGGCAGGGATAGAGGCCTGACCTCCAATAATTGAAGGGGATCTTGTAATGGCTCAGGTCCTCCTGTCGTTGTCCAGTGAGGCATGAGGGCCATACCCATCCTGATGTCTTTTTCCTGGAGAGGGGATACTTTGACATCAATCCCTATGCAGTTAGGCCTGTCCCTCAGGGAACCCAGAGAGATATTTTTAACTTTTATTTATATTCCCTTGCAGTGCTTAGCCTCTCAGCCTAAGCAAGAATTCAGATCGCCAGTCAGAGGGGTTTCTGGGTGGTCCCTCTTTGCTTGGTCTAGGAGTGGAAGTCCCCTCTTTTAGGTTGGGTGGAGATGGATTTTGGGAACATCCTGGATAGAGTAACAACCTCATCTTGAGTCTCGTGGTCCTCCATAGCTAACTTATGATAATGTATCTGAATAGGTTTTGCTGCCAAATTATCTATCTGTTGTATCACAAAGTCAGTCAGCCTATTTAAGGCCCAGGACCAAAAGAAGTCAGCAAAAATAACCCAATTAATGATCCCAAGATGGGAGGAAGTAGGGTTGACAACCATGGAGAGGTTGAAAACCAATTCTTGTACCAGCTCTCATCTTTCTCTTTCTCTCTCTGTCTTTTCTAAAAAACAAAAACAAAAACAAAATAAAACAAAACATGTAATTGATCATGATTCTGGTGGTGATTGATGATGTTTGATGATGATGACTATTATTATCGGGTGTCTGAGTGCAGGTCAAAGGACAATTTCATTAATTAGTTCTCTCCTCTTACGTTGATATGGTCCAGGGGTTAAATTCAGTTCACTAGCATAGCAAGTGCACACATCTGTTGAGCCATTTTTGACATAATGGTGGGCCTCTGTCTTCTTTTAAAACTATGTTAATAATGACTGGTAAGAACACCAGTAGGGACATGGTAATTTTTCTCTTCTAAATTTTATATAATAAGCACTCATCACTTTAATAATGGAAAATAATAAAGTTAAGAAATACTAGGTATTAGAGGAACTTATAAAAAAATCCTCTCTTTTAAGGAGAATTTGAGGTGGTTTGAATAAAATATATTTGTATCATAAAGCTAGGCAGGCTAGGAATTAGAACTGTAAAAGTATCAAAAGAAGAAGAAGGAATTAGATGCTCTAATGATGTGACCTAATATAGTTAGGTAACGGAACAGTAAATTTAGTCTGAGCTTCCTGACAGTTAAGAAAAGGAATCGTGAATTAGAGAGTTCTCATTATCTGATCAAAAGAGCAGACAGCAGCACTTTCTGAGAGGATGGTTTTCCTCCACAGATACCCTAGAGTGATGTGTCACAGTACAGTTCACTTGTATAACACATAAAAGAGAATTTTATATGCTTCTGTTACAGAGAAAATGTCTGGGTCTCCGACACTGACATTTATTGACAGTGACACAGGTCACTGTGTAGCTCGTTTCTCTTTGTTGACTACCCTCCTTCCTCAATGAAATTGCTTATCTCCTAATTTCTACTGAATTTATGGGCCAAGTGCGTCTTTGACCAAAGCCGAGTCAGTCAAAGGATAGATCTGAAATTTTTCTAAGGGGGAAAGTCCACATTTCTATTGGAGAATGGTAACATAAAAACAGAATTATCTCACCCAGTGGAAACCCTTATTCTGTAGGACCTGAGAAAAACATGAGAGAAGCTTGTCTTAGTCAGGGTTTCTATTCCTGCACAAACATCATGACCAAGGAGCAAGTTGGGGAGGAAAGAGTTTCTTCAGCTTACACTTCCACATTGCTGTTCATCACCAAAGGAAGTCAGGACTGGAACTCAAGCAGGTCAGGAAGCAGGAGCTGATGCAGAGGCCATGGAGGGATGTTACTTACTGGCTTGCTTCCCCTGGCTTGCTCAGCTTGCTTCTTATAGAACCCAGGACTACCAGCCCGGGGATGGCACCACCCACAGTGGGCCTTCCCACCCTTGATCACTAATTGAGAAAATGCCTTACAGCTGGATCTCATGGAAGCATTTCCTCAAGGGAGGCTCCTTTCTCTGTGATAACTCCAGCCTGTGTCAAGTTGACACACAGAACCAGCCAATACAAAGCTCAAGTATGTATGTAGAAATAGTGAGTGGACAAGAAATTCATACTTCTTGAGTCACTGGAAACTCCTCTGGCAGTGGTTCTCAACCTGTGGGTCATGACCTTGATGGGGGATCAAATGACCCTTTCGCAGGGTTGCCTAAGACCATGGGAAACCACAGGTATTTACGTTATGATTTATAGCAGTTGCAAAATTACAGTTATGAAGTAGCAATGAAAATAATTTTATGGTTGGAGGTCACCACAACAGGAGGAACTATCCTAAGGTTGAGACCCACTGTGCTATGGTTTCTGCAGTGGACATCCCCTCCCCCTCAAGCCACAGGCCAACCTGATCTAGATAATCCCGCATCCAGGCCCTCTCCCCACTTGAGTCTAGATTGTGTCACATTGACAACTAAAACTACCTGTTAAAAGTATCAGTTGAAATTTACTCTAAGACAACTTTTTTCAGAAAGGCAAGATCAGCAGAAAGGATGAGCATAACCAGGCCAGGCTGTGTCACTCCGTCTACATGTTGGGCATCGCTAAGGTTTGAGACTATTGCTGAAAGAGTGCTCAGGGAACTCAGGAGGCAGAATACCAGAATAGACTGTAGAACACTGAGTTGGCAGAACGAACCTCAGATATCAGCTTTTGGACTTCAGGGCCTTCGGCTGACAGGCAAACACAAATGAGTGTTTCCAATGGACACATTCTATGGGCACATGCTCTGGACTGCAGTTGGATGACAACGAAAGTTACATTATTATAGATTTTTAAAAGAATTTAAACTTTAATAATTGAGTAGTACTCCATTGTGTAAATGTACCACATTTTCTGTATCCATTCCTCTGTTGAAGGACATCTGGGTTCTTTCCAGCTTCTGGCTATTATAAATAAGGCTGCTATGAACATAGTGGAGCATGTGTCCTTGTTATATGTTGGAGAGTCTTCTGGGTATATGCCCAGGAGTGGTATAGCTGGGTCCTCAGGTAATGCTATATCCAATTTTCTGAGGAACTGCCAGACTGATTTCCAGAGTGCACCAGCTTGCAATCCCACCAACAATGGAGGAGTGTTCTTCTTTCTCCACATTCTTGTCAGCATCTGCTGTCACTTGAGTTTTTGATCTTAGCCATTCTGACTGGTGTGAGGTGGAATCTCAGGGTTGTTTTGATTTGCATTTCCTTGATGACTAAGGATGTTGAACATTTCTTTAGGTGCTTCTTGGCCATTTGATATTTTTCAGTTGAGAATTCTTTGTTTAGATCTGTACCCCATTTTTTAATAGTGTTATTTGATTCTCTGGAGTCTAACTTCTTGAGTTCTTTGTATATATTGAATATTAGCCCTCTATGGGATGTAGGATTGGTAAAGATCTTTTCCAAACCTGTTGGTTGCCATTTTGTCCTATTGACAGTGTCCTTTGCCATACAGAAGCTTTGCAATTTTATGAGGTAACCCAGTCACAAAAGAACACACACAGTATGTACTCACTGATAAGTGGATATTAGGAAAAAAGCTCGGAATACCCACGATACAACTCACAGACCATGTGAAGCTCAAGAAGAAGGAAGACCAAAGTGTGGATGCTTCAGTCCTACTAGAAGGGGGAACAAAATAACCATGCGGAGAGAGGGTAGGAGGGACTTGGGGGGAGAGAGGAGGGGGAGTGTAAAAAGAGGGCAGGATCAGGTGTGGGAGGAGATGGGGGACATTTACAGAGGGTCAGGAAATTAAACAGAGGTGTATAGCAATGGGGGATGGGGAGTTGGGGTTAGCCAACAGAAACAACCCAGATGCCAGGAAAGCAAGAGGCTCCCAGGACCCAACGGGGATGACATTAGCTGAAATAATGAACAAAGGAGAGAGAGAGAACCTGTAGAGACCATATCCAGAGGTTAGGCACAGCTTCCAGTTGAGGGATGGGACCACCCACCCATCTTCAAAAGTTTAACCCAGAATTGCTCCTGTCTAAAAGCAATACAGGGACAAAGAGTGGAGAAGAGACTGAAGGAAAGGCCATCCAGAGACTTCTCCACCCGGGAATCTATCCCATATACAGACACCAAACCCAGATACTATTGCCGATGCAAAGAAGTGCTTGCTGACAGGAGCCTGATATAGCTGTCTCCTGAGAGGCTCCAATGGAAGAGCTAGGGGAAGGACAGAAGGAGCTGAAGGGGAAGAACAACAATATCAACCAACCAGACTTCTCAGAACTCCCAGGGACTAAACCACCAACCAAAGAGTACACATGGAGGGATCCATTGTGGGGTTGTGGCATGCATGGGTCCTGTGGGTTGAATTGTGGGGTCCCACGTCTACCCCACCAAGGGGCTAGGGCCATGGCTCAGAGGGGCAGAAGCACAGGAATTTGACTGTGTTCACTCTACGTTGGCACCGAGCGGTCATCTGTTTGGGGTGGGAGAACACAATTTGAGGTCTCTCGGAGGCTGAAACTTGAGTCGGTGGTTCCCTGGCCAAAAGGCGGCTGGGGACCGTTTGGTTCTTAGGCCCTTGGGCTCTCAGGCACCTCTGAGATGCCATAGAAGGGTCGAGACAGGGGCATATGGGCCATATTGGCTCGCAGCCAAAGGGGTGAGGGGGAAGGATGAGTTCTGGCTGTGTCCTGCAGGGGTGAGACTCTTTCTTGGTCGCAGCGATTCACTTGGATGGGTCTCTGTGGCTGGAAGAGGTTGTCAGTGGGAGATTAGGTGGTGGCTCAGTAGTTGAAAACCTACACAGTTCCCCATAGCGAGTCTCAAAGAAGAGAAACAGTTCATGGTCTTAAGATGTTTATTGTCATGGCAGAAAGTAGATGAAAACTGTACCCCAGTTTCCTCAGGGCAGGCCTGAGGTTAAATACCTTTTGCGAGGAGGAGGGTCTGGGAAGGAATGCTTAATTGGCTATGCCCTCTGGCCTTCAGGTATCTCATTAATAAGGAGATCTATCTTGAAGCTCTGTGGCCTGTAGTCACTGCCCTCTACCTGTGGAGGGGCTAGTAAGGGCGTTGTCCTAAGTGATTGAAAGGTTGGATCGATGGAGGTCTTTGGCCTCGTGTCAGGAGCCTGGAGTCTGGCAGCCTGGCGAAATGCATGCCATCCCTTGCAGGGAAACCTGTGGGGTCTCCAAACTGCTGGGTCTTCAGCCGTCTCTAGCAGGTGCTCAACCAGAAACCATGCTGTCCTTTCATGGACCTACAACCCATGGCTCCAGCTGCATATGTATCAGAGGATGGCCTTGTCTGACATCAATGGGAGGGGAGGCCCTTGGTCCTGTGAAGGCTTGATGACCCAGTGTAGAGGAATGCTAGGGCACTGAGGAGGGAGTGGTTGGTGGGTGGGGGAACACCCTCAGAAAAACAGGGGGAGGGGATGGGACAGGTGTTTGTGCAGGGGAAACAGGGAAAGGAGATAACATTTGAAATATAAGTAAGTTAAAATAACTAATAAAAAAAGAATTTAAACTTGTTTTTTTTCCTTGCAGCATATAAGTCACATAGCACAAACTGCAAATTTGTGTGGTTTTATTAGTGTGTTCATAGTGGCCAGCCATCATCACTAATTCCAAAAAGGGGTTTCAT
The DNA here is from genome assembly GCA_021653895.1 of Mastomys natalensis. NCBI lineage: Eukaryota > Metazoa > Chordata > Mammalia > Rodentia > Muridae > Mastomys > Mastomys natalensis. The sequence continues at coordinate 211,030 of JAJTUV010000418.1, read as the reverse complement.
AAGCCAAAGAAGACAGCCCACATTTTGATTTTTATTATCTTTTAGGCTGGTGTACAAAGAGTTTTATTACGGCATCATCTTACATGTGTGTCGTTAGATTTCGTCCTCATTTATTTTTGCCACTCTCCTATGTCCCCTGCCCTCCTCTCTCTAGCACTCTAACTCCTTCCTAATCTCATGTCACAAGTGCTCCATTATCTGACTCTTCTCACTGCCTTGATATCTCCTCCCTTCTCTCGTGATCTCCTTGTCTAGTTTAGTGGGCTCCCCCCTCCTCCCCACACTACATATATAGTCTAGGCTCACATGAGACGACACACATAGCACCTGCCTCCTGAACCTAGCATATTTTGCTTATTGACTTCCGGTTGTATCCATTTCCTTGCAAATGTCATGGTTTAATTATTCTTTAGAGTTGAATCAAATTCCATTGTGTACCACATTTTCCTTATCCACTGACCTAGGCTGGTTTCATTTCCCCACTATTGTGAACAGGGCAGCAATAAACATGAGTGTACAAGGATCTCTGTAGTGTGTTCACTTAGCCTCTTTCGGGTACCTATCCAAGAGTGGTACAGTGGAGTCACATGGTGTGTCTAGTTTCAGTTTTGTGGACAATTTCTGTGTTCTTTTCTTCCTACATATCTGCCAGCATTTGTTGCCCTTGGTTTTCCTGATGATAGTTGTTCTGACCTGGGTAAGCTGGAGTCATAAAGCACTTACAATAACTAGCTTTTTAATGAAGGCTCTGAGGATTTGAACTTAGGAGCTTAAGACTGTGCAGCAAGCACTCTTACTGAACCATGTGTCCAGCCCTTGAATACGTTCCTCCAAGTATTTACTGGCCTTTTATTCTTTGGAGAATGGTCTACTTCATGAGCTCGTTGGTTGATTAGATGATTTGGCTTTTTGGTGATTAGTTTTGCAGGTTCTTGTTTTTGTTGTTATATTTTTATGTGAGGTGTGTGTGTGTGTGTGTGTGTGTGTGTGTGTGTGATATGACACAGGTTGGTGTTGAGCATCTTCTATTTCTCTCCACTTTATTTTTGAGACATCTCTCACTCACCTTGGAGATTACATGTCAGCTAGACTGCCCAGATCTGCATCCTCCTTGGATCTGTCTGCTTCTGCCCTCTCTATGCTGGAGCTGCAAGCAAGCATCATTGTGTGTGGCTTGTACTTGAGTGCTAACGATCTGAGACCAAGTCCTCAGACTGTGCAGCAAGCACTTAGCCACCTACCCAGCCCTAAAAATTGAGCATGTATAAATACCCAGATAATATATCCTATCTTAGGTATATAATGTATATCACAGATACTAATCCTCTGTCTGATGGAAAGTTGGCAAAGATATTTAACCCATTCTGTAGGTTTTCTCTTCATTCTGCTGACGATCCTTGTGCTGTGTAGGTTTTTTATGTCATGTAATCTCATTTATCAAATTTTGATATTTTTTCCTATGTTATTGGTGCCTTTTCCAGAAAATTCTTGTCTGTGCCGAGATTTTGAGGTGTTAATCTACGTTTCCCTCTGGCAGTTTCAAAGTCACAAGTCTTATGTAAAGTCTTCAATCCAGTCTGAGATTTTTGTGCATGGCGAAGTGATACGGACCACATTTCATTCCATATGTAAAGATGCAGTTTTTATTAGTATCATTTTATTAACGAGGCTGTTGCTGTCTAGTCATGCAGGCTTCTTGATGTGGACTCGCTCTGTAAACTTTGCAAACTTTGTAAATCCTCAAGGCAGGAAAATGGCCACGTCCCTGTGGGAGGAGCTCCAGCAGCCAGGCCCCTCCCCCAGACCTCCCTAACTGTCATAACTACGTTTCCAGCCTCTGTAACTGTCATCTGCAAAAGCGATCTCCAGCCCTTCAACACGACCATCCCCAGATTATGCTAATTTTAGGTGAAAAGTCTGAACAGGAAAACCCACCAATCCCTGAGCTCCCCCAAGCTCAGGATTTGAAATCCCACCAATACTCACCCTGGAAATCTCTGCCCTAGAAAGTTCCCCTCCCCCAAGAAACCCTATATAAAGACTGTGTCTGCTCAGTTCCCTGCTGTTCCTTTCCAGGAGCAGAGATGACTTCTGGATTTGTCCCTCCACACCTTGGACCCTCCCAATAAATCTCTTTTATGAGATTTGCTGCTGGTGTGACTCTCATCAGAAGAAGTTGAGAAGCAATGATCAAAGAAGGGAAGCAAGAAGGAACAGGGCTGAGGCTCCTGAACTCCTCAGCTCAGCGGGGGATACCTTCCCCTGGGAGCTGCCATGCCTCTGCTGAGGAGGCGTCCTCTCAGAGCTCTGTGGTTCCCGGCTCCCGTGTTCTCAGGTGCTCCTCCATTTGGGACACTGTTTCACCTCAGAGCTGTGTAGTGCCTGGGCCCCCCGTGTCTCAGGACACCTTCCCATCAGAGCAGGAAGACCAACAGCTGTCTCTTTTTCAATGTATGCTTCTGATCCTTTGCTAAAAATTAGGTGACTGTAACTGCCTGGGCTTGTCTTGGGGTCCTTTGTTCTTATCCATGAGCCTGTATGTCTATTTCTGGGCAGTACCATGTGCTTGTTACTATGGCTCTATAATATAGTTTGAGATCAGGTATTGTGATATCACAATGCTTAGTATTACTCCTTCTGCTAAGGGCTGCTTTGGATATATTTTTTAATGGGTTTGGGCTTCAATATGAATTTCAGATTATTTTTGTAGTTCTGTGAAGAATATCAATAGGATTTCGATGGTGATTGCATTAAATTTATAGAGATTAAAAATGTAATTTCCTAATAGTAATTTGCCAATGATCATGAGAGGGTCTTTCTTTCGGTGTTCTTTGATTTATTTCTCCAATGTCATAAAGTTTTTACAGTGAAAACTTTCACTTCTTGGAACCTCACGCTGAGAACAGTCACAAGCATCTTCTTCCTTCCCACCCTTTGGCAACCACGATTCTGTCTGTATGGATCTGTTTAGGAATGCAATACATATATATGGCTTTTGTGTCTGACATCTCTCACTTAGCATGTTTTCAAGATTAAGCTACGTTATGGCAGGGGTTGGTACTTATGTTTTGGTGTGTATAGTCAGATATTTATAATTAAAATAACATTTAAGTTAGCATACAAGGTACAGGTTTTGTGTGTGTGTGTGTGTGTGTGTGTGTGTGTGTGTGTGAGCTTGCATGTGTGCATCATTACACTTCATTCTACTTCAAAATGATATTATTTTATGAGAGTAGGTATACTTGATTGTGCTTATTCCTGAATGAAGGATTGCCTGGCTTGTAAACGGAGGTGGGTCACTGAGTTCCCTACAAGTGGGGCTCAAGTCTTATTCAAGAGGCTTCTTCAGATCTGCTCAAGTCCTTTAAAGTACTTTTCTGAGACCCGGGGTAGCTTAAGATGGATACAGCACATCACAGGAGAAAAAGACTTGAACTCTACATTTTTCTGTGTGATGTTCTGATACCTGTAACCTCTACGACTTGCCAGGGAGTTATGTATCCACAGAGCCAGCTGCTTTTTGGACAAGTCTCTTTAGAAGAGTCTCAGAGTCAATGTGTCTGAAATGGAATTCATTATGCATTCCCGGAAACATGCCTGTAGCTCTTCATTTCCTCTCTGGTTGTAGGATTTTTTTTTTTTTTTTTTTTAATCTATCTAGTCTCCCAGTCATGACTCTAGGGGTCATTCTGTATCTCTCTCTTTCCTTTATTTCTAAGCTACAGTTGCCCCCTTGTTTAAACACTTGTGTGCTTTGAATTCTCCATCTCTACAACCTCTGCATTTGGTCACTTCTCATAAAATTATGTGATTAGTGAATTATTAAATATTTATTGAGTGATTGTTATATGTCAAATACTGTGCTAGCCTCTGAGGACTCAGTAGTAAGAAGAATCTACTTTGCCAGCTCTCAGGAAGCTCAGAGTCTAGAGGTATTTTTGCTGATCTTGCTGCTTCTAGAACATGTGTGTAGTTCACCCTTTATTGCACTACTTGAGTTTTTGTTAGTTTTTAAAATTTAATTCATTTATTCTCCTTTAAGCCCTATATCTGTATTTATTTTCCTCTATCTATCTATCTAATCTATCTATCTATCTATCTATCTATCTATTTCCTAATCTTGAACACTCTTACCCTCTCTCATGGCTCCTCACTAATTTCCTGACCTCTATGGGTATTCCAAATGAAATGTACAAAGATTCAAGGGTAACATCTACAAATGAGAGAAAACATTTGATATTTGTCTTTCTGAGTCTGAGTTACCCCACTCAGAATGATTTTTGTCTAGCTACATCCATTTACCTGTGAATTTCATAATTTTGTTGTTATTAATGGCTGAATAATATTCTGTTGTGTGAATATACCACACTTTTACTATCTGTTCATTGGTTGATGGACGTCTATCTAGGCTGTTTCCTGTCTATCCTGAATAGAGTGACAATGAACGTGGATGAGTAGTTTTCTCTGTAGGAGAAACCGGAAGGGTTAAGTTGGTGTGGGGGATGGGTAGATGTGAAAGAGGATGGGATACTTGGAGAAATAACACTAAGTGCTCTTTGAATAAGTCATATGGAAACTTACTACTGTCTGTTGAAGCTTTCTAAAATATATATGTTTACAAATATACAGATACATGTGCAGGCACAGAGAGAGAGGGAGGGAGGAATAGAAGGGAAGGAGAGGGATTCAAAATGGAGTTATCCTATAATGAGCCACCAATGCCTCTACTAGACACCACAGCTAAGAAACAGAAAGCCTGGTGACAGGGATGGATTACTACTTTTAGAGTTATTTGTGAGTTCCCATAGACTCCTAAACATCGCAGGCTTTGCCAATGTTCTTGGTTACTTTTCATAAGCTTATGGTAAGACCCTATTGCAGAAGACACAACATAACCGAGTTATAGAACATGGAAATATCAACTGATATTGGCCAGACGCACCATCCCTAGTTTTCATATGCTGGAAGGTGCTGATCTTACCCAGATGTGAATCCTGTGACCTAGAGTTATGACTGATCTGGCAAAAAATGCACACTGTACAATGTGGCACAAATATCATGAATCAATCAGTATTGAATGAATTTAAGGCCTGATTCACAAGATTAACCCATGCCTGGCAGTGTGACCTATAGCTAGACATGTCTTAGGCTCTAGGGACAATCTAGGGTTTCATTATAGCATTTTCAAATGAAATTTGTTTCTGTTGCATCTCTCTCTAATGCTAAGATTCTTTGAAAGTGAAAATCCAAAATGTAACTTAGATTTAAATTTCTTACTTTGGGGATAAAACACAGACTTCACACTCATAGTTGGGTTTTTGCCTGCTGTTAGCTTTGTTTTCCTCTGTACTAACACGAGACGGAGTTCAGAGAACTAGTCTCCAAATTTACCACTGAGATGGAGTTTCAGTGGTGACAGATCTCATATAAGGAAAATTCACTTGATAGTCTGCATAAAAGGATACGAAAAGACTTTCTCTGTGTTCTAAGTTTTTACAATTAGTTCCCTGGATAGAAAATAAGAAATTCGATTAGTTGATTTGGAATTGTGATGTTTGTAAAATGCTCTCTGAAAATTAAGAAGATTTAACAATCAGGCTCCTTATGGTGGGAATCTGCAGTGTCTTCCATTAGGCTCATTTTGAGCTCTTGTTTCTGGGTTGTTTGGGGAGGTATGGAATCTTTGGGAGGAGGGCTTCTGCTGGCACAAGTACATCACTAACCTTTAAGTTTATGCCCAATGCTAGTTTTCTGCGTCCCTGGCTGAAGCCAGGTGAAATCCATACCACAAATTCCTGCTGTTAAGGACTGAGCTGCTCTGCCATGCTTCCTCCATAATGACTAAGACCTATGGAACACTGAGCCAAAATGGCTTTTTCCTATCTTAAGTTGTTCCTGTTGGGTATTACGGTTGCTGTGATATGAAAGTAACTTGTAGAGATTTACAGGGACTTAGCAGTGTGCCTTAGTTAGGGTTTTACTGCTCTAAATAGACACCATGACCAAGGCAACTCTTATAAGGACAACATTTAATTGAGGCTGGCTTATAGGTTTAGAGATTCAGTCCATTATCATCAAGGCAGGAACATGGCAGCATTCAGGGAGGCATGGCTCAGGAGGATCTGAGAGTTCTACATCTTCATCTGAAGGCCACTAGGAGAAGACTGGCTCCCACATGGTTAGAGGAGGGTTTCATTGCCCACTCCCACAGTGACACACTTTCTCTAACAATGGCACACCCACTCAAACAAGGCCATATTTCCTAATAGAGCTACTACCTGGGCCAAGCATATTCAAACCACCACACAGTATTACTGGATATAAATTCAATGTACTATGAAAAATGTTAAAGAATATGAGAAACAATGTCATTTACAATAGAAATGATGTTAAAACATTGATAATGTATTTGACAATGATGTGGCCCTTAAGGTGGCTACTCTCTTTTAAGCTTGGAAGTTGGCCCCATGTAGGTTCATTGTGTGTATAGAGAAGTGTCATTTCTGTTCAGGTTCCAACTGTCTCAGCCGCAATGTGATGTCTGTCCACAAGGATGGCAAGGTGTTTGGTTTCAGTAGATTCAAATGTTACAAACTTTTAAAATAAGCACAATCTACAAGTTCAGGTGGATTAAAGCACTCTCGAGGGTAGCCAGAAAAAGAACTTGTAACCGGACAACTTATTTGAAGTTGAAAACCAGAACTGAGTCTGTGAAATACCAATGAGATCTATGAAGAATGTTATTGATGCAGTGGGAGAGTGCAAAGGATTAAACAGAAATGTCAAGTCTAATTGGTGGTAAACAGAGTGAGGAAAATGGAGAACTACAGAAAGCCCAGGGCAGTGAACGAGTCAAACAGAACACTTACCGTATCCCCAGACCCTTTTGTTTCTTTAAAAATCTCACCATTGGAGCTTGGGAGTCAGCTTCGCTGGTAAAGTGGTGATGTGGTTTTGATCCCTGGACTCACTTAAGAAGCTGGGTACAGTGGCCTGTGCTTATAACCCTAGTGATGGAGAGGTGGCTCTTTTGGATTCACTGGCTAGGTAAGATAGTTTATCCAGTGAACTTCAGGACAGTGTGAAACCCCATAGAAGGACACTGCCTGAGGAATGACACCAGAGGTTGTGCTCTGATCGAAACACACACACACACACACACACACACACACACACACACACACACACACACTTAGGCACATGTACATGCAATCTGGAGTCATTTCTGTATTTGCATTTGAAAATACCTTTTTGGAAACTTAAGAGTTACTGATTTCTTATAGAAGGCAACAAAAAAGGAAGATGACTAAAAATCCCTTCTCATATCAGCCTGTGGAATCGAGATCAAATCCCAGTGTCTGTTGATTCACATGCTTATGTATATTCTAGTTGTGGGTTTGGTATGATTATGCATGCCATTAATCCGGCAGTAAGGAGGCAGAGGCAAGTGGATTTTTGTGAATTTGAGGAAAGCCTGGTCTATACAGTGAGCTCCAAGATAGCAAAGCTACAAAGTAAGACCCTGTCTCAAAAACAAACAAACAAGAAAACAAACAAACAAGATTCCATTTTGTAAATTCTGGACACAAAATGGTCATGAATCCAGACAATAGCCATTATTTATGAAGTGGCTGACACTAAAATTCATAGTTACTAATATCAAAATAAAATTCTTTTGTAGTAAAACATTTTCCTACCAGTGGTCTGAGGAGACAGTGCATGGACTAATAATTTGCATGGCAACTTCAGTGATGTTTGATTTCAATGTTTCCTATTTCCATTTGGTAGCTTCTCAGAGGAGTACAATTGCCATATACATCAGTGCCTTAATATGAGGGCCAATTCTGGCCTCATTGAAGTAGTCTGTTGGGCAGTTGTAGATGTGGGAAATAATCTTCATCTGAAATGGTAACTGTGTTATTTCTGACTTACAGGATACTCTGTCCTCTTGTTTACAATTTCTGCACTTACTGGTACATGAGCCTCCCTCAGCTCCAGCCCCAGTCCAGGGGCCACTTGGAAACAGAAGCATCGCTTGGACATCTAAAAGTTGTTGTGTGGTTCTTTTAGAAGAGTTCCTAATTCTATTTTGGAAAACAGAACTTATGGCTAGAACATGTGCCTACTGTTTGTACATAATACAATTTAAGATGTTAAAAAGTTAATTGTAAAGCCTTATGGAAGGTGTATAGTAAATTTATAGACATGAAGTTTATAAATGACTTGTTGATGTCACTCTCCCAAAACTAATTCATAAAGTTTATTTATTCTAATAGTTATTCTCTTAAAACTTGACAAGCTGAAACTAAGATACATGTGAAATAATAGGGCATTATGGAAAAACCAAATAATCAAAGAATAACTTTTTTGAGGTGCAGAGGAATTTTAATCCAGCAACATGGCTACTCTAGCTGTAATATAGACAGACCTTTAATCCCAGGATACAGAGGCAAGCAGAGCTCAAGACCAGCCTGATACAGAACAAGTTTCAGGTACAGAAAAGCTTAGGTCCAAGTGTGGTGGTACATACCTTTAATCATAATCCTAGCACTTAGAAGTCAATTGAGAGGCAGTGTAGGGGAGTTGAGTGGGTGGCAGTTCAGTTTGTGGAGTTCAGAAGCAGTTTTACTGGGACAGTTTTACAGAGACAGGTTGCAGGGGAAGACAGAATCAGGCAGGAAATGAGAAGGAGCCAGGAGATTAGAACAATTGCCAGAGTTAGTTTGAGGCTAAGCAGAGCAATTCATCCAGAAGCTGAGAGAAGCCAGTTTGAATCTGTCAGCTTGGAGATGAGTTTGGACCAGAACAGCTGAATTGAACCAGCCATCCATAATTCAGAAATAGCTAGAAAGGGTGAGGTTATTCAACCTTAAGCCTCTGAGATGACAGATCACGTGAAGAAAAGTTACTTTTACAGTGAGGTCTGTCCTACTGTATGATAGCATTTCATATGAAATCATAGCAAAAATGTGGTACGGGCAGGGTTGTACTCAGTGGTCTAATGCTTGGGTAGGATGTGTGAAAACTTGGTTTCAATTGTTAGCATGCAGTTATGTTTGAGTTATTGGAGTACAACATATGTACTAGCAGATATCAACAATAAAATTATAAATCATTTAATAAACAGTAATGTGAAAATTATCTACTTATAAAGAAAAGATTTGGATAACTATTACACACAACAAAACCAAATCCTAGAATAATTAAAGAGGAGAAAACTGGGATTATTTGTTTGTTTTTGGAACTTTGTGATAAGGTCTTGATATGTGGTTTCGCTGGTCTAAAACCCTTGGTGTAAACCAGGCTGGCCTCTAACTTTTGTCACACCTTCTCCCTCTATTCACTGAGTGCTGGAATAGTAGGTATGGAATATCACATCTGTTTCAAAGACATTGGCCATGTTCTAAACTGTAACCAGGTTTAGGCTCCTTTCCTGAAAAACTGCACATCTTTGTTGTTGTTGTTGTTTTTTGTTCTACTTTCTACTCTCCCCAGCTGTGAATCTGTGAATCTTGGTAAGTACAGTAAACACATCAGAGCTTGGATGTTATGCTCTCTTGGCACCTCTTGGTATGTTATTCTCTACCAGGGGCTTGTGAGATGGCTCAGTGGGAAAGGGCCCTTGGCGCCAAGACTGATGACCTAATACCTAAACCTATATGGCCGAAGGAGAGAATTGACTTCACAACTTGTCCTCTAACCTCTACTCATGTACAGCTGATGCGTGTGTTTCCCCGTGACTACTGCAAAGAAGTAAACATGTAAAAAAAAAGAAACAGAAAAATTTCTTCCACCAAATAACTTGTCCATTACTTTTGGATTCAGCTTTTCTCAAACTTTAAGGACACGGACAGGATGCTGTGATGTTCTTTGCCAGGGTAAAGCACTAAGGGGCTCTAGCAAAGTATCTGATGGAGTCCTTGCTCCTTCAGGAGCCCTATGAGGTAGGCCTTCACCATCTGATTCGGATGTTATGTAATGTGCACATGTGTCAAAGCATCACATGGATTGTATTAACATGTACTTTATATGTTATATATAAATTAATTGAAGTAAAACATTTTCTTCAATCCACATGTCATGAAAGTATTTTATGTCTAAAAGGCATAAGCCATTAAGGAAAATAAGTGATCTAGTTACATTAGGACTTGAATACTGAGGGCATCACAAAGTTAAAACCCAACAATTTTGAAAAGTTATTTGCAATAATTTCAAAACTGAATTTGTTAACTGTTAGTGAAAAAGATCCCTGACTATCTTTGTTCTCTCTGTGAGAGAAGAGTGGCCCAGTATTACCCAGTAGCCCAGGTCAGTGGCTAATATATGGAGCAAATTAAAGGCAAAATCAGTGTGAAACAAAAGAGTATTTCACAAAATGGGCAAATGTTATAAACAGTTGAGTGATAAAAGAAACCCCAATAGTCAATAAGTGAATAATACCTTCAAGAGATGAGATAAATACAAGGCAAGGTGCTCCTTCCAGGCCATTGAATTGGTCAGTGCTTTAAAAGTTTGGTCATGTGCAGTATTGCAAGAATGTGTGAGAGGAGCTTTCCTGGGTAGGAAGAGTTAGATCGAGCTGACAGACTGTTATTCATTTCATTTCCAAATATATTCGAAACCTATAATATTTTATTATCATCGCTTTATGAAATCACTAGTCATTTGCGCATACCATGACTATATATTCACTTCACATAACTAACTACATGCTTTTCACTCTGTTGTGTATTTCTGTATATGCATCTGGAATCATCTCTTTTTGGCCAAAAACTTTTAAAAAAGTTCAAAAATTTTTATGAAGAGATAACATCTTGCTGTATTCCCCAGGTTGGCCCCAAGCTCCTGGGTCCAAATTCCCCAGTGGCACGACTGTAGAACACATCCTTGTGCCCAGCAGAACACTTATTTTAGACTGGGTCTTTGGTAGTAAAGTCTCCAGGATTCTGTTTTCCTGAACATGCCTTTGTTTTTCTTTCCCATTTGAAAGATATTTTTGTTAAGTGTATGTCAAGTTGGCAGTGATTTTCTTTCTGTGCTTTACAGAAATCAATCCATTTTGTTTGGTTTCATTGTTTTCTATTGATAAGCCAATAGCTGCCTTATTGTTGTTTCTCGAAAGCCAATGCGTCTTTTCTCTATGCTTTTGAGTTGTCTTTGTTAGTTTAAAGCGATCTTGCACAATGCATTTAATGTGGTTTTATTTGGTATTTAATTTGCTTAAGTTCAAGGAGCTTCTTAAACGGTAGAGTGAGACCTTCTGCCAGCTTTTGAAGACTCTCATCCAGGTCTGCCCCATCCTTGTCAGCACTTCTGTTCGGAAACCCTGGCCGTCCACACGTCAATGTGTTCTGCACATTTCTTGCATCCATTTCTTCTCCTATGCTCTGGTTGATACTCTCTTTCACCATGAAATTGATATCAATTATCAACTTAATTAGATCTAGAATCACTTGGGGATGGGCCTCTGGTCTTGCCTTATAGAAGATTATTTTGATTACATTAATTGACACGGGAAGACTGGCCCGCTGGGTGGCATCATTTTCTGGGCTGGGACCCTGTTTTGTATGAAAAGAGAAAGTGTGGTAACTGAGAACAAACATTTGTCATTCTTTGTTTCTTGGCTGTGGATGCAATATGACTAACCTGCACCGTGACTTCCCAGTGTGATGGGTGGGACTACAACACTGAGCAGAAGCCAAACAAAGCCTGCGTTCCTTAAGTTGTTTTTTCAGGTCATTTATCACAGAAACAGGAAACATTGCTATTGCAAGTTCTTGTTCTCACTCTCACTCTTTCTGATAAGGTCTAGGCTGGTCTCAAACTCATTATGTGCTAGAGGGTGGCTTTGAACTCTCTTTCTCCACTTCCCAAGTGCTGGGATTATAGAAAGGTGGGTACCACCAACAACTTCTTTGTGTGCATGTGTGGAATATGTGTGAGCCATATGCACACGAGTGTGTGTGTTGATACAAATGCAGAAGCCAGAGGGTGGCATTGAGCACTCTCTTTCATCACACTCTGTCTCATTCCATTGAGGCGGTTGTCTCCGTGAACCTGGAGCTCATGCTTTTTTGGCTATATTGACACACAGGATCACCCACTGATTCTGTTTCTGCTCCCCACAGTGTTGGGGTTAGAAGCAAGAGTGAGCTTGCTGTGTGAGTGCTGGGATCTGAATTCTAGATTCGTAAACACTTCTTTTCCTCTTTTCCTTTGTGTGTGTGTGTGTGTGTGTTTATCAGTGCTTTTGACATAGGGTTTAGCTGTATAGTCCTTGCTGGCTTATAACTTGCTGTGCAGACTAGAGCGGCCTCCAACTTTCAGCCCTCCTCTTACCCATGTCTTCTAAATTCTGGAATTACAGGCATGTGCCACCACATCTAGATTGTATTGATCTTTCATTTGTCTTTTTATTCCTTGTATTCTGGTCAATTGGGTTAGGAACGGAACAGAGATAAACGCTGGCCCCCTACTCTCTACAGTTAGCTGAAAGTGCCTTCTTTTCCTTTCAAAAATTTATACCAGGATTCTGTTTTCTTTTTAACAGTATGTAAACTTTGAGTGTTCTGAACGTAACAATTAATTAAACATCAAGCAATCAAAACATCTTCCATTAAAACCTCATTCTATTTGAAATTATGATATAAGCTCAAAATGGATCATAGATTTAAACACAAAACCTAAATCTATAAAGTGTATGATCCAAAACAGACAAAAAAGATTTAGATATAACATTGCTCCAAAATTTGATGTTAATCAGTCAAAATTATAAACTTCTATTCTTCAAAAGATCTGTGATCAGGTACATTCTAAGGACCTGACCATACCAACTGATGGTAAGGAGGTGAAGCAACTGGAACTGTCCTGTATGCTACTGGACGGGTGAAATGGTGTGAACACTAGAAAACAAATATTTAGTCTATGAAACAAGCATTTTACTCCTAGGTATTTACTCATGAAAACATATTCCATACAAAGACTTGTATACAAATATTAATCACAGGTTTATTTACTTAAAGACTTTTAGACTTATTTTATAGTATGTATATGAGTGTTCTGCTTGCAGTATGTAGATGCATCATGTGTGAGTCTGGTGCTTTTGGCAGGTCAGAAGAGGGTGTCAGTCCCCTTGGAACTGTTGTTATGGATGGTTGTGAATCACTGTGTCGATGTTGGGAACTGAACCCAGGTCCTTTGCAAGACCAACAAGTACTCTCAACTACTGTACCATCTCTTCAGCCTCTCATCAGCTTTGCTGGTGATGACATGAAGCATTTATAATTCAAATGTCCATCAACAGCCAAATGAGCAATCCAACCATTGTATAACTGGATAATGGGGCAGTAAAAAGCAATGAGCAGATATCAACTATGGACAAACTGAGCAACAAGAATAACTTAGAAAATAGATACGCCAAGGGAAGAGTCAGGCTAAAAAGAATAAAGAGTATATAAGTCCATTCATATAAAACTCTAGAAAATGAACTAATATCTAGTGAATGAAAGCACATTAGTGGTTGTCTAAGGAAGAGCTGGATCTAGAATAAGAAGAAGGGATTGAATAGAATAGAACAAAATAAGAAAAGGGATTGAATAGGATACAATAGGAAGGAGGGAAAAACTGTTGGGAGTGATGGTTGTGTTCATTATTTTAACTACAGACATTTTGGTTTTATCCATGAGTATCCATGCATTAGTATTTACCACTTTTAAAAAATGAAATTCAGCCGGCAGTGGTGGCGCATGCCTTTAATCCCAGCACTTGGGAGTCAGAGGCAGGCGGATTTCTGAGTTCGAGGCCAGCATGGTCTACAGAGTGAGTTCCAGGACAGCCAGGGTCTAACAGAGAAACCCTGTCTCGAAACAAAAACCAAAAACCAAAATAAATAAAACATGCAATACATATGCACACATATATGTTTAAAAAATGAAATTGATTCAATGAATAACATCAATGAAATTAAAAGAGAAAAGCAGCTAATTAGATATTTATATATTAAATATAGGTAAGTGGTTTTAAGGAAAAAGACCAAACAAACCCAAGGTTAAATGAGAAACTGTATCTCTGAAGAGTTAAAGTTGTCATTAGCAAATACTCCGCTGGTTTGAAGCGTTTCTTGTTTCTTTTCATTTGGAAATATAGAAATGACTAGAAAGCACTCAGTGGGCATGCCAAATTGAAATTGATCAACCTCTGACCTCTTTATATCATTTAATGAGGCAGCCCGCAGGTTGGCAGGAAGGAGGTCTGTCCAGATGCTGACAATGAGATGACCCCATTTCTACTGCTCTCTGTTTTGTTCCCAGCCACCTCATTTGACTCTTGTGTTCATCCAAGGCTGAGGGCTGTCCATGAATTCCAATCAGTCACAGTTGTTGAGAGAAGCAGCCTGGGTCTGAGTTTTCATGTATGAAAAATGCCTGTGATCAACAGAAAATAAAATTTTCTTTCGTCTCTGGTCAGGACAGCTTAGTAATGATTATGGCGTTTGAAGAAGACGCTGGTGTGATCATCTTGTTTAGATTATTTTTATTTTCATGAGCCAAGAAGCGAGGGTGACTTCAGGCATAGGTGGTGCATGACAGCAAGCCGGCTGAATTTTCTGTGGAGGATACAGAGACTGAAAACAAATTGCTCACAGATTGAAATAATTTCCATGAGGTCACAGATGTCAACAGCATCTTTCAGAATTGGTTTTCTTTTTAAACTGGGAATTTCTTTCATAATGTCATCTAGCTATAAAAACGAGCCTCACATAAAACATGTTGAAAGCGTTTGAGGGCCGCTGGGGAGCTCTCAGCTGTGTGTTATTCTTTTATGTTATTTATGTCTATCACTGTTATTATCACAATCATCACTGTCATTATTAACCGTTTACTGACCATAAAATATTCAAGGTTTAAAAAAAGATACCAACCTATTATAACTGTGAAATTAAAGGCTTCTTATACAGTTTCACTTACTCATGAGGCATGGCTGTATGTGGTGAACTATCAGCAATTCTCACATAATCGATAGAAATATACTAAATTTAGCTTTGCAAAGCAACTTCAGTACCACAGTTATTGGATGATGACTATGACTGTGGAGGAAATCTTTCTAGAATCTTCCTACCTCTGTTATAGAAAGTTGGTACAAAGATTCTTCAAATGGAGACAATACTTGAGACTTTATTTTTGTAGAAACTGATTCATGACAAGTGATTTTTCTAGTTCCTATAGGTGACCTTGAAAGAAAACACAAACTCTTAGGGTAAAAGGACTAGTCTGTCACCTCTGTCACACCTAACATAAACACACAGATTCATTCAACTATGCTGATGGAGCAGCTAGTATCTAGGTATATGGACATGCATATGTGATGGTCACTTAGTCTGGTAGGACTGTGGCAGAGATAGAGGTATGGTGTGGGGGAACTCCCAACGTGATAGAGTTGGGAGAGAGTAGTGAGGTGAAGGGATTTTGGGAAGAGGTGATCAGCTGGGATCTATCTGAAAAGTAAGTAGACCTTAAAAACAGAAGAGTGGATAAGGAGGTGAAGGAAGGCCAGACAGAGGCTGGTCCACGCGAGTGCTCAGAGAAGACAGAAATGTTGTATTCCTGTAGAAATGAATGTTCTAGTCTACTTAGGATAGAGGGATGGTAGAGAAAGTGGCCAGAGGAAGGCTCGTGTACAAGGTCTCCAGAGACACTAAGTAGCCTAAGTAGAGGACTCACTTCTTAGAATGCACTAAAGGACTAAAGGTCTCCTTCTTAATGAGAAAAAAATGATTCATTTTTTTCAAAAAACATTTATTTACATAAATATTGGTATGAAAAATTGCCAAATGTATCAAGTTAGCAAACATTGTGGTTTATTTAGCTCATTTAAGATGCATGTTTTGGGCCTTTGAAATAGACTCCCATTCATGTCTGAGTATATAATCTGAATCTGAGGTGACAGGTTGGTGGGCTGAAAGTAGGCAGAGAGGCAAGTTAAGTTAGTTCACTTAAGAAAAAACAGTGCAGTCACTAAAACACAACACAGGCTTCAGAAATCCAAACAAAATGGAATGGGAGAGAGGGAAGTCACAGGCTAAAGGATGAGACGCCGGGGAGAGGAATGTTCTCAGAGCTGGGCAAGATAAGGGATACAGATTCCCATGCCTCTCTCCAAGACTATGAGGAACACTGGAAATTCTGCCCTTGCTATTTATGTCCCATGAGATGCTTGTCCTGGTCTTAGTTCATCATCTTTGTGATGTCACTTTGTCACTGGGACGACAGGGAGCTGGCTCAGTACTGAACACTGTAGAATCAAGGAAGCAGTGAGAAAGCTGTGGGGTGAAGTATACGTGGTGCTGAGAGGACAACTTTGGAATCATTCTCCACCATGAGATCCCGGGACCAGACTCCGCTGTCAGATGTTGTGCTGAGCCATCCTAACAGCCTCCAAAGTAGACTATGTTTTAGGGATGATGCCTTGAGGGCTTGGATACCCTGTGGTGGGACTGTGTTAAGTAGGACAGTTTCACCCCACAATTGAAAGTATTTTTTCAAGGTTTCATTTATTTGTCTTATAAGCCTCTTGTATTTGAAGTTCATAGTCTTATTTAATGGACAAACGGTTATTTGTAGAGATTAAATGGAATGTCAGGCTCTGTGATTCTTTTATTTTTCATGTCGTAGTTTTCCATGCTACAGTTTTAGGATCACTTTGATTACAGAATTAGGTCTTTATTTAATGAATGAGTGTAAAGTTGGGCCTGTATTGGATTTAATACATATACATTAATATACATTTACTACTATGCATTAAGGCATAGGTAGGCCTATGTTTTAAAAGTGCTTATGCATTGTTGGTTGGAATTGAATGGATATAAGTTGGTAAAACTTATAGTGGTGCCTTGTTTTAATGCCTATGGATCATTTGTTAGTGATATTTGCTTGAAGGTAAATCAGATATGAAAAGATAACAACTACAGTGTGTTTTCTTTTTATTAAATTAATGCTTATCCTTTTAATGCTAGAGTATAAATAGTTTCTAGTCTCTGTATAGTTTATTGCCAAGAACTTTGACCTCTTTGCTTATGGAGTTTACACACACACACACACACACACACACACACACACACACACACACTGCCCCCAACATGCATACGCATACCGACATACACATGTCCACACAAATACACTATACCACCCTCCACACCCCGCACACCCACGTAACTAATTGGTTATCTGTACATAATTATCTGATGTATTACAAGGGGGAAATTTACTTTTTTTTAAAACAAAACAAAAACAAAAACAAAACAAAGTTGGCTTCTTTCTATAAGCTGCATGTCTGAACAGGTAATCTTTTTCTTGGGGAGAACACTATTTTACATCATTATCGTCTCTAACAATTCAAATCCGTTTGCTCACCGTGGCTGGTGCATGACTTCGAGTTTTTCTTTAAGGCTGCACTGTGGGTAGACATACTGAAGATGGTTTTAAATGCTTCCAAGACTTAATTAGTGGAACATTATAGACACACAGGAAATCCCCTTGTGGTAGGGTTTTTTATTATGCTGCCGTGCCTGACATGATTCAGACATGGTTTCTCTATTTGACAGAAAAGCTGGCGTGTGAGGCGGCTGTGCGTTAGTGAGGCCCTCTTCAGATTCACATAGCAATAGAGGCTCAGTATAACCCACAGATCCTGTTTGATTAAAACCCTTGTCACTTTTGTCTCTTATTTTGCACTCACCCCAGAAAAAGCAATCCAGTGGCCAGGGCCCAGGGAGGTTCCACAGAGCCTAAGGACTAATCACACCCATAGGGCAGTATAATAACTGCAGATTTTTTAACTACTCGACTTCTCTATGCCAAAGCTTTTATGATGTCAGAACCAGCACACCATCAGTTTATTTCATTAAACTGCAGTGCAGGAGGGCTGTGGAGAGCAATCTGATTTTGTTGGGAAATGTTGAGTTTAAGGCATGGATCTACCACTCACTAGCTGGGAGATCTTGGACAAGGGGCTTTTTGTCAGCTTCTTTACATTTTTGTTTCTTCATCATATGAAAAAATAACAATTCCACCTAAAGGGGAGTGTGAAGCTACAGTGGGATGGTGTAGACAAAGCACATAGACAAACCCTAGCACAGAGCATTGCAGATGATTCTTCAGCCTCTGCTAGCCGTTCATGTGCTTAACTGCTCCCTGGAGAAAGAATATCCAGCTCAATTCCTTTTGTTTTGAAGACTCTTAAAGAATCATATTATTTTATATTTATCTAAAGTTACACTATATATATGTGTGTATGTGTATCTATTTCTGTGTATAACTTGTATATATAACTGTACATATATATATTATAAAGCTTACACATGAGCATGTATATCTCATAGATTATCATGATTACATATATCATGATTACATATATAATCATATATCGTGATTACATTTCCCTCCCCTCCTATCCTCCTAGTTCCCCTTTTCTCTTCCCCTAAATTCTTTAAAAATTGGCTTGTAGTATTTTTTATCTATCTATCTATCTATCTATCTATCTATCTATCTATCTATCTATCTATCTATCTATCATCAGTGTGTGTGTAGGCCAGAGAGCAATATTAACTGTCTGTCTCAGTAGTTTGCTACCTTGTGTTTTAAGACAGGGTCTGTCACTGAACCTGGAGCTAACTGATTCAGCTAGACTAGGTTGACCAGCAAACCCCAGGGATCTTCTTGTCTCTGCTTCCTCAGCACTGGGATACAGGCATGTTCAGCTGCACCTATACTGGGGTTCTGAACTCAGCTGCTCATCCTTGTGTAGAGTGACTCCTCTGACCCCTGGCTCCCTGTGGCTTTCTTTTAACTCATTTAACTGCTGTGTGAAGCAGATGGTGTAGCACATATCAACCTATGGTCTTAGAGATGGGGGATCTTAGAAGCACAGGTATCATGGGGAAGAGATTGAGGATATGGCTGACAGAATCCTGAAGGAAGTGGGAGGAAAAGAACAAACTGATGGCTCAAGGTTATTCTGAGACAGGAAGGAAGCAGGCACAGATGTCAATCTGGTTGAGGGTGGGGGATGGGCAGACATGAGTGAGCTCTTGGCCTCCTTGGAATAGGAAGTGGGAGGGTTTTGTTCTGAGCGAGAGGACTTGACTGTATAGGAATTTGGGGTGGGGAGCAAACACTGAGTAGCTGAAGGAGGACATTTTCAAGGAAGTTTAAAAATCTCTACTGCTTTGTTTTGAGAACAAAGTGGTCCAAGTATCGTTCTTGCCCGTCAAGAAGTCATGATTTCTGGTGAGGAAATCTCCTACATTACAGGTTGGTAGAGAATTTCCTCAGAGTGAAATGGGGATAATAGCATCCTATCTTGAACTACTATGTAATATTTCAAACACCCAAATTTCATTACTGGTTCTCTGCCTTTGGCCAAAAAGTTACACCTGCTAGCAGGGCTGGCACTCATGCATTCACCTGGTTGCTTCCAGAGAATGACAACACAGGGTAACAGAGTAGCTTGCTTCTGGCTCACTCATTCAAACCTCTGGGAGCTCACCTGTGTGGAAAAGTGCTGTGACCAGAGCTGATGCCAACACATTCTGTGTACTGTGTGCCAGACAGTCTGGGAAGATGGGGGCTGGCTGACTCCTAGGATCCCCCGGGACACTGCCACTTCATAATCATCTCTGTGCTAGCATCTTTTGCTGGCCAAACCATCGGGATAGCTGCTGGTTTCTCTTCAGCAGCTGTTTTAACAAGGATTTCTTTTATAGAGACAATAGTTTTTTCTATCCATATTTGAATTGAGATCTCTCACCCAGTGCTGAATTATTAAAGACAAATGAAACCAAGATGTAAAATTCTTGTTTTCTAGGCAGCTCTTGAATCTGTCTGTAAGATAAATTAGCCCCACTTTATATATGCTATATTATACACATTTCAGATGCTTAAAGAAAAAAAATAAAAAAAATGGGTGTACATCTGTCTGTTATATCTGTGCACAGGTGAGTGCAGGTGCATGTGGAGTCCAGAAGAGGGCATCATGTTCTTTGGAGCTGAATCGCAGGTATTGTGAGCTGTCTCACGTGGGTGCTGGGAGCCAAAGTGGGGCTGTCTGCATGCAAGAGCAGTGAAGACTCTTAACTGCTGGCCCATCTTACTAGTTCTTTTTTTTTTTTGGAATATATGAGCAGGAGATGATTTGGGAAACATTGTTTAACATTTTTCAATAATATTTCTATCAGAATAAATTTCATTTTTAATGCTCTACTCATGGAGTTTTTTTGACATGAATTTAACAAATAGTTTAATATAGGTTCTTGCTCTATTTTTTTCTTCTTCTTAATTCCAGGAGTAAAATAATTGACCCTCCTTAGGATAATTGCCTTGCTCTGAATGTTTGTTTTTCCTTTTTAAATTTCTCCTTCCTCCTTCCTTCTTTACCTCTCCTTCTCTCCTGCTATAGTGCTAGGAATCAAATCTAGAGCCTTGCAGTCACTGGGCAGAATTCTGTCACAGAGCCCCAT
Source organism: Mastomys natalensis (assembly GCA_021653895.1). Lineage (NCBI taxonomy): Eukaryota > Metazoa > Chordata > Mammalia > Rodentia > Muridae > Mastomys > Mastomys natalensis. The sequence continues at coordinate 190,518 of JAJTUV010000418.1, read as the reverse complement.
TCCAGTCCTTTCTGTTTTATTCCTAATAGAGGTGAAATAGAACCAACCCAATGATGTCCATCTCTGATGAGTGGGTAATGAGACCTCAGTACATGTACACAGTGGAATATTCTGCAGCCATAAAGAAAAATGAAAATTTGAAAATTTGCAGGAAAATGGGTGGATCTGGAAAAGATTCTACTGAGCCAGGCAACCCAAGACCAGAAAGACAAAGGCCCAGATGTTTTCTCTTATTGTGAGTGCTAGCCTTGACTCTTAAGTTTTATGTGTTTACCTTGGAGGATTTTGGAAACCCAAGATACTAAAAAGGGAAGAGAGGTGGGTGGTTGCCTTAAGGCAGAAGACACAGTGAGTGACACATAGGTTAAATAAATGTTGAGAGGAGGTATAGTGAAGGGTGGAAGAGTTCAAGTGGGGAGAGAAAGGGAGGGTAGGAGACACAAGGGAAAGGGTATAAAACAAAGGAGGTTTGAGAAAAATCACTTGGTAGACCCAATAGAAAACATAAAAAAGAGTTTGAGGGCATAAGCCCTGTGAGACTAGACAATGCAGGCCCCAGAAGCCGTAGTTAGTAAACAGAAACCCCAGCACTAAGTATGAGACACCTTTGTAGGAGTTGTTTGTCAGCAAGGCCTTCAACACAGAATAGGCTCTTGCCTGTTGATTAACTACCAGAACTAGCTGATAAAAGACATTTCTGCTATAGACAATGCACATTTTACATTTTGGATGCAAGGTGTAGAGAAATCAAGATGGAACTGGCCTGAAAGATTCCCACTCCCGGCTGGCTCTCATGCTGTTGGATGGTGCAATTCAGACTCTTAATGGATAAAGGCATCCAGCTTTTAATTCAGCTGTAAACTCTACAAACGACAGTACCCACCTGCCAGTTGGACTGTACCCATTAGTGCAGTGGTGGCACAGTGTTATGGGAATAACTACCTGCCCCTTACTTGAACTTGGGGTTTTGATTAAAAGAAAGAATTCTTGCTCAATGGTGTTAATCTGTGTGGTGGTTTGAATATGCTTGGCCCAGGGAGTGGCACTATTTGGAGGTGTGGTCTTGTTGGAGTAGGTATGGCCTTGTTGGAGGAAATATGTCACTGTGGGCATAGGTTAGGACCCTCCTCCTGGCTGTCTGGAAGTCAGTCTTTTTCTGTTTACCTTTGGAACAAGATCTTGAACTCTCAGCTCCTCCTGTCCCATGCCTGCCTAGATGCTACCATGCTCCCACCTTGATGATAATGGATTGAACCTCTCAACCTGTAAGCCTGCCCCAATTAAAATGTTGTCCTTATAAGACCTTGATCATGGTGTCTGTTCACATCAGTTAAACCATAACTAATATAATCTGGCAAAAAAAAAAATCCATGACTAAAATGGTCTTAGGCCATGAGGGGTAGGGACCTAAGGTGGCCGCTTAGATGAGTTGACACAGCATCAAACTATTTCCTAAATATCTATGTTTTATAACCATATACAAAGGCTATTCTTATTTGTAAAGGAAAAACTACTCCATGCAGAGCACAGAGGTAAATGCAAAAACCCATGGCTCTTCAAGACGCTGAGAAGAAAGGACCATTGAGGGTCCAGCCCTATACAAGACACTTATACAATTCTCTTTAGGCTCAGGGAAGAGAGGGCATAATGAATGTAAGAGGAGGGGGGAGAGGAGTTTTGAAATAACGTCTTCTAGGCATGACACGATCATGGCAAGCAGGAATTAGTAGTAAACTGTGCATACTTTCACTGGGTTCATAGATGTTCTGCCCTCCTAACAACCGGCTACGAATTGAAAGGGAACACATGGAGCCTTACCACTTACTGCTGGTTTGGCAGCCAACAGATTCTGGGAGACAGTAAAGCTTCATACCCATATATTTACCCACAGGGGAGCCCACCAGGCTCTTTTGGTTAGCTCTGAATTCAAGACCACACAGACAAACCCTGTGTGACATTCTACAAAATCAGTAATAGGGAAACGGATCTGTAGTGGAGAAAGAGGACTGTTAGAGGTGATGGCGGGGTAGGAGAGGGTCAGGGGGAGAATGAATGAGCAGAATATGCAAGGTGCATGTGTGGAGTTGTGAAAGACGAAATTTACTGTGAAAACTCCAAAACCAAAACAAAACACCAGGAGGGAATTCCCAGGGATTAAATACAAGCAGCATGTAAGTCAAACAGGTCACATCTATTGTCAGCCAGGCTGGTACATGCCTGTAATCTCAGTTCTAGAGACGCAAAGACAGGAAGATTGTGAATTTGAGTCTAGCCTGGGCTACATTGAAAGAGTTCTAGGCCAGCTTGGACTATATAAGGAGACTCCATCTTAACCAATATACAACCAACCAACCAACCAACCAATTACAACAAACAACCCAGCCAACTGAATAAACTAATAGTGACAAAATCAAATCTCACAAAACACAACAACAAAACAATGACTCCCATCCACTGCTTCAGCAGGACCCTCTGAGATCACCATCTCAGAGGTTTGGGAAATAAAATTGGATTGAATAAGAAAGAAATGAGCATGCAACATGCACCTCTACGATGTGTTCCGGGCTCATCTTACAGACACCAGCCATGTGCATGCTTTGGGTATGTCAAATTGCTAAGGAAGGGATACCAGGTGCTGAGCAGATGTTTTTATTACAACAAAGATGTTTTATTGAAGCCCGAGTGCCGGTGCCGTCTGATTTCGAAACACACCTGTCATCTGAAGTAGGTCCCACAGCGACATGGTGCATGATCCAGCCCACTATAAGGCTGATTGGCAGGCTTAAATTCTGGTTAATTTCTGTACTGCCAGTGAGCCAACTATCCTCATTACCTGTGTTAGCTACAAATGGAAAATCTGTCTTCCAGTGCAGGAGGCTTGGCTGAACTAGATTGGAACATGAAGTGGTTTGGGGGTCCCCAGGGATGAAGAGTCACGGTGAGGGTCACCTGTATCCTCAACGGAAGATTCCGAAGTTTCTGTGGTGAGACTTTGTGCTCTGGCCTGGCTCCGTTGCTGCTAAACAGCTTTTGTGTGTTATTGTTGGGGAAGAAGGGGTTCAGCTCTGCAGCTCACCTTCCTCAGGACTGGGAGAGAACTGGGAAGGAGAAGCAGGGGAAAAAGAGGTAGGGATGTATTCGTATTGTGAAGATGGGAGATGATTCTGGAAATAGACTGCTTGCAGGACAGAAGATATAGTCAAAGATAACTTCATGCTAGAGTACAGCTTTCTTCCAAGGGGAGGGGGGAAGGGAGGAGGGTGTCTCGTCCGGGAGAGAGTAAGAAAAACATTGGGCAGGGGTGGAGGTTGTGCAGAGAAGTAGCTTCACAAGGCTTGCTGCAACTAACTGGGGGTAGGGTGGGGCAGATGTACTGTGTGAGTTTGCCCATATTGAGGCAGGCTGGAAATTGGAGAATTATGGACATAAAGGATAATGCAGCCCTTCACCCTGGGGGTCTGCTTTTAGCCTCTCATCTGCAGAGTGGTGTGAATTGCAGAGCAAGTAACAGCTTCGGAAAGCCTTCCTCCCCTCCCAGCTATAAAGCTGTAGTTTTCTGAGCATCTCAAGGCAACCTGCTTTACAAGGAAAGACACATCCCTGTCACCTGAGCAACCCCAGTGGCTCCCAGTTTTACTGTATCAGATTATAATCCTGTCCAAGGCTCCCCTGGAACTACCCTATAATCTCATTTATCAAAAAAGATAAAGATAAGGAAAGAAAAGGTTTCCTAGCAACCTTTTGAGATTTAACTTGAGAGCCATGGAGATGGTGTGCGTGGGTAATGCTAATTAGACTGTCTTTGAGGAGCCCATACACACACTTGGGTATGTCTAACTTTCTTTTAAGTGGTTCTTTTTCTCCTAACTTTTGTGCTTAAAGTTTTTATTAATATATCTTTAATAAAACCTCCAATCCTTCCTCATACCGGCTAGTCTTGACATCTTTAATTTTTTTATTTTATGTTAATTCATGAGTGTAGGCATATGCATGTATGTGTGTGCATGTGTATGCAAATGCCCAGGGAGTCAAAGTCCTCATACCTCCTGGAATTGGAGTTACAGGCAGTTGTGAGCTATCTGACATGGGTGCTGGGAACCACACTCAAGTCTTCTGCAAGAGCAAGGAAAGCTCTTTTTTTTTTTTTAAATTTTTAAAATATATTTTATTTATTTATTTATTTATTGAATAAAATTGTAATTTTTACTCATTCACACAGGGGTTATAAACACAAAAAGGCAGGACGTGGGGCAGGGGATGACATTGGAGTGTGGGTGTTCAGGGGGAGTACAGATATCCTTCAGAACAGGGCTGGGTGAAGTTTCAGGGGACAGGTCACTACGACTCTGCCTATGATTCACTTGTCCTTATCTAAGTTGGTACTGTCCGCCGAGGCTGCCTACTTACAAGGTCTATGACAACTCAGGCTGGTAAGTTTGCAAGGAGAGCCCTTAACCATCCAAGCATCTACTCAGTGCCTAAAATTCTTTTATGTTTCAAAACTACAAAGAGTAAGGTTTGGCTTGAGTTAAGGTCTCTAAAAGATTAAAGGTTTTTTTTCAGGTTGTTTAGAGTAACCATGTGGAGGTCTGCTTCTGTCCCATCACTGCTGACCCTAGTACAATTCTATGCAACGACCTGTTTATTTTTGCTTGACAGAAAAATTCCCACTTGCTCTTGTGCTGTTTGCTAATGCAAAGGAATGAAAAGGATGCTTTTTATTAAATGGCACTCAATTAATGAATGATATATTTTATCTCTAGGTTGTCTAACAATACAATGAGATGAGGTAGAGGGTAGGGGTTATGAGATACTGAATGAACATCAGTCAGACTGGGGAATATGGTAGCCATAGAGATGAGGTGGTCTCATCCTGACACATTGTGTTCTTCCTAGAGTAAAACCTTCCATTTTAGAGGCAAACTTCTTCTTCTTCTTCTTTTTTTTTTTTTTTTTTTCCGAGACAGCGTTTCTCTGTATAGCCTTGGCTGTCCTGGAACTCACTCTGTAGACCAGGCTGGCCTGGAACTCAGAAATCCGCCTGCCTCTGCCTCCCAAGTGCTGGGATTAAAGGCGTGCACCACCACTGCCTAGCTGAAGCAAACTTCTTAATACAGGATATTACAAAGATGTGAAACAACAAAATGTTTTAAGGGAAGGTGAAATAATACAGAGAAGCTCCTCCTGCCAGGAAGTAAACCACTCAAACTAGTTCCAGGAAGTCCCTAAAACTGACAAGATTCAATAGACCCCTCCTTCCCTAAGAGTATATAAGCTTTAAAGACTACTGAGAGAAGACTTTTAGACAAGCCCAGCAGCCTGAAAGATGTTTAGCAGCTTCCAGTCTAGAAGAAACAAGACAGGTGAGCTGCCTGGAAGAGGCTAAGACCAAACAAGCCACCTGGAAAGGATGCTTTCCAGCCTGCTGAGCCTCTGCAGTTTGTTCAGCATGTTGCTGGTTGCCAGCTTTTGTGAGCTGTCACCCAGGCTGGGGTGGCCTTTAACGCTGCTGCTGCTTTCTGCACCCGTAACCATTCACCCATATTCCAGTAAGTAACCCAATAAAACTCATGGTTCACCAAATCAGACTTTGGTGTTGTCCATAGTTTGGTCTGTTGTCAGTTCCCTATCTGGGGCAAGCACACATTGGACATGTTTTCTGAAAATAGTGTCATATGACACACTGTTCCTGTGGACTGTGGTCTGAATGTGTTTCCTCCAGATTCACTGGGTTGAATTCTTGTCGCCAAGGCTAAGAGATGGGGCCTTCAGTAAGTGATTAGGTTATGAGGGCTAAGCCATCATGGATAGAATAGCGGCCATTAAAAAGGACATGGGAAGGAGACCAAGCTTGCTTTTGCTTTCTTGCCCTTCCTCCTTCCATCATTTGAAAACACAGCAAAAGTAGAAAAATATAGAGTGGCCTCCACCAGATACTGAATCTGTTGAACTCTTGATCTTAGAAATTTTTTTTGTTTGCTAAACTTTAAATGAAGCTTCTGATGCTTAGAAATTACCTAGAATCAGTTATTTTGTTATAATGGCAAAATCAGATTAAGACACTGGTAAAAGGCAGAGCAAAAGAGTACTTCTGCTTGGTCCTAGGGCAGGTAAGCCTGGGATGACATTTATTATTCTTCCAAATAACTTTTTCTCTTCAGACAGAGACCAGTATCCAGATGATACCACCTTAGCATGTGAAGAGCCCTGAGATGAAAACACAGGCTGGCTTGAGACCAGGATGCTGTGGAACCAGAGAAGAGAGTGGGTGTAGAATCCTAAGAGGAGAGAAAAAAAATAAAAACAAAAATGAATCAAGAAACCCCCCAAAGATTCCATTAGAGGCTACGTGGGGTTCTGAGAACCCGAAGTTGGAGTCAATCTACCAGCACAGCCTAGAGGAACAACAGCAAGACTGACTTCATATCCTCCAGAAAGTGGCTGCAGAGAAGTCAGTAATGGGAACTCTGAGGCAAGAGTAGGGAGCTGTCTGCCGAGCCCCAGGGAGAACAGTTAGAGCCATGATGAAAGATCTGTGTTTTATATAGAAACTCCCTTAGGACAGCATGCCACAAACCCTTGTCAGAGGGCTCGTGAGCTTGCACTTTCTCACTTACTAGGCTCCGTGATTAAATAGATTAGATAGAAAGCCCCACAGTTTCACTTCTTTCTCTATAATACATCTAATTCTGCAATTCTCTGTGTTGACATCTATCTATACTAATATTTATGAAGATATTAATTTCCTTGCTTCACTAATGAGCTTTCCAGCTCATAGTAAAAAAAAGAAGTAATATTTGAGCTATATTTTTGTCTGACATCTTTGAGGGAACATAAATAGCATTTTGTGTGAGGTGTTCTGAAAACTTGTTCTTCCTTTGTTGATGGACGTTTAGGTTGACTTCCCACCTTGGCTGTTAGGAATAGTGCTGCGGTAAGTATGAGAATACAGATATCCTCTGACATACAGTAATATGGTCCTTTGGATGTATAAAGTGCACATTATTAAAGAGAAAAGTCGAAAGTTGTATTCTTTCCCTATTATATAGATAACTTCCAAATACAAGAGAAAAGGCTTTGTTGGGGCTGATGCCACTCTCTTTCTCAGCTTCCACTTTCCTATATTAACGAATATAGCTAATTATTTCCCGTGTCAACTAATTTAGCTAATACCTTTCTATATTAACAGGAGTTTTCTCAAAGTTGGAAATGGTGGATAGTGTCTCAGCTTGCCATGCAGCTATAATACAGACATGTTACTCAGGACTTGGCCGTGGGTACCTGCACTAGTCTCTAAGTTTGGAGATAGCGACAAAGAAGATCAAAGAGAAGGAAGAGTTCCTTGGCCATCAGGATCAATGGCAGCAGTGGGGATAATGATGTCCACATGGTGTAAGCCAGGTGTTTTCTGCTTAGCACTGTTGCTCAGTTAATTCTATAGTGTGTGTGTGTGTGTGTGTGTGTGTGTGTGTGTGTGTGTGTGTAGAGGCATATGTGTGCATCTCTGTGTGAGACAGAGAATTAAAACATGTTTAATTAACATGGATATTTGCCTGCATGTATGTGTGTGCTCTATGAGAGCATCTGGTACCCATGGAGGACAGAAGAGGACATTGGATCTCTTGGAGGTGGAGTTACAGATGGTTGGGAGCTACCACTGGAATACTGGGAATTAAATCCAAGTCTTCTTCAAGAAGCCAGTGCTTTTAACTGCTGAGCCGTCTCTCCAGCCCCCCATAGTGTAACTTTTGCGTGGTGGCAGCACTGGCTTCTTGGTCTCTCTTGTTTCTGTCCATTTATTGACCCTGACTTTACTGCTCTTCCCCATGACTCTGTGAACTATCCAGTATCTTTTAGTAAATTCCATTTCTCTTCAAATAAGCCAGAGAGTGTTTGCTACTATGGTGTTTTATGTTTGGTTGGTTTACTGTGTTGGATTGAGAAGAACTTGGTCTTTTCTTTCAAGTTCTGTGGGTAATAATATAGTTACTACGAGTCCTGATTTGTTAGGGCAGAAGGGGTTTCTAAGATGAGTGTCTTTTCAGTCATAAAGCTGGACACATCCTTCTATTGATCTGGCTGACCCTAGCATGTGGCCTTAAACATATTTCAAACCTGCTATGTGTATTAAACAGAGACACCCTTGTTCTCGTAGAAGTCAGATAGCTGATATAAAAAACATGCTGCAATATACAACACAAAGAGCGATGCAAAAAAAGCAAGGTAACAATATGATGAATGATCTACATGAATCTTGATTCCTTAGCCGGTGTCAGAGTATGGATCCAGGATCATCATCATGAGTGTAATTCTGGCAAATTATACACTATATGCTGGCTTTGGGCTTTTTTTTTTTTTAATTTTGAGGCAGGGTCTTATGTAGCCTAGGCTGGCTTTTAACTCCTAAACATCATACCTCCATCTTCCAAGTACTGGAATTACATGTTTGTATGATCACAAATAGCTGAAAGTCAAACTCTTGGACAAGGCTGAATTTAGTGGTAGAGCACTTGCTTCTCAAGCATTCAGTTCTAGGTTTGATCCTGGCTGCCACTTAAAAAAAAATTAGAATTAAAAATACAGATGCCCACACTCCATTCTGACCTACAGTGGGAAAACATTCCTGGAAAAGAACTTGAGGTTTCTGTCTTTGGAAGAGAAGACATGGGCTCATCTTCCTGCTCTTCCCCCTTGTCTCTGGGTCTCCTCTGCATGCTCAGTTCTGGAGAGCACATTCGCAGTCCTCCTGCTAGCAGGAGCTGGGTTGTAGTGTTGCCAGGACAGACTATCTAATACAATCCAAAGGAAGGGGGTTCTATGTTAGCTCATGGTTTATGGTCATGTGATCCCAAGTTTCCGGACTCATAGTGAGGGAGACTGTTAGGGAGCTTATGGAGGAAGAGACGACTAATGGCCTGCTGGCCAGGAAGCATTGTGAATTCAGGACGGAGTTCGAGTACCACAGTAAGTCACTTCCTCCAACCAGGTCCCTCTTTCCATTCTTTTCACCCCCTCCAAACCTGTTCAAATTCTAAACGCATTATGGATTTAGAAGGAAATAAATGCTTTAAACATTTCATTAAGCCAGAGCCCAAAAGATCTAATTGTCTCTAGAAATATCCTCCTAGACACACCTAGATATTCCTTCCTAGATTATGGACACTCCTAGAGACATTCTCAATCCCATTAAGTTGATGACCAGTGTTAGCCATCACATGACTCGGATTGGGTTGGGGTCAAAGTCCCGGCAACATTGGTATCACCTTTCAGGTGCCGTTCCAGGCCCACGACTGTATCTACCGATGAGGTGCATTTGCACTGAGCCTCGTGAGCACCTTTCTACAATTAAGCTAACATCAAATGGATTACCTGCCAGGTGTATGGGGTTTTCACTACATTTCCTTCTCCTCTCCAAGCTCGCCGCTGAGACCAGGATACAGAACAGTGCACCAAGGTCTGTTGTTTGTTTGATTTTTGAATGAGGACAATTGGAGACATGGCAGGTAGAGTCAAAAACCGACCCTTCTCTGAATAGACTAGGACCTCCAACACACTAATCTTCCTCGCAGTTCTGCCCTGCTAGACTGCCTTCCAGACAGGATATAAGATCTCTCTGCAGGCAGGCAAAAGGAGCAAAAGGCAGAGCTAAGCTGCTAGATTTCTGCAGCTAGCCCCACTGTGTGCCTCCCCACTAGCTCCTGTAGGTTGTTTACCTAGGCAGTTCCACCCGGACATTTAGGAGTCAGAGTCCTGCTTCTCCCTAGCAGTAAATGCCCTAAGTCTCTGAGAGAACTTTTGTCTCCAAATCACATTGAATGAAATGACCCACAGCTAGCTCAGGTGGACTCGAGGTCTGTGATGACGTCTTTCTTGTGGACTCAACAAGGGCAGATCCTCTATCCTACCAGCCAACTGCTTCATCTTTTCATAACGCGTAGTTTCCACAGCTGCGGAGTTTGGGAAACTCAGCTGGTAGCATCATCTACATGGGAACTTTTGGAAGAAAGGAGCCAATTGGTGTGTTGGGCATTTCTGAGGAGAGTGTTGCCTTTTGCCCCTTGCAAAGATCATGTTACTAGGAATCATCCATCAAGGGAGAGGTTGCTTTTCTTCCAGTCATAGGTTCCTCACCTCCATTATATAGAACCGCTGTGAATTCAGACTGATTGCCTTAGTGTCTGACGGTGAGCTGTTAGTGATCTGCAAAACCAGGCATTGAACCCTAGTGTGTCTAGCATTGTCTACCGCTTAATTGGCTGTAACAATTTTATTATCTAGGTATTAAAATGGGACAATTCGCAGCTTTTTTTTTCCAAAGTGTTTCCAGGTTGATTACATATGTAAGGAGGAGGGGATGTGTAAGATCGGGACACCCAGTAAACCGCTTTTTCAAATGACATTCATTCCTCTTTATTTTATTTGAAAGTGTAGGGAGTTCAGTATAGTTCAAGGAAAGCATTGTGGTAAACAGCCAGATTAAATGTGAGCCGTGTAAAGAGCAGCAGCTTGCAGAAATATTGCTATAGATACTAAGACCAAACCTGCCTCGGTCCGGACCACACATAATTGAATCATGTTCAATAGAAGGCCATTACAAAACCGAACTTATTTGCAATGCTAATGTGGGGAAGGCAGCTGTCACAGGGAATTAAATATGATCATTCAGAGCTTGAATAAATGAGGTGTCCATTATCTTCTGGCTGCGTTGCAGGCTGCTCGAAGAACACAAATAGATGATACTGTTGCACGAGCCGGCCCATGGTTTTGTCTTTTAGTCTTGGAAATATGAGAGCTCCGGAGGTGGAGGCAGGGAGACGGAGATACAGAAAAAAGACTTGGCAGATAAATACAGGCAAGTAGGCAAGGAGTTTTTGCCCTCCTCCCCGAACCCCAAGGAGCCAGTGAATGCACAGGCGTAATCAAAATTCTATTTTCTGATGCCTGAAATAGATTTTAATTCTATTAAAGATTTTTTTTTTGTCAAGATTCATCCCTTCTTCCTAAGACTCCAATCACAGGCAACTCACAAAAGGGGCTGCATACGAAGGAGCAGAGTGGAGAGTAAGCAAAGCTAATCCCTTTGTCCCTGCTCCAAGGCTCTCCTTCCCATCCAAACGGATAATAACGATAACAGAACTTTCTCCTGGATAATCAGTCTGCAATGAGCATAAAAGGTACTTGGATCAGCTCTAGTTCTAAAAATGCCATTAATTGTCCAATTAACAGAAAGGCAGTTTTTCTTCGATTAGGTCTGAGCAACCTGCCCACAAGTAAGTTCTCTCATGTTAATAGCAGGAGATACTACACTCTCATCTTTTGACACATAATAAAGTTAGGAAAAAAAATTTTTTAAAAAAAGCAATTAAATACAAGAACATTTTCTGATAGAATAACAAACTCAGGTACTTCTAGACCATGCTTTATTAGAATGAAGTTACAATACGCTGTGTTTGGGGAAAAGGAACAGGCTCTGTGACAGTGGCCAGAATGGAGCTCTTAGGATTCATATCTGCTGGGACATAACAGCTCCTTGGAAGTAAATGAGACCCTCAAAAGTCTCTGCTTGTGGTGTGTTAAACTTTATTCTCTGTAAGATACCATTGAAGAAGTTGGTAGACCACACACACACACACACACACACACACACACACGAGTAGCGGTAAAAGTGATAAAGAGATCAAATGGGAAGTCTGTTTTATATTTGGTTTTCTATATACCAAGAAATGTAGCATTGAGGTTTTTTTGTGTATTGTGATATAGAATTACATTTGTGAAGTATATAAATTCAATTCAAGAAGGTATTGTATTTGTAGCTTCCAAGAGCTTTGAGTGTTTCTGAGCTGCTCGTCAGTAAATTCTTTCTGACAAGTTGGTTTCAGGTCCTTGCGTGACATCTTAGAAATGCAATGCTGTATAAATGCTTGATGGGAATCCCTAGAACTGCTGCTGTGACTGAAGCGGTTTTTCCCCCACACTCACAAAATACCTCACCTTTCAAAGTATGTAATTTTTTTTGGTTATTAAAATCTACTCCTTGGAAGCATGACTTGGGGAATTAATGATTGAGAATTATGGGTTCAGGGCTAGCCTCAGCTACATAGTGAATTTGAGGCCAGCCTGGGCTACATGAGACTCTATCTTTAAAAAAAAAATGAACACCTTACACAAACGAAAATATCTATTCACTTGAAAGAAGACTTAGGGATACTTATAGTGTTAGCAGAAAAAGATGATTAGACTTAAGATTTTAAAAGAATTCTCTAGAACCTTGACTTGGAAGAAAGTTGAGAAGTCATGAATTTCCACATGGTGAGAGCAACTTAGATGCCATCACGTACTCAGAATGTAAAGATCTGTGTTTATAATAAACCCCAAGTAATATAACATTTAAATAGCAAGCAACACCCCTCCACACACAATCCCAGCTTTCCAGAAATACTACTGATAACTTTATTAATATCACTTTAATATCTTTTAGTTTATACATGTGAATATTCTCATACATTTCTTGTTTTCTATAACCACTTTATTGTGGATTGGGACATATGTACTTAACATGTTAAAATCTTTAAAAAACATTATAAATATTAATTAATATGCTTCAATACATAATAGGCTTAATTATGACATTTTCACATACATATATAATGTATTTTGATCAAATTACTTCACCTATTACCCTGTCTTGTCTCCTTCCCACTCCCCCTGAATCCTACCCTTTTTCCACCAAGTTCTCCTACAATCATGACTTTTTTTTTTGATGGCTCAATGAGTTGCTTACAGAAGTATGGACATCTTCTGATGAAGGCCAGCATTTGATCCTCAGTATGGTAGGGGGAAAGCATTTATTACAGCTTAACTTAAAGATTGGAAACCTCTGATCTATTGCTCAAATCCTGCCCCTTCTCCTCACCTGCTTGTGTAAGTGAAGTTTTCCTGGGATGCAACTGTGGCTGTTGCTTTAGTTCAACAATGGCCAAGTTTAGTAGCTGCAACATATTGTTTGCAAAGATGAAAGTGTATTGCCCTTTACAAAAAAGATGGTTGACTTTTGACTTAACCTATCATTTTGCCGGGTGTGAAGATTATCTCCAATTTTTATATTATAGAAACAATACTGCAGGGTCAGTGAGATGACTCCGTGGGTTAATGCTCTTGTCTCTAAGCCTAATGAGTTTCAGCCCTGGAACCTAAATTGTGGGAAGAGAAAATCAACTCTCCCATGTTGTCCTCTGCCATACTGTGGCACACACATGTACACACACACACACACACGTAATAAAAAAATAACACTGCAATAAATATGCTATAAACTCTTCTTGGTGTATTCAACTACTTTCGCCTGTTCTGTTTACAGGGATGGATTCTACTCCAGAGCCTTGGGCTACATGTATCACTGTGACTTCTGGAGTCTAGAGACTAGAATAGCTAAGGTCACACAAACACATTCACACATTGCTCATGGGAGAATTGACTCTGCTGGGAATAGACAGCCAAAAGCTGGTACCCAGTAGGTTTTTGGACACTATCCTGTGTGTCTTCTCCCTTTCTGATTATAATCTGCATCCTTTTGTTGTAATAAACTATCACTGTTTGTGTAAAAGTTTATCTGAGTTCTGTGAGTTCTAGAGAATCCTACACAGTCCTAAGGATCCCTGTCAATCTTTTCTTACATATGAGGGAACAAAGGAAGCAGGGAAGGAAGAAGGAAGAGATGGGGAGAGAAGAGGTAGGATGGAGAGAGCAAGATCAACAGAAAGAGAGGGAGGGAAGGAGAGAGAGAAAGAGAGAGAGAAGAAGAGAGAGAGAGAGAAAGAAAAGAGAGAGAGGGAGGGGGGGGGAGAGCGAGAGAGAGGGAGAGAGAGAGAAATTAAAGTTTTGTGGTGGTTGGTGGTTGAGACTAGACTCCATAGGTTTACATAATTGAATGCTTGGTCCTCAGTTGGTGGAACTATTTTGGAAGGAGTTAGTAGATGTGGCCTTCTGGGAGAGGTGTGCCACTGGGGTTAGACTTTGAGGTTTCAAAAGCCCATGCCATTCCTGTGTGTGTTCGTTCTGCCTCCTCCTTGGGGATAAGGATGTAAGCTCTCAGCTACTGCTCCAGTGCCATGCCTGCCTGCCTGCCTCTTGCCTTGCTCCCTGCCATGATGGTCATGGACTCTAACTATCTGGAACTGTAAGCCCCAATAAACTCTTCCTATCTCCTAATAGTTGCCTTGGTGATGGTATCTCTTCATAGTGAAGGAAAGGTAACTAAGACAGAAGCCCAGGCAGAAAGGAAACATTGAGTCATGAAAAAAATCTGCTGTAGAATTGAGGCTGTGATGGCTACGCATGGCTATTCATTTGATACACCTGAGAAGAGAGAACTTCCATTGGAGAATTGCACCAGATTGGCCTGCAGGCATGTCCATGGGGACTTTTTTTTTTCTATTGTTTAATGGTAAGTGAAGTACTGGGCCAAGGTGGGAAGTGCCAAACCTGGGCAGGTGGTTCAGAATTTTATAAGAAAGGTTACTGAATGTGAACCTGAAAACAAGCTGGGTAAGCACCACCCTTCCTTCCTTCCTTCCTTCCTTCCTTCCTTCCTTCCTTCCTTCCTTCCTTCCTTCCTTCTTTCTTTCCTTCCTTTCTTCCTTTCTCCTTTTTAAAAAAAATTAACCATTCCATTTGTTTTATATCTCAACTGATATCCCACTTCACAGTTACCCTCCACAAACTCCCTATCCTACATCTGCCCTCTCCTCTCCCCTTTGCCTGTATGAGGGTCCTCCTCTATACACCCACCCTCTTCTGCCCACCACTCCTATGCTGGGACATCAAACCTCCCAGGACCAAGGGCCTCCCCTCCCATTGCTGTCAGGGAAGGATATCCTCTGTTACATATGTATCTGGAGCCAGAGATCCCTTTAGGTACACTCCTTGGTTGGTGGTCTAGTCCCTTGGAGAACTGGATGGTCAGGCCAGCCTATGTTGTTCTTCCAATGGGGTTGCAGTCCCCTGACACTCCTCCAGTCCTTCTGCCAGCTCCTCACCAGTTTCCCTGATCTCGGTCTGATGGTTGGCTCTAAGCATCCACATCTGCTTTGGTCAGTTGCTGGCCGAACCTCCCAAGGAACTGCCACACCAGGTTCCTGTCAGCAAGCATCTCTTGACCATGGCAACAGTGTTGGATTTGGTGTCTGCAGAGATGATGGATCCCAAGGTGGGGCAGTCCTGGGATGGCTCTCCTTCATTCCTGTTTCATTTTTTTGTCCCTGTTCTTTCTTTAGACAGGAACATTTCTGGGTTAAAAACTTTGAGATGGGTGAGTGATCCCATCCCTTGACCAGGGGCCGTGCCTATCTACTGGAGGTGGTCTCTACAGGTTCTATCTCCCCTTTCTCTGTGCATTTTGGTTAATGTCATCCCTGTTGGGTCCTGGGAGCCTCACATTTCCCTGGTGTCTGGGACCTTCCAGTGGCTATCCCCAGTTTCTCACCCCCCCACATAATTTTTGTTCGATTTCCGGACCCTCTGTACCTCTTCACATCCCCTCTAGTTCCTGATACTGCCCCCTTATTTCCTCCCCTCCTCTCTCTGTCCCAGGTCCCCACTTCCTTCCACCTCCACAATCATCCTGTTTCCCCCTCAATGCAGGATCGAAGCATCCACACCCTGTTCTTCCTTCCCTTTGTGCTCCACATGGTCTGTAGGTTGTATCATGGGCATTGTGAGCTTTTGGGCATTGTGAACTCTCTGCTTATCAGTGAGTACATACCATGTGTGTTCTTTGTGTCTAGGTTACCTCACTCAGGATAAATTTTTCTAGATCCATCCATTTGCCTAAGAATTCCATGAAGTCATTGTTTTTAATAGCTGAGTAGTACTCCATCGTGTAAATGTACCACATTCTCTGTATCCATCCCTCTGTTGAAGGACATCTGGGTTCTTCCCAGCTTCTGGCTGTTATAAATAGGTCTGGATAAGCACCATTCTTGACACTCCCAGCACAGTTTTGGTCAGGTCAGCCCCCTTGAAATGATAGGCTTGATTCTTCCTGGGTCTGTGGAATCTTAAGATTCAAAGCTCCTAGAGAGTGAGCTTTGGGCAAGCACACTGCTGCGAGGTGCTTGGGGCAGCAGGAAGGATCTGAGAGCCAGGGCAGAGGAGCCCTGTGCAGTTGCAGGGACACTGGGCACACACCTCATAAACATTTACTGTTTACCATCGGCCTTAGCTCTGAGTGTTAGGGATGTGAAGGCTAAGAACATACCTTTGCTCGTAGGTGTTTACGTTATGTCACAGTTACTTCTTCAACCTGGAAAACTGAGGTGTTGTCAGGAGTCACGTAGCATAAAACAGCACGTGTCTATTTCAGGAGGTAGGCTCCTCAGACTGTCTCTTGCATCTCAGTCACCTCATCTGAGACATGGAGATGATGTGCCTGATTCTGATGTGGATTAAAAGGTTAGCTCACAGAAGACACTCAGTAAGTGGTGGCTATTGTTCATGGCTAAGAGTGAGGCTTCTGAACTTTGGTTGGAAGTGGTAACGTAGATTTGCAACCTCAGCACTTGGGAAGCTTAGGCAGAGAGGATCTCAAGTTTGAGGCCAGCCTGGGATGCATTCAGATTCTAACTGTTTGTATATGAATCCCTTAGCTCCTTCTGGTAGAAATCTCCTCAGCCATGTATTCTCCCATGGCCACATAGGTCCTTGTACCCTGCTGCCATGTTGAGGTCCACAGTGGCTCTCCACGAGAGGCCATGTATGTTCATTTTTGCACAGGGCCCTGCGAAATCATTATCCAGTCATATCAGGTACAAGCCTCAGTTTGTGCAAGGGAATGGAGGTAATATTACGTATCCTGTTACTTTTCAGTAGTATCATTTTTAAGTGCTTAAGTTTTATATTAAATAATTCTATTCTTTTCCATTTGTCTCATTTTCGGTTACGTTTTGGTCATACTATTGCATGCCGCTGACGCAGGGACAGTGCACTTATTTTATAGAAAGGAAGCAAATGTCCCATAGGCGAGTGACAGGTCCTGAGCCCACACGAGCCTCGTGTTTCGCAATGAAGCACCATCCCTGAATGTTTCAACAGTTTCCACAAAGCACTTGGTGTTTTATATGAGGAAATCATTGCATTTAGAACTGAAGATACAACAAAAGGCAGAACAATTCATAAACTTATATAACAGGAATACGGTTACCCCTTGAAGACTGGTGCTTTCATGTAAAGTGTGGTATGAAAGCAAACTTCAGGACTGTTAAATGCCCTCTTATAACTAATTCTTGCAATTTAGGTCCCTGCAGTCTAGAGCAGAGGAAAATAGAGAACCAAGTCCCACTAGAGAAAGTAAATTTGAAGGAAATATTGAAGTAAAAGGAATAAACCATTTCCACGTACTTCAAACACAATGGCATAGTTGTCTTTTTAAGCAGAGTACTTGTATTTAATTTCCACCCATCAGCAGGTAGAAAGAGAAACGGAGAACGAGAAGTAGCATCCAGATCAACAGAGGTCCCATTGAGGTAATAAGGGGTCTGACATAAGCATGTGTTTGGACTCTAGCAATTTAAATATTTTCATATTTGAATTTCTATCTTCAACACTAGAAAATTAAGTGTTGGGCATGGGATCTAGTACCCTATGGAGTGCTGACTAAATGTCTTAAACATTCAGAGGCATCTAGGCAAGCCAATAAGAAGTGTGTGGTATGGTGGGCTGTGCTTGTGATGGCCTCACAGGAAGGTGAAAGCTTACCTTTGGGACTCTGCGATTACCTGTATGCAAATAAGCCAAGATCATATAATTTAGCAAACTGGGTTTGTTTAAAAAGTCTGAGAGAAGTTCTAAACAATGCTTAGGGAAAATCCCAAGCTTATGATGTATTAGAAACTATCAGTGGAAATATAGTTTGTAAAAAGACACTTGAGTTAAGAAGTGAAATGTCCTCCTGACTGTCACTACATGACCATAAAGTAAGAGGGGGTGGGGGAAGGCTGCATGGGGCCGTGCTAGCAGGCTCTACACTGTGAAGAGTAAGGAAAGTGGAGGGGTAAAGACAGTGGCTTGCTCTTCGATGAAGGGCTTTTAATTTTGCAATTAATAAGATGTTTTATTTTGCACCAAATTTAAGCCTTCAGAGCTACCCCCACTTGAACTTTAACAAAAAGAGGAAAACGAGTGTTGGCATGGGGTCCGGGAGCGGGAGTGGGAGCAGAGCACGTGGCTTTAAAATTCATTGTTCATTAGTTCATGTTTGGAGGCTGAAAGCTTCCCAAAGGTCAACAGTGTAATAATGCTTTTTATTACCATAATTATTACAAATAGTTACCTTTTGCCACTTTGGCTGTGCCACTTTGAAAAATTACTTTTGAAAATAGTTTTTCAGTCCTTCCCGTCTCTCATCAGAGTAGTGAAGGGAAATTACTGGTGCTGGATGCTGTGGGGAGCAAGAGGAAGCACAAGTGGCCCTGTGTAGGCCACACACTGTGCACGTGCTGGAGGAGGGGCCAGTTAGTGAAGTGTGTGCACTGGTATATTATGGTTTCATTTCTGTAAGTAGGAAAGTGATTTGGTTTCTATTTGGAGGGTTTAGGGTTGAATCTGAGATTTAGTCAAGATGTTTTTGGAGTATAGATGACAAGCTATATTTTGGGGTTGTTTATGTGACACACACACAAACACATATGCTTGTGTGCACATCTACAGTTAGTTTTTCTTTAATGACACAAGCCATCCCTTGGTGAGGTGTTGGTTAAACTTTTAGGAAGAAGTCCAAGTGTGTGCTTTGGCACTAATTTGGATTTAAACTGGAAGAATAATCTAGATTTAATTTTTAAAATTTTATTATTATTTTACTTGCATGAGTGTGTAGTTTGCATGTATGTCTGTGCACCATTTGAGTGCAGTACCACAGAGGCCAAATGAGGTTATTGTATCTCCAGGAACTGGAGTTTCAGTTGGTTGTGAGCAGCCACGTGGGTACTGGAGTGCAACTTGGGTCCCCTGGAAGAGCAGCTAGTGGTCTTAACTACTGAGACATCTCTCTAGCCCTACTCTAGATTTTAGATTTAGCTACTTTTATATTTTTTTGTAAGTTCAAGAGAGGGATGAAGGACTTGACAGAAGAAATGAAAGTGACTGGGAAATAACAACTTTAAGATGTCTCTGCAGAAGGATGTGCTAAAAGCCTGTAATTGGCAAAGTTTAGGGGAAAACCATGAATAGGAAGATTAAAGCTACTTTGGACTGTTGGAGGGATTCACATGTTAGAAGGTTGGTCTCCAGTGAGATGACATTTGGAGTTAGTAAGAGCCTCTAAAAGTGGGGAGTTGATTAGTGTGTTGGGTTGCTGTCCTCAGATGGGATTTAAGGTAGCTCTTATGAGAGCCTGTGTTAATTCTTCTGATAGCAAGTTGTAATGAAAGAACAGTGGTGGCACACACCTTTAATCCCAGCACTTGGGAGGCTGAGGTAGGCGGATTTCTGAGTTTGAGGCTAGGCTGGTCTACAGAGTGAATTCCAGGACAGCCAGGACTACAGAGAGAAACCCTGTCTCAAAGCAAACGAAACAAAAGAAAACACAAACAAAAACCAAACCAAACCAAACCCTTCAAATGCTTGGGCTTCCTGCCTACTGAGTGGCTCCTCTGTACATATGATGTCATCTGACATGACTCAACCAGGAAGATCCTCTCCACAGGAATTAGAGCTGTGCTGTGTAGATTTTCAGTCTCCCAAACGGTGAGCTAGACAAGTCTGTTTTATTTCTAGAGTACACAGCCTCAGATGTTTAATTACAGTGACAAAATATGAACTAATATTAAATCTAAAAAATGTAATGACTTCTTTGGGAAAGGAAAAAAATTTAAGAGGGAGTTTATGTTTTCATGTTAATGAAATAATAACATGTAACTTGCTACTAATGCTAAGTATGCAAACTAGAAGGAGTATTTTACCTAAGGAATCTGTTAAGGTCCTGTCATACTAGAGATATATTATCACAGTCGACTAATATATACAGTGTTACCTGTAAGAATAATTTCTTACATATAGTCCTCTGGAACATGATGTGTCAATGATGTTTCTAATCTTGGGATTTAGATAAAGAACACTGTGAGGTGGAAGCAAAAGATAACCTGAGGTCAGACTGAGAGAGACTTAGAGCTCTCAGATGTATGACTTTGAAAAGTTGCCCTGGTGGCATGCAGAAGCTGCATTAAAGAGATGATGTACAAGGAGGTAGGAAAACCAACTGTGTTGTTTCCTGCTGAGAGATGACAAGCAGGAGTGTGGGCTAAGAGGACGAGGGAAAAGGAATAATAAACTTGGTGAAATGATGTGGCACAGGATGGATGAGAGGGTGGAGGGAAACAATGAATCAATGGAAGCCAAGCTCAGGTGGCAGGTGATGACCTTGTGTTGCATCCCTGAGCTTGAAGCACAGGAGAACAGGGCTGTTCTGGTACCCTCTTGCTACCTCAGTGTCTTTAACTCCTATCAATAGGTGGGTACAATAGACTGCTGCAACAGGTACCACACACTGGGTGGCTCAAACAACACACATGTGCTATCACCAGGTATGGAGGCTGGAAGATCATGGAGGTGCCATTCTTTCTAGGGTATTAGAGAAAGTTTTATATTAAGCTGATTTCTGGCTTCTGGAAATTCCCTGTGTGACTGTGGTCCCCATAATGTTGTTCTTTTATGTCCTTGACATGCCCAGATTTCCCTTTGATCAGGATACTGGTTATGTTGACTAGGTATTTCTCCATCACATTGTTTGATTGCATCTTATGGGATTTTAAAAAATGCATTCCACATAATATTCTTTTAAGATATTATGTATGTGAATGGTTTATGTATCTGTGCACACACACATGTTTGTACACGTGTGTATGCATGAGTGCATGCCACGCACATATGCAAATGTCAGAAAACATCACCGAGAACATGTTTCTTTCATTGTATCTTTAAGTGGGTTCTGAAGATCTAACTCAGGTCTCCATGTTTCTGCAACAATTGCACTAAGCCATCCTGGCAGCTCTAATCTTACATAATTATATATCTGTAATGATCTTATTTGGAAATAAAGTCATATCTGAAATAATGGAGTCTAGAATTTGAACATTATTTTTTTTTTGTGAGGAGGACACATAATTCGATCCATACTAGTAAACTAGATGAAATGCTAATGAGTGACTTGGGAGATGCCAAGTTTTAGGTTCCTGTGGGCCATTATGAAGGGCGGTGGCCATGAAGAATGCTGTAATCAGAGACTGGATGATTGTCAACATACAGGGAACACCTATGTATTAAGGATATTTCCACAAGTTATCTTTTGAGCTTAGGAGTGGATGTCTGGGGAAAGGAAGAACATAAAATCCTCAAGTACTTTGATATAGCAGAGGCTATGCTATGCTATCCTGAGATATGACACCTTGGAGTGTGAGCAGACAGCACAAGTAAACAAGTTCCTCTTATCTTCTTCTGGAGCAAGTCTTAAGATCCTCATTCAAGAAATGTAGCAACTAGGACTGGAGAGGTGGCTCAGTGGTTAAGGGCACTTGCTGCTCTTTCAGACAATCAGAGTTTGGTTCTCAGAACCCACACACCTAGGCTCACAACTGCCTTTAATCTCAGTTCCAGGGGGACCTGAGACCTTTTTCTGTCCTGTGAAGGCATCTTCTTGTATGTATATATCTATCTATATCTATATCTATATCTATATCTATATCTATATCTATATCTATATCTATATCTATATTATATATATATATATATATATATATATATATATATGTAGACACACATATACACATAAATAAGATTTAAAAACGAAGAAGAAGGAATGCACTGGGGAGAAAGGAGTCAAAGACACTGAGGTAGCAAGAGGAATCTGAGAAGTCTTGCTCCATTTTTTTGTGAGCTTATACCCTCCTCCTTTGGGCATTCTCTCCACAAGTGTTCACCTCCTCATCCAACCTAACCAAATGGTTTATGTATTTACTATTTCTTAAGGTTCTTGTGACATACAGACAAACTGATGAACACACGCATAAATACATTTCGAGTGCTTTTCTCTTGTCAGGTTTTCTGGTACCATCAGGACCTTGTCCACGAACCTAAGATGGGAAGAACAATTTCTTATTTCCCCTACAATCTCTTTATGTGTAAAGATTTCTGTTGTGTTTATCTCTTGACTTAGTTTTTGACAGTTCTATATATGTATATGATATATTTTGATAATACTTCTGAGCTTCCCCCATATTCCTGGGCATTTCCCAACATGTCCTCATATCTTTATGTCCTGAGTCCATCTGGTACTCTCTGCTGGGATGTTGGCTGCTGATGTCAGATTGATCCTGTATAGGTAATTGTAGCTGCATTGATTCTGTGAGTACAATGGCCATGCCATGTCCAGAAAACAGTATTTCATACTTCATCTCATCCCTTTCTCTCTCTGCCCTATATTCTTTAAAAAAAATTAATTTTATCTTAGTTATTTATTTACTTAGTTATTATTTATTTACTTTGTGTGTGTTTGTGTATTAGTGTGTATGTATTAGTGTATGTGTATTAGTGTGTATATGTGTGGGTGTATGTGTATTAGTGTGTGTATGTGTGCATATAGAACAGTTAATGCTAACTAACCACTGAGTACCTTCTCCAGCTGCCAAATCTTGTATTCTTTCTGCTCCTACTTCTGAAATCTTCCCTGAGCCCTGCAAGGGTTGATATCCATGTCCCACTCAGGTCTGAGTACTCAACAGTCACTTCTTAATACTTTGTCCAGTTCTGAGTCTCTGCATTGCTACCACTGCAGAAAGAGGCTTCTCTGGTCCAGGGTGAGAACAACAGAAGTCTGTGGGTATAAATGTGAATGCTTAAGGGGCAGTTTGACAACATATCCATTTAGCAAAACAATAGTAGCCCCTCACCCTAGGGTCTGTGACCTCCAGAGCCATGGGCCTCACCCTAGGGTCTGTGACCTCCAGAGCCATGGGCCTCACCCTAGGGTCTGTGACCTCCAGAGCCGTGGGCTTCTGACCAGCTTGACAGTACCAGGCATACATTCTTTCCTGTGGAGCAGGCTGGCATTCAATCAGGCTGTGTGGTTGGTTATCCCTACAGCTTTCACGCCTCTCTTGTACCGGGGTTGTATCTTGCCTGGCAAGTTACATATTACAAAGATGGTCTATAGTCTGTCTGTATTAAAGTCACATATTACATGGGTGGTCTATAGTCTATATGTATTAAAGTCACATATTACACAGTGGTCTATGGTCTGTATTTTAGTCACATATTACATGATAGTCTATAGGCTGTATGTATTAAAGGCTTATTTGATTTTACTAAAGATGCAGCGTCCCCCTGGAAGAACCTAGAACAAGAATAGAGAATTGTGATAAATTGCTCCATCTGTCTATGTAGGTTGACCTAGCGATAACACATTTGGAGGCAAATTTTATTCTTCAATTCTGAACACTGGGGTCTGGTCCAAGGTTGTGAGTACAAACTGCTCCTCTGTATACATATGTCCTGCTGTTTGGGCTGGAAAGAAAGGCATTCAGTTGAGTAGAAAACCTTAGAGGGACTGGAATGATTCAGAAGCTGGCAGGAGGAGGCCATGAAATGGCAAGAAGGGAGAGGTAGGAAAAAGGCTAAAACAAGCAGGGAGAGCACCATATTAACTATCTTAGACGGCTAAGGACCTAGAAGTGTCTCTTTGGGTTAGTGCCTGGTCTGCTCTTTGAATGTACATTTGATTAAGAAGTGAAATTAGAACAATTTTTTGTCCACAGTGATTACAGGCAACAGATTCACTGTAAAATAAAAAAGAGAATTACTGTCAATTTTATTCTGAGCTCACCACAGTCAATGTGCTGTTGGGGAGAAACACCAATTGTGATAAATTGCGCCATCCATCTGTGTAGGTTGACCTATCGATAATACATTTGGAGGCAAATTTTATTCTTCAATTCTGAGCACTGGGACCTGGTCCGAGGTTGTGAGCACAAACTGCTCCTATGTACACATATGTGCTGCTGTTTAGGATGGAAAGAAAGGCATTCAGTTGTGTGTGCATGCATACACACTAGCAGAGGAGTGGAAGGGGGAGGGTTTGAAGGCTGGGGTGAGGCATTTGAGGACATGTAATGCTATTTGATGATAAATAAGTACCCACTGGCTTGTTGCCCGTTCCTGCTTCACAAGCATTTCAAAGGAGAGCATTTTCATTAAAAGTAAAGCAGTTAAAATGTCAAGGTGCTTATTCTCTCTCTCTGTCTCTGTCTCTGTCTCTGTCCTTCTCTGTCTCTCTCTCTCTCTCTCTCCTCTCTCTCTCTCAGATTCTATCTCCTTTTTTTTTTTTAAACATTACAAAAGAAGTGGATTGTGGAAAGCCTAAACTGAAGCTAAATAAAGACCCTCTTTTTGGCATTCCTTAGAGAAATCAAATCCAAGACCAGTGGTGAAAGGTGATTGTACCCTATCCACTACACAGACATTTCTTCTAATTATCAGCATGAATGTAATTACTTACAAGCATTAGGCTCCTATGATCATGTCCCTTAGAGTATTTCATCTTTAATGATTTTCCTTGATAGAAAGCCAGTTGGAAGCATTTGTTGCATAACATTGCTCAACCAGAAAGAAAAATACGTACTTCTCAGAAGAAAGATCTGTATGCTTTCTTTTCAATGGTACTTATATTCTGCCAGAATTTGATTAGGAGCCGTCTTGGCACAAAGATTGTTAATGAGGGAGTCAAATAACTATATAGATTAAACAGTTTCTTGGAAAAATACAATGCAGCAATGGTATTTCTTTTCCAAGAATATTGAAGTTTAGAATTGTAACCACTTAAGGTGGATTGTTAAATGTCTTAATTTTTGAGGGCAGATACAGGAGGGGTGGCTTACTGCGGGAGTCTGTAGCTTCGAAGGGGGAGATGGTTTTAAGAGAGACATTTCTGATTTAAGGCTTACATCAAAGTGTAGACTCCTCAAGTAGATTAGAATTCTGTTGGCTATTAGTGATGGGAGAGAGAACCTAGTCCCCGTCCTTGAGAAATGAATGATTTACCCTGCTAAGTCTGACTTGGTGATTAGGTGCTTGCTAACAGAGGTACAACCAGTTGCCAGGTGTCGAGTTCTGCCTCAGCATCTTTAACATTGTCATTTCTTTCTCTAGGAGTTAAAAAAAAAATCACAAAATTTATTTTATATTGTTCAGAAACAAGTTGGCTTTCTGGATAACGGATACTTATTTTTCTTATCCCTTGAAAGTTTTTAATGGAATTGGTGGTTGTTCATTGTATGTGGAATATAATTTCGCTTTTCCTTGAGAAGTGATGTCATTATTACAAGGATTAATGATTTGATTGTGATGGCATCAAAATCCACAGTTGCCTTCTAGAGTGATTGAGGCGAAGACTAGTGCACGCAGTGACCATTCAGGTTTTTGTCCCTCGCTTCCGTATTTCTTAGGGTCATTTCACCACCATTTTACCACCATGTTCAAGGCTGCTGGTGCCCCTTTTGCTGAAGTGACTAGAAGTTTTGCCCACAAATAAAACACAAAGTTTTGCAGCCATTATGTAGATAAGGACTTTACTTTTGTGTTAGCTTGAAAATCAAGGTCAACAAAATGACACACTATTGATAATTGATAATCTTGGGGAGCCTTCGAAGATGTTACTTGATGTGTTTAAACAAATTGCACCATAAAAATCTGTAGAAGGATCTAAACGTTTAAATCAAGAGACACATATAAGGGTCCTCCTGGCTCCTGCCTCTGTAGCTCTCCTGTCTCCAGACTCTCTTGCCTCTAGAAGTCTTGAAGTTAGCCAATGGTTCTTAAACGTCAATGATTTGCCTTGTGAAGTTACAGGTCGTGGGGCTCCACCTTGAAGTTCTGGATTTAGCAGGTCTGGAGTGGGTCCTGAGAAGCTGCAGTTTTAAGGGTAAGAAGGGATGCAGCTGATGCTGGGCTGAACTTTGGCTGAGGAAATTTTCCCTCTCCATAGTTACTGAAAGAATGAACCAAGAGGGGGGAATCTGGCTCTTCAGGCATCTGTTGCTAGAAAACTTTGCCCAGAGATGCCCTGTGTTCCCAGGGCCTTCAGGGTGAGTCTGGCCAGTGGCTTCTCACCCTGGAGAACAGGGTCAACGTTCCTGTTATGAAGGTATCCTTTGATTTGGGAGTCCTAAAAACCCTCATGTTCATTGTAAACTTTGGGAACGAATAGGTTCTATTCTTGCTTTTCTCATCTATAACATTTATTATTTAATTGGACTGCTTGGCATTTGGAGTTCTTGAATAATTCTCAAAAATCAAGGAACAGTAAACCTCTAATGTTCGTCTTTCCTTCCTCAACTTCAGGGAATTTGAAGGCTTCTTTTTATACCCTGCTATGCTGATCTGTCTAGCTCTCTTCTTCCTCATTTGCATGCATATATATACATAAATACGCACATGGAAACATGTGTGTACATTCATTCACACACACACACACACACACACCCCATAGGGATTTAGGCTGATGCCACTACCTAATGATAATATCTCTAGAACTTCAGCCTTTGAACCACATTTGCTCTGCCAGCCTCTTCATCTCAGCGCTTCTGTATGGCTGCCCCAATCTTTTGCCTGATGACCTCCCCACTCCAGTATTTCATCTTTTTTTTTTAAAAAAAAATGAGCCTATGCTAAGAGGTTGTATGACATAATAGAAAGGATGTTATCATGAAGTACACATGGTTTAAGTTATTTCCAACAAATTGCAGGATTGCAGATATGGTTCAGTAAATGTATGTAAGGCACATAGTGTGTAGCATAATATGATTGACTAGTAATGTTTAATAGCCTTCCAGTGTCGCGTCCGCCTTGGCCAGCAAGTAAGACGCGACACGGTAGGATCCTTCTCAGTCGGCTTTATTCCAGGAACGACTCTTGACATAGGGATGGGGAACTGGACGGGGGACCTGGACCAGGAAGGGAAGGGAAGGGCCTGGACCCCAAGCAGCAGAAAGGAGCTGCTTATATAACTGCCCTAGGCGGGCTGGGTGATGTGTCCTCCCAGGATAGGTTAAGCTGCCAATACCTTATTAGGATAAGCCCGCTCAGAAGGGGCACGAGGCCGACGCATGCTCAAAGGACTTGTTTACCAGTTTCTGAGCTGGCCACTCTGGAAGCCAGCTGCTTACATTGTCAGGTGCTGGTCATACGACTTTACAACTGTAAACACGGCTGCCTACATCTCCCCCTTATTTATTTATTAAATTTGAATTAGGTTACCTCTGGACCCTTCAGACCTTAGGCATCCCACACCCAAGCATGCTTGAACTCATTCATTAGGTGGTTGGTGTGAGGCGATTGAAAGCACACCTAGAAGGTCGCCGCTAGCGCAGCAAGTCAGCGGTGGAAAACAGAGGTCCGAGCCCTTGTCCAAAGTGAAGGCATTGTAATGGGAAAGTTTATATTTCTGCCATACCCGCCTTCGTGCCTTTTTTCAGGGAGAGGTACATTTGGCACAAAACCTCTATGCACTCGGACATGCTTTCAGAGAATCTATCTCAGGATTGAGAACATCTCTAGTAGTGGAGCTTGAGCCTAGGACTTCAAAGTCTACCACTACAGTGACACACTTCCTCCAACAAGGCCTCATCTAATAGTGCCACTTCCCATGGACCAAGTGTATTCAAACCACCACACCCATGTTCACAACTCATTATTTTTCTTTTACAGTGTTGCCTTCTATCAGCCATTTCTTAAGTCTTATTTGCTCATAAATTCCACATTCTGATCAAACTGAATTATCCCGGTGTGGCTTTGCTTTGTTTTCATAGTATATTTTCCTTTCTAATCTGTTATTTGCTTGGTTTGTTTTTCATCTCTTTTCCTCCCTAGACTCTAGCTTCTTGGAAGCAGAGACTTTTTAGAAAAAGTAAATTTGTATGTGTGTGTGTGTATAGTGTATGTCTGTATGAGTGTGGTATGTGTGAGTGTGTATGTGGTGTGTATGTTTGTGCGAGTGTGTGTAGTATGTGTGTATGTGTGTGTAAAAGTGTGTGAGTGTGTAGGAGTGTGTGTGTGTGTGTGTGTGTGTGTGTGTGTGTTTTCACAGAAGTCAGAGGACAACCTGGTGGGAGTCAGTTCTCTCCTAACATGTTTGTGCCAGGGATTGAACTCAGCTTGTTAGACTTCATGGTGAGTGCCTTATTTAGCTGAGCTATCTTGCTCGTGTGAAGGCACAGGATTCTGCACATTACTATACCATCTTTCTAGACTAGTGCTTGGCTATAGGAGATTAACGTTTGTTGAGCATGTTATCTGCCTCATTAACCACATACATACTTTTAAGGTCATCCCATTTTCTGACATTGTGACTGAGACAGGAAGTAGATTAGAAATAAAGAGATAGACTGGAAGTGCTTCATTTTTAGAATATGGCTTTCATCTTCTTGGAATCTGGCCTCATTGCAAGCATTCTTTGTCAGTAACCTTGTCTATCAAATACTGTCTTTGGCGTGGCTGTTTGTGTACAGTGGGGGTTTGTCTGCGGACCACCTGATTGGGGTTTGTGTTCCACTAGAGTGCATTCTCCCTTTCCCTCATCAGGCTTCTCACATTAGGCCCTATCTCACTCTCAGTCCTAACAGTGTTTAATTCCTCAGGTTAGTTCTGCTGGCCTAGGGTGGAAAAGCTAGGAGGTGGGGGACAGAAAGTAAGAATTCTGGGTCCAACTGCATCTTTGACATCAAGTGTCAGAAAACTAGTTCCTTCAGAAAATACTTCTCTTAAAAAACACAGTTCACCTTTAGACAGTTTACCCTTTAGACAGTTTTAGGTCCACAGAGAAATTGATCGGGGGAGGGGTCAGATATTTCCATTAAGAGCCTAGAGATGATTTCTGCTATCTTTGAGATGCCAATATGGCTGCAAGACAAGACACACATTCATGAAACTTGCCATTCTTAAAGGTTTATATGATTACTGTATGTAAAAAAAAAAAAAAAAAAAAAAAAGCCACCATGATCTCCTTTTTCCCCTGGCAGACAATCTTCAGTAATCTAGTTAGATAGGTCATTGCCCAACATCATGAAGTAATGTCCTTTGGGTACTGATGGAAACACTGCTGGTGTGTTCAGTTTGTGTTTGGGAATCAGTCTGTGGTGGTTAGAGTGGATGCTGAAGGGTGAGAGACCAGGTCATACAGTCATGTGACTCCAGCAGAGCTGATGGTGACCATCTTGCTTGCAGAAGCCCAACTTGGGGCAAGGTACAATCTTCCCCTATCGCCCAAGGGACTGTTCACTTTGCTTCTCTTCTCCAACTACACGTTAGTTCTCTTCATGGCTGTACCCCACCCCCAGCCTCCGGATTCTCAGCCTTGCCCATCCTCATCCATTCTTTTATGAAAGAGGGCCATCTCAAAGTCTCAGATCTCAGCGCTCTCCTACCTGAAGCTGCCAGACGGAGGCAGGTGGGTTCAGCTGCATCCCTCACTCTAGCTTCCTGGAGTTCTCCATGTCTTGTCTTCTTTTCCTTCCTCATGTATGGTCCTTTCTTCTTTTCTTATCAGGAGTCAGACAGTCACAAAAGATTTCTGGTCTCTTCAATGCTTGATGTCTTTCCTACTAAATGCTAGCTATGATTTCCATCTTGACCATGCCACTGGCTTGCCAGAAAATCTGTTTTTTTGTGGTCTCCCAGGCCTTGATCTTCTCATTCCAAAAGACTCAGGTGAAAAGGACTCTCTCTCTCTCTCTCTCTCTCTCTCTCTCTCTCTCTCTCTCACACACACACACACACACACACACACCACACACACACACACACAATTTTATCCATTTGTCCATTGATGGGTACAAAAGATGCTTCTATTACTTCACTATCAAATATGTAACTGTAATGAACATGGGTGTATGCAGATAAAAAAAACAGCTGAGCTTGGTGGCACACGCCTTTAATCCCAGCACTTGTGAGGCAGAGGCAGGTTAATCTCTGAGTTCGAAGCCAGCTTGGTCTACAAAATGAATTCCAGGGCAGCCAGAACAACACAGAGAAACCCTGTCTTGAAAAAACTAAAATAAACAATAGGTTTTCCTGGAGGTGTTTGCTGAATTATATTCTTGATCATTTCATTTCAGGGCATTCTGTTTTCCTTCATAAACCTATTTTTGGTTGGCAATGGTTTATTTGTTTGTCTTTCACTGAACTGTGAGGTCCCTGATACCAGGGCTGAAGTTTTCAGGATTTTTTTCTACCCTTACAATCTCAACGGAGGACTTTCCTTGCATACTGCCTGACATCTGATAAGCCCACAGTCATTATTTTACTTCTAAACAAATAATGACTGGCAGCTGAAGCTCACGGGCCTTAGGAAGTGCTGTACGGCCTCAGAGGCTGGTGAATGTGTGGAAGATTGTTATTGATAATGGCTGTTATGAAAATTGAAAACTATATGGTGCTCTCAAATTGTGCTTAGTAGATTCTCTGCTATATTGGGTTTGTTTATATTTTGAGCAGGTGGTCTGTTTCATGATATCATATTCATAACAGTGATCGTACTTGCCTCAGTTGAAATAAGCATTGGATTTCACTATCATCCTCACAAAGACCCGTAGACTCTGTGAGGAAGACAACTGCATCTGACGACCTTCCTAGCCTAAGGGCCCTAGACTTAGAGCCACCCTGTCAGATCCCTTATAGTCCTCTGGACACTGGAGGGAGGCTCTCACCTGTAAATCCTTCTCTGTTAGACAGTGGCTTCTCAGTCTTGTTGGATGGTTGCAAAAGGCAACTTTCTCTGTAGCATCAACTAACAAAAGATAATTATCCTAAAACACGCGCACTGGGCTATTTAATAAAAGGCCTGCCTGATGTGGGTGTGACTCGTTTTACAAACATGCTCTGTGTGGTACTCTGAGCAGCGTGTGCTTCTGAAAGAGCAGCTGCCTCTCTTTTCATCTGACCCAGTATTGATTTGTCATCCTTGCTGGATTGAATGGCCTGCCTAGTGGCCTCAGAACATGGGCGTCATGCCTGTTGGCAGCCATGGCTGTCTGGGTGCCACTCAGTTTTATCCCTTTGATTGTTGAGCTGTTTTGCGTTATTGATAAATTACAGGTATGGTACTCAGAGGGAGGAGGGGCCATCTCAGTGTGAATGGCAGTGCCCTTGGGTATGAAGCTCACTTGGACTCATCTATTGAGACAATCCTATGTAGTGGAAGGTGTGTTTTAGAGGATTAGTTATTAATCACAAAACAGGATAGGCGTTACTTGACCGCTAATTATAACACTGGATGAGTACATAAAAATCATCGTGATAAACAATATTGTCCCTGTAGGACCCTTCACATGAAATCGGTCCTGTCAGACAAATGGTTATTTACATAACACGGAATCTTTGAAAAAAAATCCAAAAAAACCTAGCAACAACCAAATAGGCAAAAGTGTGTATAGAAGCTAATAAAAATTAGTACCTTAAAAAATCACTGCATGCTATGTTTTCTGTAATTATACCAAGCTCTAGAGTTTTAACCATGGAACAGTAATTTTTTAGCATTTTTGCCGTTATTGTCCTTTTGATTTACTTAACTATGTCTAACTTGAACAAACAATGTTAAGTGGGGAAACAGATGCGGTTAAATAGCCTGTAATTATGTTTTGAGTCAACTGCTACCATCACAGACTCCTCCTGCTACTCGGACCAGAAAAAAAGTGACCCTAACTGATTTCACCAACTGCTTTGCCAGGCCCTGATGCAGAATAGATGGCCTTATTAAGCAATCAAAAAATCAGCCGTTACAGAGGGCCGGTAATCAAGAGTGTTTATACAGCTCACACACTAGCCCCACAATACACAATCAGGACCATGAATTCTGCTAATTGGGTACCTTCTGCGTCCAGAGGTGCCTGCAAAGGGAAACAAAAGGGACTTGGAAATTAGTGTTTGTAGCAATTAGCTTCTGTCTAAAGGCTTAACCTAGTTCAGGGAAACCATGATTCAAACAGGGATTATTATAGCAACTCTGGTTTTTAAATGTCTTCCACCATTATCTGAGGCAGGATTCAGCTTGGCAAAAATAATGGAAATTTGTCTTCTCTTTTCTATTTACTTAAAATGATTTTTTGTTTTGGACTTTTCAAAAAATCAAGCCCATTAAGCCATTTTCTGCTTTAAATTTCCTGGCATTCAGTTTTTGTGTGTGTGTATGTTTTATACCTATGATCTTGTTCAAGACCAGTTGAAAGACTGTTAAATACATGTATTGTTGGGAAGCTCTGCTCACGGGAATAATATAGTGGAGTTTGTTGTGCCATTATTGTTCACAGAATGATCTGCAGTTTAGTGGGACCCACAGGGTAGAATTCTTAGGGGAAAAAAGACAGCAAGTGTTTTATTTAGACACATATGTACAAATTCACCTTTTGAGTAACAGCACTGAACTGTCCAGGTGGAGAATGACGGGTAATCTGTGTGTATTTTGTCTTTGTAAACTAGCAGGGCATACTCAGATCAGCCCCACTGAAAGCCCAGTGGATTTTATAAAATTGATTATAAAAAAACTCCCTTTGCCCTTTTCTTCCCTCTCAGCCTTTAGCATTTCTGACGTAATAATCAGACAGAGCTCTGTGCTGCGCTTCTGTCGTTAGAGGCTCCCCGCTGTAGATGCTCAAACGGCAAATTAACAGTAGCATGATTCGAGGGACCTCTTGACCTCCCAGGGAAAGCGTCAGCTGCGGGTCCTTGCTTTCCTGAAGCTCTCTGCACGGTTATAGAAGGATCCTAACAATGAAAAACACAGAAAGAAAATCCCAGGGAGAGCAAAGTAAAAAAAAAAAAAAAAAAAAAAAACCAAGAAAATAAATAATCAGAGTTTTCCTTCTTTCTGATTTAAAGGCTACAGGAGCAAATGACAGTTTGTCTTTCAAAATATATTAATAATCTGTTCTACTAATGACTTAAATGATGGTTAATCAATGTGTCAATAAGTGTATTAAGATTTTTATTATTAACGCTGAATTTTACAGTATTGAAATTTACAGAAATCATAGGAAGAATATTAGTACTTTGAAGACAATCAGAATGATGAATGTGATAGTTTAGAGCCACTGTAACAACATTTCCTTCTGACTGATTACATTACATATTGCTAATAGTGTGAGCATCACTGTGTAGTGCAATCAGTCAGGGGAAAATGAGTGAGATGTGAGCTAATGAGAGCTAATTGTATCATATAATAGCAAGGACACAGAATTCTATCAATTAAATTAGTTTGAGATGAAACAAATATGAATATAATAATGTTTATAATAATGAGGCAATTAGCACTAATGAAATAAATGTTAACAAAGACCAGGATCTCTAGCCCCTCTCTGCCCGTCTACTGAGTCATCCAAACTTTGAACTGTGTTGTAGCCACTGGAACCTTTTCAGCATGCATTGGAAAACACAGAAATAAGGGCTCCAGGTCTCCGAAGCTTTTTGATCTCACAACTTTAAGTGGTTCCTCAAGGTCTGCTGCATCTCTTTGCAGACACACCATTCTCTCTAATAAATAAACCATATCTTGTTCCATAGAATGCACGCTATTTTTTCTCCATTCGGGTAGAAAGTGGACACTCTTTGGTGTATACGTTGATTCCTGTCTTCTTGTTATCATGGATAATTGACTGCTTAGGACAAGTACCTCTCTTGCAAAACCCAACCAGATTTTCCACGTTCATTACTTCCTTGTTGTCTTTAAGCTTTTGATGTTCATGACACTCGATACTCTGATAAAAAGAGTCATAGTCAGCATGGCGAAGCTTTTAGATATACGGTCAGGAGTACACTCCCCAGGAGAGGGTGCTGAGATCTAGCTTTGGCGTGGCAAATTATTGACATCAATGAAACAATTAAGAACCGTATTAGATGTGAGTCTGAAAGCTAGCTGTGTGGCTGAGCAGCTGTGTGTACATCATGGGAGTTACTACAACAGTGTGTGTAGAAATCCACCCATTCAGCCCAGTCTCTCAAGGAGTCAGATATTTTTGTCCTTGTTGTTTGAGACACACTGTGTAACTCTGGCTGTCCTGGAACTCACTCTGTAGACCAGGCTGGCCTTGAACACACAGAGACCCATCTGCCTCTGCTTTCTGAGTGCTGGGATTAAGGGTGAGCACCACCACCTGGTGGAGTGAGACATTTATACAACTTACTGATTATTAATAATATAATAAGTGTTTATTATAAGTTTATTATAAGTGTTATATGTAAGTGTAATAATAAGTGGTTTCTGTGGTACATGCTTATTTTATTGTACCACGAGTATTAGTTGAAAGATTTTAGTAATTTCTTCTTGATTATTTGGAAAGTAGTCTGGTTGCTTTATTTGGCCTCGATCTGGGCCACGGTTATTAGTGTTTGAGGATGACACCTGGGCCATTAGAATAGAAGGCACTGCATGCAGTGACAGTCCCTCAACTTTCTCGTTTGAGTGTCTCATTTTCATCATTCACATCATGGGTGCTTTTGCTTTTGTGTTTCAAAAACAAAAGCAGGATGAGCTGCAAGTTAATGTTTTCCTTGTAAGAGATTATGAATTATACTCAGCTGGCTTCTGCGGCCGACACAGGATTCATTCACACTTAGAGGAATGAAAACGGTCATGCGTTAAAAAAATGTCACAAACCTTTTCTGGGCCTGGAGGATCCTGGAGCCTGTGTGACAGGAGACTTGCTTGTTTTCAACATTATAAAGATGATCGAAACAAAATAGCAAGAATTTGGCTATTCACATCTTTGAATGAACGCTCTTCGAATTTGGGTCTCTTTGTCTGGCTCTGTTTTTCATGGTTTAGCTACGACAAATGTGGATGGTATCACATGCTCTTATTAACCATGGAGCAAACATCTGCCTAGGATGCTTGCTCTCCCAAATTGCACTCAGTGTAAAGAGCATATATACAGCTGTGCATGCATAAGGTGGTCAATTATGCATTCTCTGTGTTTACTGGCACCAAGTTGGGAAATATTTTCCAGAGATACCATACCTGACACTGTGTGTTTCTGTGGATATTTAAGATGACATTGCTTATCTCTAAGGCCCTTAGGCTTGATCTAATTTTATTGTTCAAAACCTTTTGTGAATGGTAAATAGTTGTATTCACACTCGGTGTGTTCTAGAACCTTGTTAGACTACAGAATGTAAAATTAATTCAAACAATCTGGTCATAGGAACTGCATATTGTCCAGAGATTAACACACGATATAGGAGATAACATAGGCAACCAGCAAGAATTTCTTCACACTTTATATTTCTATTAAACTTCCCGTCTTTGCTTTTCCTTTTGGTGATTGGGCTTGGTTGTTCTTGACCTAAATATGAATAACCCTGCAGCATGGGATATCTATTAGCCTCTTCTCTTCCTGTTCATTTCTCTGATCGCCAGCTCTTGGTCTGGCACACTGGTGTGACAAACTGGCCTTCATTTTCCCTGCCTATTCCAGGTGTAATTTGAGAAAATGTCTTGTGATCACTAAGGAAATCTCAAAGCATGTTCCCTCATTTGAACTGGTAAGGTATAGTGGATAAAGGATTTCTGACTTTTATAAATAAGTATTCTTGTTCTTAGATTGAAGTGTGTTCTATAGACCTATGCTTAGCCCCAAACTTTTCTAAATACTGATATTTTCTGGTGTAACCTGTAATAAGAATTCGGTGTTACTCTTAGGCAAACTTGAATCTATACGTTTTTATTTTCATTTTTTTTTTAAACACAGAAATTGTTCTTTCTCTTAAATTTAAGAGGATATTGAAGTATTTTTTTCCCAGGAAGGATTTTCATTTCAAAATATGATGCATTTTCTATTATTATTGTTAAATAGCCTTAGGAAAATTGTGCCCGAATTAACAATCATATGACAGACTAGAATTCACTCCAAAGAGTAAACATTAAGACCATTATTCCTAAGCATACTCAAGAAACTTACTTGGTGGAAGGGAAGGTTACTATTCACTTTGGTTAGGAGAGATGGAGGAAGGATTGTGGGAGGGAGTGACCAGGAAGGGGGTGCAGTGAGCAGAATGTAAAGTTAATAAGTAAAAGCAAATTAAAATTAAATTGATGATTTCCTAATACTTTGATCTAAAAGCTGCATTCATTCACATAGCATCCAAATCATATTTTTCAATGTATGTATGTATTTGTGTGTGTGTGTGTGTGTGTGTGTGTGTATATATATATATGCATGTATATAACCAGTTAGGCTTAAATCAAAAGGATTGTGAATCAGGGACCTAGTACCAGTTTTGACCTTTATGCCTTTGATGACTTGAAAGTATCCTATATTCTCTTTATTCAAATGCACTTCGTTGGGTTGTTTGTTTTTATCTTGTGATCATTGGTTAGAGTATGCTAGGATATGCCGCAGGATCAGACAAATCCAAATCTCAGTGTATAAAACAATGCAGGTGTGTTTTCTGATAGGTTATTCCCTGGGCTGGAAAGTTCAGGGTTGGAGGCAGGGTATGGCAGGTGGGGACTGAGGGATGCTGGGAGAGCAGAGGCCAGGTCTGTTTTGACATGTAAAATATGTGCTTCAGGTGGAAACCTAACTTCTCACTTGTAGTTTGTATTCACCAAGACCAATTGGAAGCTGCTACGTCCTTAGGCTAGAACCAAGTTTCCAATGCCTCAGAGGAGGGAAAAGCAAACAAGAGGGAGGACTCACTGCCTTTTAAACCACACTGCCTCTTAAGGCTCTGACTGTTCCAGGCCACAGGATACATTATAGCAAGGAAACCTACTTTACTTTCCCACTATGCCCCTTCTCTTCCCTCCCTATTTCCCCTCTTTCTGTCTACTCTCCCCCAGCTCTGGGTTCTCTGTGATGCACTTGGTCAAGCACCTCCCTTCTTTGGGTTATGTGTTCATTTAACATTGGCGCCCAATTCCCTGTGGTTTTCCTACTGGGTTATTAAAAGTTCTCAGGATCCTTGGTTGCAATAGGGCTTCATTCTCACTTCTTCTGACTTCCTTCCAGCTCTTCACCTCACCCCCCACCCCTCAACTTCTTCCCTAGTGTGAAACAGACTTGTTTTTTAAGGCCTGGGTGCGGGAGCGGGAGTCGTGGTCTACCACTCTTAGCCAGTTTTCCAGATACTTATCCAGCTGTGTGGAGACAGGAGAAAAAGGAGAATGACAACCACTCTTCTTTGTGTCAGAGGTATGCTTCTCTGGTGACCCTGTGGAGTCATTGTTAGCAGTCATGCCCACATACTTGAAATCAAATCCTAGCTCTCTCGGTAGAGGTGTACTCCAGGTTCCTCAGAGTACACTGCATAGTGTCTCAATGTAGAAAGTCTGTCTCAGAGCAGACTTTCTTGGCAAGAAGAGGCATGGCCTAAAATGTCACAGCCATACTGTTGACATGTTATCCTGGATGAAGAGTAGCCAAGCCTTGAGTAACAGGAAGTCAGCAAGATAGCTGCAGCCCAGTGGTCCTCTACAGTCATCTTCTGATCAAAAGATGCTCTTAAATCCCGTTGTTACTTGAGTGGAAATGCATGTTGCTCCATACCTAAGCCTTGGCATTTGTGATCTTAGCTGAGATTTCCTTTCTCCTCATTTATCCCAGGTGGCTTGACAACTAGTTTCGAAACAAAAACTAGCCTACCTCTCAATGTAGTGAGGCAATTAACTATTACCTCACTGCCAGTTATATTGGGATAAAGAATAAATAGCTTAACCTATAACCAACACCATCAAGAAGGAAGGGAAGGGAGAGAGGAGTCAAGTTGTAACTCCTCAAGTTAGCTTTCTAACTCCTAAGCTAAGCATTCCACATCAGGCTCCTACCCGCTCACCTTTCTCTTGGGAGGGTCCTGGCTTGCTGTATCTATTGAGTTGACTTTTCTCACCAGGTTTTAGGAGAAAAAGTTTACTAGTCTTTCTTAACTGGATAACTTACCATCTTTTATGTTCAACCATGAACAAAGCTAGTCATATGATTTGTAGATCCTAGTGAAAAATGAAAATGTAGGACCTTTGTTCACATTCAGAACTTCAAGGTCGAGTATATCCCAGATAAGAGATCGGCCTCACAGAATTAACAACTAGAAACTATCCAGAGAGAAAAGTATGTTTTTGAAAAGTCCAGAAGCCAAAGACAAAACCAAGACCAAAGCATAAGTTTACATCACAGGGAAGAGAGTGGCCAGCTTGCCTTGATTCGCTCTTTGACCCAGGCTGTGCAGTACTACACAGAGAGGATTCTCCCAACCTAAAATTTCTTCACTGGGATGAAGAAACTGAAGAAAAATTTCAGACAACTTTGAAGAGCTTCCAAAGAAGCTGGCTTCTGTCTTGCCTCGTGGGGCACATTAGGCAATTAGCAGAGCTCCAACATAGAGACAAGTGAATGGGAAAAGGAACAGGGCTGCAGATGGCAAAGGCCTTGGAATTCATCTCTGAGGTTCAGTGAACTATGAGAAAGCACAGATAGACAAATGAAGGTGTAAAAGTTAAAATAGAACTCTTGTTCTGTAGTTTGGCCATTGGAAATAGTGGGCAATAAGCATGGGTGTGCAAATATCTCTGTGGTATACTGACTTTGAACTCTGGGTGCATATCGAGAAGTAGTGTAGTTGCGTTATATGGTACTTCTAGTTTATTTTTCTTTGAAGATGTCCTATATTGATTTCCATAGCAACTGCACCAGTTTATATTCTAAACAGCAGTGATTATTTTCCGCTTATCTTTGGCAGCATTTGTTGACAGTGGTTTTTCTTGAGGATAAATATTCTAACTGTGGTTACATGGAATTTCAACGCAGTTTTAATTTAGACTTCCCTTGCTAAGAATGAACAGTTTTTTTTTTTTTTTAGACTTTATTAGTCATTTGTATTTCTTTTTCTGAAAACTGTCTATTCAATTCATTTGTATATTTATTGATTGGGTAGATTTTTGGTGTTTAAATTTTTTAGTTCTTTATAGATTCTGGACATCAGTTTCCTGTCGGATGTAGAGTTGCAAAGCTTTCCTCCATCCCACAGCTGTCCCTCTGCTTCTCTTTGCCACGGATGTAGAGCTCTGTTACCCCAAATTGGACAGCATTTGGTCTACATGTAGTAATGGTTTGCTATGGTTTGAACTCAAACATCTGGTCTGGGATTTGTGAAATCAATTCTGGATTGTTTTTGCTATAATTGCTTTGGCTATAATCAGCCTTTCCTACTTGCTATTGTAGGAATATAGGTATGAGTTTTAAAAATTATTAAAAACTATCTTTGAAATAAGTGTTTGTAATTATACTGTTCTAACGGTCTCTTCAAGCCATTCTAAAGAGACCTACATTGAGAGACTCTGAAAATTATTTTTGTTTTACATCTTTTCAACTACGATTTCTTACAATTTTTGGTCTGTGTCCCAGATAAGTGACTCTATGCTCTTTTAAACCTTCTTTGAAATAAGAATGATTTTTCTATTTTGTAAATGTTCCCATTAAGAACCCTAAAAGACAGTGTCTAAAACTTCAACAAAGCGAGTAATTAGGTGCAAAACAGTCAGGAAAATGAAATGTGATTAGAATGCTCTCTTTAGAGAATGCTAACTATGTTTTTAATAAGTTGTCGAAACACTCTCATGGTTAAAAATGTGAAAGAAAAAGTTTAAATCCATTCCCAACAAAAATCAAATATTGTATACATGTGTATTAGGGTCTGATTTATTCCTGGGACTTGGATAGTATACTGACCAAGTTCAGTTTCAGTTTCTTGGGGACAAAGTCACGTTAACTTAGCTCTTGAGAATTGTTGAGGTAGATCATTTAAAGGCAGAGTAAACATCGTCTCTGTAGAAAGTGTTTCTAAAGGTTTAGAGTCAGAAAGTGTCCTGATGGCTCAGAAATCAGGTCAGGGACATCGACATTATATGTGTGTTTAGAGAATCAGAGCATCAGCCTAGGGCAATCTGATGGAACTACAGCCATAATCAGAAACTCTTCCCATAGGCCCTTAGGTCATCTTAACTCTTGGTCAAGTGCATGAATGAGTACTTACTTTCTATATTCCATGTACTAGTTATATATGCTTATAACATATATAGTTATACATATATATCAATTCCTCAGTTAAACATGAGTATATATAAACTAACATTGCATAAAAGTGAGAGGGGCTTATATAAGAGCCTATACATGACTATGCCAAAATCCATGATTAGTTGAAAACTATGGATTTGTAGTTTATTCCATTTTAGGAAATAAATTCCAGTAGCTTAGGGAGATAGATGTTAAAAAAACCAAAACCCCAAATTAGTGAGAATGCTTTATCATGAAAAGAAGTTGAATTTTGTTGATTACTGAGGTGGTTTTAGTAAGAATAACAGCCCCATAGGTTCATATATTTGAATGCTTAGTTACCAGGGAGTGGGACTCTCTGATAGGATTAGAAGGATTGGAGGTGTGGCCTTGTCGGAGTAAATGTGTCCTGGTGGAGTTGAGCTATGAGGTTTCAAAAGCCCACACCAGCCCAGTTTCTCTCTGTCCATGCTGCCTGCAAATCAAGATATAGAACTCGCTACACCAATGACTACTATGGTAAACTAGTATTGTAATGAAATTATTTACATTCTCATTTGGAACTAGATCCATTAATAAAAAACTTGTTGTGATGTATATTGTTTCAAAATCGTTGATAGCAGGTGTGTGCTATCGGATGCTCTTAAAGGCTCAAATGCCTCCTAACTCACCCTCCTCACTCTCCCTACAGCCTACAATTTAATTACAGAAACTTTCAGAAGTAACTGTGGCTAGCTAGTGCTTGTAGATTAATGGCACATTTGTATTCTCTAAGAATTGCAGACTGATCTCTCTACAACCTATTTAAGAATATTTGCAACATGTATGTGTGTGTTACAATATTTTGATAAAAACTGTTTTTTTCTTGGTTGGAGATATTTAACTTAATAGTTATTTTCTTTAGGGCCAAGGGCCAAGCATGTACTTAACCTGTGCTGAAGACCATATTCATAATTGAGGTGGATAAAGGCAAGAGGTGACATGATGTCCCGTGTGGATATCTATGGAACTGCCCATTTTTAACATATAGTGAGAGTTTAACTTTCTTAGTAATTTTCAGAGGCAAATTTGTCATAGATTCTAAAATAAGAACATGCCCATTCTTGAAGTAGTGTCTTTTCTCCTTGATATATGTACTCTAGAAATATTTGAATATGTGTCTAATAATGTATGGGGGAAATTAAAAATATATTAATTTAAAAGAAAAATATGAAATGAAAACATGAATGTGTGTACCTACATAGATATAATTTGGATATATATATATATATATATATATATATATATATATAAGATGTGGCATACAAGCATTCTTAAAACACTTAATGTCAGATAGGTACATCAATATATACATTGTATATATTGATCAATGTATATATTGATGTACCTATCTGACATATGTATATATTGATGTACCTGTCTGACATTAAGTGTTTGAGAATGCTTGTATGCCACACCCTGAGTAATAGCTAACTAACCATGAGCAAGGAGTAGGACTTAGTTGAAGGAATTAAATACATGGACACACATGCAGGCAAAACAAGCATGTATAGAATGAAATAAAGGGAGAGAATTAGTAAGTTTTCTTTTAGCAAGTACAAGTACATTTCAGCTCTGTTTTGTTTTCCCAAGGGTGTAAGATCTCATGACTCTCTTACCTATTATTATGCTAGCCGGTACCTTCTCTGCCATGTTTAAAATTAGCAAGATGAATTATGAGGAAATATTTGGAAAGCGTTTCTTGTTTGTTATGGAGTTTTTGAAAGAGTCAAAATGTAGTTATTTGGTTTGCATTCTTTTGATACAAAAATAAATAAACTAGTAAAAACCTGGGTTCAGTTTTTAAACAACACAGTTGTTGGTTCAACATTGAAGCGACTACAGTACCCTGGGTGTATTATCATTTGTAGAATAGACATTTTCTGCATTCATTATTTCTACAATACAAGCTAGAACCTCCCCCTCCACAGACACACAGAATGAGGAGCCAAAGAAGTGTATTTTATTTAGTATGATAATCCTCTTCAAGTCCCCTCTTCCTGCTTTTGATCTAGGGGAAAGCAAGCTGGGAGCCTAATGAGACCAGAAGATTCGTTGTACTAAAAAATAAAAGAAAAAAAAGAAAGAAAGAAAGAAAAGAAAAAAATGTATTCTGGCCAACCAGGTTTTGAAGTGAAAGTTAATTAAGAGCAATATACAAATAATCCCTGCAAATGGTGACATTTAAGAATGCAAGTTGAATATTCTGAAGCAGTTATGTAAATTACTCAGAATAAGACTCTGGGGGGAATGTGACACATGCAGGCTTAGCTTTTAATACCCTCTGGTAATGTTTTCATTAGACATGATGTTTGCTGGGGGACCGAGTATTTGGAGGTAATCTGTTAACAGAAACAGTTCTAAGACACGGGAAGCCACAGAAGCAGAGGTTGCCCAGGGTTGAAACCCGTTAGGGATAACAATGAGATGAGGAGGGCAAGACCTTCTCTCTGTGTGGAGGTGTGGGACCTGCCAGCAGTATACAGAACAGCTGAGAAGAGGGGCAGCAGCCATTTAAAGGGGGTATTGTCTCAGTGATGCGGGGGTCCTCCTGTGGGCTCTTTAAACTGCACCAGTGTTACACGAGTTGCAGGACTGTAACAGATTTTTAGGTCTCGGTTTTGGTTCGACAAGCAGCTCTTACTCCATAACCAGGGAAACAAATACAGAATATTTAAATAGCCGAGACCACGCAATTGTCCAATGGCAGAATAGGGAGCAGTTTCCTTGCTTTCTGGTTCTATTTACATGAGATAAACTGCATGTTTGGTGTTTACATAATAACTGCAAGTTGGTGCTGGACTTCTGCACTGCTGCTCTCGAAGCACTGTGCACATAAGAACTTTCTATCCAGGTTCCTTCTTCAGTGGTGCTGTTTTGATCCATTCGATTCATCTGATTTTTTTTTTTTTCCTTCTTTCTCCCACATCAGAGGCTTTGGTATCTTAGAGGGCTTATGACTCCGTCCTTACATGGTACTTTTAAACATCTATTCTCAAGATGATCTGTTTTTTCTTTTCTTTCTTTCTCCTTCTTTTCTTTCTTTCCCTCTTCTCTTTCTTTTTGTCCTATCTCTGTCTCTCTTCCTCTCTCTTTCTCTCCCTCTTGCTCTTCGCCCCCCCCCCCTGTTTTACGTGTGTTGAGACCATCTTTAAAAATGATGAATTCTCCTGTATGTTGTTAGTTTTTGGGTAACGGAATGGAAATTGGCCTAATCT
Organism: Mastomys natalensis; assembly: GCA_021653895.1. Classification (NCBI taxonomy): domain Eukaryota; kingdom Metazoa; phylum Chordata; class Mammalia; order Rodentia; family Muridae; genus Mastomys; species Mastomys natalensis. The sequence continues at coordinate 147,191 of JAJTUV010000418.1, read as the reverse complement.
ATTTTATATAGCTCAAATTTTGATTTAGCTATATAAATTTTATTTTTAGACTCCTAGAGTCTTGTGGTCTGGAAATATAACCCCCATTTTGCCTGTCAACAAAACTAAATCACGAATATGTTCTTTGCTAGCAACATTCAAAATAGATGATTCTAAGTAATGGCTTGGAAATAAACTCTTTTTATTTCATTTTAATTTGTAGTGTTCTTTGCCTTAATTTCCCACAAATACTCAGGAATTTTCCATTCTGAAAAACTTTATACACTAATTAAGCTATTTTAAGTAGCAATATTCATGATCTACTGAGAGATTGTAAATGGGTTGATATGTGACACTCTTCTAGGTTCCTGACAATAATCTGCTATGGCCAGAATATGCTCATCTGTGCATGTCTCAATCAGAGGAAATTTAATTGTTTTTGGATTAAAACATTAATTTAATGGGGCTGTTTTATTATCTAGACCTTGCTTAGGAAGCTCATGGCTGGTATCTTTGTTTTGCTTTTAGCTTTCCTTTGATTTTCCTCTGTGCAAGCTCTCATAGAATATGGCTTGCACAACTGCTCAAAATTAACACAAGTGACCTGAGTGACTTGTAGCAGAATCAGCTAACATTTACAGGCAGGAGGATAAGCCGTATTCAGGATCCCCAGGGAGCTGGGACTTTGTCTCATGTTGAATAGCACCTGTTTAGAATCTGGGATCTGCAAAGTCATCTTATAAATAAACTTGTTGAAACTCCAACTGAAAACAGAAGGAAAAAATCAAAGTGGGAGAAATATTTAAATTAATAGAGCCAGAAAAAAAAAAAAGAAAATAAACTTCAAATCTCACATTAAATTAACCTTGGCTTTATCTTGTTGACATGACAAACCATTATACTTAACACAATTAAGGTACATGAGATTGATGAGCAGACCACCTCTTGAAACAATATTTTCACAGTACATTAAATATAAGGGTTTAGGATAACAGCATATTAACCTGGAGAGAGCCTGCCATTAGAATGCTCACAGTTTTATACTCTGATCTGTTTATGTAGACAGACTGGCTCTCAGGCTGTGAATGGATGTGTTCTCAAACTGTGTTTAGAATCAGTCGTTCCCAAGTCCTTCAGTCTGTTTTATTACATGGTAATAGTGATCTCTCACTGACTTCTAATGCTCTTCTGCCATACTCATAGATCTCACCCAGTCATCAGAGAAGCTTCCTCCTGGAGCACTGGGTAGGAATAAAGACAGAGACCCACAGTTGAACGATGTGCAGAGAGTGAGAGACCCAAGACATCTCAACCCTAAAAGGGATGTCTCCCTCAACCTCCCTTCCCCACATCCCAGAGCTCAGAGAACCCTGCAGAAGAGAAGATGGAAGAGCCAGAGCGGGTGGAGGGCCCCAAAGAAACGAAGCCTTCTTAACACAGCAGCATCAGTGAACAAATGAGTTCCCAGAGACTGCCTGTGTGGGCCTGGGTGGATGCTCTCCTGGTGCTGAGAGGAGTGGACACAAGCTCACATCCCTAACCCAGAAGCTCTCTCCAATTGATAACCACACACAAAAGAAAAAGGGAGTCTCACTGGGGAAACAAACCACTCATAAGGGCAGGCCCGGTGCCCAGAAGTGGATGGAAAACACAAAACAAACTCAGTGGTGACTTCGGAGCTTCAGTGATTCATTAAAGCTTTAAAAAAAACTCTTTATAGCTCATGTGGGTATGTATCATGACTTCCAGTTTAGTGTTTCCATGGGGTTCCTATGTGGGTGAACATGTGTGTCTGTGTCTACACATGTTTCTTGTGCTTTTGCTTGGATTCCTTTTCTTCTGTTTTTGTTGTTGCTGTTTGTTCTTTTGGTTTGTTTTGTCCTGTTACAATGTGCTTACTTTTGTTATTTTAGTATCATTCTTTAGATGACTGTTTATTTTTTAACTAGAGACAGAAGGTGTGGAATTGGATGGCAGAGGAGGTGGGGGGATTCTTGGAGGAGCTGGGGGATAGAAACCATAATCAGAATAGATCATATAAAATTTATCTTCAGTAAAAATTAGAAAATAAGTAACACCATTTTATAGATTCAGAAGTGCAGAGAAATGTTTCCAAGTTCTCACAGCTGGGCCCCATGCAGTTTTGCTCCAGAATTTGTGCTTTCAATTCCTGTAGAAGAGGTGCTAGCATTAAAAGAGATTTACTAGTGTGTTACAGTCTATTCCTGTCCTGAAACAGTTCATGTTTAGGCATCATTTTATGCATCATGGATTTAAGAACAGCTCCTCTGGCAGTCATTGCACTGCTGTCATCAGTGATGGGTTGGAGAAGTCACATCTTGCCTGGCTCAAATAGCTAGCAGTTTGGTATGGGATGTTCACCTGGGATTATTGGCCAGGATAGCAGTTGCTCTCCATAGGATCTGTGTCATCAAGATTATTAAGGTCTCCTCATGGGATGATGGTTGTTTTCTAAGGATGAATGTTCCAAGTGGCAGGAAATCTTAGGGTGCGGACCTTGAAAAGTAGCACAGTTAATTCTTGATATATCGCCTTTGCCAACAAAATGGCACCAATTACCTGGATTGAAGAAGGATTCTGCTTAATGTGAAGGATGGTGAGGAGTTTGCAGTAATCTTGAATCTAGCCCGTGCCTCCTGAACAAATCAGACCAGCCTATGAACATGTGACCTCCATTAACGTTTCCTAGACTTATCTTTAACTTCTTTTCCTTGGACCAGGCTGGCCTTGATCTCAGAGATCTACTTCCTCTGCTTCCCAATTGCTGGATTAAAGATGTGAGTATACAAGCCCAGCTTGGATTAGGAGTCTTTCAGAGAAGGGTGTACTATTTTTAAGTCTAAAACATCCAGAACAGAGTTAGTATTTATTAAGCATTTATCAATTTCCATTTTAACTTTTGTTCTAAGGCAACCATAAATTCCCAATAAAGGCTTGACTACAGTTCAGAAGAATAGGGTGGGGAAGTTATTTGACAGGACAAATACTCTATTTTTACACATAAGCCCTTCATCTCCTAAGTTACACAGCAGTGTTTTCTTGTCTGTTATTAAATTCTGTGTCTGTGGACTCAAGGAACAGAGGTGTTGTCTAGCTCATTTCTTAGTCTGCATCCCCAGGATGTACCCCATATATATTTGGGGGAGTGAAACTTGATAAGAAAATGATGTGAACATATCTAACACAACATATAAAGAAATCTAATTTACTGGTAGATGCTTGTTTCTTGAGAATCTAAGATATTAGTGCCTAATGAAGCAGAAATCAGTACTGGGGTATGCACTTTGATATATATTTCCTATTTTAAATTTTTAAGAACATTTGTAAACCAGGAGCATGCATCATTATATTCTTACAAAGAAATTAAAAGTACAAGACATTAATGTAGAGTACGTGTTTAATTTAATTCCTGCTGTTAGGTATTCTCTATTTAGTTAAAATTAATACTGATAGCAGACACTTGGCCTAAAGTACTATCTACTCATTTGACCTGGAGTTTCTCTCATTTTTTTTCTTCCTCAGAAATAATAAAGAAATAAGTGAATGAAAACCAAAAGAGAGCCATTTAACTCGAGCATTGACCGTCTCAGAACTAGGCAAAAACCTGGGCTGCCACTTGTGAGCAGTGTCTGGAGAACTTGGTTGTTGAGCTGTAACAAGTCTGGCTCGCCAGAAATTTTTATCTGAGAGTTCTAAGATTATTTGGTATTACTTTAAGTACAGAAATATAGCTTCTTAACATACAGGAGGACATGCTATGGACTAATGTCATGTAAATATTTGATTTACGGAATAGATCCATTATGTTAATTCAGGAAAATCCTGGAAACCTGCCTGTCCATTGCTGTCTGCAGTCACCAGGACAATCCAGGGTTATACATGCTACAGTCTGGTGAGACCCTGGAACCCTTACCCATTCACACTGTTGCCAACTTTTAGGTCTAGCCTTGGCTGCACAATTTGTGCACCATCCTAGTACAGTGAGTGCCAAGGACCCTGGCCTGCCTGTGCCATTCTCTTACTCCCAGGCATAGCTTTGGCAGCATCATTTACACAGCAGCCTCATCTGACCCAGCCGTTTGTCCCACTTGCACGCTTTCATGATCACCACTGAACTGAAATCACGCACATTCCTTCAATCCAAAATCAACACTGAGTATCTAAAAGATTTACCTACTAATTCCTCAAACCTAATCAGGATCAACCAAACTTTGGAAACAACAAAGCAAAACCAAACTTGAACTCGAGAAAGGCAGCCTAGCATCTCACAACTGAGACATAACCAACAAAAGAAGTCCACAAGCCCAGGTCACGTAACAACCACAAACAATATGAAAGGTCTTGACAATATTTCTTTACAAAATCTACCTGTCCTATAGAAATGTTCTCCAATGAGAATTTCCTAAATGAACCTCCAGGACACAGAATTTAAAAGAACATTCACAAAAATGATCAAAGATTTTGAGAAGTTTAGAAGACACCAATAAATACCTCACTGAACTTAGAGAGGCTAGGAATAAGTCCTTGAGTCAAATCAAAGGAAAAAACCAATCAAACAAACCAAGTATACAGGTGAATGAAATGACAAGAATCAGAATCTGAAATCTTATTTTAAGAAAGAGATAGAATACTGAAAGTAAGCAAGCTCAAGTGATGATGGATGGAGAAACTAATAACGGAAGCTGAAAACCCAGGAGGAAGCCTCACAAGCAGAATGGGTCAAGGAGAAGACAGAATGCCAAGACTTGAACCACTCAAGCAAAGAATATGAAAAGTATAAGAAAACACGTGAAAGGTGTATGCAGGAAATTTGGGACACCATGTGAAGATCAAACCTATGAACTACGGGCACAGATGAAGGAGAAGAATCCCAGAACAATGGTATAGACCAGATCTTCAACAGGATCATAGAAAACTTCCCTAAATGATGTGGAGAAAAGTGGCTTTTCTCCATTTTCTCCATAGTCTCCAGCTCCAGTCAAAATGCTCCAAGATTAAAATGAGCAATAATGAACTAGGACATAAAAACCAACAACCCTCACTTCCAACTTCATCAAGGCCAATTGCTAATGTCTCTCTCAGAAATGAAGAACACCTTCATCCCAGCCATTTCAATAGGGGTGGGTTGCGTCTCACAAGCACACATGCAAAATTATGAAAATGAGCATGTGTGGAGATTTAATAGCTAATTTTCCAAGTTGATTATCTTGGCCAGTTCATTGGGAGGCTCTTGCTTCTTGCTAATTTAATTTGTTTCATCCTTTTTATTGTCTCCTTTAAATAGCAATTAGGGAAGATAGCACTCCATCCTGCCTCCTACTTGCCCTTGTGCTAAATCATGATTCCACCTTGTGCCAGACAGTTACGGGTATATGAGGAGATGGCACTGGTGAAAGGCAAAGTGGGTGAACCACTTGACTCAAGCCTGAGTAAGCCAAGAGAAAGTTGCCAATGGTCAAAGTGGTGTGTGTGTGTGTGCGTGAGAGAGAGAGAGAGAGAGAGAGAGAGAGAGAGAGAGAGAGAGAGAGAGAGAAAGAGCCAGTGTGTGTGTGCAAGTGTGTGTGTGTGTATTGAATGCCTTGCAACAACTCATTTATTCACGTATTTAGAATTGTGAGCTGCCTATTTTGAAGTGAAAATGCGCTTATATCATGCCAACTGGCATGCTGCAGCTATTTAAAATCCAGTTATCAACTAAGTAAAAATTTAAAGCCTTTCTGCTTTGTACTTCCTCCTTTAAAATTATATGTTTGTATACGTAGCAAGCTGCTATTGAGTGCTATAATGACTTTTAGTGTATTGTCACTAAAAGGCATTTCCCAAGTGCTTGTTTTTGTGCTGCCTTATCTTAGGTAAGCCAAAGGGAGCCTACTCAATATGTAGCACTTTACTAATAAATTTGCAGGCTGCACTTAAAACACTGTATGCTCTGGTAAGGGTTGTAGAAGAGGTCTCAATTCAATATATATTGATTTTTATAAACAAAAAAAGTAAGAAGAATGGGCCCTGCTTTAGGCAGCTATGGTGTGGATGAAACCGACCATGAAGTAGGATTCACTGAACAGAGCTCATGGCTGAGGACTTTGAAGACCAAGGTAGTCCATGAAGTTAGGCTAGAAGCTTCTAGAGGTGGTGGACCTCCTTAGAGACAGTGGTTGACACAGTGTGGGTGTCAGCCACAGAGATTCTCTATAGTGTTGATCCTTATAGCTCTGAAACAGTCCTTTTCCTCTACTTTGCCCTTAGTCTTGTGTCACATGCTGCACATTAATGAAGAGGGAATGCGGAGATGCCAGCTTTGCATGGAGGTGAGTTATTAAGTAGAAAGTAGATATTTATAGAGCTTTGAAATAGTGCTCGTTTTCAGATATGTCCCATAAAATAAAGATAGAATTCTATGAGAATTTAGAAACATAAGTTTCTTCTGTGTATGAAAGAATTCTATTACCTTAGTTACAATAGCAGTGCACAGCAGTCAAAGAGGTTCTTCATCCTCTAAGGAGGTAAACAAAACTTAGGAATGTATTGGATAACCTCCTTGGCAGATCCTGCCTCCATGCACTGGTTGTTTGGAAAAGACAAATTGTCTTCATAGCTATGAGGAATGTCACAAGACTTTCTGATTGTTCTTGTAAATGGGTTGTTTTTTTCTTAAAGGGGATATTTATCTACTAGGTGGACTGTCCTAGTATATACCTAGAAAATAGAAGGTTCTCAATGTTTGTCAAATGAATGAGTTGTGTATTGAGAAATCTAGAAGTCTACTCAGGATCAGAGAATAGAAATTCCTCCTTCCCTGGCTTTGTGTGTGTGTCGGTGACAGGGAAAATAAGTGGTCATCAGTTAAGTGGGAAGAGAGGACAGTGTCCTCAGGGGAGATCCTAGTATATAGATAGAGCATTAAAGAAAAAAGGCCAGGGGTTTGGGGGAGTTTATTAACTTTGGAGGTAGAATTCTAGCAGTATCCAAGAAGTGTTCTCTGGGAGAGCAATCTTGGAAAATGACATTCCAGGAAGTAGTGTGATGCTATATTGGAATGAATGTGAGGAGGGCTATCTTTTACCAACGTGGGAAGATCTGTGTGTAATGTGTAAATTGGTCTTAAGCTTTTGCTGTGAAACGATTTCCATTCTTCAGGGTCAGGGATGTGTGAACTTGTCAACTTACTCATTCTAGAATCTTCTATTGAGAAAGAGTTTGGTCCCTTCTACTACAGAGTTTAGTATTATCTCTAGTGTTGTTCTAATGAAAAATTTAAAATACAGGCAGCATAACACAAGCAAGCCAGGAAAGGAGACATAGATACAGTACTGAGAAGGACAATAGATAAAAGATCTCCATGTATCTTTTTGTTAATATTTGTATACATTTGTTATATGTTTAATGTATTTATATAAATAAATTATTTAAATATTAATTTAAAGATAATAAATTGCATAAAATAATTATGTAAACAAATTATAATTTATATATTTATTGACAAAATAAGACATGTTAATATTTTAGTATTAACACATTAATATTAAACATAGTAACATTAACATATAATTAACATAATAAACACAATAATTTATTAATATTAAAATATTAACATATTCTTATGTTAATATTTTTAAGATCCCAGAAAAATATTGCAGTCTGCTTTCATTTATAACATAGCCGGCAGTAGGAGCACATTTGAGGAAGAGAGAAATAGGAGAGGGTTGAGCGTCTCCATTCAGTAGCTGGCTCTTTAACAGGCCCTCAGAGATTGGTCAGACTGAGGCAGGCGAAGGGGAAGTCTTTTCAGTGAGGCAGCAGGAGTGTCCGGGCAGGGGAGGCTGCTGGGAAGCAGGTCTCTGGCAGGTGTTTGTCGGAGGCACCGTGATTGGACTCACTCAGGATCTCGGTGTGTGCCTTTCACAGAGATGATGGGAACAATCAACGGCCATTTCAGGGAACAGCACACTCACTTAAATCCCTCTTCTCTGAAATTCTGCACTATTCTGAGTTCTATTGGCTTGTGAGCTCAGAGACCTGGGAGTCCCAGCGGGTTTCCTAACTAGCCGTTTGGTCATGATGCTTCACTTAACCTCCCCACGCTTATTTCTGTCAACTATAATCCAAGGGAGTTTGGTTAAAACATGCTTCTGAAACTTCAGTGTGCAAATGGGATAACATGGAGATGGAGCTTTGTGTTCCAGTGTCTGCGGCAGGGCTTGAGGTTTTGGATTGCTTAGAAGTTTCCGGCAACCCTGGCGTTGCTGCCAGCAAACCTTACTTTGAGTTGTAAGTGGTTAGATGGCGTAGGTATTTCCACAGCGCGACCACTGCACAAATGGATAATTTGCTCATGCCTTGACTATGTTGTTTGAAGTCATTTGCTTTCTGGTTTATATGATTAAGGAGAGTCCGATCCTGAGCTTAGCCTAGGTAAGGAATCTAGACGCTACACAAACCTTCACCTTTGGGTACTACTGTGCTTCACCTAGATATATACTCAATTTGATTATACATTCTTAAGTCTCAAGCATATAATGCAGGTTTGGCAAGCTTAATAAGACTCAAGGGCAAACCTTACCATGCTTTGTTAGGTCTCTAATCTTGTGTTCCAGTATTGAATGCTGCTTAAATGGTTGGTGTTTGTATTTCTTTAGGGGGAGACAATTAGGCTTCCTTGCCACATGCTTAGCAGATGGAGGGAGGTCTTTGTGCCTGCACGTATTTCACGAGTGTTTCCGAAATCTTCAAATATACCAAGGAACCCCAATGAACCCAGCACCCACCCCTGCAGGCAACCAGCAAAAGTCATTGGAGGCTGATGGCTGACTGTTCCCGTTACCAGTGTTCTTTGATTTTATCAATCATTTTCTGATAAAGCACAGATGAAGATTTTGAGGTCTCCAAACTGTATGTGAATGTAATTTATTTTATGCACTCTAAAACGTTGTTATGCCCAAGGATCTGATCAAGTGCAATGTGCATACAAGACAATTTATAGTGGAAAACATGGCACTTAAGGTTTGTCATCCACAGCTCACATAAGACAAACTGTGTAAAACAAAGGAGAGGAAAAAGGTACCAAGTTATTTCCATCAATATAATCTTAACAGCCCAGTAATAAAAAAAGATCTTTTCACAGATTTGGTATGAAAATCTACTAACTAGAGAAATTCATTCCAACAATTGCTTGAGTGAATTATCACAACCATGTCAACTTTGTTCTGAAACAGGAACTGGACATGCTCAAGCTGTATTTAAATGAATACTTTATAATTTACTCAGATTGGAAAATCTTATTTGAGTCACTAGACTTTAAACAAGTGTATTGGACAAAATTTTGCACTTGGCTGGACTAGCTGGCCAGCAAGCTCACTGGAATCCAGCTGTCTCTGTCCCATAGTGACTAACATAAATGTTAGGGATACGAACCTATGCCTATTATCATATTATGCAGCAATTCAAACCCAGGTCTTAATGCTTTTTAAAATTTTTTTATTGGATATTTTATTTATTTACAATACAGATGTCATCCCCTTTCCCCATTTCCCCTCCCTAGAACCCCCTATCCTATACTCCCTCTTCCTTTATGCTTTTATACCACTTTGATTACATGCATGTATTAAGGTCAGTTCTAGGTTGAGGGTCTAGCAATACAATAGATGCAAATAGTCGAGGAATGAGAAATACAATAAACACAAATAGTCAAAGAACAAGCAAGGCATTAAACCCAATTATATGAACACTCCTGTGATTACTGCTTCTAAAGGCTTATCAGGATGACCAAAGTATCTGACCCTACTTCCCTATCCTAGCCCAAGGTCATTTTCATGTCTGAAGCTTACTCCCTTGTTTTAGCCTAAAATTTAGATTCCTGTCTGAAATTATTTCTTTGTTCTAGCCTAATATTTAGATTCTTTCCTGAGATTACTTCTTTGTTGTAGCCTATGATTTAGATTCCTACCTGAAATTACTTCTTTGTTCTAGCCTAATGTCACATTCCTGCCTGAAGCCTACTTCCTGTCCCTGGCCAATGTCATATTTCTGCCAAGCATCCCATTTCCTTGTCCTTGGCCCATGTCAGATTCTTGACAAGCAGCCCAAAGACTCACCATCTCTTCCTCTTTTTTATTTTGTTAACAAGACTGAGCCTGTCTTAGGTCATTCTGGCAAGAATGCCTTCCTTAACCATTGTGGAATATGCATTATCAAAGGCAATGCACTTCTGTCTTAGGTTATTCTGGCAAGAATGCCTTCCTTAACCATTGTGGAATATGCATTATCAAAGGCAATGCACTTCTGTCTTAGGTTGGTAAGGCTCTGTGCAGAAGCTTACCGGTCCTTGGCTTGCCAGCCTGTTAATTTAATAACTCTGTCTGGGGTCCATTTTCAGGTTCAAGCCATGTACTTTGGCTGCTGACATGTTGATGTTGTTAAAGATAAGCTTTAATGTGATGGGCAGAATAAAAGTATTCCCAGGACAGGAAGGGCTAGCCTGATCAAGCTATATATGCCATTCCTGAGGTTTGCAGGTCTTACTGCTTATGCAGTGAGTACTCTTACCCACTGAACCATCTTCCAAGTCCCTAACCAAATCTGAAATCCATATATATTTTAATATATATAGTATACATTTTAATTTTTGTAAATTTTATATATGAATACTGAATTTATATAATTTCCTCTCTCTTCCATTCAACTCTACCTGCATCTTTCTGTTCTTTTTAAAATTCATTATCTCTTATTTTAATTATTATTGTTACATATATACCATTGGCTAGATTACATATATATCAGTAGTTGGATGGCTTAGATGCCTCCCTTGCATTACTATATAAATTACTTTATATATGTGTGTATATATATATAAATAATTTTTCATAGTTGTTTGTAGTTATTCTCTTTCTAGTTTATAAGATTAAGGAGAGATGCTGCTTACACCACCCCACCCCACCCCCATACTTCCCATAGTTCTAGGGTACAGCCTGGTGAATACCCCCATATTTGTTTTTCATTTCTTGCTGCATCTAGCCTGGGCCCCATAGCCAGTAATGCAACCTAGCAGGCCACATTTGTCTTGCAGTAGCTGACCTCTAGTCTTCTACAGAGTTCTAAATCCCATACCCCAGCCTAATGTCACTACTTCATCCTGTACCAGACCTATCTTACCTGCACTCACCACAGGATCCTTTATGCTCCCTCCAGCACACTATAACATACCCAGACTTCCCACCTCCTCCTCCAGAGCCTGGCCTGGTAAGTCCCCCTGGCTTCTCCATTCATGCCTTTTCCATAGTCTACCAGATTTAGCCTGGATCCCACAGCCAGTGAACCAGCCCAGTCTTGCCTTCCCTGACTTCACTACAGAGGAGCTCTAGGTTTGGGTCAGTATCCTCCCTTCCTATCTGCTATACTACAGGGCTCTCCCATGCCATATCCAACTCTTCCACTCTGATCTGTCTACCCCTACACTCCCAGCTTAGCACAAGAAGCAAATCCTGTATACCACCCCACTCCCTTCTGCCCACCTGACTGCATTTCACCCAAAGCAATTCTAATCTCTAGCCCACATCCATCCCCAGATTCTTTCTTCTTCCCCAAGTCTACCTGTAACAAACTTAAAACTAACAAAGGTGGTCCACATGTTCAGACCTCATGTTCAGCACAGGAATACCAACAATATGAAAGGCCAAGCCAGTATCTTCTCTCTAAAACCTAGTAGTCTATAGAATTGTTTATCAATGAGAACTAAGAATTATCTAGGGCTGGAGAGATGGCTCAGCAGTCCTGAGTTCAATTCCCAGCAACCACATGGTGGCTCCAACCATCTGTAATAGGAATCTGATGACCTCTTCTGGTGTGTCTGAAGACAGCAACAATGTACTCATACATAAAAATAAATAAATCAATCTTAAAAAAGAAAGAATTATCCAGGTAAGTCACAAATTGAAAATAAAAGCAAACAAATAAACAAAAAAAAGCCATGAACCTTCTCGAAGAATTCAAGGAGTTTAGAGAAGACACAAAGAAACAGCTCAATGAAATCAGCTCAGGAAGAGAGCTTAAGGAGAATAAACACAAACATATGGCTGATGGATGTGACAAAGACAACCCAGGACTTGAGAAAGAACTGAATAAAGAGACAGAAACATTGACGAAGATTCAAGCTGATGTAAAGATGGAATTGAAAAGCCCAATAGCTCATCTAGAAACTCGAAGGAAAGTCTTAAATATAGAATGAATCCAGCAGAAGATAGAATATCAGATCTCGGTGATAAAATAGAGTATCTACACCAAGTAAACAAGGAACATTAAATAACGACAACAACCACACAGTAAAGGAACACACAAAATGTATGGTACACCATGAAAAACAAAACAAAACCAAATCTTTGAATTATAGGCATACATAGGGAAGAAGAATCTCAAGTTAGTGATTGGTGGCATAGCCCAGATTTTTCATAAAATCATAGAAGGAAATTTCCCCAAACCACATATACAAATATAAGAAGCACACAGAACATCAGATAGACAAGACCAGAAAAGAAAGTCCCAATGGTATATTATAGTTAAAACATTAAGTATACATAACAAAGCATACTGAAGACCACAAGAGAAAAATATGCAAGTCACCTACAAATGGAAACCCACCATTTCTTGGTAGAAATGTGAAAAGTGATAAGAGCATGGTGCAATGTATTATTCCAAGTCCTAATAGGACAGCTAACCTAAAATAATATGCCACCAAAACTATGTGCCATGATTGAAGGAGAAAGAAAAACTTTCCATGACATGAACAATCTAAAATTATATCCAATAAAACAAACCTAAGAAAAATTGCAGGAAACATTATTTCAGATTGAAGAGAAAAGTGAGCATACTAGAGGGACTGTTGAACTCAAACACAAGGCTATGGTTATTAAGACACAAAATACCGCTAAGAACACCACCACCACCAAAAGTCAACAACAGGATGCCTACAACTAACACACACATTTCAATAATAACCTTAACTACTGATTACATTAATTCTTTAATCAAATGACACATGCTGACTGAATAGAACAAGAAACAAAAATCCATCCATCTACTGCCTAGTAACACATCTTAATTTTAATGATAGGCAAGCACCTTAGAGTAAAAGACAGATAAAAGTCCAATCAATGGGACCAGAAACCAAGCAGACACCACTATCCTAATATCTGACAAAATAGACTTTAAACTAAAACTAAACAGAGGAGATAAATAGGAGCACTTCCTTTGAATTAAAGGAATAGCTAACCAAGAAGGCATTACCATCCTAAACAAACATTCATCGAACTCAGAGGCACCTAATATAAAAGAATCTACTACTGGAATTAAAGACACAGATTTACATCAACCCATTGATAGTAGGTAATTTCACTACCATATTTTCTTCAATAGACAGGTCATATGGATAAAAAAATAAAAACAATAGAATTAATTGACACCATCCATCAAATGGACTTGATAGATAGCTATAGAATATACAAAGAATATACATTCTACTCAGCAGCATATGGAAGCTTTTTAAAAGTAGACCACATCCTAGGACATAACACAAATGTTTACAGAATCAAAGAGATTGAAATTACTCCTTGTATCCTATCTAATCACAATGTAATAAAACTTAAAATTGACAGCAAAAAAAAAAAAAAAAAAAACCTCTCTAGTAAATATGCAAACTCATGGAGATTGAGCAACCCATTACTAAATGAGTGAATGGATCAAAGAAGAAATCAAGAAAGAAATAATTTTCCTGAAACTAAAATGAAAATGAAAAAACACAACAAAACCTCCGGGACATTGGAAACAGTCCTGTTAGGACCGTGTCCACATTTAAAAAAATCATAATGGCACAAGTAAATGGTCTAATGATGCAATTTAAAAAGTGGGAAAGCCAAGAAGAAACCAAACCCAAACCCAGTTAATGGGAAGAAATAATAAAAATTAGAGCAGAAATCAATAAAATGTCATCAAAGAAAACAACAAAAGACTCACAAAATCTCAAATATGGTTCTTTGAGACAATAAACAAAGTTGCCAAACCCTTGGGCCAACTAACCAAAAGAAAGAAAAAAAAAAAAAAAAAAAGAGGACCCAGATTAGGAGGGTCAGAAATGAACAAGGAAACAGTACAGCAGACAGAAATTCAGTATATTAAGAGGGAATACTCTAAAAACTTGTACTTCATTAAGCTCAAAAATATAAAAGAAAGGGATGATTTTTAGATTCAACTGTTGTAGAAAATATTTAATCTCAATCAGAGGTTTCTACCCTGCATTGATCATTCAGTTCCCAGATAAAAGACATACAACTTTTATATTTATGGTAAGCCTTTAATCAGCACTTGATCTGGGCAGATACCTACACTCTAAGCTATTAAGTCTCCTCCCCCATCAGTAACCCCGAGTTATAACTTGCCACATCTGGGCAGCTTTAACTCCAGTTGACCAGTTCTCATGGCCATGTTTTCAAGATTCTATGGAGAAGATCCCATGACGCCTTTACCTTTCTCTATCCCACCTCTCTCCTCGTGGTCCTCAGATCCCAAGCCCAGGACCCGAACTCCAAGACCCAATCTCTCTTCTGCAGCCATATTACTGAGATTCCCTGGGTGTGGTTTCACTGTCGTATATAAGACTCATTTCTACACAGCAGAAGTCCTGCTCTTAAAATATTTCTGACACCTCTTCCACGAAGTTCCCTGAACCTTGGATATAAATAGTGTGCTGTTGATGTACCAATTGGGGATGGGTATGACAGGGTCATGCTTTCTGCATCTTGGTCAGCTATGGCTTCTGTCTGCTGAAAGAGAAGTTTCTTTGGTGAGAAGGGATAGCTACACTTGTCTGTGGGTATAAGTACACATATTTAGAATGCAATTAGAGGTTATACTAGTTTAGCAAAGTGGCAGTGATAGATTCTCCTCTAGAGTTCATGAACTTAACGTAAATTTAACTTATTTAGACAAAATGAGTCTCTAGTAGAAAGATCTTTGGGTAGCCGACACTGACTGGGAGGAGGGTAGGATACATAAGCCTTCAGAAAGACAAGGAGGGACACAAGGAATAGCCCTAGGTGTCGGGCTGCATGTCTGCCTCACAGCTGGGGTGCCCAAACGCCGCCCTGCTGCCCGCAAGCTGTTTAGGAGAGGCAGAACACAGTCTGAAATAGGGGCCCTAGGGTTCCCAGTCTCCTGTGTACCAAGACATTGCTGGGGTACCGCTGGGAGTTGGGAACGGGGTCCAAGTCTACACGACAGGCAGGAAGGGGATGGCTGAGTCTGAGATGGGGCAGAACCTGGCTTGGTTCCTAGTGAGTCCTCGGTATATGGAAGAGGAAGAGAGAAGGCTTTCTCCTGGAGATTCAGGGACAGCTTTTCAGATCAAACACTGCCCCCCACCCCCCACCCCAGACGATCCTTGATGAAAGAGAATGTCCTTGCTTTTTAAAACTGATTTATTTGATGGTGGATATGAATGCATACACCTTACTCAGTGTGAACCAGGTTTTAAGTGCCTTTTGCTTTCGTGGGAAGGAATGCCCAGGAAGGAGAGCTCACTGGCTAAGTAAGTACTCAGGAACTATCTAGATATCTCATTAGCGTGGAGAACTCTGGGTTTTGATGAGATGTAACTAACTGCCATGGTCCTCTCAGTGGGGTATCATGGTGAAATGTTTTATGGCTCCAGCTGCATATGTGGCAGAGGATGGCTTTGTCAGGCATCAATGGGAGGGGAGGACCTTGGTCCTGTGAAGGCTAGATACCCCAGTGTAGTGGAATTTGAGGTTGAGGAGGTGGGAGTGGGTGGGTGGGGGACCACCCTCACAGAAGCAGGGGAGGGGGGATGAGTTAGGGGGTTTGGGATGGGGAGACTGGGGAAGGGGATAACATTTGAAATGTAAATAAAGAAAATGTCCAATTTAAAGGAAAAAAGAAAAAAAGAAAAAAAAAGAAAAAAAAAGTTCCAGATAAGGTAGTTTACAGGGAGCTGTCCCTACGACTTTGTTCTCAATTCGGAGATTACTGGGGGGTTTGAACCTGCTCAATTTTACCAGTTCTTCTGTCTGATGGCATGTTCCTCTTGCCCCATACCTAGGGGTTTGTTAGACACTCTAGTTTGGCTGAGTTTTGTTTCTTTTTCGAGTTTCTAATTTTCTTGGCACCGACTCTTCTCTGACTGTAGATTCGCTCACTCCCTTTGGAAGTTAACAGGGTGGTGGAGGCCATGTATTGAAATTGCCCATCTTATAGCTTCTTCAACCAGAGAGATACACTATTCCAGAACCATTCCTAAAACTAGTGAGAAAGAATTCTGATTGACTGCGCCAGGCAGCTGCTGTCCTTAGGCCCGTGAGTTATGAGTAGAAAAGTATGATTATAAAAGAAATGTCAGCTCCCAATGGGTTTGGAGTTGGGAGGAGGGCAGTAAATCCTCAAATAAGGGTGAGGTATGCTTGTTAAGGTGAATGGCTGAGCAAGAGCTACTGATGTGTTGGTCAGAGAGTTTGGAGTAGACTCCTTGCTTTGATATGCCCTGTCCCCCAGTACTGGTTACAATTCTGTACAGGGTATTCTAGTCTTAGTCAATAAAGCTGTAGTTACAATGCTCTCTCTGCTTCTTAGACAATAAATTGCCAGTGTATCCTGAACTCCACGAAGTCTCATCCTGAGCAGTGGCCTGTGTGCTTCTGTAATTGATTAGCCAGCCTGAGTTGCAGAAGGAAAGGGAAGGCACAGGCTGAGAGATACTGTGAGGACTATGTGCCAGAAGACCTGAGAGTGTCCTCAGACATGTCTCTACCCCACTTCTCTCTCTTCTCTGATCTCAGGAGCCAAGAAACATGTGTGGTACACACAAGTAAACCATAAGCCAGATAGGAGGCAGGAACAATAGTGTGTATGTCTTAAATCTGGGGAATCTCTGAACACAGTTCTTACACAGAGCGAATAAAAAAAAAAAATACCTGTAGGCTTGATCTAAGTTTAACCTGTGCATTAAAAATGTCAGAGATGTAGCTGGGACTAATTGCGATTTTAAATGTCCTCAAATCAGAGCATTTTTTTTATCTATGACACGTGTTGCTATTGTTTCTAAGTGAGAATAATAGAGCTGGGTCCTATTTGTCACCACAGAATGTATCTTTGAGAAGACTATTATACATCTACAGCAATTTTAATTAAATGCCACCAACAAATGAGTCTGGGCCTCACTTAAGACGCTGTTTTTATGATTCCAGCACATTGTCTTTTACAAGCGGATACTAATGAGTCCCACGAAGGCAATGGGCACTGGGAATAGAAGCAGAATTGGAACAAATGTATTCATTAGTCTTACTTGTCTTCTGATGATGGATAAGTTGAATCTTCAGCTGGACACATGTCCAGATCCAAACTTCTTTAAAAACAGAGGCTTTAATGTACCAGAAAACTTTATCATAAGTAGATTATGCTCTCACGCGCTGTAGAAAGTAATTTACTTCTTGCACATAGCATTAAGAACCTCATGGATCACTTTTCATTTTTCATACATGGGTATCTTTTAATTAGCTTTCCCTGTTTTATAGCAACACATTCCCACTGTGAAACATTTAAACAATCCAGAGATGAATGTTGAATTTTAATAATGAGATTAGATTCCCACAATCCTATTCTTCAGGAATACTGTTCATGATTCGATACATATTTGCTTATTTTATTTAACAAGCACTTACAGAGCAATTCTATATACTAAGCGTTTCCCCAGACCCTTTACAATTGTACTTCATTCAGTACTCATGACCTCCATGTGAGGAGGTGTTGTTATTTCTCTGTTCACAGAGGGAGTGCTCAAAAATATTCATCAGTTGCACAGAGACACACATTTCTAGTGGCAATGCTGAGATTCAAACACAGGCCATCTGACTTCAGACACCTTGCTGTTAATCACACCAACACCTAGACACTCTTTCAGATACCTCTTTATACAGCATGCTTCCAAGTGACTTGCCTAAGGTGTTCAGCTTGTCCCCACATAGCTTAACGTGACTCAAAGCATCAGGTCCATTGGGAAGTCCAGTATGCCTCTTGATATTTAAGACTCTTCTGGTGGCATTGTCTTTCAGGAGATTCTTCTTTGGAAAATCAGACCTTTGCAGGAACTAGTCCATGCACCTGCTATCTGAATTCTTTATCTCTTGAGACATTACTCCCTTTCCTCCTGAGTATCACTAACATAAAGTGCTCATGCATGGAGAATTTTTAAAATATTTGGGGATGTGTGAATCATAAATTAGAAAATAAATGAGCATAATGCTTGCCTTTAAGAAAATATTTATCGTATGGGTGTTTTTTTCTGCATGTATGTTTGTGTACTACCAACTTGCCTGGTGCCTACAGCGGCCAGAAGAGGCCATTGGATTCCCTGGAACTAGAGTTACCAATGGTTGTGAGCTACCATGTGAATACCATGTTGTGGAATTGAACCCAGGTCCTCTAGAACAGTAACCAGTGCCCCTAACCTCTGAGCTATCACACCAGACCCAAATATTTAATATATATGTATGTATATATGTATTTTATATATAGTCCTTTATTTTATTTATTATATATGAGTATTTTGTCTGTGTGTGCACCACATGTGTGCCTATTGCTCTCAGATGTCAGAAGAGGGCATCAGATCCTCTGGAATTAGAGTTACATGTAGCTGTGAGCTGCCATGTGGATGCTAAGACAGCAGCTCTTAACTGCTGAGGCAACACTCCAGCTCTAATGCAAGGATTAGAACGATTGTTCTTCAAGCAGGAGGGAAAAATACAGAAAATTTAAAATAAATCTCTTTGGGCATGTCCAACCACTGATATTATGTTTCCTGTCGATTGTTTTCAGTTGGACTTTTCTCTTGATTACATATCCTCTGTGTGATAGACCTTTAGATCTTCATGGAATGTCTTAAATAATCTCCCTTCCTTTATGATGAAGGAAAATTCAGCTCCAGTTTCTAAACCGATCACTTCAGTTTTGCCCAGTCAGATTAGCACATTTTATGCTGGAAATCTGTTGTTTCCTCAGTGCCCCTCCATGTGGCTGGCAGTGGCAGTCATTTTGTTCTCCAAAGGACATTTTTGTTGTAGAAACAACAACCCCAAATTTCAAAGGTGCCAAGGCTGAAGAAAGTATTCACCTCTTCTATTGGGAATTATCTTCCTTTATCTGGACAACACAGATGGAGGAATCCAAGACTGCATAGTATATATAGTGTTCACATAGCATGTCATAGTCCTTGTTCTGTTGTAATGAAAAGCACCTGAAGACCCAGATTGGGTTCAAGTTTGGAGTTTCACCTCCATGGCCATACAGTCTCTAGTCTACACATGTACTTGTGTGCATGGGGGTTCACAGAACTGTCCATTGCATAATTGTGATTTCCAAAGCTTAGTCATCCTGGGTTGTTCATTAATACAGGATCAGATAAATAAATTATAGTAAAGTTGTTCAAAGAAATGTTATCATGACAGCTTGTATCAAATCACCCGGGTAAAGCTAGAACTATGTTTGTCATAATTCTCTTTTTGTAGGCTTCTGAATTAGATCTTGCTACAAGAGGAGTGAGTCTCTCTCTCTCTCTCTCTCTCTCTCTCTCTCTCTCTCTCTCTGTGTTGTGTGTGTGTGTGTGTGTGTGTAATTCTGTGACTAGTACACAGTCCTTTTAAAATAACTTGTTCTGAGAAAGCATTTGTTAGCATTGACTGTCCTTCCTTCCATGTGGTCGGAGCCATTAGGAACACTCCTATCCTTTCCTCCTCATCTTCCCAGTTCTTCTACTGAGGAATGCTGCCTTCATGATGGCAGGCAGTTTTCCAGAATTTTGTGGACACTTGCTTGCTTCACATCAGTGATGAGCATGGCTTCAGTTTTATGTTCACAGCATTTGCCTGTGGCTACTCACTGACTGAGGTTTGGTTTGCTCAGGTGCCCCGGCCACTTTGTCCCCTTCTGAAACGATAGCCATATTCTGTCTCTATAGATTAATTTTACATCTCTCTAACTCTTATCTATGTATAAAATATATTTTAAGGCTAAGGACAGAAGATGTAAAACCTTGTGTATATTTATTACTTGAACACATACTATTTATTTTTCTTAAAATAAGAAGTGGAATCATGTAGAACACATGCCCCAATGTGGCTTCCTTTACTCAACAAAAGATTTGTGAGACTTGTCTGTGTTTTACACATCAATTGTTTATTTTTTGATGGTCAAGTAGAGTAGTATTTTTGGGAGAGTATACTACCATCCATCTTTCCTGTAGATGGACATTTGAGTGGTTTCCAACTGGGGCATATTATTCCACAGATCTTTGAAAATAACGAGCAAGGGATTTTGAGGTTATAATGATAGTATAGGATGAGTATCCTGTATCTGAAATGATTGGGACTTGAGTTTCAGATTTTGGAATATTTTGGATTTAAGAACTTATGCACGGACTTTGTGCATCCCTAGTTTAAAAAAAAAATCTAAAAGTTAAAAAACCAATTTTCACATGTACGTGTATGATGTGAGTGTTTAGTGTGAGCACAGGCAGTGTGTGCCACAGCCCATGTACGGAGGTCAAGGACAGAGGGTATTGGTCTTCACCTTCCACCATGTTTGAGATGGCTCTTTGCTCTTGACCACTGCATGTGCCAGCTTAGTTGGCTTGCAAACTCCTGTGGACTCTCTATCCTTGTTTCCTCCATCACTTCAGGAGAGATGGGATTACAGTTGTCTGTAGTATTGCATCAGCTTTCCCATGGATCCTGGGGATTTGTACTCAGGTCCTCATACCTACATGGCAAGTGTTATTCATTCTCTTGTCCTGCCCGGAGCCATCGTCCAGGCCCTACAATCTGAAACATTGTAAGACTCACATGATATTCAAAAATTCCAACTTTGGAGAACTTCAGGTTTGGGGTTCTTGGATCAAGGATGCCTAGACTTTAATATTGAATTATTCAAAGTTTGAACTTAATTTTCCCAGGGAACTTAACTTCATTACACAAAGAATCACAAATTACACAAGAACTTGATTTAGACTACCTATACCAACCATATCAGCAGGAAAGAAAACAGATGAATTTGGTTTTAAATTGCAGATGAAAAATTCTGCTGAGTTTTCAAGGACACCCAGACCTACAAAATGAGTCACTTGATAAATCCATGATCAGGAACCTGGTGAGACAACTTCAGACAGCTACATAAAGGGTCACACTCTTCAAAACTGTGAGTCATCTAAGACCCCTCAAGGAAGTCAGACAAATTCTAAATGGAATTTTTGAAAGTATGAGAGGGACAGTCAGATAACTCTAGGCCTTTTCCAGAATTCTTAGGAATTCTGTGATGTGATAAAGACATTCTTTTAGGATTAGAGGTGCTGAAATACCCCTGCATCTCATGAACCTAGAGTCAGGATGGCCCCTTTTGTTCAGTGATTGGTCATTATTCAAGATTTTATTTGCTTTTTAACTATAACTTAGTCATAAAAACTGTGACTTAGAGTGTTTTTCTCTCATGGGAATTCCTATCTGAAACTTTTGTTTAAAAGATGTTTTTAGGATTCCTCCATGGTCCAGAAACAGCTTCATCTTCTTAGGCAGTGCCAGCCTCATCCCATAGACAGGATGATGAACGTGGAAGTGAACGGATTTGCCATATTGGGCACCTGGTTGCCAGGGCTGACTTCTCATCTGTATCTGGCAAAGTGGAGATTGTTGCCATCAGTGACCCTTTCATTGACCTCAACTACATGACCTACATGTTCCAGTATGACTCCACCCATGGCAAGTTCAACGGCACAGTCAAGGCTGAGAATGGGAAGCTTGTCATTTACGGGAAGCCTATCACCATCTTCCAAGAGCAAGATCCCATTAACATCAAATGGGGTGATTCTGGTGCTGAGAATGTTGTGGAGTCTACTGGTGTCTTCATCACCATGGAGAAGGCTGTTACTGCTTAGGCCCCTAGCCAAGGTCATCCATGACAATTTTGGCATTGTGGAAGGACTCATGACTATGGCCCATGCCATCACTGCCACTCAGAAGATTGTGGATGATCCCTCTGGAAAGCTGTGGCATGATGACTATGGGGCTGCCCAGAACATCATCCCTCCATCGGCTGGTGCTGCCAAGGCTATGGAGAAGGTAATCCCAGAGCTGAATGGGAAGCTCATTGGCATGGTCTTCCATGTTCCTCCCCCCGCCCCCACATTCCAGTGTATCTGTCCTGGATCTGACATCCTACCTGGAGAAACCTGCCAAGTATGATGGCCTTAAGAAGGTGGTGAAGTAGACATCTGAGGGCCCACTAAAGGGCATCCTGGGCTACACTGAGGACCAGGTTGTCTCCTGGGACTTCAACAGTAACTCCGACTCCTCCAGCTTTGATGCTGGGACTGGCATTGCTCTCAGTGACAGCTTTGTAAAGTTCATTTCCTGGTATGACAATGAATATGGCTACAGCAAGAGTGTGGTGAACCTCATGGCCTACATGGCCTCCAAGGAGTAAGAAACCCTGGACCACCCACCCCAGCAAGGACACTGAGAGCAAGAGAGAGGCCCTTGGTTGCTGAGGAGTCCCTACCCCAACACCGCCCTTACACTGAACATCTCCCTCACAGTTTCCATCCCAGACCCCCCACAATAATGAGAGGGGCCTAGGGAGCCCTACTCTCATGAATACCGTCAATAAAGTTCAATGCACCCACAAAAAAGATTTTTTAGGATGAGTTATTTCTCTTATATTGAATCTACTGTTAATTAGCAGGGGGCAGCATAATGAATGAATGAAGAACATATAATTATGTTTCTTAGGATGGTATAATAACATTTTAAAGATGTTTTTGTAGTAGCTTTTCTCTGATTCCTTCTTTGTGAGATAATTCTTAGTGTGTTAAGTTCAATTAATTTGCTAATGAAGACTAAAATGCATTTTTCAATAATAGAAATCCTATTATTGAACCATCCCAGGAGGGTGGTTAAATGTTATGTTATGAAATTAGTTCTTGGGATAGCTATTCAATCAAATGCTGTTGATGAACTTTACAATTTGATCTTAAATATCCATATTAATGAAGTCATTGAAAAACAATGACATTTGCTACTGGTAAGGAAGTCTCACAGAATACAATTGATTTATTTTAAAATTAATTATTAACTTGGCACTTGGATATTTTTACCGTAAAAAGACATTATCTCAATTGCAGAATATACATAATGTAGAGTAATAGTATGTTAACCAACAGTAAAATTAACCAGGTTCTTTTAATTTAATTAAAACATCTTTTGAGAATTTCATATATGAGTACTGTATTTCATTTCTACACATTTCTCTCTTTCCTCCAATTCCTCCTGTGTCTTACCCAATTTCTTTTCTTTGACCAACAACTCAATTAGATGTAATCTAATTCTGCCGGTACTAGGAAACTTCATTTGGTGGCCAGAGATAGTCAGTTGTGTTAGTGTCTCTTCCATTATTTTGGTAACCTCATTTGGATTTCTTTCATATATACACATATACTCTAGGAATCTACTACTGTGTTAGGTTTCCACAGTACCCCTCAATGCCTCTCAAGTTTAGCTTTCTCTCTCCATATTCCCTTCCCTATCACCTTTCCCCTCCCCCTCTCTACCTGATCCTCTCACTCCAGTCTCCTTCCATCCATTCATAACTATCAGTTTTACTTCCCTTTCCTAGATAGATATCTTCTAGTCCCCCACTCTATACCTGAGCTCTGTGTTCTATATATTGTAGCTTTGTCATTGTCTTCACAGCTAATATCTACACGTAAGGGAATACATACCATATTTGTTTTTCTAAATCTTGGTTACTTTTCTGAGGATGAATTTGTCTAGTTCCATCCATTTATCTGTGAATTTCATGATTTTATTTTTAAATGTCTGAATAAAAGTCTATTGCATAAATGTACCACATTTTCTTTATCCATTCTCTGTTGAGAGACATCTAGGTTGTTTCCAGTTTCTGTCTATTATGAATAGAGCAGCAGTGAACATGGTTGAACAGGTGTCTCTGTGGTAGGATGAAGTGTCCTATGAGTATATGCCCAAGTGCTGTAGCTGGATCTTGAGGTAGATCAATTCCTGTGTTCCTGGGGATCTGCTACACTAATTTCCATAGTAGCTGTATGAGCCTGCACTTCCACCAGCAATGGATAAACATTCTCTTTATTCCACATTCTCACCAACATAAGCTGACATTTGATAACTGTTTTCTTTTTAAAGCAACTCTTCAAAGAAACTAATCATTTGAAATATACCCTGACTTCAAAATTTAGCATCTATATAATTTATTAATCTCAGTCTGGCACTGAACAATTTAATATTGTTGTTACTTATTTATTTATTATTAAATTAGGACTTGTTATTTACTGAATATGACTTACTTTGACATTTTTTTCTTCAAGCAAAAGTGCTAGGTATAACAGGAGAAAAATAAATCAACGTAGTTTCATCCCACTGCGCCTATGCACATAACTCTCTCCCCTTTCATCAGAAGCAGCTTATGAGTCAGCTTTCATGTTATACACCTGCCGTTTCTTCTCCTCAATGCTCACTTTAAAAAAAAAAGTTTGTCTTATTGAAAAAAATGTGTCGATCTTAATGTAAAGCATTCTCAATTAAGAATATTCATTAAAATAGATAAATTTGAGTAGGTCAGTTTTCTCAAAAGATTGCCTTTTTATCCTAATGCATGTCTTTAGTCACCTATGAACTCTTCATTGTTTATCATCATCATCATTATTGTTATTATTATTTCAATAGTCTAAACGATCATTCCAAGCTCAGAATAAGTTTTGTGTAGAATCTAATATTCCTGAGGTTACTTTATTCTTTCAGTCAAACTAAGTTCCCACTTCAGTAAAGGACTCAACTGAAGACTTGGATGCTGTTTAAGAACCAGGAGACTCACCAAATCTTCTGGAACCTTTGTGTTTTACTTCCCGAGCCTTTAGAATGATAAGGAACAAATAGTGTTGTCTATAAATTGCCTGGCTTGCGGTGTTTTATAATTCCAAGTAGGTTAAGACAATGTCTAACAGTTTGGCGACTTAATTGTAGACTGAAGGAACCATTCAAGGTGCATAACCACAGGAATGTGTTTTCTCATCAGTAATGCCCATTGTAAAGATTATGGAGAATCAGAAGGGTCATTAGAGGGTGCATTCTGCAAGCAGACTACATTGCTCCTTCCACTTATTTGCTTTGGTAGATGAGATACATTCATTAGCCTCTTTGGGCCTTACTCTCTTTATATAAACAGTAATGGTTACTATATCCTACAGTTGTTATAACCTTTAAATGACTATTATGTGTAAAGTAGAGAGTACAGTGTCTTATGCATAGGATAGCTGTTTTAAAAACAGTTTAACCTCTAAGATCTTGACATCCAGGCTGTTTGTGGTTAAAGATTCAAAAAAAAAAAAACCCAAAGATTCCATTCATACTTGACCCGAAAACTCTATGAGAAATTCTGAATCATAAAATGATGCTAGAGATATGATTGTAGAAAGTTCTCAAGTGGCAGATGAGTACGTGTGAGAAGTGGAGTTCCATAATCAATCTAGGTGTTTGAAGGATTTTGGCTCAAGGTTTAGGTGTAAACATATTGAGTCAACAGTCTTGGCAACATTGGAACTAACTAGAAGTTCTGTTATTTCTGCAGGAAATGCAGAAAATTCAGCAGAAGATTCCAAGGTTCACAACAATCTTGAATCAGTCACTTGAAGTTATAGTAAATTTCAGTAGTTGAAATGTGAAAAGTTCCAACTTTGGCTAAATCCTATGGTCTTAAACTACATGAAGGGTTCCTGTGACAGTCACTGAGTTCCTAGTCATTAAAGCTGCCTCCCGTGCAGTCTGCATTGATTTGATCTGCTTTTTTTTTTTTTCTTCTGTAAAGTCAACATGGCCATCCAACTTTTCTTTGGCCTACAAATGCTGTGTTGTTTAGGGAGCTATCTCAAAGGAAAACCCTCAGAGTTCATCATCTCTGAAAGCTCAGATCTAGGAGAAGGCAAATATGACTCTGAGCCTAGCCTCTCTCCAGACACTGTCTTATGCATGAGACAATGGTGTGCCAAAGTCAGAGAGAGGGAAGTGAGGAGGCCAATTTAGAATATAGAGAGTAAAGGAGTGTATAACCTGCAGATAATTAGAAAAACATTAAAGCCATGTACAAACAATTCTAAAGGAGGACCAGAGATAGAATGCAAACGGGCCTCTGTCATTGCCTTTCTGACCCCATCTGACCCCAGCATTCCTACAAGTCAATGATATGATGCCCAGCTGGCCATGTGACAAGACAGATGTCAGTCCAACCCCAGCTACTCAACAGTCCCAGCTCAAACAGCAGCTTTGAGAGAAACCATTTGGGGTGACTTTCAGAAGGGTCTCACTGTTCCTGCCTCCAGCCTTCAGCTAACAATCACAAGACATAACCATCCAGCTGAGCCTTGTCAAACAAGCCTGTCAGAGGCTGTGGAAGGAACTGTTTTAGACTTGAGTAGTGTGTAATGTGGCAGTTGATAAGCACAGAAGAGAAACTGTCTGAGAAAGGGAAAGCCTTGTAGATCTCTGCTTGTTTTCTTATTTCTAAGGATGAAATAGTGACCAAGGACCCTTTGCTGTGTGGGGTAGCTAGAGATCAGCTTATCATGATATTAAACAGAAGGCAGAAATACTTGATTTCACCACCAGATGGAAATTATATCTTTGTGATGTTGCTAAGCAACAGGAGATCAGAAACCCACAGAGTGCCCATAGAATAGAGCGTTGAGTTGTCCTACTAAGTTCCTGCAGCATTCCCTTTTAAAAACCTATCTGAAGAAGTAATAGCCACAGTTTGAGTGTGGTTGGTGTGTGTGTGTGTGTGTGTGTGTGTGTTGTGTAGGATTGTGAAGGAATAACACACACTTACTTGTCTGCAATATAATAAACAGATGAAACAGCCAATATAATAAAAAAAAAACAGTCATTATTTGTGACTTAGAACAGTTATCATTAGAAATAAATTCAAATACTGAGGACTTTGTCTCCTCTTATGCCCATACCTTTTGAATAAGGTGTCTGCAAGTGCTGAAATTATTCCCCTTGGAATATTTCAAAGCTACAAGTGTTTATTAAAAGAGCCAAGTATCTAAGCTTTAAAATAATATTATTATGACATCAATGAATTCAGGATCTGTTTTTTTTTTTTTTCTTTCCTGTTTTTGAAGAGAAATTCAGCTGAGCAGCGAGGACCTATAAACATTTCCTTTGTTGACTGATAAAAAGGCCCAAGGAAGCAGGAATCGCTCCTAGGGATTTGTAAATAGCCATGTATGAAAACACGAATGGTCAGAATAAGGGACACACCTTTTAATTGGTCCTTACCAGAGGTCCTTTTCCATCCAAATGCTAACCAGGGCCAACCCTGTCTAGCTTCCTAATTCAGAGATCAGCGTGCTCAGGCTGGTATGGTTGCCATCAGTAATCATTTTCATTGTCTTCTGGGTAAGTTTTCATCCCTCCATTTTCTTGATAATCAGTTTTTCTAAATTTAAGAGTGAAAGGAGAGAGAGAGAGAGAAAAAGCTAAGCCCAATAGAAGATATCTGGGAACCGAATGCATGTATTTATTTCCAACATGTTTTAAGCAAGACCTGTATCCGCCCCCCTCTTCCCCGACTCAGATGACTGGGGCACCTGGCGAGTTCTCCCCTCTTTGCTGAGATATGGGTATCCAGCAAGATGGCCATACTTGATGAGGGAGCCTGTGCCCAACCTGCCAGCGTTGCTGTGGTGAGCACTTGTCTGTGTAGTGCTGTCTAAAGCAGCTCCACCAAATCCCACCTAAGTGGTCAGGGCACAAATGAGCCTGCCTGTGGGTAGTCCTACCCCATTCACGAGCTCTTTCAGAACAATTTCCATTACTTTTTTTTTTTTTTTAAATACTGTTTTTGGCAAACACTTGATACTTGAAATAAAAAATGCATGAGTCACCTACTGGGATAGGCTCAGTGTGTGGTTCATTGAATTTAGCTAAATCGTGAGCCATCCATCAATAGTCCTCTTGGTGAACATACTTATAATAATTTCGCACATTACAAACAAAAATAGGTATGATTTTCAAGATTCTTGAAGCTCTTTCCCTTAGGGATTCTTTGGCTTGTGTGGCGTGCGCTTTGTTTTGCTAGGTGTCGGCCTTGTTTACAGACAGATCCGACACTTGTGTCTCATGTGGTGAAGGAACTTTGCTTTGGAGACATCCTGGAGTCCTGAGTTAGAATTTAGAATTAAAGACAGTGGTTGTTCTTGACAGATCACTGACTTTTCGCATTAATTTTGGCATCGGAAAATGATGCCCCTCCTCTCGGAAGAGTCTCAGAACGGCTACGGAGTGCTAGAATAATTTTTAGTCTATTGTCTGAGGAAGAGAGCGGGGCAGAACCAGGGACTTAAGTGTCTACCTACTACTGCCCCCTGTTGGACGGTACTGTCCATGCCCAAAGTCATGAGTGCTAGAATTAGGGGTCATGTGACTGAAGAAAAGAAGACGGTATTGGACTTATATCAATTTTGAATTAGTTAGCTGGATTAAATTTAAAAAGACTTGTCAAAGAAGCAGAACAAAAGATTTCTGGGTTGAGAAGTCCCTACTCTTCCCTAGTGGCTGCCAGAACCGAGCTCTGACTGAGTCGCTAGATTGCTGTCCTCTTGGGAAGTAAAAACAACTCCAAGGTGTGTGTGTGTGTGTGTGTGTGTGTGTGTGTGTGTGTGTGTGTGTGTTTCGGGGTCGGGGGAGGTGTCCCAATTTGTTTTCTCGTTCTTTAGTGCAAAACAAAGCAAAACAAAACAAAAACAAAACTCACACAGGACTTCTCTCTCTTTTTTTTTTAAAATAAAAGCAGGGTGTTTTTATATGGGTATAAGGTATGAAATCAAAGTTCTTTATGCTTAGTGGGCTTGGGTCTACAGGGTACACAAGGGTGGTCCAGCAAACTGACTGGGGCATTTTCTTTGTTGTGGCACACACCTCGCCTTTATACACTTTTTCCAGAATTGCTAAATGTTCAGGAAAATTGTGTGACTCTGGGGATCTTTTTACTCTCGTGCCTGAATGAAGCATTTAATATAGATGATATCCCAGAGTGATTTGGTTTCCAAGTGATTTTGGTTTTCAAGTTGCCCTTTCTCCCAAGATGCTAGTGTCAGGGAAAAGTCAAAACCAGGTACACTGAGAAATGAAGGGTTCAGTCGGGAAATCAATGTGTGCTAATTCAAGCCTTTGGTTGGTTGATGCCTCCTAGTGCTCAGGTCTCAGCCGCACGCTAAGTGTGCCGCATGAGTCCCGGGGCCAGCAGATGGCGCACTTGCACAGCCACATATTTTTCAGGATTCCCAAGAGAAACAGCATTTATTACCATCGAGATATGACATCAACGTGTTGAAAAATGTAATTCGATACGAGATGAGTATTCGCTAATATATAAACTTATTAGACCGATCACGAATCTATAATACTTTCTGGTGCTAATTGACTCTTTCAACTAGGCATCAACAAGCTATTTATAAGTGAGATCAGGTTTTCAGGTGGAGGGTTAGGGAGAGTGTGAATTGGCGAAGGTCAAATAATTTAGGCTGATGTGTCCATTGTTTTTAACATTGTTACTACCCTTGTCTTCCTGTTTCTAATGTCCACCTCTCTCCGTGGCAGGTACAATGTCAGTGCTTGGTGTGTTGTTGACTAGGACCAGATAGGAGGCACCCACACCCTCTCACGTGGGTATGTTCTACATACCCACCAGAACGCCTGGCCAGGAAACTAGTAACTTGCAAAGAATACAAACAAACAGATAATTGTATTTTTTTAGATTCTTAAATCCATAAGTTTTTTTTAAAATTAGCTTTTGGCTTGGATATTTTTCAGCCTTTTTACTTGTGGTGTGTGTGTGTGTGTGTGTGTGTGTGTGTGTGTGTGTGTGTGAATCTTCTAGAGTTGTAGATGCAGGCAGTCTTAGCTATGGTGAGTTCTGAGTATTGAGAAGGGAAGGGAACTCGGGTCCACTGAAGTGAGCAAATGCACTTAACCACTCAGCATTCTTTTGAGCTCCATGTCTTAATGTTGAAATGGTGGGAACTTTTGTGTTATCATGTCAGCTTGGCCAGAGTCACTTTTGTTGACTTAGAGGAACTCTGAAGAATTCTTTCTACAATCTCATGGTTTGAAGAAAAAATTCATCAGAGTGGAAAAGAGGTGTGTAAGAAAGGAGGAAGGCTGGCGGATCCAAGATTCACGTAAGCAATACCTCCTCAGACCTCTCTGGGCAGGTTAGCCACAAACGCGTGCTGGGGGTGATGGAGAGTTTTGTTCTAACATATATTTATTTCAAAAGCACACATAGGGAATGCTGATGGCAAGGTTATTTAATCTTTATTAAAATGGTGATGAACACTATTTACAGATGAACAGGACAGAAAGTAAGGCAGATTTTTGACCAATCTCTGGCTTCCGGTCTGGCTTCCTGTCCATGCTCCTGATACTGCTTTCCACATGCCCTAGGGAGTAGATATGCTGGCACAGTGGAAGCTGCTTAGCCAAAGTCAGACCAACTCAGACACTTAGATGTTGATTCACTTCTGTCTAACAGAAATGCTTACATATAAATATTTTTTAAGATTAAAAAAGGAGAAAATACGTGAATCAGATATGAACCTTGATAAAGGAGGGTAGGTAGAATCTTAAAAAGAAAACCAAAGAAACTCCAAAGTGACCCTCAAATGTTTTCTTTTCTTGACCATAGTCACCTTACCCTCTTACCCTCGCTTTTCTCTTCTCCACCTTTGGTCTAAACAAGAGAGCAAACATGATTTTTGCCTTTTTGAGTCTGGTTTGTTTATTTCCTTATTTTTTATTTCTTTGTTTTATTTGTTTTCAACATAATAACCCCCACTAAGTTTATTTTTCTGCATAAATAAATAATATCCCACATGTATCTCACATGTACTTTACCCATGTATTGGTACCTAGGCTGAGGCTTTGGACTGTGAATAGCACCGGATAAAACACAGGCATGTAGACATCTCTGGATAGCTGAACCCTATGGTCATGGCTAGTTGTAAATTTTCCTAAAATACTTTTTGTGTGCATGCCTGTATGCATGTTTGTGTCTGGGGTGTGGGGTGCATGTATCTGTGATCACATGGAAGCCTGAGGTCAGCCTTGCATGTCATTCCTCAGGCATTGTCCACCTGTGGTTTTGAGACAGGGCTGCTTATTAGCCTAGAACTCTCCAAGCAGGCTAAGCTGGTGGGCCAGCAAGCCCTGTGGCTCTGTCTGTCTCTGCCTGCCCAGTGCCGAGGTTACATGGCCACTACTATGTCCACCTCCTCAATGTGGGTTCTAGAGATCAAAATAGGATTCTCATGCTTACACACAAGCATTTTACAAGTGGAGCTTTCTCCCAACCTTCCCTACCAGTATCTCTAAATACATGTTAAAGTTAATGGCGCTTAAGGAGAGATACGGAAAAAAAATCATTACTTCATTGTCACTGAAGAATTAGCAGTGAAATTGTTGCCGTGTTTTTGTGAATACACGCTACCTTCCTCTTACTGTGTCCCCGCAGTATTCCTGGAAGACAGATTCCAATTTCAAGGTTGTATGTGAGTCACCTTGGGTCTTGTTGAATCCAGATTCTGATTTTGTCGGTCTGGGAATGGTGCGTGATAATCTGTGTTCCTCAGTGCCCACTGCTGCCACAGGCTTGTCATAGAGCTGTCAGGACAGAGAGGGACACCACCCGCTAGGTCAGGGTTGTAAGGATGGGGGAGGACACCAACCCCTACATTCTACATATCCTTCTCCCTCCCCCTGACTCACAGCAGTGGTCGTCAGTGTGATTCAGACCTGGCTGAACTAAATTCTCAGTTTTTCCATTTACCTGACACATATTGTAGGCAATGAAGCCAATTTATTGAGAGATATATAGAAGAGGAAGGAACAAAGACACACATGCAACACACATACAGAGTGAGTGAGAGAAAGAGAGAGAGAGAGAGAGAGAGAGAGAGAGAGAGACAGAGAGAGAGAGAGACAGAGAGAGAGAGAGACAGAGAGAGAAAGAGGGAGGGACAGAGACAGAGACTAGGGGTGGAGGGAAGGGCGAGACAGAATCTGCTGGTGTATCTTAGTGTCCTCCATGGACTCATTTTGTTAGAAAGATGGCCAGTGCCACGTGGTGTTTTGGAGAGGACATGGGTGATGGGGGTATGCCTTCAAAGGTTGTGCCTGGTCCCTGGTTTTTCCTCTTTGCATTCTGCTTACCATGAGATGAAGAATCTCCTATTACCATGATGCACAAGGTCAAGTAGCCAAGTAACCTCTGAAGACAGAAGCCTGAAACATCTTTCCTTCTTTAGGTTGTTTTCCCAGTCTTTCTGTCTCTAACTGATACAAAGGGGCTCTGCCAGATACAGGAGTGATTTAGATTCAAGGTGAATGTAGCGGGAGGGTGGTTGCCACCCTTGAAGAACAGAACTAGGAAGAGATATTGAGGCTATCAGAATAAGGTCTGGGAAGATCTATAAGAACGTAGTAAAAGATTTAACTATCGTGATTTGGTTGCTGACCAGTTACAACAGATACTAGCCATCATGACACTCTGGACACTAGTTCAACACAAGCTTTGATCACCTGGATACCTTCTGTAGTTATCGTAAGATATGCAGTATTTGGAGTGCAGCTGCTGAATGTTTTAATAGTTATAATTATGATAACATTTATAATATTATAATAGTATATTTGTAGCATCTCTCCCGTCTCTTTTTTCTACCACCAAACCTTCCCATACACCCCTGATTTTTTCAAGTTCATGTCCTCTTTTTTCACTAATTGCTATTGGTTACTGCCAAGGTATGTGTGCCACTACTGCCCCTTGTGGTCACTGTGCCATGCCGACAGCTGATGGGGTTTATAGGTCTCAAGAGTTGGGTAGGACTGTTGGTTGTTTCTCTCTTTTGGAAGCTTGCACGGTGCCTTCTGGTACCATGAAAACTACTACCATGAAAGTTAGTCCTCATGGAAGATGCAGTTAGGCCAGTTCCAGCTCAGGGGCCTCTGGTCCCTCTTTCTGAGGTGAATGGTGCATTCTGGTGCTGAATTCCATGTACTTTAACCATATTAACCTACTCCCTTTCGCTATTTACATTCCTTCCCGTGACATCTTGCTTCTACTTTTATGTTCTGTATACTCTGGTTTTATGTACTTATATATTATTTAAGATCCACTAATGACAGAAAATGTGACATTTGTCTTCCTGAATCTAACTTTTTCACTTAACCCAATAAGCCTCAGTTGCATTCATTTTCACCCATGTTTAAAAATATAAGGTGTCTCTTATTGTTTTATAAAGTTATAAAGTTCTGTCAATATTTTTATATAAGGTATATACACTATCATACCAGATGATAGTCTTCATGTTTTTTAGAATAATCATCAAAGCTTTCTCCTTTAAAATTAACATTATTATACCTAGAATTCATTTAAATAAAATTGTCCCACATTATTCTGAATGTAGTAAGTGGATAATTGATTGATATTACAAAATGAAAGTCTCTGGAATGTAGATGAAGTCAAGAGTAACGTTACAGTTTGGTTTTATTAAATATCATAAGAATCTGAAAGAAGCCTAAGGAAGAGTCAATTTCTAGAAGTTAGAACGACCATGAACTCTGTACTTAAATATACTGTTAATCTCTGTAGGAACTGAAGAATTTTTTATTGATTACAGATTGGTGGGCAAAGGGGGACAATGGCATTGGGAAAGGTGTATGGTCCATGCTTCCTTTGGTGACTCAATTAATATACAGAGGCACTGCCCTGGAAGTCGGGAGATCCTGGATTTAGTTCAACACTTTCCTGCAGTCAACTCTGGACTCCATCTTCCAACCCCACAGGTAAGACCTAAGAATTTTGTATGCACAGCATTCTGTAGTGCTTACCAGAGGCAAGTTCCCCAGGGGGGCACTGTTTATTGTTCTAAAAGAAAATACTGGCAAGCTTTTGAGACAAAGATTCTTCAAGAAAGAGCAAATCACCTTGATAGAGAAAGGAACTCTCTAGAGCAATCTAGAACTATTCTAGACCAGGATATTGGGTAGTTCAATTTTGAGACTATGGAAATATTGCTAAGAGTTTCTGAGGAATTCAAGACTTGTAAATGAATAAATACCCCACACAGGTGTGCTTCTCTTCTCTAGTCTATATACATGCGATTTTAATGAACAAATAATGGATCTTTAGGGTGAAATGAATCCATGGTAGCTTTCTTCGTGTTCTTAATACAGACACAATATCTAAAATATAAAGTACTATACATTCTGTTAGTCTTCCCCTTTAAAAATTAAGCATGTTAAAAAAAGAGATTAAGACAGATTTAAATTTAAGTCCAGGTAACTTAGACTTAAAGAAATAAAAATTGAAATTCAGCAAATGCGGTTTGGATTCTATAAAAAAAACCTCTGTAGATTGATCAGCGGGTGCTCTTTCTGTATCCTTAGGCCTGTGAAGAATTACCTAGAGGCAAGACAAGAGCTCATTAATTAAATACTTCTGCACTGGACACTCAGCATGCCTGACAGTCCTCTCATTATGCGCCCCAGGGAGGGATACTAGTTGTCAGGAGCCAACGTAGAATAATTTTCTTGCTACTGTAACTGCATGAGAAAATGCTCTACAGCAATTTCTCATGTCTATTAGGTAAGTCATTTGAGGGGAAAATGGTTTGGAACTGACGAGAAAGTCAAAACATTTCATGTAAAAATATTAAAATAATTTTTATGACAAGAAGAACCTTCATTCAAATGTAAACATCTTTCTCTAGCGCCCCGGGGACACCTCTATTTTTGCTATCTCTTTCCTCGGGTATATTTTTCTTGTTTGCTAACATACAGGATGTTTTATGTGCCCTGAGATGCTATAACTGAATTAAAGAGTGAATAATTCAGTTGTTTTTAGTAACTACTATAAGCTGAGAAATTGAGCAATCCTTTGTGGCTTTTTTATTCGGTGAGATCTCTGGGTACTGTGGACAAACCCCATCCATTTATATGCTAATTAAAAATGAATAAATGAAAAAAAGTTAATAGACAACTAGCTGTTTTAAGTATTTCAAAGCTTAATGATTTAATTTATATAGACTCTGATGCTTAAAAAAAACATGGCATGCAAATTTATAAAAAAAAAAAGTCTTAATGCTTTATCTGCCAACCTGTGATTCCCACATTTCCCCTGCTCACCTGTGACTCCCACCCTTTGTCCACCTGTGACTTCTAACATGACTCCCATGTCCACCTGTGACTCCCACCACACCGTCTTCCCTAGTGCTTTTCTAGGCCTAGAAATATAGGGCAGCTAATAGCACCATGAATCATTGGGGTTAAAACTCAATGAGGAGACATTTCAAGGTCCGAGGTACATAGTTCCCCTAAAGATCTCCAGGAGGGATCAATCCCAGTTGCTTCCTGTCATCAGTGTATCTTTTATTGCTTTTTGCTCCTTCTGTATCTCAGGTTCTCTACTCTCTTACTCTAGTGTTCTGGGAACGACCCTCAACTAGATTACGTGTACCCATGACCTTGTGATAGGCACACGAAATGATTCTCTATTAGGAAACTTCTTTGTTTATTTCATTTAGTCACTATGCAATAGAAAGAAACAAATTATTCCTTTAACAAATTAAAAAGCACAGAATTTAATACTCATTATGATAAGAATCACTGTTAAACTCTGATAAAAAAAATATTCTTAGGGTCCTTTCAAGAAGAATACTCTTTGCTCTATATAAACAAGACAAAAGTTTAAAACCAGAACTGATGACAGGGCTAATGGAAGGTTAAGTGAAACGGTAACTACAGAGCATGAATGGCATCCTTAGATCTGAGGAACATGTGCCGGCCGGGGCCATGGAGTACCCATGTTTTACAACCAGTTGTCAGCAGAATGCAGAAGCCTAATTCTCAGGTCACATTTGCTGCTGCTGCTGGCAGGTCACTGCTGTTGTCTTTGCTGCTGTCTCAGGTTGAGATTGTACTTGTATCCCTGTCTCTGCTAGTACCACCAACAGTAGAAAGTTTTCTTCCATTCACAGATTTCTAGTCTTCTACTGGTGGATTCCCCTGGCAGAACCTACTAGAAACCTGCTGGCAAGTGTCTGGTAAGAGTAAGTTTTGGTGTTCTAGTCTCTCATCGCAGATATTAGAGCACAGGTGTTGTGAATGAAACCTAGAGAAAAATGAGTGTCTATAAAACTCAGTTCATGTATTGACCCTTTACCATGTGTGTCGGGAACAAGGCAAAGATGTCAGTAACCGTTACTCTCTCTTGTAAAAGTTTTCTTTTTTAAAAAAATGAAATAGATTCTTCTCTCATGCAATACATTCCAACCAGTTTCCCCTCCTTCCTTTCCCCCGACATCCCTCCCCCAACCCCAGCCCCACATCCATCCCACCTCTGTTTCCTCTTCAGAAAAGACAAGGGCTCTAAGAGAGGACAGTCAAACAGGACAAAACGAGATACAATAAGAAAAAGTGAAATCCCTCTTTTTTTTTTTTGTTTTTTGTTTTTCGAGACAGGGTTTCTCTGTGTAGCCCGGGCTGTCCGGAACTCAGTGAAATCCTCTTATTGAGGCTGGACAAAGCAACTCAGTAAGAGTCCCGAGAGAAGGCAAAAGACTCAGAGACACACCTGCTCCAGTTGTTAGGATTCCAATAGGAACACCAACCTAACAACCATAACGTAACGCATCATCCATTGAGTGGTGTCCGGCACACAGAAAAGGAGGCAGCCCTCTGAACGCCAAGATTCATTACTCCTCGTTTCCTGACTTTAGTTGCAATGTTGCTCACTGAGGCAACTCTTGCCGACACGAGTTCCCTGCCGTGAAGCATTGTACCCTTGAACTGTGAGCCAAAACACATTCTTTCGTCCTTAAATTACATTTGTCAGTGTATTTTGTTACAGCAACAGGGAATAACTAAAATAAGGGTTAAAAGACTCAGAAGATAAAAAAATCAGGTTCATGTAGTGGAATTTTCTCCTAATAAATAAAGATTACAAGAAACAAATCACTGGTCGAGGAGGCGGGACTTCCAGGTCCGGAAGAGGAAGGGGAAAAAGTAACTTGCTTTTTTTTTTTTTTTTTTTTTTTTGCAGGAGCAAGGCAGACACAATGTAGGAAGCCGGAAGCTGTTAGTTCTAGTGGCAGATCTGCCACTGGTGGATTTCTAACATAGAATCCTTTATGATGTTAGGTTCTACACCCAGCAACTGTGTTATCTGTTGATTCTAAATTAAGATTGTATGGTGTTTTTCGTTCACATGGCAACTCAACTGGTTTTCAGAGAAAGGTAACTTGCAGCAGAGTGTGGGTTTGCAAGAAGTGTACCCCAGCTAGCCCCAGGAATTTGGAAGTGCAGCAGCCAGCCATGGAGTGGAGAGGGCGATTTCGGAGCTCTGAGTCAGAGAGCTAGCCTTGGTGGGACAGGCTTTGGCTAAGAGGAATAATGGGTCTCGGCCTGTTTGTCCATAGTGACAACTTCCTCCAAAAAGGCCACACCTCTTCTGGGAAGACTATTTTTTTCTGCTCTCATCATTCCTTAGTTGACCTTTGAGTAGGGTTGAGGACTTGTGAGTTTTTCCTTGTTCATTTTAGCATATCTATTGTGTTGTCCTTGTTCTGCTCATGTTTAGGCAGTTATGTAGGTGAGACTTTATGATTGTACCTTTTGACATTATTAGGATATAGGCTCACAGCGAACTACTTGATCCTCTGACGATTGCAATCTTTCATCCCCCTCTTCTACAATGTTCTCTGAGCATTAGGTACAGGAGTTCTTTTAGGATGTATCCACTAGAGCTGGGTTATAAAACCCTGCATTTTGATTGGTTTTAGTTTTCTGTAGTGGTCTCTGTGTTGCAAAGTAAGTTTCCTTGATGAGAGGTGAAGACTTATCTTTGGGTATAAAGACAAATATTTAGGTGATTGTTAGGGATTATGCTGGTTTAGTAAAATGGTGGTTGTAGATTCTCTAGGCTTCTCATACCAGGCATGATTTCTCTGTTGTTGAGTAGATCTTAAGTGCAATTAGAGAACTGTTAGTTCCTGCCAAGGTATGTGAGTCGCTGTTGTACCTTTAGGGTTATTGTGCCATGTTGATAATTGTGCTTCATAGGTGTTTTAGCTGGGTAGGATTGTTGGTGACTTCCCTCTTTTGGAAGCTTGCATAGTGTCTTCTGGTACCATGAAAGCTAGCCCTCAGGGAGGAGAATGTAGAGGAATTTTAACCCAGCAACATGATTGCTTCATCATATCCAAAGACATTCTTGGTCTGTGGGATCCAGTTGGAATGTAGATATGCCTTTGGTACATACCTTTAATCCCTCTAGCTGGAATCTTTTGATACATACCTTTAATCTCAAACAAGAATTCCTAACTGAGGGATATACAAACTAAAGAATCAGAGAAAGATTTGATGGAATGAATCAGGGAAAAAAGCTACTTAAAAGCAGTGCAGGGAGAGGTCGTCAGTCAGTTCTGTTCAGTCAGTTAAATTCAGTGCAATGGACTTGAGTCAGTCAGTTGGGAGTCAATGCAGTGAGTTCAGTGCAGTGGAGTTGAGTTCGTTTGTGAGTTCATGCAGTGTTTTGGTGTGGAGGCAGTTGAAGCCAGAGAATAAGAAGCCAGAAGGTTAGAACAGATTACCAGAATTAGTTTGAGGTCAAGCAAAGTAATTTAGTCAGAAGGTGAGAGAGAGGTCAGATTGAATCAGTCGCTTGGAGAAGAATTTGAGCCAGAACAGCTGAGTTGAACTAGCCAGCCAGAGTTCAGAAAGAATGAGCTTATTCAGCAGTAAGCCTCCGAGATGGAAATTACATCACGTGAATAAAAGTTACTTTTACAGGAGAATTTCAGGTTAATTCAATCTCAGAGTCCTTAAGGTCATGAGTCTGAGGCATATGGGTTCTTCTACCTCTCGGAGGCAATGAAAGGCAATAACAGTAGCCTATAATATTTTTGGTAGTCTCTTGGACAACCCAGACCAACACATAAAAAACTTTTCATGTATAGTGTTGAGGTTTTTTTTTTTTTTTTTTATAATACCTTTGACTCTTAGAGGAAGCATTGTCAGCCCAGGTGAGAAAATTTCATTTAAATAATACATGTTTATTTATATACAGACTATTTTATTATGGTTTTAAAGGTAAATGGTTAATAGTATGATTTCTTATGATTTTTCAAATATCCTTATGTTTATTTTACCCTCCTCCCTCTTTCTTCTCTATTTACCTCCTTCTCCCTTCCTAAAGAGCTTCTTTCCTTCCTCCATTTCCATGAATAGATAATTGAACCTTGCTATTTTTATCTCTATTGCTACCCAACTCTCCAAACAAGCAGTAGTGCTTAAAGGTCCCAGCTTAACATTACAAACTCCATTTTGCTTTCAGACTCCAGTTTATGATTAACTTGACCTCTGAATGAACTCAGCTACTGGGAAAACACTAATTTGTCCCAGGAGCCATGTCACCCTGGCAACAATCACAATTCTCCTGAGCAAACAGACACTTCACCCCTAGCAACAACCGATCAGTTTTTAAGAGGAAAGTACCTAATGTCTTAAAGTAGATTGATTAAACTAGCAACCATGGTTCATACCAAGCTGAAACCATTACTAGCCAATAGAAGTGTGCCAAGCAAAATGTCAACCAATCATGTAACTGTCAAGTTGGAAAGTCCCTTACCTTGCTACAACAACCATGATAAATAGGCAAGGCTTGACCAGCTCAGGCCCTTTCTATACTATCCATTGTGTTGGATAGGTTAGAGGGTCCAAGCTTGAGCTTGAATAAAGACTCTTTGCTTTTTGCCTATGAGTTGAACTCCTGGTGGTCTCTGGTGGTCTGTGGGGACCTCGAGATCTGGGCATCATAGTACCTTTATGTTTTCTGTAGTTATTCAGGAATATGAACTCACCTCTGAATATTTAGAGCTAGGATGCTAGGATCCTCAGAAGAGAGAGAACATTAGATGTTTGTCCTCATTCTGAAAAAAGTTCAGGATTTTTTTCCTTTTAGCTTGTGTTCCATTGTATATATGTTCCACATTTTTATTATCTATTTATCAGTTGAAGGGCATTTAGGTTGTTTCCATTTTCTAGTTATTGTGAATAGAGCTGCAGTTACATGACTGAGAAAGTATCTGAGGAGTAAGATGTTAAGTCCTTTGAGCATACACCAAGTAGTAGTATAGCTGGGGCATGTGGTAGTTGTAGTGTCATCTTTTGGAGAATTCTCCACATTGGTTTACATAGTGGCTGTACCAGTTTATAATTCCAACAGTGAGTGGGTTTCCTATTCCACACACACACTATCCAGTTGTTTTGTTGATCTTTGTCATTCTGACTGGATAATTTTTTTCTCTTCCGTAATTACTAGGGAACAGGAACATTCTTGTGCAACCTAGTGCAGACAAAAACGAACATGTGAAGAGACATTTCATTTGCAGATATTGAAAAGTTAAATATTTTAAAGATATAAATTCTGGCGAGATGATGAGATGATTCAATGGGTAAGAGCAACACATGATCTACAAGCATGAAGAGCTGAGTTTAAATTCCCAGCACTCATGTGAAATGCTAGGCATGGTTGTAGTACCTATATCCCAAGCATTATGAGGTAGAAATAGGCAGATTCTAATAGCACTCTGGCTAGCCAGACTAGACAAAATGCCTAGATTCCAGTTCCAGGAAAAAGTCTAGCTCTGGGCAATAGGTAGAGAGTGATAAATGAAGACACTGATCCTGCTCTAACTTCTCATGTAAATACATGGGTATACACACTTGCACACCTAATACATGGTACAGAGGGACAAATACTTGCACACTTATATATAGGACATAACATCAAACAATAATAACACAACACACACGCACACACACACACACACACACACACCCCTATAAATTCTCCCAAATTCATCTGTAGACCAATGCAATCCCAGATAGTATTGCTGTAGAAAACAGAGCAAATTTAAGTGACAGTGTTAGATATCGAGCTGTGTCATCCAAGGAAATCTTGTTGAGTACGGGGATGCAGTCAGCTGTTTACAATCCTCAGCTTCAAAGAGCTGCCTTGCCTAGAGTCACATCTTATTAGGGGAGTCTACACTCAGAAAGGATGATCAAAAGCTCATGGCTGTTTTGGCCCAACTGAGATGATCTCGGCAGTATTCAAAGTCAGGATCTGGGAGGGGAGTGATAGAGGAATGAGTACAAGAGCTTCCGATTAAAACATTAATTTTTTTAACCTGGTCAAAATTTACCTACAGTCATTATTTTGTGTGACTTTTCTATATCTATGTTTTAGTTTATGATAAATACCTTGTATCACATGCAAATGTCAATTCAAGGTGAATTATAAATTTAAATGTCTAAGTTAAAAGCTTCTGACAGTGTAAAAGTGGAATCTTCTAGAAAACAAATAGATTACCTTCATGTTCTTAGGTGAATACACATATTTGAATAGTACTGGAAATGCATTGACTCTAAATGACTGTGTTGAAATTAAAGACTTGTTTGGTAAAAAGACAATATGAATAGAATTAAAAAATCAAATCCAGAAAACTGGCAGAAAATGTTTACAAAATACACATATTGCATCTATAATATATATTACATATACATGTGTGTATGTGTGTATAATTCATCTAAACTTATACAAACATGAACAACTTAACAGAAAAAATGGACCATACTCTTGAGTAGGCACTTTATAGAACAGAACATCAGGAGGCCATCCACATATATTAAGATAGGCAATGCCTTCAGCTTCATAGGAAAACAATCATGTCATACTTGTTTATTCACAAGTATGTACACTTATTTCCCTGTTATGTGCTGTGGTCCTGAACATTGAATGCTAGGCAAGCTCTTTACCACTGAGCCACATCCCCCAACCTAGACTCACATTCTAAGGAAGAAGGGCAATGATCAGGAATCAGCAAAGATTTATGATATGACTTCTGAGTTGGAAAAGGTGCTGAAGGCCTCACTGCAGAGGGAGAACTTTTAACGTTACCCAGTCAAGTTTGCTCTGGCCCCACCACTGCCTTCCTAGCATTTCTGGAACTCTCTCCTCTCTTTTGGGATTTTTGTCATGCTGATCTGGATTAGAGTTTGTGCTGAGCGATTTTTGACAATTTATATATGTTTATGGGCCTTATGTTCTTCACCTAAAAAGATATAATATCTGCTAAATGTTAATGTCTTGAGCAGAATTTGCAAAGATCTGACTATGAGCCAGTGCCTGGTAAAGTCAGTATCTTTCTTTTCATCCATGATAGGACTCTCAAGTTTAAATATATAGAATATATTGTTCTCTGGTTGCCTTACATATGGATGGCTAATTTTATGTGCTGGTTTGTATATGTATACACATCTGGTCATATTCTCTTCTAGATTTTTTTTGAAGGTAGATAATTCCTCCTCCCCCTTTTCTTTTCCAGGTGAGATTTATCTTCAAATCAGTCAAATCATTAAGCTTTGCATAAAGTAAGTTAATATCCATAATGTAGGTGACCTAATCCAAATCAATAAAAGGCTCCAATCTTTAAAAAGATTGTCTTTTCTCAGAGAGTAGGGTGCTCTGTGAGCAGGTGAGTGGCAGACTCAAATTGCAGCTCTTCTCTGGATTCCCAGCCTACTGTCTGGCCCCTCTCGGAACGTGAACTCTCCAGGCTCCATGATAGGTCGAGCCAGTTCCTAAAAACAAACCCCTCTGTGTACATACCCTCTAGTTCCCGGGAGGATTCTGATGAAAACAACCCACAATGTCCACAAGATCAAAAGAAGAGTTAGGAGGTGGAACTCTGTGCTAAGTGGTAG
Source organism: Mastomys natalensis (assembly GCA_021653895.1). Taxonomy (NCBI): domain Eukaryota; kingdom Metazoa; phylum Chordata; class Mammalia; order Rodentia; family Muridae; genus Mastomys; species Mastomys natalensis. The sequence continues at coordinate 104,238 of JAJTUV010000418.1, read as the reverse complement.
GTGTCTCAGCCTCCGCTCTTATCTACACCTGTGTCCGGCACACAATATGTTTTATTGTTATTTTTGGAATAGATAACTACATGCACAATGAACTAACTCTACAGAGACATGTTTAAAGAGAAAGGATTTAATTGTAGAATTATTTCAAAATGAGAGTATTTACTTTTAAATTTCCCTTTTGATTTGTTAAATAAATCCTTATAGGGAACACATATGGGTTTATGGAGCTTCTATAATAAATAATAATAATCAGAAGTTGAGGCTTTGCTCATTAGTTCGAATGTGAGAAGAAATGAGTGTTCTCTACACTTGGCACTGGAAATAGGCCATGCACATTACAGAAGCAGTTCTATTTAGGCATCAGCCATGGTCTTTTGATGGTTCTCCAAAACAAACAACTAAGATTATCTGTCATATATCTGTCTATCTTTCTGTCTGTCTATCTATCTATCTATCTATCTATCTATCTATCTATCTATCTATCTATTGTCTTTTTTTTTTGAGGCAAATTCTCACTGTGTAGCCTTTAGATGATCTAGTATTTACTATTCATACCAGGCTGTCCTTGAACTCATAGAGATTTTCCTGTTCTTGCCTCCTTATATATATATGTCTAATCTTTAACAAAGGATCAAGGCAATCATACCACATACTAGAAGGAATAAAAGTGAGACTTAAAGACTTTTTTATTATTTCAGAATTGTGTGTGTGCATGTGTGTGTGCGTGCAAGTGCAGATGCCTGCAGAATAGAGAAGATTTCAGGTGCCCTGGCGGTGGAGTTTACAGGTGGTACTTGGAAACTAAATGAGGTTTTTTTTTCAAGGCAATTAGCCATCTCTCCAGCTCCAAAGTGTGATTTGCAAAATGGGAACCTGGCTAGGAAAGCAAGCTGAAACTTTGTGCCACTGAAGAGGAGGTTGTGAAAAATGCAAACTTCTAGCCACAGGCCCATCCAGAAGAAAGTAACTGTCTACGAAACAGTATAAACATTGTGGCTCTCCCCTCTGCAGGCACGCAAGCTCTTTTCTCTTGTCTAACTCAAATCACTCTTGGTTGTGACTGGACTGGGAGATACTGGCGCCTTCACATGGGGATGCTTTGAGTGTTCTCAGCAGCAGCTTTCAATATTTTGAATAAATTCTGCTCTGATTCCAGAGACTGCAAACTTTTCTTTGAAGAAACAGATGAGAGAGAAAGAGAGTCAGACTTTCTAAAGAACAGCCAGTGGATGAATGCTTTGCTCTTAGAATCATTGATTGGGTCTAATGGTAAATCCATGACCAAGACAAAGTTCCTGTGCTCATGAAATGTTGATTCCAATGGAGGGAAGCAGGCAACATCCATATCTGAGATATAGAATGATTTCAGATAATAACAAGTACTTAGACCACAGGGGGCTTTGGGCGCCAGGATGAAGAGCTTGGACTTTATTTGATCACCATAGGAAGCCACTGGAAGAGCTGAAGCAGGACAGTGATATGATGTGGTTTATGTATTCCATGTATTCTTGACCCTGTCACTTAAAACTTGGTTAATAAATTTGAGCCTAGTAGTGCCATTAGAGAGGCTCCAATTACTAGCTCTAAATCAAATTGACCAGAAGTGCTGCCATCCTTAGTAAAAAAAAAGTTGAAGTCAACATAGCAGGAACAGACCCAATTTAAAAATGAACAAAGGGTTTTAACAGACACTTCATAAAAAGATATATGAATGGGTAATAAGCATATAAAAAAGATGCTCAACATTGTTAGTCAAGACAATGCAAATTAAATCACATGAAGTGCTACTACACACACGAGCATGGCTAAAACTGAAGAGATAGTGTAGGGGATTGGTGAGAATGTGAAGTAATTGGACGCTCATGTACTGCTGATGGCAAAGCACTAACTTGGTAGTTTCTTTAAAAGATTGAACAATTATTTTGCGATTCAGCAGTTTCCCCCGAAGCATCTTCCTAAAAGAGATGGAAGCATGTACCCACACAAAAACTACATAGCCCCAAACTGTTAACAACTCAGACATAAAGGGTGGATAGATAAGCACAGTCTCATGTACTCATTCACTGACGTTCTCATCAACAACCCAGAGGAATAGCAATTGCCACAAGCACCACAGAGGAAATAATTTTTTTTTTTTAACAAGATAGATGCATAAGAATACACAAGGAGAGAACCCACTTCTATAAAAACCAACAAGCAACGATTCACAGTGACAGACACAGGACTTGTGATGGTGGAACTACAACGTGCTTGAGGACACTCTGTGGGATGTGAGAAGGTTCTGTGTCTTGACTGTGGTGATTAACTACATGGATATACATGCCCATCTAAAGTCACCAAAATGCACACTTTTGATGTTTGTATTTTGCTGTGCGCATGATGAAAAACAAAGCAGGAAATATGTGGAGTGTGTTTTCACTAGGGAGTCCTTAATTCTCAGAGAACCCTGTCATCAGTCAGGCTTTGGCTCAGAGAACAGCTGCAGACCTGGGCTTAGTTAACACAAGACACATGCTCTTGCATCTCCGCATCCCTTCCTACTTCCTCCTTGTTCCCTAGGGCCTCTTTTGTCTTCCTCTACAAACTTGAACCATTACAGCACAGAATTTCCTGCCTAAGCTGTATAGTCACATCACTAAGGATGTATTAGGCCGAGCCAGAATGGATTCAGTTGGTATAAACAGCATTTCATTTAGGAATGTTGGCGAATGTTGGCTATTTCATCTCTTACGATCTTTTATAGAACCACTTTGTGTGTGGTCATTTTGAAAGTCTTCCTGGACTGACTTATTTCATTTTTGTTTTGTTTTGCCTTGGCCATTGTACAAATGTATGAGATACAACATAAAGTTTCAATACATGTACACTTTGTGTAATGATAACTCCAGGAAATACAGTATTTATTACTTCCTCAAACATTACTTTTCTCATTTACTCTTAATTTTGGTTTAGTTTTTGTGTTTTTTCTGGAGCCATGTAGTATATTTCAATTCTCTCTTTATCATTCCTTTCTTAGATTGATATATATCACATTAAAGACAGGTACATACCTCACATGGGACTTAGAACACCACAGATCCAACATCTGTGCTACTGCAGGAAATGAATCAGTCTTTTCTCTATCAGCACCCCAACTGGGGGTCTGCCTAAAATTGGGTCTACCACTTTAGTAAGTGACTGAGTTAAATATTTTGACTCTAATCTTATCACTTGTCACAATGATCCAACTGGCAGCAGAGTGGTGGGTTGCCAAGAAGGCAATTAATTATCTTCCTGTCTCCCTGTGTATTAAATTTTGTTCCCTCTCCCAAAAGAGAGGTGATGCTATGGCTTACAACTACTATAGTCTTACAGAGCTCTCCATACCAATTATGAGGGTTCTGTGTTATGACATCCCTTGATAAGATGTTATGACACTCTTTGATAGAAAGCCGTTGTCCTATTGAAGCAGAAACTTCATCAGAAGCGCTGAGAATCAAGGGTGTACTCTTGATGCCCTGGATGGGAGGGGACCGTCTGCTCACTGGTCCAACAAAAGGCCTCCTACATAGGACTTTCCACATGACTCAGATTATTCCCTGCATTTATTTTTTATTTCCCACCTTTATTTAGTGCTCAGTGGCAGGAGGCTTATAATATAGCATTTCTTAACTTACTATTGAACTCTGCAACACATTTTTGCAAAGGGCAAAAATAACTTTAGTGCATCAATGGCAAAGAGATGGTGGTGCTATTTCTTTATTATTTGTCTGCTTTGAACTTGATATGAGGTCTTGTAATACCCAGGCTGATCTGCCTCAAATGATCTTTCTACCTTTGCCTCTAGAGATACAGGATTTGAGTATCTCCTTTGCTGGAGATACAGGGTTGAGTTATTGTACCCAGCTGGTTACTTTATACTTGGAATTGTGATTTTTCATTGTGGAAAGGTGAGACTAGTTGGTTTAAATGAAGTCATAAAACTTACTGGATCATACATTTATAATTTCCTTATAGGGAGGCTTATTTTGTGGTCTCATGCCAAAGTACCCTATCTGGAAAGTGAGAAGTTTTATCTCAGATCTGAAGCCAAATTGGTAATTACTTAAGAGTAATTGAACTAGTAATTATTTACTAGAAACTAACCTTCCTAAATTGTTGTTCAATATCAGGGCCAAGAATTGTATGGATTACTAATCAGTTTGACTCTTTCTTCCTAGCTTTCTTCTTTAGCTTTGAGTAGACGAACTCACGTAGCAAATAATAGACAAAAACAACAGTAATTGGAGATCGAAAAAGAGGGCTTTTGTTCCCCTAATCTATCTGATCAAGAAACTGAAGTTGAGCACATGGGATGGCTCTTTTAGAAGGTTTTTAAAATGGTAACATGTACAAATAGTTTGGCTACCTAACACCCTGTGTATCTAGACAATCCCTGACTCTGATGTCTGTTCTCATCATCTTTGTTGGTGCTTTTGACTTTGAACAGAATGTAGATGAGGAATTATGTTGTCCTAGGTGATAGTCTTCAAGAGAGGATAGCAATTTTTATGGTAATAGTGGTGTCCAACTGTTGTTTTTCATCTTGGAAACATTCTCTAGTTTCATATGAGAGGAACTGCCTTTGTTACCTGTGGTCTTTCCTAGTCCATACACCCTGGCCATGACCAGTCTTTGTTTCCTCTCCCTGAAGCCTAAGGTCATTACTTCATGCTTTGTTGTTTATATGTTTTGTTTTATTTCATTGAGGTGGAACATGCAAAAATATATCAGAGAATGATGAGGCAGTGGAGTAGAGCTGTCAGAAATAGAATCACATGCTGTGCCAGGAAGCCCAGTGGTCATCCAATCTGTAATTACCAGTTTGTGTAATCCTGGACAGGTCACATGATTGTTACACAGCTTCTTTACCTCAGACCTGGGGTTGCTCCTGTCAACTCCAAATTGACAAGTGAATAAGGAGCACCAGCATAAGCCACATGCTGAATAAATGCATATTAATTCTACATCTAAAAAAAAGAAGGAAGACAAAGATAGGAACAGAAAGAGAAAGGGCAAGGAGGGAGGGAAAGAGAGAGGAAGTAAGAAATGAAAGAGGAAAGGCAAAACCATCCATCAATGCTCATGACAATTTAAGAAGGTCAGAGAAAAATATCCTTAATTTAGTTACTCAGCCCTGATCACCAGATTGAAGACTATGGGACAGTGTGTCCTCAGGGGGTTCAAAGCTTACTTTCTAACAGCTGAGGTTTCTTTGTTTTACATCTAAACAATTCCAGCAGCAAAACTGTACCCTCTTCTCGTTGAGAAGTGACTTTGAGTCCTCTGTAGCCAAAATGTTTCCATTCAAAAGCCAGTTAAATGAAGGTGTGCTACCAACCTTCATGAAGCTGTTTCGACACTGGCTGTCACTGCTGGGGATTCGAAAATTGCTGTCAAAGCTAATCTCCCAGTGTTTACTTTCATGAGTGATGGCTGTCCAGGGGCATCTGCTGTTTTCTGGGAATGTCTGAGGCCAATGAGGAGATTTGATTGTGCCATTATCTGAGTGGAGTGTTCCACCACAACCTAGAATTTTCCATAGGGGGAAAAAACATCAATCTTTAAAATAAAATATCAACTTTGGATATTTTATCCAAAACAAAGATAGATAGAGAACATTTCTACATGTGAGATCATAACTCTTCTTATAACGGACTCACTATGGGGCATGGAATAAGCAGGAGCCCATTATGTGAAGGGTTTTAAATGCATGACTCTGTGCTTGTACATCCATACTTAACCCATCTGAAGTCACTTGATCTGAGCCTTGCAGATCACAGCAGAGAATCTGTTCCCATTCTGTTCCAAACAATCAATCATATCTACTTTCTTAAGACTGTGTAGTAGGTAGATGGCCAGACCCACTCACTCCACGTTTTCTTAATGCTAACACAAGAGAGTACACTTATATGAGCCTTTGAAATTTTAGTTTACCACAGTGAACTCAAGAAAATGCTTTTTTTTTAAACTGGAGAAGGTCCTCCTACTAAGTAGTTTTGCTCATTCATATTGAAACTGATTTATGGTTCTGAATAAATCATAGGAATATAAAGAAAGAAAAATCTAGGATTATTTTCATAAGCTTAAAACACATACTTAAGAGATGACAAAGGAAAGTATGAATTCAGAACAGAGTGAAGTTAAATTAAGGGACATTGCATGAATCTTTTGCTCTGGAGCCAATGGTTCTTCTGCACCTCTCTGGTGAATTCAGGAAAAGCTAATGGTTTAATGAGGAGTTGGACTCTTCATGTTGACCAACTCTGCAGTGAAGAATTGTCCTGAGATAGTTAGGATTTACTAAAATCATGAGTAACTATCCAATATAATCACCTATAGTTTCTGAGACCTTTCACAATGTTCATATTTCATAAGTACAATACTACTTTTAAAATCACGTCCCTTGTCTTCTTTTGTTTATCCATAGCAGCTTTTATTTTTATTCTAAAACACAAATTACATCTATTTGCCTTTACCCTCGAACTATACCTCAATAACACACCATGTCTCAGGGACAATGCATAAACCCAGACTCTCCATAATGTAGATTCTGTCTTAGCTCTTTGAAAATTCTTCCTGTTAGCTGAGAGTGAGACTATTTGCCTCTTATCATTATCTCCTGGAAAACATGGTATATAGCAACTCTATACATCACATATATTTTTATTATGAATTACAAATAATCTAGAGATACAAGTATTACATCATCTTGTACAAGAAACTTCAGAACTTGTAGACATGAGTACTGAGAGGAGTCTGGCAACCCACTCCCCTTCACAATTGACTAAACTAGTTAAGAAAAACAATGTGTCAGTGAAAAATAAATTCTAAGTATAGAGAGGATATATATTTTTTCTTTTTACCTAAAGTGTTTATGTTCCATGTTGCATAAAATCCAGACTTTGTCCTTGATTGTTTGTGTTAAAAGTCACTACAAGCTGGTTCGAACCAGACTGTACTGGCCCAGGGACTGACCATCCACAGTATTGTCCTATGATGGATGATCCAGGGCAGTCACCATTCCTGACAGTGACCGAGTCTGAAGTGCAAGTTGGATGATCCTCAAGACTAAAGTCTCTGAACGTGAGCTGCAGAAGAGAAAGACACGATGAGCCACCCTGAGCTATAAAGGAGCCACTTCACCTCCAGGCCGACGGGCTTTCTACAAATGATGTCATTTCGTTAACACCAGGCCATGAGAATATAGGTACCTTGAAGGACTGATCTGCTCCACAATCAAATATATCATCATTTCATAACAAGTGCTTGGGTTTCAAAGGGCAGATTATTGTAGCGGATGGTACAGGTCTACAACATCATATGATCTGCTGTTCAATATAAACAACATTGTGTCTAAAAAACAAACAAACAAACAAACAGAAATCAATGTTCTGTAAGTTGAAGTATTCACATTGCTAAATAACTTCAGATATTAAAGGACAAAGATATTGGCAATAAATTCTGTAGTACGAGTTTAAGAATCTCCCTCCAGGTGGCACAGACCCTTAATCCAAGCACTTGGAGGCGGAGGCAGGCAGATCTCTATGAATCTGAAGCCAATCTGCTCTGCAAAGTGAGTCCAGTACATTCAGGGCTCTGTTACAAAGCTTGTCTGGAAAAAAACCAAAAAACAAACAAAATACCCCTATTTAACTCCATGGTACTTGTCACCTGTATTAATTTTATCATCTATGACAGCAACTTTAAATGGAGGAAGGATTTCTTTTGGCTCACGTTTCAGAAGGTTAAGTTATACCATGGCAGGTGGGCGTGGCAGACTGGGCCAAGTGGCAGAGACAGTGGTGCAGCGCTGGCCCTCAGCTAGAGTTTTAGTTTTTCCCTTTTGTGCTATCTGGCCCCCAATCTTTGTGAAGCTGCCATCCACACGTGGTATGGGTCTTGCCTTCTCAGGAATCCTCTCTGGAAACCTGATCACAGACACATTTGGAGGTGCTCCTTATTAATCCCATAGATATTCTTAATCTAATAAACTTGACAATAAAATTAATCATCACAAGCCCTCCCTCCCCTTGTTAACTCAACAGCAAACCACAGTCCTATAAACCATATCATTCCACACTAGGTCTGCAGAAGGCTCATGCCCATCTCATAATGCCAAACACAGTCGGTACCTCTCTGGAAGTTATAGTCTTAACACCACCAACACTGTTCAAATGTCCAAGTTCAAAGTCTCTTCTGAGAATCCAGGGGAACTCTCAGCTATAATCCTGGAAAGCCCCATGAGTATATAATTACACACAGTAATTATTACCATACCAAAGAAATGGAGGAGTGGGGCACAGAAATGAGGGTGTGTCTAAATGACACTTGATGTCTAGGAGGACAAGCATTAAATTCTGTAGCTCTGCATCTGGCAGCCAGATGTGTTGTAGTGTGAAGTGCACACTAGTGGGCTTGGACAGACCGGTGGCATGGCTTGCTGTTTGCCCCCAACACCCACTCTCTATTTGCCTGGCTCCTCCCATAGTTTCCTGCAGCTGTCTTTAGCTCATGTTTCTGTCACATTCAACATACTTGGTTCTCTACTTCAGTTTAAGCTTCACCTTTGCAGCCTAACACACCATTAGGGGTTGTCTGTGAGGGACTACAACCCTGCTAGATATGGTCTGGTCCCACAAACTTTCCTTTAAGTATAGCGAAGGTCTCCATTGTCCTATAACTCTTGTATTCTGTATGCCTGTGAAACCATTGCCAAATGGATCCGCCAATTTCTGTTGCCAGCTAGAGAAAGTAGCCGGGTTCCTCTGGATCATAGTTGTAGTGGCTTTTGGGTGTCTGGGCAGATGGAACTTGAAAACCACTTCCCAAGTCATTGTTTCTGTTGTTTCTCGATACCTCCTTCTAAAAGTTCTTAGAATCACCACCACCTCTGTTACCAAGAGACTAAGCTCACGCTCTCTTTCCCTTCTCAGTGGTTTTCTCATGTATGTTTTGATGCTCTGGTTTGGTCTCTGTTGCATGATAAACATCATGCCCAAAAGCAACCTGGAGACGAGGAGTTTATTTTTAACTTACAGGTTATAGTTTATCTTTGAAGGAAATCAAGGTAGGAAATTAAGGCCAAAGCTTGAAGCAGAAATCATGGAGGGATAGCCGAGATAGCTGCTTCAAGGACTGATATTTGGAGCTATAAAAAAGAGCGAAAAAGAGGCCATTGGTCAGTGGCATCCTCACTGAGATGACCCAGCAGCTGTGTGTGATGTGTCGATCTGTTTTCACCCACTGCCCATAACTTAGTTATGACACCATTTCTAGCTGTAAGGGAAGTTGGGAAATGTAAAAAGGGAATGTCCATTGGTCACTGACTAGCAGTGTCTACTACACACACTCCTCCATCATTATTAATTCAAATGTAATTATTGGTTTTCACTCACTCATATCATGACTGACAACGCAGAGATGTGACAGATTTAATTTGTATATGTTTATCTATCATTGGTCTGTCTTATTTTTCTCATACATGTTTGTCTGCAATTTTGGCATAAGTTTCAATTTCTTAGGATTGGGTTGATTCAATTGTGTGTACTGTCAATCTGTCTATATATTATTAGGAGGGTAACTGTATTCGAATAAATAGATAGCAGTTAACTAAGAGGAGAAATAATTATACAGCACTTGTCCAAGTGAAGTGCTATAGAAATGCTAAAAAGTGATGCTACAAAAAAAAAAAAAACTGATTGTCGTGACTTCAAAGGAAGTGTTAGGTTGAAGTGTTTTGATGTGTGTGGCATTTAAATGATCTAAATCAGTATTTAGGTGCTCACGTGAGAGATTGTTCTAGCTACTCAGGGGAAACAAGAGTCTGTTCTACCCACTCAGTGTTTAGATGCTTCCGTGAAAAATTTGTCATCTCCAAATATATTATTTAAGAAATATGGATGGTGCTGTCTTGATTAATTCACTGAAAGAAGGACATCTACTAACAACAGATGCGGGAGTCATTTTAGACTGCCTTCCTTGTGTAGCCTTATCTTCCTGGAGTCTTGCCTGTGATGTAGTCAGATGCCCCGGACTTTTGTGTTAACTTGATGAAGACTGTTAGTGCAGCTACCTGGCGGTGAATATTTGCAGGAGTTAGAGATCTGGGTTAGACCGTGTTCTTAATTTAAAAATTGTGTCTTGTAAATATTTGTGAACTATAGAATGCTTTTCCAAAAGCAGTAACTTAATAATATGATTGTGAAATGTAAAAGAAATTAATGGGTGCTATTGATTATATTAGCAGTTTTAACACGAGAAAAGACAAGTTATTTGCATAATCATGTGTAAGTTTTTTTTTTTGAGATATCCCCAAACTCATCACTACAGAACCTGTGAATGATTTAGGTTAAACTATTTTCTAATATGTTAATTGTCAGAGCGGTGAAACCTCAGGTTCTGGGCTGTTTTTTAGGGTTGAGTTCATATCTATGCTGTGATCTTGAGCCACTGAGATATTCTTGTTCTGTACCTTGTATTTTTCCTTTAAACCAGTAAAATGGACACTTGAATACAAATTGTACCTGCCTACTGGGGTTGTAAGAAGTAAGAAGAAGAATATAAAGTCTTACCATAAATATAAAAATACCCAATAAATACTAGCAGTGATTTTGTTGTTGTTGTTGTTGTTGCTTTTCTTTGCTCAGATGTATGCTGAATAGTATCCACCTAAATAGCTTTGAGATAGAAGTGTTTCAGGTGTCTGGGATTTTGATACACACACACACACACACACACACACACACCCATCAAATAAATGGAGATATACTGGGGATTATGTCCCAAGCATGGTCTCATTTGTGTCTTCTACATACCCTATACGTGCAGCTTGAGAATAGCTTTGGGGACAATTTTTGGCGTGCCTGCATTTGGATTGCCAGTTTTTCATAGAGGCAGCTGGAGGAGTTTCTGTACAAGTGAATTTTACTCACCATATGTAATTGTCATCTCAGAGGCTTCCTGCTGAGTAAACTCACCATTTCTAGCTCTTTCTGAATTTTGACTGGCTGGTTCAACTCAGCTGTTCTGGTTCAAACTCCCAAACTCCTTTCCAAGCTGACTGGATTCTAACTGGATTTCTCGGCTTTGACTGAACATTCAAACTCTTTTCAGTTGGTGATCTTAAATGCCTTTCACTGGGCTTCCATGGAAATGTTCATTCTCGCTATGGCAGTGTGGCTTAGTGGTCGGGCTCAGGAATTCTCCGCTAATCTCTTGCCTTCTATCCTGAACAGTATTGGCTCACACAGAGTGCTGCTGAAGTGTTTAACAGTGTTGTTTTTAGAACTGGGGTATAGCTCAGTGGTAGCCTGCCTAGCTTTGTGAGGTACTTTGATTCTTCAAAAACACAAATGAAACCCCAACACAACAAAATCCCAGCCTGGAATGCTAGGAAGCAGGATTTACTAGGTTACATTTTTCTTGTATCCTGTGATATTGGTACATAATAGATGCTGAGTATTGTTCTTTACCAAGTGCATAAAATTTCCTCTGTATAGTTTTTGATTTGTTTTTCTTTAGATATTGCTGTGCCAGAAGATTATTATATATATACTATTTGCCTAAGATGAAACCAGTAAACCAAAAAATGAGACTTATATATACCAACGAAACCAGTGAAAACCCCTTTTGCAAAACATTGATTAGTTCCAGCTGGACCTGGTGGTGCTAGCCTGTAATCCCAAACACTTGGGAGACTCCAGTCGGAGTCTGGGATACACATATAGTGAGACTCGATCTCAACAAACAGACAAACATCAAATTATCCCTGCACACTGTAAATTCCCTTTCCCTAAAGTAATGAAGAAACACGAGGCTAAAATAAAATGCCAGAGAACCAGCACAGGAGCCAGGGGAATGTGCAGTAGCCACTTCAATTTAAAATGTAGATCTGCAGATTTATCATCTTCCTTCAAGGGATGCTTACCACCAAATGTTAAATTAAAACATCTCCGTGGGCAATTGAAAATACAGAGATGACGGCACTAGAGGCTCTTGAGAGCGAAAGTGTTCTATTTCACTATCTCTTATTATTTAGAGGTGCAATGCTTAACTCCCTGTGGAGCCTATTCTGAAGTAAAATCTTTAAGGCTTTCCCAGTGGGGCAGAGTTGAAGAGAGTGGTTGTGGAGTAACAGGGTAAAGTTTTGGGGGGTTTGGCTAGCAATATGGCTCAGCAGGTAAAGACACTTAACTCGCAGCCTGACCTCCTGAGACTCACGTCGTATCTGCAGAACTTCCACCTGCAGTTAGTTCTCTGTCTGCATGTGCGTGCGCGCGCGCGCGCGCACACACACACACACACACACACACACACACACACACACACACACACAGAGAGAAAGAGAGAGACAGAGAGAGAGAGAGACAGAGAGAGAGAGAGACAGAGAGCAACTGTTGCCATTGACTGTGGAAGCAGGGGCTGAGCCCTCTCCTGCCCTTATAATTGAACGACAGCCCAGACCTGTGCAAAGCAGGATCCAGGTAGTATGTGGACCTCTCTGTATTCTCCCACAGCACTCTAGACCACCCTTTGATCTGTCTTTTCTCTCCAACAAAAGGATGGAAGTGAGTTCCTTCCAGAACTTGTTGAGCTGTTTCTTAGTCTTGGGCTTTGACAGGATATAGCCTCTGAAGTGTAATGCATGAAAAAAAAAATACCATTTCTGGGAAATGAAAACATGATTTTGAAGTAGTCTGTAGTATTGAAATGCAGCACTCTGTTTCTCTTGGAAGCAAGACTTGCTGGAGGCTCACTGGTGCAGAAGAGTCCTCAAGGAGAAGAGGCTCAGAAAGGGATCACTCATCCTATGAAACAAATTGCTCTAATTAAAATGACGTGTCACATCAGCAAGGGTAGCTCAGTTGGCAAGGTGACGGTTGGGACAAATTGTAAGAAGCCTCCACAGAAGTATCTGCTTTGCCAACTTCATTATCAGTCGTTTGAGGTGTGATGAAGGATCTGTCTGTCTGACGGTGAAGGGGGACTGCAGGCCTAGACATCCCCTTCTCTAGGAATACAGGTCTTCGTGACTCTCTTCATTGTTTTACATGACGGCAACAGGGGGATACTCTTCAAGTAAAACACTGAAGCTTCTACTAACTTGAGGCTGTTGTACTTGTGGTTATTGGCCACAAATGCCTATTGAATCTTGCGCACTTAATGTTTGTTAACTTCTATGTTACTTATTTTTTTTTCTTTCTGGTCTTTTAACCATGAAAGAACACCAGTATAATAAATGTATAGCATGCATTGAAGTATACCCAGTATTTGAGGTTACAAACCAGTCTGTCTGTTTGTCTGGAGCACTTGAGTACTTCTCTCCATTTTTGTTAATTTGTGTATGTATACTCTATTTTTTTTTTTTTTAACAGAGCCACTATCTTTCAGTATAGGGAATCCCTATTCCATTTAATAGCAGAGAGGAACCATCAAATCAAAATAATATTTTGAAGCAAAATATACATGTTTTGGGGCTGTAACTTGTAGGGTAACCCCCCCCTTTTGTTGACTTTGTATGACAGTATGTTGTCATTTATACCACTGGTGAGTCCCGATATAGTAACTCTCTGTAATATCTATCTGCCCCAAATTTCAATTAAAATATGAATTTGTCTCTCTTCCCCCAGGTGCTTCTGAAAATTTAATGTACATACAAGTCACCTAGGATCTTGTTAAACTGACATTCAGATTCAGCGAGTCAGGGGCAGGGTCCTAGATTAATGAGTCTCCTGGCGTCTGGCTCTGGGGACACACTTTGTCAAATGAACATTTTAGCAAGTCTGTTTCTGAATGTGAGTTTCTTGGGTTTCAGTTGTGTAATTCTGATGAGTAATGGAACTTAAAGTTAACCTCACTTACAAGCTTTAGATAAATTTTGTAATTTGAGCAATAAGTGAGTGACATTCAAACTCTCTTTTCTTAAAGGAAGAAAAACAGATTTTACTGTCAGTTCTCCACTGGTGCTATTCTCTGTGACTTAACATTGCCACAGTGGTGGTCTAAATGGACGTCGGAGCTTCTCCTTTGTTCTCATAATCATGTGAAATTGGGCTTTCCCCTCTAGTGTAGAGATCAATTAGCCATGAGTGGGTTTTAAAGAAATGTACTCCATTTTCAAAATATTTCCTCATCATTGGGCTTCCATCCAAATCCTTGAAGACTATTTAATAATCCCAGGGTCTTAGATATGAAAGTTTCTAACCCATGCTGTTCTACAATACATAAATATTTTAATTATGTAATAATAAAGCAACCAGTGCTTTAATTCTTTAAATGTCATTTCTCCCAATACCTTATTAGTTTTTGAAGGGCAGGGTCTACATGTTTCATCATTGTGTAACGGTTATAGCCAACAGGAGCAATTTAGTTGGCATGATTATAAAATTAAAGCCAGGAATGGCAGCATATACCTTTAATCTTAGCATTTAGAGGCAGAGAGGCAGGTGAATCTCTGTGAGTTCAAGGGCAGCCTGTCCTACATATACACTGAGTTTCAGGTCAGTTGGGGCTACATGGAAAGACCCTGTCTCAAACATTTATAAAAAGATTATAAAATAAAAGCTCTCTAAAAATAACAATGTCCATTCTATTGGAAAGCTAGAGGTTTTATTTTTCTTTTTAGGACTCAGGGTCACCAGACATGTATAGGTCTGCTATTGGTACTGTATTGCTCTCCAAGTCTTAGTTTTTCCAGTTTAAAGTGGGGAGAAAATACCCATCATCAACACAGAGTGGTGGGAGCAAGCTGTAGGTGCAAGTGTTGATTGTCTCAATCAGTCTTCTTCCATAGAAATAAAGGGGCAGATAATGCCTATAAAACACCCGGCGCAGGGGCAAGGCTTTCCTGCCTACTAGTAAGCACAGCGATCTGTTTATATTACATAGAGTTGGCTACTGTTTCTCCACACAAGAAGATTGCATCATCTATCCTCCCTTCTAGGAGGTTTGAAATGATATGGCTGGATTTAGACAATAGCAAGTGTGCCGAAATAAGTATTTTCCACATTTTAGATTTTAAAGCGTTTTGTATCAACTGCTAGGTTTCTCTTTCCATTCTTTTGTGACCTTGGGACCGTTTATTCCAGATGCTGTAGCCATGAGATAAAGCTGGAATTGCTACAAATGACTTGTTGGGAGCTCTTTCTTCTGTTCTTCACTGTGTCTTTCTTCTGCAGTATCAACTGCTCCACAACCCTCTGGCCTTTCTTGGCTACCACAGCTTCTGCACACCATTGCTTCTTGGAATTCTCCAGTTCACTCCTGGTGTTACCGTTCTTCAGTTTCCTCCTGGTCTTCATCTGTTTGCCATACATCAGGCTCAGTGCGTTGTACCCATGAAAAACTACAAGAGTGCCAAAAACATTTGAGAAGAGTCTTTATTAGAGTCTAATGTTGTAGTGTGTGTGTGTTGTACATCAGAGGTAAACCTCTAAGATTAATCCCCAAAGTGTATGGCGCACCTTGATCATTGCTAGAAAGGGCCATGGCATGGGCGTTGCATGCAAATGTAGAATCATAATTTATACATCTAATAGCACAGCTTCCAGTTTTGGCAAGGCCAATGACAACTCTCACAAGAGGACCAATCACCAGCCTAGAATGAGACACAATCACGGGAGTTATGGGTTCATCTCAGAGGTAGCACACACAGGTCTTGGATTTGGTCTTTGACACTGCTAAAAACAAAATGAAACAAACCCCAAACCCATTTATAGATCACAAGTAGATACAGGCTCAATCTGTCAGTTAAAAATTGAGTCACTGGGCCACTGGAAGCCATATTGACCCTCCTTTTGATTTAATTCAGGACAGTTCTCAATAAGATTCTAAGCTACCCTTGGGGCTGCTGTCATTTGTGAGGTCATTTGGAGGTAACTTAGCTTGTCTTGGCTACAGTGAAGTTTTCTTCCTTTGATACAGGTTCAACCAAATGTGACTGGTCCCAAGACCTCCATACCCAGAAGTCAACACACCCAATCGTGTTCTTACAGCTGGAGTATAGCTTCTTCAAGGGGTCCCGCTAACATTCAAAGCAGCTGGGCTACCACAGTGACAGTTCCTCCTATCATCAAAGGGGGCTGCCTCCTATTCAAAGTAGCTGAGCACAGAATCTGACAGAAGCTGTCAATCAAAGATCCCAACAGCATAGCTTATTGGAGAGAAAATAAACATAAAAAAGTTCTTATATTGAAGGCCCATTGGTTCGCAGTAACATTCTGCAGTATTTAACTGCTCGGCCTCTCATAGGATCCTATGAGTGAGAGTTGAGTTCCTCTGTGTCCCAGCCTGAATCCCTGAGATTGGAGAACAGCTCCCTATGAGGGCTCCATAATTCATACTGGACTGGGATGTGGGTAAGGAAAAGAAACAAACACCTTGATTATGTTAAACCACGGAGGTTTTTGATTAATGTATTTCCTGAGAACTAGAAAGAAGACTTTCTAGTCTTGGGAGGGGATGGCATATGACAGAGAACATAAAATGAGAGAGAAAGGTTATGGGGCCAGGACTTGAGAGAAGGGGAATAGGTCCGATGATTCCATGTACAGAGGAAAGGCGTCTGTGTTTCAGTTGGTGCAGCCTTCACACGCAGAATCCCACCTTGCGGTTAAATGGAAACAGTGCTGCCTGCTAGGTTTCTGGCATATGGCAAGTGCTTTATTTCCACAGTAGTCACCTATGGAGAGAATATCTTGTGTATTGTATGGGTACATCACCTGTTAATTTAAAAGCCTATGGCCTATGGCTTAAGCAGGAAATAGAGGTGGGAACATCCAGGCAGCAGAAAAGATTCTGGGATAGAGCCAAGAATAAGATCCCATTAAGGAATATATGGGGAGATGGACACATGGTACCTGAGGACAGGTATCCCGCCATGTAGCAGAATGTAGATTAAAATAAATGGGTTATCTTAAGTTATGGTTCTAGTCAGAGAAGAGCCTAGCTATATGCTCAAGGTATTTGTAAATATATTTTGAGTCTGAGTCTTATTATTGGGAGCATGAAACTGGAGGTAGGACCAGGCCTAACTTCTACAGCCACAAAACCTCCTGTTGATGGGACATGGCATTTAGTTGTCAGTACTTTAAAACTTTAAGTACTACTGGCTCTACAAGTTGGGTTCCTCTCTTTTCCTTTCCCATAAAATTACTGTTCTTTCTGTGAACCAAACAGCACAAAGGAAGATTCCTGAGCAGCCAGAAGGAAACAGTGGACTATGAAGGAAAAGATTTCATTGGTACCTGGGTTAAGAGTAAATAAAACTGACAGAAACAGAAAGCAGAGAGAGTAGGGGAGAACCTTTGTTACAAAAATTGCTAACCTTTAACTAGAAATCTGTTCCCAGCACATCACCATGCACTAATGACAACACCTCCATATATCACATTTAGTAACTGTCTCATCCATACAGGGTGTAAACTATTACCTTTGTTTCACAAACAAGGAATGCAGAGTGTGGAAAAGGGAGAGAATTTGCCACTGCCCCACAGTCAGAAGGTGAAAGGCTCAAAGGAAAGCCTATAACTTCTCAGGTCAAGAACGGATACCTTGACACACCTCCCAAAGGGCGGGGCTCAGATGATTGATTCTGTCTGTGAACCTATCTCACAGCTGAAGCCAGCTATCAGGACTTTTTAATCTGTCTATTAATAATGTTTTCCTCATTGTAATCCTTTCCTCACCTTTCCATCCTTCCAACGTCTGCTCAGAGGTCACTTGCTATAGGATTTCTCTTTTGTCCTACTCCAAATGTGAGATTGTGTATCAGATTCCTCTATTCTGTGTACAGTGCCCTGTACTTGCCCCTCCTGGCACCGACAGAAGCATTTGTTTGCATTATCTGTGGAGAGTTGTCTGTCTCTTCTACAATGTAATCTCTGCAAGGAAAGGACTGGGACCTGTTAGCTCATTATCCGTGCCTGGCACATATTAAGCTCAAAATAAATGTCAAGAGAATGAATAAAATGGATGATCCTCAGATTTTCAATTGGTTCCTAGAATAAATATTGATGGAAGGAGGGATGAGAGCAGGAGAGTAGGTGAAAAATCTTGCAAATTGAAAGGAACTACAAGAACCATATTGCCTGCCAGTGTCCTTAATGGTTTCACTGTATCGAAAAGAGAATTTTGTTTTCTCTTTCATTCTTTTCACAGTTTTGCAATGATAAGTACCCTTGATATTTCTGAAGATAGTATTATTATATAAGAAAACTTAGATGTTTCAATCTCTTATATGGCCCTGAATTTATTACAAAAGATCCTTGAATTTATTAAAATATTGGTCATTGTATGTGGACTAATTAAATGATATGGTTTTAGATGAGTGTTCATACACATTATTCTATATATGTGTATGTAAATGATGTATATGGTACTATTATGTAGTACCAATTTATTTAAAAGCATCAATAAATTCACAGTGATTTGAAAATAATTATGTGTTTGCTTTTATCTGCAGACATGAAAGTATAAACTGATGTTCTCATGCTTAAATGATGAAAGATTTTAGGTTAAAGAAGAGTAAATTTTCCAACTCTACTATAAGGTGAGTTTTATAAAAGTTATTAAACTAGAGATTATTTTGAAGTATCAGTATTCTAGTTTTAAATTGTATTTCTACATTCTTGTGGAAATTGCTTTCTTAAATCAAGGCCATCTTCAAAATTGCATTTGATTCTTTATGTCCCTTTGATTGCTTGTCCATTCTTTTGCCCCACAAAGACTATTCATGGATCAATTACTAAAGGCAGAATTGTTATAGGCTAACTTTAACTTAAAGATTAGGACAATCTTTTTAGCTATGAATGTTTATATTTATCCATAATTGTCACTTTAATTATATTAGTAGTGGTTGAAGAAAGGGATAAACGTCTCTCTAGTAAACCGGAGTCCTTATAACCATCTCTTTAATATATTCTATACATGTCTCTGAAGTGTAATTTTCCTATATTTCCTGCTTCAATGTTTTAGTTTCTGCTAAAAAGAATATCCAATGACTGACTTCCCTAAAAGCCTAAGTATTTTGATATAGAGATATACTTCCCAATAGAGCAACTTACTTTTCTATTCTTATTTCTCAAGATTTCCTATCACGTATACTGTTGTGTGGAGGTTAATCATTTAGCTGAGACCATGACAAACAAGTCGAAAGGCTGGGGCTGTATCTCAGTGGAGGAATACTTGTAAGGCCCCATGTTCAATCTTCAGTCCTTCCAAAATCAAAGCAAAAACAGACAAACAAAAGCTCTACTCCCCTTGGACCAACATTGGTTGTACTATTTGCTACCAGTCATTGGCAGATTGCCTAACAAATAGCACATTTAAGTCCAAGAAGTTGTCCTAGGAAGGCATGATTATTGTTCTTGGTTTTATAGGACAGAAAAGTGAAGCTTACAGGAGTTAGATAATTGGCCCATTGCCACTCAATATAAATATACACCCTGTGGAAGCGACATACTTTTCATTTTTTGAAAACAATTACAACATGGTTAATATTTAATTGTGGAATAAGCAATACTTTTGAACATACTTGACTTTACAAACAAATGCCAGTCTGTCTAAAAGAAAAGAATGTGGATGCTATCACATAGAAATGAATCTATTTTCATACTTTTGTGCTATGATGTATTTCAAAATAAAGCCTAACATTTAAGGTTAGAATAATGACATTGGTAGTAGGGTGTAGGGTAAGGAACACCAGTGAAAAGCCAGAGCCACTTCTGGTCCTCTGACTTGGCTAACCACTTAACCTTTCAGAATTTTGAATCTCTATGTAGCTCAGGCTTGCTTTAATCTCATGTTCTCCTGCCTCAGCTCCCAGATGGCTGAGATCACATCACTAAGTGGATCAAATATTTAAACATAAGACTCAACGCTGTGGAGCATACAAGAGGAACAGTCTAGGACATCTGTGCAAAGAGCCCAGACAACAAAAGCAGGAATGAGAAATGGAATTATAGAAGACAAAAGACTCAGACTGGGTAGATGGCTTAGTAAGTGAAATAATTGTCACATAACCATGACAATTTGCATTTGAATCCTCAGTACCAATGCAAAAAGCTGGCATGGTGACACACGCCTGTAACCTCTGAGCTTGGTAGACAGGGCAAGTGAAGACAAGAGGATTGCTGGAGCATCTCAAGCACGGCCCAGGAGGCAGAGGCAGAAAGACCTATGTGAGTTTGAGGTCATATTCATTTATATCGTAAGATCTAGGCCAGCTAGAGCTAAATAGTGAGACCCCATTTCAAACAAACAAACAAGCAGGCAAACAACAAAGCAAGGTAAGGGTGATAGAAGACACCCATTATTAACGTCCGGCTTCTGTAAGAGTGTACATACTTGAATCACAGGTGTGTACACACAGATAGACACTACACAGATTGTTTATAGCAGAGGAACCAATAGAGTTTAGAGAGTCTATAGGAAAGACTTGCTTGCTATTCGTCTGAGAAGGGATTACTTCTACAATATGTAAGGAACTCAAACAAGAGTTGAATTATTCCAGTTAGAAGTTGTGTTAATCACCCAAACAGACAGTTCTCAAAAGAGGATATACAAAAGGCCAATGAGTACATTAAAAAAAAATGCTTTCCAGAACATAAATCTAAACTACAATAATGTATCATCCCACCCCACTCAGCCTAGCTATTATGAAAAAGACAATAATATCAAGTGTAGGATAGCGAGGAAGGAGAATTCACACACACTTTAGGTGGTAATGGAAATCAGCTCAGCCATTAAGGAAGATGGCAGGAAATCTCTCCCAAAAACCAGAATTGGAACTGCCATATGAAGCAGCAATTCCAGTGCCATCTGTTAAAAGAAAATTAAATTGGGTTAAGGAGAACCTGCATGCCTGTGTTTATGGCAGGGCTCTTGCAATAGCTAAGGTATAGGATCAAATTGGTGTCCATGGATGGATGAGAAAATGGGGAATCTGCCCGAAGTTCAGGATTGACTTCATTGTCTTGATATGTATGGCTTTGGCTGACTGTACAAAAGAGAGAACAGTACTCACATGGAAAAACAAAACTGAAGACATTGCATAGAAGTAGTATAAAAGGACCACCATGAAAGCACCATGTGTACAGTTGCTCTACACTGCTCTTATATTTGGTGTAGGTTTTGTGAAACCAAATTATCCATTCACTGATGGTTCTCTTTCGATGATGCAGCCATAGTAAATAGTAACAAAGGTGTGTGAAAAAAAATTAACCGGCTTTCGGACGTTGTTCTCAGTGCTCAGAGATAAACAAAGAAATAAACAAAAATGAACAAACCATGGTTTTCATACTTGCAATTGTCTCACACATTAAATAAAAGATAAAAACATGAATATTCCATATGAAGGTGAATCAAAGTTTTGAAAATATATTTTCTAAGATTCAAATTCATTCGGTACATTTGTAAAAACAGAGGTTTGAGATTGTGAAAGGATTTTTAAAGCCATGTGTATTTTTAATTTTGAATATAGTATTATTTTCTCCCTCCCTCCCTTTAACTGCATCTGTCTGGTCTCAGCTGTGGTGTTCACGCTACAATACTTTTTCCGTATCCATCATACTCATCCAATAGCTTGTTGAGATAATGCTTTATCCAGAATCATGGCTGCTTTCTTTCTGTAATAAAAGTCTTATTTCAGATTATTTTGTATTATTACTTTGACATTATATACTGTGAGGTAGATGCAGTGACTAGATGGAACTCATTTTTTCCCCCTTTGGATTGAAGTGTTTTATATGTAGAATAAGAATGAAGACTAAAACATTTCAGAGTCTAGTGGATAGAAGAAAATCCTACCTGTTTGCCACATTGCTTTTTTCTTTATGCCACTGTCGTTTTGGTAAATACGTAAATACACTATAGGCTGCCTTCTAAATTTTAACTTTTTATTTTATTTGTATGGGTGTTATGCTGGCGTGTATTATGGGTGTTATGCTGGTGTGTACGTCTGTGCACCATATGCATGAAGTACCTGCAGAGACCAGAAGAGGGCTCTGGATCTCTTAGTGCTGGAGTTACAGGAAGCTGCCATGTGGGTACTGGGAATCCAAGCCGGGTCCTCTGGAAGAAAAGCCATGCTCTTTTTATTACTTTTTATTTATAAAAACCCATTTACTTTTTTTTTTTTTAACATCTTGACTGTAGTTTCCTCCTCCTTCCTCTTCTTCCAGTGCCCCGCCCCCCACATGGTGCCTTTCTCTTCAGTGCCTCCTGTCACCTCCTTTCTCTGGGCGCCCGGCTGCCTCTCTTCCATGCCCCCTATCTATTCCTTTTATAACCACTGAGTCATCTCTCCAGCCCCATAAGCTGACTTCTAAATATTTATTTTTATATCTATAAATGAGTGCTGTTGGTCTTTGTCAAAGAAGCCTTTTCTTTTGCAGTGAAAATTCCAGCATGTCTCTGAGTGAGAGTAAGGAGGGTAGGCATCTCTCCTTTGCTCCAGTCTTAGGTAGAAAGCACTGAAAACAATAAAGGTGAATACTTGTCATTTTATGAAGCCAGCAGTAATGACCTCTATGCTAAACATCAGACTATTGCACTACAAAATAAAAGGGAAAACTGTACAATAATGATTTTCACATGCACCATAGAAGTCCTTAGCAAAGTACTTGATTGAGTTGACTAATGATAATGTTAATAATAATAATTGTAATAATAATTGGCAATAGACAAGCAGTGTTTAGCCTGGAAATGTAAGTTACATCAATATTTAGGAATAGATCAATATAATGCACTATATAATGACATAGAAGTCCCATAGTAAACCCCAGTTTGAGGAAATAAAAGCATTTTGCAAAATAAGATCAAAGAAGGAAATGTCTTTCTTCTTCCTTTTTGTTTTTTTGTTTTTTAGTCAAGTTCTCTCTATGTGGTCTTGACTGTCCTGGAGCTCACTACATAGATCAGGACAGCCTTGACCTAACTAACAGAGATCCTCCTGCCTCTGCTTCCCTACTATTAAAGGTGTGTGCTATCACATCTGGCAAGGAGAAAACTTCTTTAGTTTCTTAAATGTAGCTAAACATTCTACCAAAAATAGCAATATAATAGTGAACACATTATCATAAGTAATAAAGGGGCTGATGAGGCCCCGTTCCTAACCATGGACTGTGGGAAATTAAAGTTAATTGTTGCTGGGAGAAGAAGGATTTTCCTTCGTGGTGTAGTCACTGGTAAATTGTTCATGTTTCAGATAATCTACCCATGGTCATTCAGGGAATACTAATGAAACTCTGTGGAAAACACACACACACACACAACACACACACACACACACACATACACACACACTAGAGTTTTCATAATCTAAGAACTGTTCATTAAACAGATAAAATCAGTGGGCTAAGCAATAACAGAAAAGACATGGGGATGGGACTTTAAGCTATTGAAATCATGATCAGAAGAAATCTGTGCTGTGCATCAGTTAATGTGAAGAATAAGGCTTTATTTCATGTAAAGTACAGGCATGTCCATATACCTCATTCGTGGACAATAACTGAGAAAAGCCATGACCACCTTAGAGTCTGGTTACATATGGGCTTCTCATGGTAGGAGAAAGAGTGGAGCTGACTCAAGAGCTAAAACTATCTGAAGAGAGACTGGAGTGGAGGGTGGCAACTGACACACTCTCAGACACACAGAGTAGAAGAACAGGTGAGGGTATAAAGAGAAAGATTCATAATCAAGAAAGGTTTATAACAGAAACTTTAAAGCCAACCAATACCAGGGTCCATGGGCCAACATAGCTCCTTGGAAATTTCCAAAGAGCAATAAATAGTAGCATAGATGCTTTCATTATGAACTAAACATGATGGTCATAAAATAAAAATGAGTAAGCCTAAACATGGTGAAAAATTGCTAGTATAATAATAATAATTTTAAAAAACAAAAAACTTACTGGATAGCTTAAGTTTTCGATAGATTCAAAGAGTAAATTAGGTATCTAAAAAGTGATTGGAGGAGTTGATCACATGTAAAGACAGGTAAAGAAACAAAAATCTTAAGCAGAATAAGAAATAGACTCTCAAATGAACTTTGATGATAACTCATGGAGATACAGACATGCAGGGTGGAATGAATAGTCAAGGAGCAACAGCTGGAGACGAATTAGGATAATTTTGAGAATGGAAAAAAAATCATAAATATTCAGTATAAACTTATACCATGAGTTTTTCTAAAATAAATACAAGCCAAAGGGAGATTTGAAAAAAATATCCT
Organism: Mastomys natalensis; assembly: GCA_021653895.1. NCBI lineage: Eukaryota > Metazoa > Chordata > Mammalia > Rodentia > Muridae > Mastomys > Mastomys natalensis. Next base: position 79,989 of record JAJTUV010000418.1, on the reverse strand, counting down.
GTAATTGTATAAAAATGTGCACGAGAACCTATACCGACCCATCACATGGCACTTTTACACATTACATGCTGTTGGAGTAAGCTAAGTTTTTAGTATCACGTGACTCATGGAGCATTCCAAGATCCTTGGTCATTGTAGGCACTCAGTTAAAATTTCTGAATGAAGCAAAGGAAACTCATTAACGAAAACCGACTCTTTTTTCTTGCTTTTCCACACCTGGTGACTAATAAGAATACCGCTGGCCCATGTTGGCTTTTCCCCGGTTGTCATGGGATGGATAGCATTTGCATTTTTCTAAGCCGTTTTCCATGGATTTAGCACTCACAAGGGAGGGATTTTCTAAAGATTTAAGTTCAGATCTATTCTCTAGCTATGTAATACTCAGATTCGGTTTGAAAACAGCATTACGCAGGAGCCTTGCCATGTCTAGATCAAAGTGTGACTTCGGCTTACTACATAGGTCTTGCTTGTGTCTGTCCAGCTACCAGAATCAAGTCACTAGGGCTGTTAGTCTGAGGATTTGAACTTGAAGGTTGACATATTTATGCTCTTTTTAGATAGTCGCCTGCCTTGATTGGCTTTCTGGATGAACTACCTTCCCAACTGCTAATCTCCAGTCTCTAGCAATAGAAATCCTGGCCTCCCAGAGAATACCTTTTCTCAGATGCCCTTTTACTCTTCATCCTAGCCTGTAATGAAAGGGGCAAATGATTCAGTTGATGATACAGTTATGGATTTTTCCAATACCATTCATCTTTCTCCCCGATAATACATATTAAACAAAATCCTAACCACCTACTTTAAGAAATTGTGGAGAATCATGATTAAAAACTGAACTGCAGTTGTGGGAATGTTCACCTCCTCCAGTCATCTCACACAGTTCCCCACCAGTGGGCTGCCCTGCCCCCAGCCATTGAGAGAAGACTGAGCCAGTCAAAGTCAGGGTTACCATCAGTCTTTAAACACTGCTTTCAAGGGATTATTTGGTCTTTCCCTCTATTTATGCTGTGATAGCTCAGGATTTTCAGTTGTATGTGTGGACAATATTTAGAAATTAGGTTTTAGTAATAAATAATGAGAAAGAATACATTTCTAGTTAGAAATAATTAGAAAATTATGTCTAGCCTTAAAGTTGAACCCAGACTATTTTTCAAAAGCCGCAGAAATCATTGTGTTGAAAGACTGCATAACTCATTGCTTGTATAGAGTTTGAGGATTTTCCAGCTATGCTTTGACAACCTGTGGCCCTATGTGTCAATCACAAGACATTTTCTAAATAGAAAAGCTTTCTTGTAATTATGGAAGAATTACTTATATCTCAAGATTGCAGAACTAAAACAAACACTAGATAAAACAGAAAGTAATTTGTACAATTTTCTTAATAACTTGTATACAATTATAATTTTATTTCTATGCATGACTAACACTAAATAATAGCTTTTCATTGGGTATTTGTAAGTGTAGTCCATGATGAAATATGCAAGGCAATTTGCATATTCCTGTGAGTTATAACCAGTCACATTAAGCCCTCATTCTGGCTTCCACAATGGCTAAAGCAAAGGATTTAAATTAGGAAAAGATAGAAGTTGAAGAAAGAAAATCTTTAAAGATTGTTCACTCTTTTAATCTGCAGAAAAAGACCAAGTATTGTAAAATTGTAATATTAATGTTATAAATGTCATTAATAAAACTTAACAGCCAAATGACTGGAGCATTTTATATTGTAGCGATAGAATAAGAAAGAAACATGGGGAAGTTGTAGCATTTCCCACTGTTAGTTTATAAATAACAATATTTAAGCACAAAATATTAAACCAACATAATTAAGGCACTTATACTTCAAGAGTCAGTCGCAATAATATTGAAAGTATCTAAATTACTAAATGGTAGAGGAACACATTTCTTGTAGTGTAGCCACATGAAAATAGAAATGTCTAAATTGAAGTCAATGCCATGTTTCATAAAGGACCAACCAGGCTTTGGCAATTGGTTTGAATAAGATGCCTGAAGTACGAAGCTGACTGTCATAGACTGACCCTCCAGGGCTCTCAACACTGGGTTCATGCTTCTGTGGTAAGTGAAGATGCCTGGATGCTTGTGAAGAGCTGGTGAATAGGAGAGTATTTCATAATAGTTTTCCTACTCCAGAAGGAGAGTTAAAAAAAAAAAAAAAGAAACCAGGATGGGGACTCAAAACTACATCCCCCCTCCCATTACAAACATGTTTTGATGCAGAGTGGTGAAGGTTGAATATGTCAAGTCCAGTCATAGTAGAACAGCTGTAAATAACACATCGTAGAAAAATAACAGTCTCAAGATGGGTATACCTCAAGATAATCAAGACTTTTATTAGGCAACTTAGACATTCTATAAGGGAGAAGATAATAATTGGAAATTGTTCATTGTGAATATGTTAGATTTGTACAGACAAAACATTCACCAAGTGCAATTATAGCCAGCATTGCTATGTTAGTATGAATGTTAATAGCATGTTTGTTTTTGAAATGGGTTATGCATTCTGATAAATGTCTGCTTTAATCTAGTCATCTGTGTATCACTTGTCTAAGTACTCTCATTTAAGATGCCATATCCCTTCTTGTAGCAATAAAGGGGTAAAGCAACATTAATATTAAATAATTAGAAAAACAAAAGGGGAATGATTAAACATATTTACATAATTGAAATAACACTGTGTCGCAGTGGGAAATCGGGACAATGTTGTCTCCTTTCAAAGTAATTCATAATTCAGATTTTTAATTATGGCATATTCATTCATTTAAAGATGATTCTGGATGAGAGGGCCACTAATGAAATACAATCATTAGCATCTAAACAAAGTAATTTACAAAGTCTCCTTTAGGGGAAAAGATTCCTAGAACATCATCAACCACACAAGATATGCAAAAACAAGCAATTAAACCACACACAAGAACGACAACAGCCTTATAGATCATTGATGTACACATGAAAACATAACTGATTACAATGATTAGACTAGGGTAGTGTGCTTAATTTGTATTTTATGTAGTGATTCCATGGAAGAATGCACCCGGACAGACCCATTACACACAAGAGGAACTTCGTCTCATTAATACTCACTCAAAACACATTACTCCCAATCCCCTTCGCAACCTTGAAGTTTGAGTTGTTGACTGGATATCTATGTGGGATCAAAACCCTGACTACTTAATAAGACATCCTCCCTTCTCCTGGACCTCTTTTTGCTTGAGATTTAATATTACAAACCAGCAAGTAGGGGTCGGGAAAGCATTTTGTGAGAGGCAGGTTCGGCACTGAGTTATCATTCTTTATTCAAATCCTATTTCAAGCTTCTAGTGACAGCACTCTTCCAGTCTTACTGGGTCAGAGATTTACTGGCTCTTCTTCTACACTCACAATTACAGATTATTATGTATGCACCACAACTAAGTAGATAGGTCAGTTCTCTGGGTTTTAACGCCTGTGTCCAGTCAGCATCTTGTTAACAGAACCCAGAGAGAAGTTGGTTTCCAACTCGGCTCCTCCAAGACAATTATGATCTTGTTTAAAATCTACATTCGACTGGTTGATTTTTCCTTTGTGAAGGTGGGAAGAGAGCTTGGGGTTAAAAGGAGAAGAAATCAGAAGAAGGGTAGTGTTATGTTGGGGAGGGGTGCGTGTGTTGAGGGAGCTGGCACCCCTGGTGGAGGCTGAGCGGCCTCTGATAACCAGCAGCTACAGAAGCCAAAATACGCTCTCTTGGGCACTCGAGGGATAAAAATACTGGTTAATTTTCAACAGTGCCTCCTTCATTTGACTTTACAATTTACAACAGTGAACATTAATGCAGGAATGGCTGGGTTGAGGAGGAGTTTAAAATTAGAGCCCCTCTTCTCATTAGCCCCAACAGCCTGACCCAGGGTGACTGAGAAGCAATTTGTCGCCAGATTCTCATTTTGCTTCTGTTATGGCTCCTTATAAATGAAGCGCGGCAATTTATTGTGGCACCTCTAGGAGTCAAGAACATAATGTGTAAAACACATACAAAAAAAAAAAAAATCTTTCTTCACATTCATTAACACCCAGCACACAGAGACTGTTAGCTTTCCCCTCTAATGAAGGAGGGGATCTGAAGTCTAAAGCGTTCCATCGTGTGAAGAAGCCCTCTCCAGGCCATTAGGCGAGGCTGAGTTGGATGGAAGAAAGGTCATTGACAAAAATGGAGAATGGCATATGAGAAGAAATAAAAAATGGTTGAAAGGAGAGAGTTTGTAAGCCTTGAAGAACGGAAAGCACGTTTTTAGCATCAATGACCAACCCTTCTTGTCTCCTAGTGGGTTTTCTTGTTGTCAGTGAAATAAGGAGTATCTGGCTCTTTATTCAACTGGAAATTGCTCTTATGTTTGGCCAATTCTCATTTCTTCACCCTTGATCTGACCTTGTGGAGGCATTAAGTTAGACTCATTTGAAGAACACATTGTCTATGATCTTTAAAACACGCCTGCTTATCTCTCCACACTCCCTCCCTGAGCCTTTACAAAAAATTGTAGTGTGGTTTTAATGTGTCCTGATTATATGACAGGCCACCCTTATCCAGGCTGGCTCCCTGCTTTTCTTGTACTTCCATGATTAATTCTGATTAATGGCTTGGTTTTGTGGGGACCTCACACATAATACCTTGAGATGAACCGAATAATACATTTCTATACGATTTAAAAAAAAAATATCCTAAGACAGGATAAGATCATTCATTTGGATTCAGTGCTGAACCTTACTGTGTCGAGTGCTTGGACATCCTGACCTGTTTCATGACATAGGAGCAGGCATTCAGTGTCTTCTGTAATTATAGTGATCATTATAATTTAAGGCTCATTTCAGAAAAGGTGACATTTTGTGGCACCGGGTAAAAATGCTGTTAAAACCCAGAAGGTTTTCTTTTATAGAATATTTAACAGGTACACTGTACCAGGCAGATAACATGAAGCCATAAGGTTGCTCTTCACAATGCTGTGCTGCATAACTAAGGTGGACATTGGATATTATGTGCATCAAAGTACAGTTATCGTCACCTTCCTTCCTTTGTACGATGGCAGCTGGGGCATCGGGGACAGTGGATAAACCATGTGCTCAAACATGGTTTTAGCAAGGAGCAGAATTTTCATATTAAAATCACACAACTTCTGCAGACAAATATTTAGAGGTAAAGAATAAGAGAATTTAAAGATAATTCTTCTGGATTTTGTGATCCTTGGGTAACGTCTTCAAATTTGACATGATTGTTTATGATTGATTATAAGCCATCATGATTGATTATAAGCATGAATGGACTTTTAATCCATATGTGTATGTATACAACACACACATTGTAGTTACGGATGTTCTACTTCTCCTTTACAAATTAAATTTACTTCAGACCCCATACAATCTGGATATGAGGTAGAGTCCTCAATAGTCTACACAGTACATTGTGTAGCAAGCAGGGTGAGGGTATATTTTAGCATTACCTGCATCCCTGGGTAAATGACCTTGTGAAAGCTTGAAAGGTCTCCATAGTAGTTTTATCACAGGCTGAAATTTTCAAGTGGGATTTAATTTCTTTTCAGTATAGAGTGAGACTGTCTTTTTCTAGATACTATTGATTCGATATGAACTTTAAAGAGTGTTAATGATCAGGCCTGGTGTCACAGGCTTATAATCATAGCTTCTCATAAATACCATGGATGCAGGAAAACCACAAGTTCAAGACCAGTCTGGGTTACAGTGAGTGTGAGGGCAGCCTGGACCATTTAGTAAGACTCTGTCCCAACATAAGTAAAAGAGAGCTGGGGTGTAGCTCAGTGCCACTTATTTATTTATTTTTACTTATTCACTTTACATCCCTTTCACTGCTCCCCTCCCAGACACCCTCTCCCACGATCTTTCCCATCTCCCCCTCCCCTTCCCCTCTGAGTGAGTAGAGGCCCTCCTGGGTATCCCCCAACTCTGGTACATCAAGTCTCTGCAGGGCTAGACACATCCTTTCCCATTGAGGTCAGTCAAGATAGCCCAGATAGAACACACCCCACAGACTGGCAACCGATTTTGGGATAGCTCCCACTCCAGTTGGGTTCATGTATTTGAATACTTAGCAGGAAGTAGCACTATTTAAAAGGATTTAGTAGGTGTAGCCTCATTGGAGGAGGTGTGTCACTGGGGTGGGTTTGGAGGTCAGACCCAGTATCACTCCCTCTCTCTTCCTGTTGCCTGCTGATCAGATGTAGAACTCAGCTACTTCTCCAGCAGTGTCTGCCTGCATGCAGCCACGCTCCCTGCCATGATGATAATGAACTAAACCTCTGAGACTATCAGTAAGCTCCAATCAAATGCTTTCCTTTATAAGAGTTGCTGTGGTCATGTCGTCTCTTCACAGCAATTGAACAGCGACTAAGACACCTGGGTTCCATGCAGTATAGAAAACAAGGGGTTAATGATTGTAGTTTGGATGGTAAAGTGATTTAGCTCTATATCCTTTCTTAATTTGAGAAACATTTGTCAAGTGCCTTCTCTGTTCAAGCTCTCATGAGAATCAGAGAGATGAATGACAAAATTCTGTACTGGAGTCACAGTCCTTCAAGAGCTAAAGCAGGGGGATAAGTTAGCACAGTCACATGAATAGTGAGTGTCTCTGTAGCTATAGCGAGTGATCATACAACATATTGTTCTAACTGGGACACTTGTAAGAGTTAAAATAAGATGCTGATAACTATGCCGAGATAACAGGCATAAAGTGGGACAATTGTGGAGAAACCAAGACTTATGATTGCCCTGGCTATGAAAAACTGTGACAGGGAAAAATCAGAGTGGAAGAGAACTTTCATGGGACGTAGAAACAGAAACTAGATCACCAGTGGGGTATAAATACAACCTGGAAGAGGTAAAAGATCGTTACCGCAAAGTCAATACTTGTCTTCAAGTTCGTTAAGTGTCTGGGGCTAAAAACATTCACTGTTAATTATCTTAGACACTTAAAAAAGAAAGATGCTAATGTAACATAAAGTTGTATGTCAAATATGACTTTCAGCCATGGTTCAAAGTATTTTCTTAAGATATAATATTTTCTACCAAATGCTGTTTGAAAATTGTAGCACTATACCACCTTTCTTGCCCTCACCAGAGTGTCTGCAACCTGATTAGTTGCTTAAAAGATTATTATTTCCCTGCATTCAGCCTGTATCTGTAAGGACAGGGCTGAGAGCAACCAATCAAAGTCCAGGGTTCAGAAATGGCCAGCTATCATGAGGAATAATCCGCGGACTATTTTAGATACTAAATTCTGACAGCTTGCTCTTGTGACAAAGATGTTAACAAGGAAAGAAAATGGCACTAATTTAATCTATTCTTATAGTTCATTCTAAAATGAGACTAGCATGACACCAAGTTATAATAATAAATACTATAGTAATTTCACAATTCTTCCTACATGCTGTTCACAGTCCTTTCACATGCAAATCTGCCAGCCATTGCTTCATGACAGCGATTTTAAGTGCATTAAAGAATTCTGAATTTTCTCATACTTTTCTCCTAATTATGTAGCAGGAACCGACACAGAATAGCACCATGTTCTGGCATTTCCCTGGCTTCTAGCATTCTCCAGGCTTTGGTTCACTTTTGACAGATCAGGAGCTGCATTCAGTAGTATATGTTTCACGAATGAAATAATCATAAGAAGGAGTGAAAGAGAAGTGAAGTTTGCCCCACATTGAGTCATTGTGAAATACCCAATACACTATTATTTTGTATTATACATTTGTATTTATGTAATTTTTTTGTTAAACAGAGAACATTGAAGGATTTTTCTCTTTACTCTTTGAATAGATCTGAAACCCTGCAATGTCTGTTGGTGGTGGGGGCTGGGAGCAGCTGAAGAACAGGGCTCATGAGCATCCTGCTGTCTTTGGTGCCCTGGGGTAAGGATCTGGTCTCTGGGTTGCTGTATGGTATGGGGTATGTTGCTCTTGTGAGAAGTTACAAAGCTAGTAAATATGCTACGATGCTTCAGGGACTTCGAACCTGAGACTGTGTTAGTCAAATGTTTATCACTGTGATAAACACCCAAGATAAACTATTTAAAAGGAAGAAATGTCCATTCTGGCTTATGATTTCAGACAGTTCCAGTGACTGCTTCCTCCATGGTGGCTCCATTTCCCAATCGCCCATTTCAACTATGAATTCATGAGTAGATTCACTCATCTCCTAATGAGCCTATTGGGTGACAAAAGCACAGTATAGACTACACACTAGTGGCTCACACAGTATAATAAGTCCAATATGCTGGATGAATATGGAGTATTTAGTGTCTTCAGAGAGTGTGTAAATTCTGGGGAAAACACCACTGTCCTCTGACAATCTGGTCCATGGTTAATGAAATGATGGTATCTAAAAGAACATGTTATGTGTCTACTGTTTCAACTAGGTATAGGAGGAAAAGCTATCACTTTGATGACGTGGTGAAGAAAGGATATCTGTTGATTTGAATTTTTAAATACCTCACATGTTGAGTGGTCCAGTGGTGAGAAATTGTTGAAAACTGAATACAATGTCTACATCTGGGGAGGTGACTGTACTGAGTCCTCCTAGCCCTAAGGAGTAGAAAATCATGAAGAGAGTTCCAGGTGATCGTCTCTCTCAATGGTTTTGTTGTTGTTGTTTGTTTGCTGGGAGAGTGAAGGAAGACACAATTCTGACATTGCCAGTTACTTCTTCACATGCTTGTTTAACTAATTACAGATTGTAGGTGTACTGCAGCTTCCGAATCCAGCTTAATAGCCCCAATTATCCAGGCAAACAATACACTGTGTAAATTAATGCACAACAGACTTGATATAATTACCAGAATAGGGTAAGGGTAGACAATATTTCGTTGAAGTAGGGCTTTAAATGAGTTGTTTCAGTGCATATATATATATATATTGTATTTGAGAGCTAATGTACTGAATTGTTCTCTCAGAAACCTCCTTCCAATTGCTCTAAAATACCAGGAAAGAGGAAAATAATAAATTCCCTGTCTTCTGGTATAAAAACGACATTTTGTACTAGACTGCTGCGTGACACAATCACTGTAATTTAGGAGGTTGTTACTACTGTGTGAGGAAACTTTTTGGTATTATTACTGTTTATTTTAATGCAAGGATATATTCTCTCGTCGACACATAATGAAAATGGCCTTGCATTAAAATTGTTTACCTGCTGTTTTCTGAAGAGAATTGTAAAAATTAGAAATAGAAAATACTTTGTAGGCCACTTGCTCATCTTAGGACAGTCTGAGAAACAGATTTACTCCGAAGCAGTTTTTCTAGGGAAGCCAAAAATAGATCACACATTCTATGTTCCTGGGTAGTGTAGGAGGTAAGATGAGATCATCTAGGTCAATTCAGGAAGGAAAAGAGTATTCTTAAAGATTTAGAGAAAGAAGGATACCAACGGATTGACAAATCCCATCTGAGGTCTCACATTAGAAGACTTAAGACAAAATACGTTTTCGAAATTCTCCAAATTGGCTTTCTGACTTGTGCCATCGTATAGGGAAGAGCACTCCTGTAAATGTATTCAATTATCTGAGTAAGTTCATAAGCCTTAGGAAAATGGCCTTGCACACTGAGGATAAAACAAAACGTTGGATTGGTTGGAATTTTGCTACCTCTCCTTCCCTCCTATGTCACTTCACACTAAGCTAGGAAGAAGGAGATGAGATGCGAAGCCTCAGTATCAGAAATGATACTAAGCAGACGAGAGGTGAGACCTAGGTGTGCCTGAAATGATGCCCCAGCCACCAAGGTTGATATAATCTCACATGGATAAAGCAGAAGGGACAAACTTAGGAAACCACCCTGGCTGTCTCTTCATTTGGGAGAGACTGATCACACAAAGGGGATAACGTCTGAAATGTAAATAAATAAAATATCCAATAAAATAGAATTTAAAGAATGAATCATCTTATTTATAACATAAAAACAAAATTTCCATTAAAAATTGGAACATAATAACAGCTTGCTAAAGTGAACTCAGACTGGTGAACCCTGAGAGTTGGTACACACGGTACTTTTTACCCACTTGTGAATCCATAAAGCACTTAACTTTAGTCTTGACCGCAGGTGTTAAGCTGTTTTACACATTTTGCTTTTACTCCATGGGGATTTCCACATTGAGGACCACAGAACCCCTTTCCAAGCAGAATCTCATTGGTCTGGAACAGGGACATAGCAGGGACATGTTGGTAAACTATTTCTTGCTGTTGGACTTTTAGATTGCTGTGGCTAGTTATTATGATATAATATATGGTATTGTGATATAAGATATCTGAGAACATCTGAACTCATTTCGTAGAATACATTCCTAAAAGTGAAATGGCCGGATAAAAATAACTTTAAGAGACTTTTATGTAAAATCTCAAATTATTTTCAAGAAATATCATTCAGCTTTTATACCCCAGTCTCACTGCTTTTTTTCTACCCTGCACATTGGGAATTATCATTTAAAATATTTGTCAATGTGAAAGGTGGAATATGTTGTTGTATTTTATAATGCATTTATAATAGCATGTACATTCTTCTTTGGTGACTTGTTACTTTTTCTATTTGCATAACAGATAACCTAATGTACAAAGGTTTTGAAACAATTGTCTTCAAACTTTTATACAATCTTATGTGATGTCCTGAGCAATAGAGTTTCAGCACTTCACTCTGATGAGCAACCTACATCTACAACAATAGCCTGAATTGTTTTGGGGGATCTCAGGGGTCACTCTGGCCAATAACTCAAACGGAGTTAGCTGATCCCTGACATTGTGTTTTTCATTTAACAATCTCCGGCCTTTAGATATGGCTTTATCTGCCCAATCAGGGTACTTCTATTAGAACACATTTTTTTAAAATGAAAAATATTAAACTTTCATACATGTAAAATATTATATGGTACGCATATTCTCCTGTGTATCATCTTAGTACCCTCCCTTTTTACCCCCTTCTTCTGTACTGGAACCCTTTGCCTCTGTAGACAGCTTTGATTCTACATTCAAATAAAATGTAACTAAACACTTTTTTTTTTTTTGAAATTTAAAGAAAAAATTTATTGAAGATCTGAAAAACAACTCCTACAAGATTGACTTTTCCATAAAACTGTAGCTACACAATGCATTGCGTCTATCATGTTAAAACGTGCATTAGACACAAATACAAAAACCATGAAAACAAGCCACCATTCTTTAACAGTTGAGCAAAGATAAAATGCCTAAGGAACAACATGGATGACTTGCAAAGGATGGGCTCTTTAAACACCATTTAAAAAAAGAAAAGAGCAGAGATGGATGACTGTTCAGTTATATACACTGAAGTGAACCTTTGGCACTAGGAATCAGAGCATTTTGTCATAGAGCATTAACACATATTATAAAAGTGCATAGTGTCAAAGGAACAGAACCACCAGCAATCAAAAGCAGCTTTGTCAACTAGGCAAACACTCTACAGCATGTCTCTCTCTTGTCCATCACTGATACACTGGTAGAAACTTTGAAATGAAAAAAAGAAAGAAAAAAGGAGCGGTTACTCCTTTTATTTTCTCTGTTTAAAATCAAACAGAAAACAAACATCAACTCTGTTATACACTAACGGTCTTCAAAGTACATCATTTGTACAAGAGAAGGACTAAGAACCAAACTGTTTACAGAGATCCAAGCACGAGTGAGAGAGAGCACAACCCTCACGGCTTTCCGATGGTACTCGGGAGGAGCCACTTCATAATCACTGGCACTGAACAAAGTTGCAGAATTCTTTGCCAGGTATTTGAGGAAATCATGTAGATAGTTCAGTAATAAAGCAAGGCTTTTCTCATCTAGAGGTATATAGGCCAACATCGCTCCAATTCGCACGAATAATCTCAGTAAATGTGGCGCTCCATACACCTGGGACATGGGTGCATCTGGGTGATCGGCAAGAATTTCAGCATACTGTGGTCTCTCAAATTTGTAGAGTAGCTGGGTGCCCAACATTACATTGAAGTACTCCTTTATCCCTGCCACAACCTCATTAACAGCATACTCCTTATTATCTGTATTTCCTCGAGACTTCTTATAATTTGCATAATCCTCCAAAATGGAATCCACATTCTTCTTGGCAGGAAGATAAAAAAGCTGCTTTTGTCTGGTGATCAAGTCCCAGTCATCCACAAGCTGTGGTTTCAGCTCTTCAGGAATCTTCACTTTAACTTCAACTCTGTTCACGAATGTTTCTTCATTTTCTTTTTTTTTTTTTTTTTTTTTTTTTGGTTTTTCGAGACAGGGTTTCTCTGTATATCCCTGGCTGTCCTGGAACTCACTCTGTAGACCAGGCTGGCCTCGAACTCAGAAATCCGCCTGCCTCTGCCTCCCAAGTGCTGGGACTAAAGGCGTGCGCCACCACCGCCCGGCTTCTTCATTTTCAACAGTAGGATCTACCCGGGCTCTCTTCTTCCTAGGAGGCTGAGGTGTCTCACTGGTACTGCCACCATCTCCATTTCCAGGTGTTTTCTGCTTATTCTTTTTTGTTTTCACTTCAACATTTTTCTGTTGCAGACCAGATGCCTTCTTCCCTGGAGCAGCCCCTCTCATCTTGCCCTCTGCATATTGTTCCTGATTGGCCTTTTGAAGTTCTCGCTGTTTCTGCAAATTGGTGTCCACGTATTTGAGTACTCTGCTTTCTGGCACCCATTCATCCCAACTAGAGGTCAGGAGGGGGTGGTGTACTGAGGGAGCTCCTTCAGGAAAAGGAAAAAGGGCTACAATATCCTCACGTGTCTTCAAAGATTTTTCAGAGCGCCTGGGCCTCACAGCACTTTTTTTATTCCAACCACTGTAATGGATAAAGTACTTCACTTGTTTGTCCTTTATGGCAACCTTTACACACTTTGCTTCATAAAGAAGAGGCCCATGAAAGCACAGCACTCGCTCGCCATATCCTTAAGTATCCAAGTTCGACAACAACCAACTTAAATGTCATCAGCACCCTCCCGGAATTTAGGCTTCAGGTCCTGCTTGGGCGCCATTTTTCTAAACACATTTTTATATGTTTATTTACTACTTGTCTTTCCTTTTTTGAGAAAGCTTTCCATTTAATTAGCCCCTTTATTAAGTTTGATTTTTAAAATTTTTATCCTTTACTGAAAATAGTTCTTTTCTCGCATAATATATTCTGATTAGAGCTTCCCCTCCCTCTACTACTACCAGTTCCTTCCTATCTTCCCTCTCCTCTATATCTACCTCTCTCTGTCTTCATCAGAAAAGAACAGGCTTCCAAGAGATGATAGCCAAACATGAAAAAACAAAATATAATAAGCTAAAGCAAAACCATCACATCAAGGCTGGACAAGGCAACTCAACAGAAGGAAAAGAACCCCAAAAGCAGACAGAAGAATTGAAGGCCCACATACTCACATACAAGTATAATAAGTTTAAAGATTATATATATATATATATATATATGTTTAAATATATATGCTTGGCCCAGAGTGTGGCACTATCAGGAAGTGTCATTGTTGGAATAGGTATGGCCTTATGTCACTGTGGGGGTGGGCTTTGAGACCCTCTTCCTAGCCACGTGGGACACAATCTTCCCCTGGTTCCCTTTGGAATAAGATGTAGAACTTTCAGCTCCTCCAGCACCATGTCTGCCTGGATGCGGACATGCTTTCTGCCATGATGATAATGAACTAAACCTCTGAACCTATAAGCTAGCCCCAATTAAATGACTAAATGTTGTCCTTTATAAGAGTTGCCTTGGTTGTAATGTCTCTTCACAGCAATGGAAACCCTAAGAAATATATATAGGCCCCTGCTTGCTGTTGCAGCCTCTGGGAGCTCATATGAGCCTTGCTTAGTTGATTCAGGATGCCTTGTTCTCTGGGTATCTTTCATCCCCTATGACTCTATGGATCTTGTACTCTTTATGCCTCCTCTTCCAAAGGATTCTATGAAGGAATTTGATGGAAAGGATCCATTTAGAGCTATGTGTTCCAAGAACTCTTTCTTTGAGTAATGTGTGGATGTTTGTCTCTGCATCTGTTCATAACTGCTACAGAAGAAAGCTTCTCTAATAATGACTGAATAAGGCAGTGATATGAGTATAGCAGAATATCATTAGAAATAATTTTATTGCTACTTATTTTTTCTTTTTAGACCAATAGTATTAGGTTTTACCCTAGGTCCCTGGATCTCATGGTCTCAGAAAACCATGTGTCTGTTCTCAGCAAAACATCCTCCCATGTGTCTGCCTCAATAAAACATCCTCTCATAAGACAGTTTCCAAAAAAATTATAACATGATACAACTGAGTCTCTAAAGAAACTACAAATTTTCTCTTTAAATAGGAATACAAGAAGAAGATTCCTAGCTACAAGGCCCAGAAAGTATTTTAACAAAATCATAGAAAAAATTTACCTCAACTTAAAGAAAGATATCCATATACACATACAAGAAGCTTACAGAACACCAAATAGATTGGACCAGAAAAGAATCTTACCACCACATCATAATAAAAACAATAAATGTACAGAACAAAGAATATTAAGAACTGCAAGGAAGAGGCTAAATAATACACAAAGGGAGCTCTATTAGAATTAAACTCACCTTCTTAAATCTAAAAGACAGAAGAGCCTGGGTAGATGTCTTGCAGATGACCACAGATATCATCCTAAACTAGTATACCCTGCAAAACTTTCAATCACCATAGATAGAAAAAACAAGATGTTTCATGAGAAAAATAACTTTAAACAATATCTATCCACAAATACAGCCCTAGAAAAGATGCTAGAAGGAAACTTCAATCCAAAGAGGCCAACTATACCCAAGAAAACACAGGGAATAAATAACCTCATACCAGCATACCAAATGAAGTAAAGCACACGTATGCATGGATGTGTGCATGTGTGCATGTGCACACTCACACGTGCATATACTACCACCACCAACATTATAATATCAGGAATTGGCAATCATCAGTCATTAATATATCTCAACATCAATGGCCTCAGTTCCCCACTAAAAAGATACAGGGTAACAGAGTGGATGAATAAACAAGATCCATCATTCTTTTGTATACAAGAAATACACTTCAGCAACAAAGATAGATATTACCTAACAATAAAGGGCTGAAAAAATATTTTCCAAGCAAACGAACCCAAGAAGTAAGCTGAAGTAACCATTCTAATATGTAATGAAAAAGACTTTCAGCCAAAATTAATCAGAAAAGATGGGGAGAATACTTCATACACATCAAAGGAAAAAAAATCCACCAAGATGTTTTAATTCTGAATATCTATGCACCAAATACAAGGGCATTCACATTCATAAAAGAAACATTATTAAAGCTTAAATCACACATCAAAAACACATAATAATGGGAGACTTCAATACCCAACTCTTAGCAATTGACAGGTCATTGAGACAGAAACTAAATGGAGAAATAAAACACTAACCAAGGTCAGGAACCAAATGGACCTAACAGATATCTACAAAACATTTCACACAAACACAAAAGGATATACTTCTTCTTAGCACTTCATGGAACCTTCTCCAAAATTGATAGGTCACAAAGCAAACTGCAACAGGTACAAGAAAATTGCAATATCCCCTTGTATCTTATCATAGCACCATGTATTAAAGATGGAATTCAACAACAATAGAAAGGCTACAAACTCAGGGAAACTTACCTCTCTACTGAATGACCACTGAGTCAGGGAAGAAATAAAGAAAATAAAGACTTTCTAGAACTCAATGAAAATGAGGGCACACCATACCCAAACTTATGGAATACAATAGAAGCAGTCCTAAGAGGAAAGTTCATAGCATTACATGCCTTGATATAGAAATTGGAGTGAGCCTATACTAGCAACTGAAAAGCACACCTGAAAGCTCTAGAACAAAAGGGAAACAAGCATATCCAAGAGGAGTAGACAGCAAGAAATAAAGTAAGGGTTGAAATCATTACATAACAAAACAAAGAGAACAACACAAAGAACAACAAAACCAAGATTTGGTTCATTGAGAAAATCAGCAAGATAACACACTTTTAGCAAAAATAATTAAAGGCAGAGAAAAAAATATCCAAATGACCAAAGTCAGAAATGAAAAGGGAGACATAACAACAGACAATGAGGAAATCCAAAGAGTCATTAGAGCTTACCTCAAAAGCCTGTATTTCACAAAATTGGAAAATCTAAATGACATAGATGATTTTCTTGATAGATAGAGCTTACCAAATTAAATAAAAAACAGGTAAACAATTGAAATGGTCCCATAACCCTTAAGGAAATAGAAGCAATCATTAAAAGTCTCCCAACCAAGAGAATGTACCTAGTCCTACAGTGACTTGATGTGCAAGGGGTTGGGTGATACCCAGAAGGGGAGTCCCCCTTTCTCAGAGGATAAGGGGAGGAGGGAATGGGCAGAGGATCTGCATGAAGGGGTACTGGGAAGAGAGGAGGGCTGATATTGGGATGTAAAGTAAATAAATTAATTAAAAAAGAAATTGTACAAATTTAAAAAAACTTCAAATCCAAGAAATGAAATTGCTTATTGCCACAAAAGTCTGAGAATAAAATGTACTAGTACAGAATTTATCTGATTCAGAGTAGGGGAGTCAAAAATTCTTCAAGAAATTGGAGAATATAATGATGTTCATTAAGAAAAGCAGCAGCATATATTTGTGACACTCAAGCTTAGAGACTACTTGTGAATCCTGTGATCATTCAGACAGGCTACAGTTGAGTTTTTGATAGCAGCAGCCTGGAGTAAAATTTTGTATTTCAGGTCACAGATTAGAAAGCATTTCTCTATTTTTTTAATTCTTAAGAAATATTATTGTCTGAGTTTCTTCTCAATCGCTGTGACAAAATTCATAACTGAGGAAAATTATAAAAGGAAATGTTTAATTTGGAGCTCATTGTTCCAGAGGGCTGGAGTCCAAGGCCATGACCATTGTGGGGGGAGCATGGCAGCAGATAGGAAAGGCACCGAAACAGTAGTTGAGACCTCACATCTTTTGTTTTTATTTTTTGCTGATCGTTGCATATTTTTATTAAAATAATGACTGGTATTATATAAAAGGTCTCCCAACCAAAAAAGAACCCAGAGCCAGATGATTTTAGTGCATAATTCTATGAGACTTTCAAAGAAGAGCTAATACCAATACTTCTCAAACTATTCCACAAAATAGAAACACAAGGAACACTTTCAATCTCATTCTATGAAGCCACTGATACATAAACCACACAAAGACTCCACTGTAGGAGGAGCTAAGGTGGAAGGAGTTAGGAGAGGAAGAGGAAGAGGAGGAGTTAGGAGAGGAAGAGATAAAAAGAAGAGGAGCGAGAGAGAGCAGAGATGTAGGAGTGATGGAGATGGATGTTCACGTGCCTGTAGCAGTCGAAGGTAGTTGGTATACCTAGGTTGAGTATTGGTTTACACTTCTGATTGTACGAGTATCTTGTTACTGATCATTATCAAATATATAAGCCTTTGATTAATGTATAAGAATTAGAGTCTCATTCTCTTACTGGGCCTGCATGGATGGCGGAATGGTCTGGGCAATGCCCTGCCTTGCAGAGACAGTGTGGAAGATTGGCAGAGCCATCTCTCATGCTGGCATCTAGTGGGTGGCAGGGCTGGTGTTTCTGGCGGCCGGTTCTAGCTGCAGTACGCACATGGCCTCTGGCCGAGAAACATGGTGGTTGGGCTAGGCAGAGCGGCTGCAGCTTAGATAGTCGGCCAGAGCCAGAGGCCTTTTTATTAGTTACTACAACACTCCACAAAAAGAATTTCAGACCAATTTCCCTTATGAATATTAATGCAAGAAATACTCAGTAAAATGCTAACAAACTGAATCCAAGAACACATCAAAAACATCATTTACCATGATCAAGTAGGCTTTATACCAGCGGTGCAGGGATAGTTCATTATATGAAAATTTATCAATATAATTCACCATATAAGTAAACTGAAAGAAAAAAAAAACACATGATCATCTCATTAGATGCTGAAAAAGCTATTATCAAACTCCAACACACCTTCATGTTAAAAGTCTTAGAAAAAATCAAGGATTCAAGGCATATACTATACACAAAAAGGCAATATTCAGCAAGCTAATAGCCAACATCAAATTAAATGGAGAAAAACTTGAAGCATTCTTACTAAAATCAGGGACAAGATAAGGCTGCCCACTCTCTTTGTATCTATTCAAAATATTACTTGAAGCTCTTGCTAGAGCAATAAAACCACTAAAGGAGATTGAAGGGATACAAATTAGAAAGGAAAAAGTCAAAGTATTGCTATTCCAGATGATAAGATAGTATAAACAAGTTATATAAAATTTTACTAGAGAACTCCAACAGCTGATAAACAGCTTCAATAACATGGCTGGATATAAAATTAATTTATAAAATCAGTATCCTCCTTTATACAAATGATAAAAGGACCAAGAAAAAAATTAGCAAAATGACTCACTTTTCAATAACCACAAATAATATGTAATATCTAGGTGTAACTCTATCCAAGCAAGTGAAAGACTTGTATAACAAAACAATCAAGTCCCTGAAGAAAGAAATTGAGGAAGCTATCAGAAGATGGAAGGATCTCCTTCCTTGCAGATAACTAGGATTAACATAGTAAAAATGACTTTCTTACCAAAAGCAATCTATAAATTTAATACAATTCCCATCGAAACTCCAACTCAATTCTTTACAGACCTTGAAAAAGTAATAAGGAAAAACAAAAATCCCAGGATGCTAAAACAATCCTGTACAATAAAAGAACTCCTGGACATATTTGGATATTAGCCCTCTCAGATGTGAGGTTAGTGAAGATTTTTTTTTTTTAACCAATCTGTAGGTTACCAATATGTCCTATTGATTATGTCCTTTGTCTTACAGAAACTTTTCAGTTTCCTGAGGTCCCATTTATCATTCTTGATCTTAGAGACTGAGCCATTGGAGCTCCGTTCAGGAAATCCCTTCTCTCTGCCCAGGCCAATGAGTTGGAGGCTCTTTCCCACCTTCTCTTCTAATAGATGCAGTGTATCTGGTTTTATGTTGAGGTCCTTGATCCACTTGGACTTGAGGTTTGTGGAATGTGGAAAATATGGATCTATTTTCATTTTTCTATTATTGACTGCCAGTTAGACCAGCACCACTTACTGAAAATGCTTTCTTTTTCAACTGTACAGTTTTGGTTTCTTTGTCAAAGATTAAGTGTCGTAAGTGGATGGTTTTATTTCTGAGTCTTCAATTCTATTCCATTGATCAACCTGTCTGTCTCTGTACTAATACCATGCAGTTTTTAATCACTATTGCTCTGTAGTAAGCTTGAGATCAGGGATAGTGACCCCCCCCTTGAAGTTCTTTTATTGTTAAGAATTATTTTCACTATCCTGGGTTTTTGTTTTTTAATATGAAATTGAGAATTGCTCTTTCCATATCTTTGAAAATTTTTATTGATTGAATTTTACATTAATTTGTAGACTGCTTTTGGTAGGATGTCCATTTTCACTACTCAATTATGAGCATGAGAGATCTCTCCATTTTCTGAGGTCTTCTTTGATTTCTCTCTTGAAAGACTTGAAGTTCTTGTCATACAGATCTTCCACTTGTTTGGTTAGAGTTACCTCACCAAACAACCCAATTAAAAAATGGGGTATAGAACTAAACAGAGAATTCACAACAGAGGAATCTCGAATGGCTGAGAAGTACTTATAGAAATGTTCAAAATCCTTAGTGATCAGGGAAATGCAAATCATAACAACCCTGAAATTCCACCAATCAGAATGGCTAACATCAAAACTCAGGTGATAGTACATATTGGTGAGAATATGGAGAAATAGAAACACTCCTCCATTGTTGGTAGGATTGCAAACTGGTACAACCACTCTCAAAATCAATCTGGAGACTCCTCAGATAATTGGAAATAGATTTACCTGAAGACCCAGCTATATCACTCTTGGCTTGGGCATATATCTAAAAGATGCCCCACTGAGCCACAGGGGCACGTGCTCCACTATGTTCATAGCAGCTTATTTGTGATTGCCAGAAGTTGGAAACAACCCAAACATCTCATAGAGGAAGAATGGATACAAAACATGTGGTTCATTTACACAATGAAATATTATTTGGCAATTAAGATATAGAAATCATGTGTTTTGCAGGAAAATGGATGGAACTACAAGATATCATCCTGAGCAAGGTAACTCAGACCCAAAACAGCATGCATGGAATGTAGCACTAATAAGTGGATGTTAGCTAAAAAAATTACAGAATAGCCAGGCTATAATCCACAGAACTCAAGAAGGTTAATAAGCTGAAGGGCCCAAATGAGGATGCTTTAATCTCACTTGGAGGGAGAAGAAAGCAGTCACAGGGGACAGAGGGAGGGAGGTACCTCAGTGAGAGATGGGAGGAGGGGAAAAGGGGAAGTGATCAGGTATTGGCGGGGGGGGGGGAGCAGGAGTGAAGCCCTGAGGGAAAGCAGAATGAAATATGCAACCTCGGGAGATGGGAATTGGGGGGGACCCTCAAGAATGTACCGGAGACCTGGGAGATGAGAGACTTTCAGGACTCAAAGGAAGGGACATTAGATGAAATTCCCAACGTGGGGAGAGGAATTGTAGAGTCCACTTCCAGTAGAAAAACAGGGTATCAAATGGGGGGATGGGGTTGCCATCCCACAGTCAAAAACTCTGACGCAGAATTGTTCCTGTCTAAAAGAACTGCAGGGACAAAAATGGAGAAAAGGCTGAGGGAAAGGAGTTCTAGTGAAAGACCCAAATTGGGATCCAGCTCAAGGGGAGGCCCTAAGGCTGACACTATTACTGATGCTATGGTGTGCTTACAAATAGGAGTCTAGCATAGCTGCCTGCCAAGAGGCCCAACAAGCAGCTGACTGAGACAGACGCAGATATTTACACCCAACCAATGGACTGAAGTTGGAGACTGCTGTGGTTGAATGAGGGAAAGGCTGGGAAAAGTTGAGGAGGCTAAGGTGACCCCATAAGAAGACCAGAAGTTTCAACTAACTGGACCCCCAGATCTCTGACACTGAGCCATCAACGGGGCAGCATACACTAACTAGACACATATAAGCAGAGGATGCCTTGTCTGGCCTCAGTGAGAGAAGATGCACCTAACCCTCGAGAGACTTGAGAGACTTGAGGATTCACGAGTGGAAATGCCTGGACTAGGGGCTGGGGGGAAGGGTGGGTGGGTGGGATGAGGTGGGCAGGTTGGGGACATCATTTTGGAGATAGGGGAAGAAGAATGGATGAAGAACTGTAGAGGGCAGACCAGGAGGGGAAAACAATGGGAGCATAAAAAAAGATTAAAGATAATTAAAAAAAAAAGAAATTCTGGAGGTATCATCATCCCTGGTTTCAAGCTGTACTACAGAGCAATAATAATAAAAACTGCATGGTTGTAACATAAAGTAGACACATTGATCAATGGAAGAGCATTAAAGATCCAAAAATAAACCTACACACCTACAGACAATTGATTTTTGATAAAGAAGGCAAAACCATACAATGGGAAAAGAAAGCAAATGGTGCTGGTCTAACTGGATGTCTGCATGTAGAAATATGGAAATAGATCCATATTGATACCCTGCACAAAACTCAAGTCTAAACGGCTCAAAGATGAGAAAATAATACCAGATACACTAAATCAAATAGAATAGAATGTGGAAAACTGCCTTGAACACATTGGAACAGCAAACAACTTTCTGAATGAAACACCAATAGCTCAGACACTAAACAATTATTAAATAGAACCTTATGAAACTGAAAAGCTTCTGTAAGGCAAATGAAGCCATCAATGGGACAAAGTTGGCCATACAGAATAGAGAAAGAGCTTTATTAACCCTACATCCAACAGAGAACTAAATCCAAACTATATGAAGAACTCACAAAATTAGACACCAACAAACCAAATAACCCAATGAAAAAATGAGGTACAGAACTAAACAGAATTCTGAGCAGAGGAATCTGTAATGGCTGAAAAACACTTAAATAAATAGTCAGTGTCCTTACTCATCAGGGAAATGAAAGTCAAAATGACTCTGAGATTCCATCTTACACCCAGCAGAATGGCTAAGATCCAAAAACTCAAGTGCTAGATTATGATGAGGAGGACTTGGAGCAAGGCGAACAATCCTCCATTGTTGCCAAGAATGCAAACTTGCACAACCATCTTGGAAATCAATTTGGCAGTTTCTCAGAAAATTGGGAGTAGTTCTACCTGAAGACCCTGCTATACTTCTAGGCATATACCCAGAAGATGCCCCACCACAACACAAGGGCACTTGCTTATATATGTTTATAGTACTGTTATTTGTAATAGCCAGAAACTGGAAACAACCTAGATGTCCCTCAACTGAAAATTTGGTGCATTTACACATGGAATACTATTCAGCTATTAAACCAAAGATATAATGAAATTTGTAGACAAATGATGCAACCAGAAAAGATCATCTGAGTGAGGTAACTCAGACCTAGAAAGACACATGGTATGTACTCATTATAAGTGGATATTAGCTATAAAGTACAGCATAACATTGCTACAATTCACAGACCAAAGAAGTGAAGTAACAGGAGGCCCAAGAGAGATGACTGAATCTCACTCAGAGATATATAGAATATTGAGGTGAAGGATGGGGAGTGAGTAGTAGCACTGGCTATAAGTGCCATAAGTTATAAGAACAACAACATGCGGCGTTCTCAGTACCAGCATGGAGGCAGAGGCAGGTGGATTTCTGATTCGAGCCAGTGGTTACAGAGTGAGTTCAGGACAGAGGCATACAGAGAACCTGTCTAAAAAAAAGAACAACAACACTGGTGATGATCAGCCAAACAATACTTTTGCTCCTTGCCAGAGGTGATCTAATTCTTCTAATATTTGTAAGCCATTTTCAGAATACCAGGGTTCAGATAAATTTACAGGAATCATAATAAAAGCTGATTGGTATACTACCATTACAGTTTGACCATCATCCAGTACGGAAACACAATTGGACAAAAGACAATTAAAACAAGAACATTAAACTCATTATCAGAGCCAATAACAAAGGTAACAATCCCAATTAATAAAAGATTAGGTAGGGTAATGCAGGATGTCACATTTACGTTAACCCCAGAACCTGTTCCATTTTTATCCATAGCAAACATAACATCATACAAGGCTACTGTCAACTTCCAAATATGTCTCTGAAAATGTCAAGAACCAGCCCTCCAAATGCCCATGGTCATTTCCTTTTGTCTAATACTGGATTGATTTCTGACCAGTCCATGATTGAGTCAGAATAACCGGTCACATTTTAAAGGATAAAGGAGGGTCATTATAACAACTTCTCCATCTGATTGATTTTTCAAAGGCAGGTCTCACAGTCTCCATGTTCTCTGTCCAGCAAGGTGTAAAGGCCTGAGGCAAGGCAGCTTGTCCAGTCTGAGATATAGGCATTTCCATCTTAATGCTTTGCACTACAGTCTTAGAGATATTCTTCTTCCAAGTGTTAAGGTACACAGAAACACATCCAGCATTGGTACTTTTCTTGTAAAAGCAAATAGGTAGACACCATAGCAGTGTAATTCACTGATTTGAAGTACTTTTACTTTCAGACCAAGGGAATCCTAACAACTGAGTATTAAAGGGGTCACAAGTACTTCTGGCCTTGACCATAAAGAAGTATGTAGCAAAGATGGATCAGGAACATATGCCCAGTATTGCTTCCCTGTCACTACTTTCTGCCTTTTTAATCTTTAGCACTGTTTCCGTATTCCATGAGGTCTTTCCACAGTTCCTTGCCCTTGTGGGTTGTAGGGAATTCCTGTCTTGTGGACAATATTGAATTGCCAACAAAAGGTTTGAAAGGCTTTACTAGTATATCCAGTGCCATTGTCAGTTTTCATGATTTTAGGAATGCCCAGAATAGTGAAGTATTTTAAGCAATGAGTTATAACACATTTAGTAGCTTCTCCTGTCAAGGCATATGCACATATGAATCCTGAATATGTATCTATTGTGGCATGAATATATTTTAGCTTCCTAAAGTTAGGAATATGAGTAACATTTGTTTGCAAAGTTGATCAGGCAGTCGTCCTTGTGGATTCACACCATAATTGGCTATAGAAAGATGGGGGCATTGAGAACATTGTTTAACAGTGACTCAAGAAGCTTCCTGAGAAGTTTGAAATTGCCTTCTTAAATTGTTGCTATTTTGGTGATGAAAAGCATGTGATCACTGAACAAGTTCAAACGTTGTTAGAGAAATGTCAGCAACACAATGCATTCGCTGCTGAATTTCCCTCAGATGGGGGCCAGGGAGTCAGTATGGGCCCTGATGTGCCCACTAATATGGATGCATTCTATTCCTCATGCTAGATTGAATTTTCTAAAACAATTATAAAATTTGACTATTCTGAGAATTTAGATAAGAGACAGTCTTTGGCATTGGTAAAACTTGAGCAATGTATTCACTATCTGTATAGAAATTAAAAGGAGACTGTTCCCAAAGTCAGAACACAACTGCAATAGCTTTTAATCCAATGACCTGAGCAGATGCAGATTCAAACTGCAAAGTTATATTTTTTAAATCCAAGACATAGGTAGCTTTTCTATTAAAGGATCCATCAGTAAAGAATAAAGCAGCTTGTTTTATAGGAGTAGTACTAAATTATGGGCAAATACAAACTCATGAAGACTAGCAAATTGTTAACAATTTTTGGCATGATAATGATTTGTCATTTTTCCTGAAAAATTGGCAAATACCATAGGCTAAACATTCACATTTTGATAGAGCCAATCAATTTGCAATTTAGTAAAAGATACAAAGATTTCATTGGAATATTTTCCAAAATATTTGCATGATTTTCCCTTGGATAGTTCCATTAATATGGCAACCCCTTCATAGTAAGGAGTGATTGATTATTTAGCAGGAGAGACCAATAGATGTAACCAGAGTAATGGTCCATTCTGCTACAACACTGCAGTAGGCATATACAAAGTGGGTAAAATATAAGCTCTCCATGGCCTAGCATAGTCAATATAATGAATTACTTGTTGTTATACAGCCTTTTCAACTACAGATAATGCTTGATGTCTTTCCTCAGTTATGGACCATAGAGATAGAGAATCAGAATCTCCTTTTAAGATGACAAATAATGACTTTAATTCTCCTGTACTTATCTTTATGAATGATCTAAGCCAATTTATATTTCCTAATAGTTTCTGAAAATCATTTAAAGTTTTTGATTTATACTTTCTTGCTGTAAAATAGTAAATAGTTTTGGATATAATTGGTGTCCTAAATACTTATAGAGGGGCTTACATTGAATTTTCTCTGAAGCAACAACCAACCATTTTTTCCTTCAATGCTTGTTGTAATTGGGCATAAGCTTGTAGCAAAGAACCTTCATTTTTCAGCTAATAATATAGCATCCATATAATGAACTATATGCACATGTGAGTATAAACATCTAGCAATGGCAATTGCTTGAGCTACAAACTTTCAGCATAAAGTAGGACTATTAGCCATGACTTGTGGGAAAACTTTCCAATGGTATCTCCTCACAGGTTCTTTAGGGTCAATTGTTCTGTACTAGATATTCTGCAGCAGTGAATAGTTTCTGAATTAAGAGGCCACTGATTCACCCAAATAGGTGGATCATTGATCCAGGTAATCTTATCAGCATGGTGTGTAGGTTGGTCAGTGACCTCTACTGAAAATATTCTAACCCAGTGTAGGATCTCCAAGCTCCAGGTACAGTAGGGTCCTTTCTGCCCTGGCCCTTTACTCCTATACCTCCTGTTGGTTAAAAGCCCAGGTTGAACATTTGTTGTATGACTACATCATTAGGGCTGAATAACACAACACCGATTTCCTTCATAATGTCCCTTCTTCATAAATTTAGAGCCAGTCCTGCAACAATACATGGCTGAAATTGCCTCTTATGCCCCTCTAAATCCTCCTAACTTAAGAGATCACTGCTTTTTTCAGCTTGTTGACTTTGCCCTATCCCTTGTAGTTGAGTCACAGTGGCCTGCTTAGGCCAGGCACCAGGCACATGTTCAACAGCAATGACAGTATATGTCAGCACCAGTATCTAAAAGACTAGAAAACTTTTCCTATTCATTTTTAAAATGAGCTCTGATCATTGAGAAGAAACAGTCTGCACCCAATAGGCATCAGAGGATCCAAAATCACCACTCCCTCAATGTTTTATTTTACTTCAATTATGTGTATTTATTATGGATAAGAATAATTGAGCTATTCTCTGCCCTGGTTACAGCACAGATATGGTCTCAGGAGAGGAGGTCATAATTTTGGTTTCTCCTCCATAATCTGAGTCAATCACTCATGGGGCTACTAACAACAAGCTTATTGTTCCCTGAGGGATAGGACTATAGACACCAGTAGGCAATGCTTACATATAGAGGTCAATATTGTATAGGTGGAGGAACCAATGTCTAGTCCTGTGCTTTCTGGGGTGGCTCAACAGAGGACTTTAGTGGATTTCCTTGTTGTGGGACAGATTGTGTTCCCCCATAGCATTGTTCCAGGGCCTGGGACTGGTCCCTTCCCCTGTTTCCTGAAGGAAGAATGTTACTCAGGTTATCTCTCAGATTTGTGCTTTTTAGACCAATGTTTTCCTCTTTTACAATGGGGACACAAGATTGCAATCTCACCAACAATGGGGGAGTGCTCCTCTTCTCCACATGCTCTCCAGCATCTGCTGTCACCTGAGTTTTTGATCTTAGCCATTCTGACAGGTGTGAGGTGGAATCTCAGGGTTTTTTTGATTTGCATGTCCCTGGTGACTAAGGATGTTGAACATTTCTTCAGGTGCTTCTCAGCCATTTGGAATTCTTCAGTTGAGAATTCCTTGTTTATTTCTGTACCCCATTTTTAATAGGGTTATTTGGTTCTCTGGAGTCAAACTTCTTGAGTTCTTTGTATATATTGGATATTAGTCCTCTATCAGATGTAGGATTGGTAAAGATCTTTTTCCAATCTGTTGGTTGCCATTTTGTCCTATTGACAGTATCCTTTGCCTTATAGAAGCTTTGCAATTTTATGAGGTCCCATTTGTCTATTGTTGATCTTAGAGCAGAAGCCATTGGTGTTCTTTTCAGGAACTTTTCTCCTGTGCCCATTTGTTCGAGGCTCTTCCCCACTTTCTCTTCTATTAGTTTCAGTGTTTCTGGTTTTATGTGGAGGTCCTCGATTCACTTGGACTTGAGCTTTGTACAAAGAGATAAGAATGGATTGATTTGCATTCTTCAACATGCTGACCTCCAGTTGAACTGGCACCATTTGTTGAAAATGCTGTCTTTTTTCCACTGGATGGTTTTAGCTCCTTTGTCAAAGATCAAGTGAGCATAGGTGTATGGGTTCATTTCTGGGTCTTCAATTCTATTCTATTGATCAATATGTCAGTCTCTGTACCAGTACTATGCAGTTTTTATCACTATTGCTCTATAATACAGCTTGAGATGAGGGATGGTGATTCCCCCAGAAGTTCACAACCACTGTGGAAATCAGTCTGAAGGTTTCTCGGAAAATTGGACATAGTGCTACTCGAGGATCCAGCTATACCACTCCTGGGCATATACCCAGAAGATGCTCCAACATATAATAAGGACACATGCTCTACTATGTTCATAGCAGCCTTATTTATAATAGCCAGAAGCTGGAAAGAACACAGTTGTCATTTAACAGAGGAATGGATATAGAAAAGGTGGTACATTTACACAATGGAGTACTACTCAGTATTAAAAACAAGGATTTCATGAAATTCTTAGGCAAATGGATGGAATTTAAAAATATCCTGAGCGAGGTAACCCAGTCACAGAAGAACACATGGTATGCACTCACTAATAAGTGGATATTAGCTCAAAAGCTCAGAATACCCAAGATATAATTCACAAACCACATGAAGCTTAAGAAGGAAGACCAAAGTATGGATGCATCAGTTCTTTTTGGGGTGGGGAGAATACTCAAGGGAGGAAATATGGAGACAAAGTGTGGAGCAGAGATTGAAGGAAAGGCCATCCAGAGACTCCCCACATTGGGATCTATCCCCCATACAGATACCCAACCCAGACATTATTGCAGATGCCAAGAAGTGCTGCTGACAGGAGCCTGATGTAACTGTCTCCTGAGAGGCTCTGCCAGAGCCTGACAAATAGCTGAGGGGATGCTCACAGTCAACAATTGGACTGAGCACTGGGTCCCCAGTGGAGGAGTTAGAGAAAGGACTGAAAGAGCTGAAGGGGTTTACAACCCATAGGAAGAACAACAATATCAACCAACCAGACTCTCCAGAGCTCCCAGGGACTCACCAACTAAAGAGTACACATGGAGGGACCATGGCTCCAGTCATATATGTAGCAGAGGATGGCCTTGTTGGACATCAATGGAGTAGAGGCCCTTGTCTTGTGAGGGCTATACCCAGTTAGGGGAATGCCCAGATGGGAGCTGGAGTGGGTGGGTGAGCACCTCATAGAAGCAGGGGAGGGAAGATGGGATAGGGGGTTTCCAGAGGGGAAACAGGAAAGGCAATAACATTTGAAATGTAAATAAATAAAATACCCAATTTAAAAAATTAATGGGGACACAGCCTGGATCCTTTATATGAATTTACTTTATCACTCTCTCTGACATTGCTTTATTTCATGCCTCATTCTCAGCATCTAAAACATCTCCTGGAGGTCCAGGATGTCTCTGAAAATTTTGAGGCTTTTGTTGATGAGACAAATTTGTTTAATAGTTTTTCTCTAAAGGTGGCAGCCTAGTCAATCCTTGAGTATAGGATGGCCCTACATCTGTGCAAAAATGATATATTCAGAAAAATCTCCATTCTTTCTATGTGAGTGAATTGTTGCTTGTCAAGCCGAGTTTGCATTTTCATATGCTAGCTGCTTTACTAGTAAGAGGCCACATCAGAATCATGAAAAATTCTGCCAGCAGCTTTCTGGGGTTGATCCACAAATTCCTGAAAAGAATCATCTGGCCCTTGTCTTAGTTTTCTTAAGTCTTGATGAAGAATCCGTTTTGTAGGTAAAGCATCCCAAGCTTTACTCACAGCAGTGCTAATCTGTGTATAGACTCCAGGGTTATACATCAGCTGCTGGGATATCCCTGCATATTGTCCTTCTCTGGCCAGTATTTCATAATTTACCCCAGTATTATTAGCATGGACATTCAGTTCAGCAGTTCTTTGATAATGCTCAGTAAATTCCATTTTCCAAAGTAAATTATCCCCTCTACTTCAGCAAGCTCTAGCCAGTTGTTTCCAATCACCAGGAAGTAAAGTATCTGTAGCTAAATTTCAAATATAGCCGTAGTGAAAGGACAGGTAGGCCCATATTTTGGGCACACACAGCCTTTAATTTCTTCAACTATTTAAAAGTATAGGTTGGTGAATTCTAACAAGATTGCCCTGTGCATCATACTCCTCAAATACTGGGCACTGTAAATGAAATCCTTGTATATCTAGAGTGTGCTGCAATCCTGCATGCAATGGGGACATAATTTTTTTTATTGAAGGCATGAGCCCCCTCCCTGGTCTTAGGGTGCATCCATGCACTAAAGGATTCTGTCTCTTCATAGGTGGATATAGAGCTGTTAAAATTCTAGGCATATAATATCCTCCTCCTTTCCTTCAGTCTGTAACTTCCCTGATTTTTCCCATTAAATGGTAAGACTTGTATGAATTGTTTAAGTTGCTCCTTCTGTTCTCCTTATCCTTACATCTGTGAGTTAATGCAAAAGCCTGTAAAGGCTGATCCTCAGTATGATATTTTGCATTTTTTTCTCTAAGTCTTCTTTCTCATAATCAAGAGGCTCCTCTTTCAATGTCGTTATAGCCTTTTTAGTATCTTCATAAAGAGGAGGGGCAGCAGGCTTGGTAGCACTATCTTTATTTAATTTGGGCTTATCAAGAATCACTGCTAGGATGCTTAAAAGGCATGTAATGTTGAGAAAAAGTACTTATAATCCAACAGATAGTGGATGACGCTCTTGTATTGGCTTGCCTTGCAACTCTTTGTTGATCATTGTTGGGCTTCACTGATGCTGGCCTTTGCTGATGGCACTTTTGCATCATTTCACCTGTTCTTACTATCTTCGAGTAATGCATTAAGCTGGAAATGGCCAGATCCTTCTGGTGGTATTTGCTGCTTCTTTGCTCCTATGATCTCCTGTCTGAATCAGCAGGCTCCTGTTTCTTGTGATTAAGCCTTACTTAGTTTCATAAGAGATGGGCAGTGGCTTGGTGCACTACTATATTCATTTGGGTCTTATCTAGTGACTGCAGGACTACTAATAGCACTTGGAACCATTTCCTTCTCGTGGCTACTGTCCAGGCTGTTCTTAAATAAAGCCCACAAGTGAAAGTGTCCACATGGATTTTTCTCAGGCCCATTGGTATCATAATGATCATGCAATTTTTGTCCTACCTTTATCCAGGTTTCTAAATTTATGGTCTGTAGTGGCATATTTTCCCCAAATGAGGGTAGGGGAGGAGTAAGGAGAGGAAGAGGAGAAGGAAGAGGAGGAGGTAGTAGAGGAGGGAGAGAGAGAGAGAGAGAGAGAGAGAGAGAGAGAGAAAGAAGATGAGAGAGTGGAACATGGAAGTCGGATGTGCACGATGTCTATAGCAGCTAAGGTACTTGAAACATCTAGGTTGGGTACTGGGTTACACCTCTAATTGTGTGGGCATCTTATTACTGAGCATTACCAAACATATAAAGCCATTGGATAATCTAAGATAAGCATTAGATTCTCATTTTCTACGGGACCCACATGGATGGTGGGATGGTCTGGGCTCAGCCTAACCTTGTGGAAACAGCATGGAAGATTGGCAGAGCCATCTCCCATGCTTAGGTCTTGTGGGTGGCATGGCCAATGTCTCTGGCTGTCTGAGCCAGCAGTCTGAGCTGGCAGCAGTGTGTTCCGATGCAGCTCGTGACCTCAAGCCTAACCTAGTCAGGAACATGGTGGCCCCATATCACAAGACAGATTGGGTGCTGCCATTCTAAAATATTACAACAATGGTCCCTTCTTTGGGGAACTAAGGACATATTTCCTTTACAAAATCTAAAATCTTGAGCAACTGCTGCTGGCTTATCTTAGCTACCTTAGCTCTAAACATATCTCAAGCATATGTATGAAAAGCAAGTGAATAGTTCCCTATCCCATTTTTCTTGTTTTTTTTTTTTCTATCTACTTTTTTCTTTTCCTTTTTTCTATGTCTTTTGCTTTTACTGAGCTCCCTTAACTTTTTCAAGCCCCTTACTTTTTCTAAGCTCTCTTATCTATGTTTTCCTATGTCTTTTTTTTATTGGATATTTTATTTACATTTCAGATGTGATCCTCTTTCCCCATTTCCCCCCACCCAGGAACCCCCATCCCATCTTCTTTCTCCTGGTTCTATGAGGATGTGCCCCTACCCACCCATCCACTCCCACCTCCCCACCCTCAAATTCCTCTACACTGGTGCATCCAGCCTTCACTGGACCAAGGATCTCCTCTCCCACCTATGCCCGACAAGACCATCCTCCCCTACATATACAGCTGGAACCATGGGTCCCTCCCTATGTGCTCCAGGCTGGTGATTTAGACCCTGGGAGCTCTGATGTGTTGGTATTGTTGCTCTCCCCATGGAGCTGCAAACCCTTTCAGCTTCTTCAGTCTTATCTCTCACTCCTCCTTTGGGAACCCCATGATCAACTCAATGGTTAGCTGTGAGCATACACTCTGTATATGTCAGGCTCTGGTAGACCTCTAAGGACACACCTATATCAGGCTCCTGTCAGCATGTACTTCCTGGCATCCACATCACCATCTGCCTTTGGTGACTGCACATGGGATAGATAATCAGGTGGAATAGTCTCCAGACAACCCCTCCTTCAGTTTCTGTACCATGCTTTGTCTCCATATTTACTCCCACGAGTATTTTGTTACTCCTTCTAAGAAGGACTGAAGCACCCACACTTTGGTCTTCCTTCTTCATGAGTTTCATGTGGTCTGTGAGTTGTCTTCTTTGCAGCTTTGGCTATATCCTCCATGAGTGCATCATGTGGTTCCTGTGTGTGATTGGTTATCATCTGGATGATATTTTCTAGTTCCATCCATTGCCTAGAATCTGCAAATTCATTTTTTCAATAGGTGTAATCTTATTGTAATGCCACTTTTCTGAAATCCATTCTCTGTTGAGGAATCTGGGTTCTCAGTTTCTGGCTATCTTACATAAGCGATATGAACATTTTGGCATTCTTGTGTATTTGGCATCTTCTGGTAATAAACTTCACAAAGGAGATTAGCTATACTCATCAACAATAGTAGTCTTTCTGAACTAAGCAGTAATATTTCGAGGTTAGAATTGAATCAGCAACAATGGAGTTTCCTTTCACACAACTATATAAATCCTTGTGTGATTAAAGTCTAGGTGTATGATTCTTATCCTAAGACTAAGATATTGAAGATTTAAGGTGACTGTCTTAGATGAATCCTCTACAATGGTCAATTCGAGCAGATGAATATAGTAAAAATCCAACTGCAAAAACTATCTACTAACTCAAGCAAATCCCAGCTAGAAATCAATTAGAATGTACATCCGTTTCAAAAGTACAAATATTAAATTCATTTGGAGAATCAAACAAGCAGTGAATTGAAGACTAAGTCTCTGAGAAGATGATATCTCAAAATAAAGAATTTCTTAGGATGCCAGTATACTAAAGCTGACACTGGCAAAGTATAACAAACTCATGTATTCGATAACCAACTCAGTCGAAGATTGAAAGAATTTCAAGACCAATTGAATAACAAAACCATGGTTACTGACTTTGAAAGAGCTATAAACATATGAAAAATAGGGAAGATTATCACAATGCCTGACCTAGGTAACTGGACATAGATGTTAAAGATGTATTGTCAGAATCATGCAGAAGATCCGTGAAAAGAATCAAGTAGAAATGAACCACCTCACTATGTCTTGACCTTTAAAAGGAGTAAAACTCGTGGAAGAATAGGGACACATTTTCAAAATGGTGCTGGTCAACGGAATTCAGCATGTTGAAAATAGCAAATGGACTCATAAATTAACAAAGACCAAGAAAGGACTCCTGCAATACCAAAACCTTATTAAAAATGGGTAGATGAGCTAACTAAGGATATTCTATATAGAGAAACTCAGAATTGTTGAAAGAAGTTCCTATGTTGTTATTCCTGAAATATATTCATTACTGCTAACACTTTAATTTGAGCACATTCCTATTCTATAGTTCCTTATTGTCCCCTGTATTCAAACCTTCATATTGGGCACACCTTTGCTGAACCTTCCTGTCAGCCAACATGACCAAACTTCATATTGGGCACCATTTGCTGGAACCTGCCAGTCAGCCAACATGAAAGCCACAACTGGGAGTGAAGATGATTATAGGAAAAGTAAAAGAAGATGCAAGAGACAATATGGGAGGGCTGTAGGTCAACACGACAGTACCAGCAATTGTATTTTCTGTGTCTTTTAAACACAAACAACAGAAAGCATGACCAACTCTAGAAAGTTAAACAACGACCTGAGTGCTTACATGGTGAGCTTATGGTACACAGTATCTATGACTGACTAAGTCCATTTCCTTCAGGCTTGGACAGTCTCTCAAGGATGTATGCATAAGTGGAGGAACTGGGCAGGACATAACACAAGTCTTAACTAAAAACAAAGGCAGATGTTAGCCGGCTTACTCATGGACAATCACAAAAAGAAGTCAGCCAAAATTAACTCCAGATGTGTTCCCCACAGGAGTGATATGGTCGTTGCTTCTGGGGAAGGTATTGATGCTTGTGATAGAGAGCAATCACAATCTGTGCACGTGGTCAAAAACAGGGCTCACACGCTCACAGGGACTGAGCTTCAAAATTTATAAAAGGAGCCAGTGCTGGCATACCAACAGCCTTGCTCCTAAAATGGTTATCAAACCAACCTTTCTGGCAAGAGCAGTGGCCCATAACAAAAGAAAAATTGCAGGCACTTGAACAACTGGTACAGGAGCAGCTAGAGGCTCAACATATAGAAAAGTCTACCCGTCCATGGAATTCCCCTGTATTTGTTATAAAACATAAAATCAGGAAAATGGAGGATGATAATGGATTTAAGAGCAGTTGACAAAGTAATTCAACCAATGAGTCTTTTATAGCCTGGACTTCCTTTACCATCTTTGTTACCAAAATCATGTGTATAATAATAATTGATTTGAAAGACTGTTTTTTTTTTTCTCAGTACCCTGGCATGACAAAGATAGGGAAAGGTTTGCTTTCTCAGTACTTACTTTGAATAATAGCCACCCACTAAAAATACACCACTGGAAAGTACTTCCACAGGAGTGTTAAATAGTCCAATTTATGCCAGCATTTTGTGCAACAACCATTAGTAATTGTAACATTTGTAAACAATTTCCTTAATCTATCATTTATCATTATATGGATGATATTCTGTTGGCTGATTCTGACAAAGTTGTTTTAGAGAATATGTTTAAGGTAACACAAAAAATTCTGCCCTGCTGGGAGTTACAGATGGCTCCAGAAAAAAAAAAAAAATACAAAGAGGAACTTCATTTAGTTATTTTGATTATAAAATCAGTTAACAAAAAATTTGACCACAAAAGGTACAGGTCTGTAGGGACCAACTGCAAACTCTTAACAATTTTTAAAAATTAATGGTAGGTATTAACTAGCTGAGGTCTACAATTGGATTAAGTACATATGAATTAAGTAATTTGCTTCAAACATTAAAAGGAGATTCTTAAACAGTCCAAGATGTCTAGCAGCTGAAGCAGAAAAAGAGTTAACTCTTGTAGAACAAAGACTACAAGAGGCATAAGTGGATCGAATTGATACTAACTTGATTGTATTCTGGTCATTTTTATCTTCAACTCATTCTCCTACTGGACTCATTGTACAAAGGGAAGACAGTATTATGAAATGGATTTCCTTAGCTCATAAATAAAGTAAAAAATTTAAGACCTATATAGAGAAGATTTCTGAACTACTTATAAAAGGTAAAATAAGACTATGTCAGTTGGCAGGAACAGATTCACCTGAAACTATAGTACCTCTTACAAATGCTGAGATTATGTCATTATGAGTAATCAGTGAAGATTGGCATAAAGCTTGTTGTAACTTCTTGGGTGAAATTAATAACAAATATCCCCAAAGCAAATGTATACAGTTTATAAAAAGAACTAATTGGATTCTTCTACATATAGTAAGGAGAGCACTAATTCCAGAGGCACCAACACTTTATACTATTGCAAACAAGCTGGTGATGGCAGGATATAATATAAGCAAGGTGGTCAAAAGTCCATATATATATCGGCTCAAAATTAGAATTGTATGCTATCCTTATGGTATTATTAGATTATCCTGTATTTCTTAACAAATTACTGATTCTTTATATGCAGAAAGAGTTATTTTGTATATTGAGACAGCTGAATTTGTACCTGATAACTCAGAATTAACCTTGTATACTTATACAATCAAAAAAGTCACAGAAGTAGAAGTTATCCATTATGTATTACTGATATTGTGTCTCATACAGGTTTACCAGGCCATTAGCTCAAGGAAATGATAAAATTGACCTATTACTAAGCCTCAAAACTTCATGAGAAATGTGTTAATGGGAAAGGTTTAAAGAAAAAATTTCCATCACTTGACAACAAGCCAAATTTTTTTTTAACATGTCCTACTGTTCTATGTATAATCAAAGTCTATTACCTGCTGATAGTAACCTTTGGGGTACCAAAAGAAATTACATCTGACAGATGAATGTTTTCCATTTTGCAGAATTTGGAAAACAAAGGCATATTAACCATACCTAATGGTATTCAGGGTTTCAATGGGTAACTGCTTTAAGTTCTGAAAAGGCTAATTGTGTAATTACACATTTATTTAAAATAATGGCAATTTGGGAGATACCTACACAAATTAAAACTGACAATACTCCCACATATGTACCCAATAAGATGAAGCAATTCTTTGTTTTTATAATATAAAGCATGTTACTGGTATATCACACAACCCCACAAGACAAACAGTTATTGAATGCTGCTCTGTTAAGCTGTGATGCTGCAGATATGCCGGTAAAATTATCCATGGCCTGAGGTCCGTATTTCCATTTTGGTCAAACCTCAGGAATGGCATTTATAGCTTGATTATGCTAGCCCTTCTTGTCCTGGGAATACTTTATTCCTGCCCATCATGTTAAAGTTTGTCTCTAACTAATCAACAGGCTCGCAGCCAAAGTACATGACTTGACACTGAAAATGGACTCCCAGACAGAGTTATTAATTTAACAGGCTGGTAAGCCAAGCAAGTGTAAGATTCTGTATAGAGCCTTACCAATCTAAGACAGAAGTGCATTGCTTATGACAATGCATATTCCACGATGGGTAAGGAAGGCTTTCTTGTCAGAACAACCTAAGACAGGCTCAGTCTGGTTTATGGAATATAAAGGGGGAGATATGGAGAGCTTTGGGGCTGCCTGGAAGGAATCTGTCATTGGCCAAGGACAAGGAAATGGACTACAGGCAGGAATTATTAGGCTGGAACAAAGAAGTAATTTCAGGCAGAAATCTAAATCCTAGGCTAGAACAAAGAAGAAATTTCAGGCAGGAATCTAAATCTTAGGCTAGAACAAAGAAGTAATTATAGGCAGAAATCTAAATCTTAAGCTAGAACAAAGAAGTAGGCTTCAGGCATGAAAATGACTTTGGGCTAGGACAGGGAAGTAGGCTCAGATACTTTGATCATCCTGATAAGCCTTAGAAATAGTGATCACTGGAGTGATTATGGGACTCTGTTTATTGTCATGCATGTTCTTTGATTATCTGGGTTTATTGTCTTCTTTGTTCTGGACTATTTGCATCTATTGTATTGCTATTTCCTCAACCTAGAACTGACCTTAATACTTGCATGTAATTTAAATAGTATAAAGGCAAAAGAGGAGGAAGAGGGACAGGATAGGAGATTAATAGGTGGGGGGAATGGGGAAAGGGGATGGCATTTGAAATATAAATAAATAAAATATTGAATAAAAAAGTTTTCAAAAGAAGAGATGCTTATTAAATAAAAATGAGACTAAAGACCCCCAGGGAAAGACTAAATAATGTTAACTCTCAATTTTTTACTGATGGTGAAGAAGGAACAACAGTAGGTGAGGCACTGGGTTATCAAAACAACAACAATAAAACGGAGGAACTAAGCCAAAGAATATATTATAAGGATGTGTTAACATTAGAATGAAAACCTGCAGTAGTTTTAAGATGTGGATATGTTATGCTTATATATCTATAGGAAATAAAAAATACAGTTATCAACAAAACTTATGTAGATTTGATTGGACTAACAAAACTTACAAAGATTAGATTGGACCAAGGAAAACCTATTATCACCTGAGACATGGATGTCTTCACAAACCAAACAGCCCAGGTGATTCACAAAGTGTCTCAGTTACTGATTTCTCCAAAAATGCTTGCAAATCAACTTCAAAGGGGCTAGTCCTAATGATTGATCACACAGAGACTGGATAAACTCAGACTGGACAATACTAGACGGAACAGACAATACAGAGAGTGGATAAACACAGAGATTGGGCAGGAAATGCTACTGCTAGCTTTTTTCAGACTAACCATTTTTTTCCCTGGGGCCTAAGCAGGAATTCTCTATCCCAGTTCATCAGGAAAAGAAGACCATTGTCCCAATCCATTAAGTTGGGGTAGGTGGCTTTGGTTACTTGTTGTGCTATGGCTGTTATCATCTATAGACCCACAGAGAAAATAGAGTAATAGTCAACTAAAAAAAATCCTTGAAGTACCAATCACTTTGCAGAGTAAACGGACACTGATAGTTACTAATATATTAGCTTCCATGGGAATAAATGAAAAGGGGGGCGGGGAGGGGCAGAAAGTAAGGCTAGCAATTCATATTGGATTGAGAAAGTGAAATTTCAGCAGGGGAGCATAGAAAATGGAACGACAGGGGCCAAGGCCAAGTTTTGGCTGAAGGTTGACTGAAAAAAAAAAAGAAAATAGATAATAGATATGCTACCAGATAATGTAGAACAGCTCCATCTCTTAGCAGTATGATTCATGGGGAGCCTGCAAGCCATGCTCTGGGAAAGGAAAATGAAAAAAAAAAAAATCAAACGGAAAGTGAAAGTGTAGGGATGGATGGGAAGAGACCGGGCAAAACACAATAGGACCGATGTGACCGGCTGAGTTGACACTAAGTATTAAATAGAGGAGAAACAGATGTAGGGGAGAGAGAGAGCCAGGTGGTGATATAAGCTATGGAAATTGCCTGGGCTCAGTTGTTAGCTTCAGTCTCAGCATTCCCTCCCAGCTGACAGAAGCCTGTCTCCCCTGGGAGTTCCAATGCAATAGACCTCCTGATTTCCCTCCGGGTCTTCCTCTGAATAATCAGGTATAGATTCAGGTCCAGGCCAAGGGGTATACTTCACAGGTTGAATGTGAGATACCGCTCACATCTCTGTGTGTCCTTCAGGACCTGACTGCTAATGCTATTCTGACCCTGTGTAGCAGTTTGTACGATTGCCAGTACAGCTCGCAGTCTGTGTCAACGTTCTCTTGTAGACTTGGTTCCTATCAGGTTTTCACCTTACTGCATGTGCATGCGGCTGACTCAAAGTTTGCTTTTCACAGCGTAGACGTACTTTGATAGTGAGGTTTCAGCGTACAGTTCTGTCCTAACACTTGCTCTGAGTTTCCTGGGGGTTGTGGTTCAGGGGATGTAGGCTGTTGAGCCACCAACACAGCAGAGTACCTTTTTATTTCTTTTTACTTTGAAATATCATCTTACTTCAAGTTTTCATTTAAATGTCTGCTGCATGTGGCAGAGGGATATATTGTGCTGAATAGAACTGGAATATCAGGGATGAGCCATTTCCCCTAAGGTAGGTATTGTTCCAGTATTACCTTAACTTTTGAGAGACTTTTGTTTGTTTCTCTGACTTAAAAATGTTCTCCATTAAAATAGTGTTGCTCTTGGGATGGTTTTATTCAGGTCTGTAGTTTGCTGCATGCTGAAAATAGAAGTTGGAATAAACAGAAGTGGTATAGAAGCGAGTCCTGGAGTACTGGCACATTGGGGGAAGCAGTCTATGCAAAAAATGTTTCTGGTAAAGAACAGGTATGCAGGGTCTGGATATTCGAGAATATTCAAGGACTGAAAATATAGCAAGGGTAGCTACTATAAAATGACAAAGGTGGAAGACAATAGAAAACAGTGGCAGTAAGGAAGGCTAGAAATAGTTTCTGGTGGGGTTTTACGCATCATGAGTGTTCTGGGTTTACTGTTATTCTGGTCAAAAACCCTTAGGAGCATTTGTGGTAAAGAGGAACATGATGTGACTTATGTAAGTTTGGAGATCGCTAGGATCACTCTGTGGAATACTGCTTAGTAAGGAAGAGCCAGTGGGTCCAGGAGTGGTCTGGGAGGAACTAACGAAGAAGACTAAGGGTTGTTTTATTTGATAACGCAAACAAACAAGAACCCCCGATGACTCTCAGAGCACATTGTTGTTTGGAACAAGCCTTTTATTGTCCATATTCTCCATACCACCAAACCCTCGCCCTTCCACCTGCTGTAAGGCAGGCCGCTTGGAAGATACACTCCTGTAATGGTGCTTTTTAATGCTGAAATCTTACTTCAGCAAGCTCCACTTCCATTAATTATTTTCAACAGTATATTTTAGTAAGTTCCACAGTCTTACTGTTTAAGGTAATTTCTCATCTAGCTCCACAAATTACTTGGAATATATTATTGAATTAAATTGAGTATCTAGGTAGAAAGGCTGTTTATGGGCAGGGCATCGTTCATTGCACACAAGTGCCATTATTCGTCATTATGCTCATTATAGTACAAAGGATTTATCTGCTTTTGACATCTTGCCCTTTAAAGTGACCCAATTTGGCTGCATGTGGAGGGTTAAGAGGAAGCACTGCCCATTTCTCTAATGATAGAGCTATAGACGCTAATGCACCATAAGCCATTCTAGACAACTAAGGACAACTGAGGAGTACTTTTAAAGACTTTTAGAGGAAAATCTGAAAATATAGCAAGGAAAAAATAGAAGTTTACTTTATAATGAAAGACCTCTTACTTCCTATTATTACCATCATGGATGGGCAAAAAGGGAAGCATTTTTAATATGAATAAAATTTACATTTGTGTGTGTGTTCATGGGTAATTTCCCCAAGAGACCCTGAGCAATGGAAGGCACACGCTATTAGAGATCAGAAGTTGATCTGAAACATGAGTTTAAGATTGATTTAATCATTTGTTTAGTAGCCTCTTCTTAAAATTATAATTGTTAATACATATTAATTGTACAAATTAATGCAGTTTATTATACTATGCTGTTTCCATACATGCACTCATCTGACATAAATATTAAATAGTTCTATAGCTTATCCTCCCTTAAAATATGAAGTAGGTCAATTCCTAGTGGAGGAGTATCATGCTCATAGATGTGACTGTACAACTGTGGTCTCTAAAAACATCATTAACGTTTTATGTATGATGCTGCTGGTGTTCTATAAGCTTATTTGGTTCAGTGCTGGAACCAAAGTCAAGGCCTTGTACATTCCAGGTACATACTGTACCACTGAGCCCTACTCCAGTCCTTTAAAGGTTTTGGTGATTGTGTTGATTTGAATGGGAATGACCCCCATGGGCTCCTATACTTCAGTACTTGTCCCTCAGTTGCTGGAACTGTTTTTGGAAGGATTAGAAGGTGTTGCTTTGTTGGAAGATCCTGTCACTGGGGGTTTCAAAAGAGTCTTGTGATTCCCAGTGCTTTTCTCTTCTCTGTGATTGTAGATCAAGATGTAAGTTCTCAACTGTTCCTTTTTTTCTGTCAACCTGGACTCTAACTTTTTGAAACCATAAGCATCTTAGATGCTTTCTTTTGTAAGTATTTTTAGTCATGGTGTTTTATCAAAGCAGTAAAGGTAACATAGAGATGAAGACAGTGCTGATACAGTTGAGGTTCACAGCCTTGATATTTGTATTTAAAAAACAATCTAAAGAAAACAATCTACTAATTACGTGATTAGTGCTTTTGTTGGTCCTCTTGTAACACATGCTATCTAATGCATTGCTCATATGATTTTTGCTTACTTAGCATTGTGATATAGCCTAGGACTATCTGCTCAGGGAATGGGGCATGCCCACAGGCCAGGTTTACTGGATAATCTCTCAATGGAGCGTTCCTTTTCAGGCGAGTCTGAGCTTTCCTGTGCCAGGTGTCAGGTGACGGTTAAAGCTGATGAACACTATTACATCAAGAGTTTTGTTTACCTGTATGTTTTATTTCTTGACATTACTTATCTGTTGCTGTGAAAAAATGCCATGACCAAGGAGACTTAGAGAGAAGAAAGAGTCAGCTCTGGATTATACTTCCAGAGGCCCAGAGTCCATACGGTAGGGAAGCATGGCAGTAGGTCTCAGGCAGGGTTGCTGGAGCAACCTGACAGATCCCACCTGAACCAAGCATGAAGCAGTGTGAGACTGAACTGGAAATACCACAAGAGCTTTCATCTCAAAGCCTGCCTCCAGTGTTAAACTTCCTGCAGCAAGGCTGCACTTCCAGACAACCCTAAAGAGTGCCACCAACTGGGGACCAACTGTTCAAAGAGTTTGCAAAGTAGAACAGTTTCTCTCAAACTATTATACCAAGTAATTTTTATTTCACCTATAAAAGAATGGCAATCATATCATATAATAACATTTATCATTGTACTTTGCTTATACTCCCCTCCCACTACCCTCCAGTAGCTTCCTTCCTCCAAAGAATACTAAGCATTCATATATGACATGATAGAAATCTAAATACAAGAGGAGTCATGTGGTGGTGGGCTTTCTCTACAACTCCTTGTCTTTTTCTTTGCTCTCCTTTCTCTCAAGTTCTGTTCTTTTCCTTACATATCCCCTTTCTCCTTTGATTGTGTGTGTGTGTGTGTGTGTGTGTGTGCGTGTGTGTGTGTGTGTGTGTTTGGGATGCAACTTCAATCCTACCTAAGAAAGAAAACATTAGTTATTTCATTGTTTACCATCCTGAGTTTGGCTTCTTTTGCTTAAGGTGACAATCTCTAGTTTCATCCATTTTCCTTTATGCAAACGACATTATCTTATTCTCCCTCGTAGTTGAGTCAAGCTCCACTGTGCATATATATCACATTAACTTCATCCATTCTTCTGTTGATGGGCATCTAGGTGGTTCCGTATCTTGGCTATTGTGATTTGTGCTTCAATAAACACTTGGTATAATATCTTAGATTCTTTCAGGTAGATATCAGGGAGAGGTGTAGCTGGAGGAGTTCTGTTTTTAGTTTCCTGAGGAACATCTTATTTCCATAGTGGCTGAACAAGGTCACATTTCTACTATCAGGATATAAAGGACTTTCTTCCTACCTAGTTTTGCATTTGTTTTCATTCATTCTCTTGATGGGAGAGTTTCTGACTGAGGGGAAAAGAGAATCTCTATGCATTTTTTTATTTGAATTTCCCTAATAGTTAAGAATGTTAAATATTTTATCATATATTTTTTGGTCATTTGTGTTTCTTCTTTTGGGCTGTGTCTGTTCATTTACCCTTTTGTCGACTGAAATTTTTTCTTTTTTTTTTTTTTTTTTTTTTTAGTTTTGTGTTGATTGTAGACATCAATCCCTTGTCAGATGTACAGTGGGCTGAATCTGTAGGCTGCCGTTTATCTCTGTTCATGGTTTCCTTTACTATGCAGAAGCTTGTGAATTTCAGGTCATATCATTTGCTATTTTTTCCCTTACCTATTCTCCTTTATGGAAAGGCCTTGCCTATACAGGTATTTTGAACTTTTTAGTCCATATTTTCCCTGGAGTTGTCAAAGTTTCAGGACTTACATTAAGGTCTTTGAATTGACTCTTATACAGGGTGAGATACAGGGATGGGTTTCATTCTTCTATATGTGGAAGTTTTCTTTCCCCACATTGTTAAGGAGGCTGTCTTTTCTACAGTGTTTGCTTTTGGCATTGCTGCTGCATAGTCTTCTTTCTGGGACCTCTATTTTATTCCTGGTCTAAGTGTCTACTTTTGTGTGAGTGACATGAAGATATTTTGTCTTTTTGTTTTTTTTCTTCTGTGGTTCTCCAGTTGTTCTGTTTTATCAGGATTACTTTGTCTAACTGGAGTATTTTGTGTTTCCTTGTAAATTTTCCTTCTTATGATTTCTGATTCTCATAAAATCGTTCTCACTTTGGAAGAGTCTCCCCTTTGCTATCTTGACTCTTCTCATTCACTATGCCACATTTCAAGTATGTGCAACTTGTCACATTACCCAGAATGCCAGCGAATCCAGATTTAAGTGTCAAATAAGCGGGTCTAGGCCTGTTAGCTATGCTTATAATCTCAGCACTAGGGAGCTATGGTGGCTCTTCTTGGTTGTCAGCTTGACTTCATCGGAATTAATTAAAACCATAATTGGCTGGACACATTTGTAAGGGGTATCTTTTTAATTAAATCATTTCAAGTGGGAAGACCACTTCTAATCCAGATCTT
Organism: Mastomys natalensis; assembly: GCA_021653895.1. Taxonomy (NCBI): domain Eukaryota; kingdom Metazoa; phylum Chordata; class Mammalia; order Rodentia; family Muridae; genus Mastomys; species Mastomys natalensis. Next base: position 36,359 of record JAJTUV010000418.1, on the reverse strand, counting down.
TGAGGTGAGAGGATGCTACCTTTAATTCAGATCTTTTGAGATGGGAAGATCCATCTTTAAACAGGACTACACCTTCTACTGGTAGTCCAATAAAGGACATGGAAGAAGAATGCTTGCCCTTTCTTTGTCTGCTTGTTCTCACTCTCAGTCGCAAGTCCATTCCTTCACTGGCATTAGAGCCCACTTGTTTGTGATTTTGGCATGTACTGAAGAGCAGCTGAGACATCCGGCCTCATGGACTGAACAACTACTGGACCTTTGGACTTTCCGTTGGTTGCTGGACCACATCCTGTAAGCAATTCTAATAAATTCCCCCTCTTTATATTATAAAAACATATACAATATTTTAACATATATATAATATTTGTAGCTTTTAACAAGAAAAGTATGTTATTGTAATAAAACATGGAAGAACTGAGGAACGCTACACTGATATAATCCAGACACAGAAAGACAAATGCTTAATATTCTATCATTTGTGTATAATTTAAGAATATTGACTTCAAGGATAAAACAGAATGGTGATTACTGCAGGCTGAGGAGTAGGAGGATAGAGAGATATTAGTCAAAGGGTCCAGTGTATCAGTTAAGTAGAAAAAATAAATAGAAGATATTTAAAGGGATATCTGTGTTAATCACTTTGACTCAAGCATTCTATATTGTATACAATTACTATTCATTAGTTTATATTTCATAAATATATACAAGTATAATCTATTAATATTGAATTAAAATATAAAACAAATAATTTTAAGTTTCCAATCATCTGTTGATATCAAGATAGTGAAATATAGCCATAGAATAGACAATATATTTTCAGTAAAATAAGAATTCATAAATAACTATATATAAAAGCCCTATGTCAAAAGATTTATATTCAGACTATAAGGTAAAATCCATATAATAATAATTAAAAGACAACTTACATTTTAGAAGGACCTAAATCATTAAGAAGGTTCTTTTTCCAAAGGGTATCTTGTGCTACACTGGCATACCATAGAGCATGAATTCAAACACACACACTTATTTCAAATAGTTGTGGGGCTGGAAGTCTGTAATTGCGGTGTCAATGTGGTTGTACTTTTGGCAGAGGCCTTCTGATGGTTGTGGATGACATCCCATTGTATCCTCTCATGGTACAGAGACAGACAGACAGACAGATAATGAATCTGTCTTGTGTATCTTTGTATAAAAAGTGTAAATACAAATATGCCCAGATATTTGTAATATATATGATTCTAGGCCATCTTGGCAATGATTCTTAACCACCATACTATATTTAGGGCCGGAGCTGAGATACTATGGTTAAAGAAAATGGTGCATGAAGTTAAGAGTATAACAGGAGAAATATGTTGATCTGACGACTGTGTGTGAGCTGTGTGGAGTGGAGTTTAAATAGTAAAACTCTCTGGGGCATTCAGGAAGAGACATAAAAATAGCTCATTTTTTGTGTGTAAGATATCTAATCTCAACATTTTTCCTTGTTATCATTTGATGCATCAAAGTCTAACTTTAAGAAGAAGTACAGCAACAGTCTACACCTCCACCTGAAGCCATGGCAGATAGGGAGCTTGCCCCTCTCCCTGACCCCTCAACCTTTGTTGAAGTCTGCCACAACAAAGAACACAGATTGAAGTGCCTGCCCCAAGATCCCAAAGCAATCTGTCTTCCAGGAGGTCCCTCTAACCAGGGACACAAGGACACAGGAGCCTGCTCTAGCCAGGGACAGGAGGCCTGCACTAATCTGAGACACCCAGATCTACCTGCCTCCAAGGAGGCCTTCTCCAGTTTGAGATACCCTGGCCAGTTAATACCAGAGATATTCATGTGGCGAAAGGCAAGCACAAGAACATAAGCAACAGGAGCCAATTTAATTTGACACCTTCAAAGCCCAGCTCTCCTACCACAACAAGCCCTGGATACTCTAACACACAGGGAAAAGCAAGATTCTGATCTAAAATCCCATTGCATGGAGATGATAGAGGCCTTTAAGAAGGATATAAATAACTCCCTTAAAGAAATACAGGGAAACAGGTAGAAGCACTAAAGAGGAAACAAATAAATCCCTTAAAGAAGTATAGGAAAATACAATCAAGCAAGTGAAGGAATTGAGCAAAACAGTCCAAGACTTAAAAAATGGAAATTAAAACAATAACAAAATCACAAATGGAGGCCACTCTGGACATTGAAAACCTAGGAAAGAGATCAGGAACTACAGATACAAGCATCATCATAGAATGCCCCACACAATAATAGTGAGAGACTTCAACACCCTACTTTCACCAATAGACAGGTCATCAAAACAGAAACTAAACAGAGACACAGTGAAACTAATAGAAGTTATGAACCAAATGGATTGACAGATATCTACAGAACATTTCACCCCCAAACAAAAGAATATACAGTCTTCTCAGCAATTCATTGTACCTTCTCCAAAGTTGACCATATAATGGACTCAAAAAAAGTATCAATAGATACAAGAAGATTGAAATAATCCCATGTATTCTATCAGATCACCATGGACTGAGGCTGGACTTCAACAAGAAAACAAAATCAAACAACAACAACAACAAAAACAAGAAGCCCACATACTCATGGAAACTAAACAACTTTCTACTCAATGATAATTTGATCAGGAAAGAAATAAAGAAAAGACATTAGAGACTTTCTAGAATTCAATGAAAGTGAAGACACAAATGTATGGGACACAATGCTAAGAGGAAAATTCATTAAGTGCCTTCATAATAAAATTTGAGAGATCACATACTAGCAACATAACAACACACCTGAAAGCTCTAGAACAAAAAGAAACAGCACATCCAGTAGATAGACAGGGCCCCCATTGGAGGAGTGGGGCCACCTACCCATCTTCAAAATTTTTGACCCAGAGTTGTTCCTGTCTAAAGGAAATTCAGACACAAACGTGGAGCAGAGTTGGAAAGAAAGGCCATCCAGTGACTGGCCCAACTTAGGATCCATCCCATGCACAGGCACCAAACTCTGACACTGTTACTGATGCTATATTGTGTTTGAAGATAAGAGTCTAATATGGCTGTCTTCTGAGAGGCTCTATCGCAGCTGACTGAGACAGATGCAGATACTTAGAGTCAACCAATAAACTGAGGTCAGGGACCCCTGTGGAAGAGTTAGGGGAAGGATTGAAGACAAGGGGATGGCAACCCCATAAGAAGAACAATAGAACCAACTAACCCAGATTCTTCAGAGCTCCCAGAGACTAATCCATCAACCAAAGAACATACATGGGCAGGTCCAAGGCTCCAGGCACACATGTAGCAGAGGGCTCCCTTGTCTGGTCTCAGTGGGAGAGAATGCACCTAATCCTGTAGAGAGTTGATTCCCCACAGAAGGATGCTGCGGGTCTGGGGGTGGGAGGGTGGATGGGGGAGAAGGATGGGGTAAAGAACTCTGGGATGGGGAGGCATTTGAAACATAAATAAAATAATTTAATGAAAAATGTTTAAAAAGAAGGGTACCAGCAAATAAAATAACTTAGCTTGTGATAGCTTTATCTTCTCATCCATAAATTCATAGGATAATATGTACATACAGATAAAAATAAGATATTTGAGCATCATGCTCTTTGTTGGTACTTTTTCCTCAGTAATTAAAAAATTACTCCTCAGAGGGGGAAAACTGCAATTGCATGGATCCACAGAGGTCAAAAGAGAACACCAATCCCCTGGAACTGGAGTTAGGGGTAGTCATAAACTATCATGTGGGTCCTAGGAATGAGACCCAGGACCTCCGTAAGAGCCCCAAGTGCTTTTAACTTCTGAGCTTATCCCCAGTCCAAGGGACAACTTCCTGCAAGACAGTGTGTGAGTTATGGAAGATAAGGGGTAAGGTGATAAAGGCTGGACTTGCATTTCTATGTCAGGCAGGATGTGCATGACTATAATTCCAGTACTTGGTAGAGAGATTGATGTAGGAATAAATTCTAGCCCCACCTGGGTTCCATAGTGAGTTCTCGGCCACCAGGGCTACAGGATGAGAGTCTGTTCTCACCACCAATCAGTACAAATTCTACAGGAGAGAGTCTGTTCTCACCACCAATCAGTACAAATTCTACAGGATGAGAGTCTGTTCTCACCACCAATCAGACATTCAAATATCTCACAGGACGAGAGTCTGTTCTCACCACCAATTAGTACAAATTCTACAGATCAAACAGAAAAAAAATTGTATTGTTGAAATTCCAAAGCAATTGGACAACCTATAAACATTTTATTTCATTATCTGTATATACAACCCAAAGAAAAAATAAATCAAAACAAAAGAAATGTCTTAATACAGTGGTAACATAGGGATTACATGGTGAAACTTTTTATTACTAAGAAAACCCAATTTTGGGCAGTCTGTTGGTGTAAACGCAACAGTAGCCTGTTTCTAGCCTAACTCACCAAGAATGCACAAGTGGATCTCTAATGCAGATAGTAATTGTTTTAGATCACTGGTCTACAGTAATTTTCAGAATGAAATAAGTTCAATAGCCTGCCAACTATCTATCCATGACACAGGAATAAAGAGTGTATTGATTAAACAAGTCCAAAGTTCAACCTTTAGGCCCAATTGAGTCTGTAAAATCTTCTTACTATATTTGCTTGATCAAAAAATACTATAATAATCAGTGAGTGAATACCATGTATGTTCTTTTGTGATTGAGTTACCTCACTCAGGATGATATTTTCTAGTTCCATCCATTTATATAAAAATTTATCGAATTCATTGTTTTTAATAGCTGAGTAATATTCCATTGTGTAAATGTACCACATTTTTTGTATCCATTCCTCTGTTGAAGGGCATCTGGGTTCTTTCCAGTTTCTGGCTATTATAAATAAAGCTGCTATGAACATAGTGGAGCATATGTCCTTGTTATGTGTTAGAGCATCTTCTGGGTATATGCCCAGGAGTGGTATAGCTGGGTCCTCAGGTAGTGATATGTCCAATTTTCTGAGGAACCGCCAGACTGTTTTCCATATTGGTTGTACCATCTTGCAATCCCACCAACAATGGAGGAGTGTTCCTCTTTCTCCACATCCTCGCCAGCATCTACTATCACCTGAGTATTTGATCTTAGCCATTCTGACTGGTGTGAGGTGGAATCTCAGGGTTGTTTTGATTTGCATTTCCCTGATGACTAGGGATGCTGAGCATTTGTTTAGGTGCTTCTCGGCCATTCGCATTTCCTCAGTTGAGAATTCTTTGTTTAGCTCCATACCCCATTTTTTAATAGGGTTATTTGGTTGTCTAGAGCCTAATTTCTTGAGTTCTTTGTATATATTAGATATTAGTCCTCTATCAGATGTGGGATTGGTAAAGATCTTTTCCCAATCTGTTGGTTGCCGTTTTGTCCTATTGACAGTGTCCTTTGCCTTACAGAACCTTTGCAATTTTATGAGGTCCCATTTGTCAATTCTTGATCTTAGAGCACAAGCCATTGGTGTTCTATTCAGGAACTTTTCCCCTGTGCCTAGGTGTTCGAGGGTCTTCCCCACCTTCTCTTCTATTAGTTTCAGTGTGTCTGGTTTTATGTGAAGGTCCTTTATCCACTTGGACTTGAGCTTCGTACACGGAAATAAGAATGGATAGATTTGCATTCTTCTGTATGTTGTCCTCTAGTTGAACCAGCACCATTTGTTGAAAATGCTGTCCTTGTTCCACTGAATGGTTTTAGCTCCTTTGTCAAAGATCAAATGACCATAGGTGTGTGGGTTCATTTCTGGGTCTTCAACTCTATTCCACTGATCTTCCTGCCTGTCTCTGTACCAATACCAGGCAGTTTTTTATCACTATTGCTCTGTAGTACAGCTTGAGGTCAGGGATGGTCATTTCTCCAGAAGTTCTTTTATTGTTGAGAATGGTTTTCGCTAAGCCCAGAAGCTTGAAACACCCAAGATTCAACTCACAGGCCACATAAAGCTCATGAAGAATGAAGACCAAGTGTGTGTGTGTGGGGGCTACAGTCCCTCTTAGAAGAAGTAACAAAATACTCAAGGGAGCAAATATGGATGCAAAGTGCAGGACAGAAACTGAAGGAGGGGCCGTCTGCAGACCATTCCACCTGGGTATCCATCCCATGTGCAGTCACCAAAGGTAGATGCTGACGTGGGTGTCAGGAGGTGCATGCTGATAGGAGTCTAACATAACTGTCTCCTTAGAGGTCTGCAAGAGTCTGACATATTCAGAGGCAGATGCTCACAGCTAATCATTAAAATGATCATGGGGTTCCCAACAGAGAAGATAGAGTGAAGACTGAAGGAGTAGAAAGGGTACGGGACCCCATGAGGAGAGCAACAATACCAACCAACCAGAGCCCCCAGGATCTAAATCACCAGCCTGGGAGCGCTTAGGGAGGGATCCATGACTCCAGCTATATATGCAAAGGAGCTATATATAAGTGGGAGAAGAGATTCTTGGTCCCATGAAGCCTGGACATCGTGGGGGGTGGTATTCGAGGGTGGGGAGGTGAGGTTCTGGGGAGGGTGGGTGTGGGTATACCATCATAGAAGCAGGAGGAGGGGGGAAGGGATAGGGAGTTCCTGGGAGGGAGGGGGGAAAAGGGGGTAAGGGGAAAACACCTGAAATGTAAATAAAAGTTCCAATAAGAAAATTAATTAAAAAAATACTGTAATAAAAAGACAAGAAACAAAACCTAAACCTGATCAATGGAGAGAAATAATAAACATCAGGGCAGAAATGAATGGAATAGGACTAAATAAACAATAAAAGAATTTAAGCATCTTGGAGCTGATTCTTTGAGAAGATAAAATGGACAAACCCTTAGCCTAACTAAAGAAAAGTCGAGGGGCCCAAATAAACAAAATCAGAAAAGAACAGGGAAGCATAACAACAGATGCCAAAGAAATTCAGAATATTATAAAGAAATGCTTTAAAAAAATTATTAAGCTAGAAACCTTAAACGAAGTGGATGAATTTGTAAATTCAGTGAACCCAAAATTAAGCAACCTGAACACACAACAAACGGGGAGATGGAAATAGTAATAAAAGCCTTCAAAATAAGTCTTTAAAGAAAGGAAAAATATCTAGAAACAGATGACTCTACAGCAGAACTTTACCAGACTTTCAGAGAATATCTACAACCAATTCTTCTTAAACTATTCAAAAAACAGAAACAGATGGATCCCTCCCAAATTCCTTCTTTAAATACAGTATGACTCTAATGCCTAAACCAGATAAAGACATAATAATATCAAAAAGAATACTACATGCCCGTATCTTTGATGAACATCAACTTAAAATAGTAAAATGCATGTAAACAGAATACACACATACATCAAGAAGATCACACAATTTGGCTTTATCTCTGAAATTCAGGAGTAGTTCAGCCTAAGCAAGTCAATACATGTAATAAACCACATAAATGGATGTGAAGACAAAAATCACATGATTATTCCAATACATGAAGAAAAAGCCTTTGAGAAAATCTACATGCCTTCATGATAAATTATGTAGGGAATGTAAGGATAGAGGCAAAATATCTCCATATAATATCTATATATGAGAAATCCACATCCAACACCATCTTAACTGGAGAGAAGCTTGAGGCAGTTCCAGTGCAGTCAGAAAGAAGGCAAGGGTGACACTACCCTCACTCCCCTGCCCCACTACTGTACTTGAAGTACCACCTGGAGCAATAGGTCAAGAGAAGAAAACTAAATGGATACAAACAGTTATAGAAAAAGCCAAATCATACCAGTTTACAGATGATAAAATAGTATACATAAGAGAACCCAAAAATTCTACTGAGAAACTTCTAGAAATGATAAATTCAGCAATGTGGCATGATACCGACTCAACATTCACAAATCAATAACTTTTTTCTTTACACAAATAATAAAACATACAAAGAAAGAGATCATAGATATAACCCCACTTCACAATGGATTAAAAGAAAACGAAATATTAAGAAATAAACCTAAGCAAAGAAGTGAAGGACCTCTATAATGAAAACTTTAAACATTTGAATGAAGAATAAGATAAAGATACTAGAAAATGTAAAAACATTCCATGCTCATGGCTTAATTAAGTTAATATTGTGAAATGACATTTTACCAAAAGTTATTTACAGATTCAATGTAACCTCATCAATATCCACATCCCATTTTTTACAGAAATAGAAAAAAAATCCTAAGGTTCTTACAAAACACAAAAGACTCTGGATAGCCAAAACAACCCTGAGCAAAGAGAAAAACATTGAAGAATTATCATTCCAGATCTTAAGATATATTGCAGAGCATAGTAATACAAACAATATGGTACTGGCACAGAAATAGGGCACACAGACCAAAAGAATGAAATAGAGGATTCAAACATAAATATCCATTAATTCACCAGTTATTATTTGATAAGCTTGAAGAAAGAGAGTATCTTTAACAGATGGTCTGGGAAGACTGGATGTCAGATGCAGAAGAGTGAAATTAGACATGTATCTAACACCTTGAACAAATGGATCAAATACCTAAATGTCACCTGTAACAATGAAGAAACTGCTAGAAGAAAAACCAAGGAAGTATTCTACATGACACAAGTGAAGGGAAGAGCTTTCTGAAACGGACTACATTTGACCAAGAATCACAAGTGAGGCTTTATAAAGCTAAAGGGTCCCAGCCCAGCTAATAAAACAAACGAACAAACACACACCGAACAACTGTGTGGAGACAAAGCCCCCAGCATGGGAGGAAATCTTTGCCAGTCATACATCTACCAGAGGACTAATATTCAGAATTACATAAAGAACTCAAAAGTAACCAACCAAACAAATGGACCATTTAAAAATGGGCCAAGGACCTGAATAGAATTCTCCAAAGAAGAAAAAAATAATTGTTAAGAAATAAATATTAAAAAAATTGTTCATTATCCCTAGCAATTAGAGAAATGAAAGCTGTGAGATTTTATCTTATATCACTGAGTGTGGCAAAGATCAACTCCCAGCAACAAACTCTATAAGGCATGCAAGGTAAGGGGAGCCCCCATTCACTGTGGGAGGAATTGCACACTGATGCAGCCTCTATGGGAATCATTGGGGAGAATTCTCCCAAGCTAAAACCGAGTCTAAAAACATGTAACCCAGCTATCCTACACGGTGACATGTGCCTAACGGACTTGATATCCTACTTCACAGATACTCAACCATGCTTACTGCTGCTCCAGTCACAATAGTGGAAATGAAAACAACCTGAGTGTCCTTCAACTGACAAATGGATAATGAAAATGTGGTGCATATATACTGTGCAATACAACTCAGCTGTAAAAAAAAAGTAATGAAATCATAAACTTTGAAGGTGACTGGATGGACCTAAAAAAGATCATGTTGAGTGAGGTGTTCTAGACCCCAAAAGACAGACATAACATGTTCCCTCTCACTGGAGGCACCAAACTTCTTCAGAGGTGAGTACATATCCTGGAGTAACTGCAGAAACCAGTAGAGTAAAATGGGACCATTGCCAGGTTAGAGATGTAGGGAGCAATAGAGGGTTAGCAGGGTACAAAGGATGAAGGGTTATGATCAGAAAATGGGGGAAAAGTGTGTGTGTACATACACACAGAGAAAGAAGGGGAAGGGAAGAGGGTAAAATAACAGTAAGATATCTAAAAAGGTCGTAAGAAGTTACATTACTAATGATCTACCTTAAAACTCTATAATATATTTAAGTTGTATATAAATATACATGTATACTTTAAATGAAAATTTCCATCTGGGCTATGCACTCCATGAGCCAAGCACCATCTAACGAGACCCCAACACCAGACATGAGGAGCCCCCCTTTGAGTTGCTGATCTGAGTTATCAAAGAGTCTACTGAAAACATAGGCTTATTGCTATTGTCCTTGGTTGATCCCCTGAAGTGGAAGGTAGGTTTCTACTATTGAAGACACCACACACTTTAGACACAGGACCCAGAGGATCTTAAGCTGGAGCTAACCTGAAAGCTTCCTCCCTGTGGGTTAGCTTTCTCAGTACCAGAAGGCACCATGCAAGCTTCCAAAAGAGGGAAGCTACCAACAGTCCTTCTCAGCTATTGAAGCCTACAACCACAAAAATGGCCGGGATGGCACATTAACCCTAAGGGTACAGTAGTGCCTTACTTACCTTGGTGATAACCAACAACTTTCTAATTGGACATAAGACTTTCTCAACAATAGGGAGATCCGGCCCAGTACTGGAAACCTAGCTAACTTCTCAGGGCTAGTGATGTCATGGATCTTGGAGAAGAACCATCTCTCCTGTTTTACTAAACCAGCAGGTTCTGTTAATATCGTTATAAACATTTATCCTTATACCCACAGATAAGTACACTCCCCATCCATCACCAAGGAAATCTCTTTTTGCAACAGGAGAGACCATTACTGAAAACCACAACCAAACAAAACACAGAGTTGTGGACCCCAGGAGCAGTGGATACATCTACAAAACAACTTCTGTACCTAAGGTTCAGGGAACATTGTGAAAAATGCAGAGGGGGAAGGATATTTTAAGAGTCAGAGGATAAGGAAATTGCGACATGCCATGAGGAAAAGCACAATCCAACCAACCAGAGCTCCCAGGGTCTAAACCACCAGCATGGGAGCGCTTAGGGAGGGACCCATGGCTCCAGCTATATATGCAAGGGAGCTATATATAAGTGGGAGAAGAGATCCTTGTCCCATGAAGGCTGGACGTCGTGGGGGGGGATACTCGAGGTGGGGAGGGGGGGTACAGGGGAGGGTGGGTGGGGTACACCAACGTGGAGGCAGGAGGAGGGGGAAGGGATAGTGAGTTCCTGGAGGGGAGGGGGGGGTAAATGGGGTAAGGGGAGAACATCTGAAATGTAAAAAAAATTCCAATAAAAAAATTTCCAATTGTGAAAAATGCAGAGGGGAAGATATTTTAAGAGTTAACAGAGGATCAAGTGAAATCCCATGCGGAAATTGTCTCGGCTATGGTCACAATAGCAAAATACAAACATGAAATGTCAATAAAATTCCAATAAGAAGTCAGGATAAGAATCTGCTAGAACCAGGAGCTTGAAAAGACAAGAACTAGACATTGCTAAAATGGGTGAAATAAATCCTGCAAGGCCCCAATAATACACAAGCATATATAGGCAAACAAGGAATGCTGAGAGTAGGAGAAATAGCACCCCACAAAGGAAGTCCACACCAATTGTTTGTAGAATATCAAGTACTTAGTCCTGAAAACAAATACATAAAAATAAAATTATACCAATAGATCAGGTTAGCTTTAGGTGTGTGTGTGTGAATATATACATACATGCATGTAGCTACAGTTAATGAAAAAGAAGCCCTGAATTTGAAAGAGAGCAAGGGAGGTATAAAAAAAGTGTTTGGAGGGAGGATTGGAAGGGGGAAAATGATGTAATTATAATATAATCTGAAAATAAAGTATAAAACTACATAAAAGTTTGTAAAACATTTTATTTCTCCCCTGCCCAAGCTGTACACCATATAATTTCAAAATCCTTAGGTTTGGATATGATAAATCAACCTGCCTCCATCTAGGGTTTGAAAGCCATATTATAGTAAAGACAAACTAGGTTCCTTCCTGTGTGTGGTCAAATCTGTTTCTCAAGGATTGAGCTGTGCCCATGTGTGGCCTTAATTACAAATGGCTCTGTACTGCCTGTTTCAGGAAATAGCAACCATGCTCTGTTTCTAAAGACTGCTGTAGGCACATTGTTAGGACTACCGTGCAGACATGCCTGTGTTTCAGAAGGTTGTTATGACCAACTATGCTTATGTTCTGCTTCTGTGACCTCTTCTCATTGCCTACTTCATCCATTTAGAAACCCCATATTCCTGAGCTATGAAAACGTTATCTTCCCAATGTTCAATGCTAATCTCTTGAACACCATCTTAGGGGGAGACAGCCATTCATATGAATAAAAAATAATTTTGCTTTAATTTGGTCATGATCATTTGGGATAGTTTTTTCCCTTGCATCTTGTTAATGCAATTTTAAAAGTGATAATTTTTCTTTATCTCAGCTAGCTCCCAAATAAATGAGACAGAAACTATAAGATTTATTTAACCAAGCTTTAAAGTACAGTAGCTGGGCAATTATTAATCTATTCTATTCCTCTAAGCTTATCTGGCTACCTCCCAGCCAAAATCCCCAAGACAACTTGCATTTTAGTTTTGATCTGGCTTTCTGTGCTCCAGGTGTGTTTGTATGGTGTCTTTCTAATCCTCTCCTCATTATGAATCCTCTCCTCTTTCTCTCCCCTTCACCTGGCTGGGATTGGAAGTCCAGCCCTATTCTCTCTTCTGCTCAGCCATTGGCTGATCAGCTTTCATTGACAAGTCAGAGAATAAATGGGGAGCAATATTTACACAGCATCCAGTCAGTAGATACTTAGAATAAGCATTACAATGACATGTACAGATTGCAACCAGATATGGGGACAGAGAAACCAGCATTTGAATACCACAAGGAAAATTGTTACACACTACACACTAATATGCTTACAGCATCTGTTGGATTAACATAGAAGGACCCCACAGAATCAAGACCCCAACTGAAATTCAAAAGCTAGGCCCTTTCCCTTGTACCTCCTGGATTTTTTTGAAAACTACTCCCTATAGGATATGACCCTTGGGTACATTACAAAACTCCAGGACACGCTTTCAGTTCAGCAGACTTTCTTTTGATGTGGCCTTTTGCTTAAACAGTCTGTTGGTAAAGATCCTTTCCCAATCTATGGGCTGCCAATTTGTCCCATTGACAGTGTCCTGTGCATTACAGAAGCCTTTCAGTTTGATAAGGTCCTATTTATCAACTGTTGATCTTAGACCCTGAACCACTGGTACTCTATTCAGAGGTTGTCTCCTGCACTAGTGAGTTCAAGGGTATTCCCCACTTTCTTTTCTATTAGATTTAGTGTATCTGATTTCACATTGAGGTCTTTGATACAGTTTGACTTGCGTTTTATGCAGGGTGATAGATATGGATTTATTTGTACACTTCCACAAGCAGAGATCCAGTTAGACCAGCACCATTTGTTGAAGATGCTTTCTTTTTTTCATTGTATGGTTTTGCCTTCTTTGTCAAAAGTTAAATTATTTAAACAGCTCTATAACTCCTATGAAAATAGAAGAAGTCATTTAAAGTCTCTCAACCAGGGGCTGGAGAGATGGTTAAGTAGTTAAGAGGACTGACTGCTCTTCCAGAAGTCCTGAGTTCAATTCCCAGTAACCACATGGTGGCTCACAACCATCTGTAATTGGAACTGATGCACTCTTCAAGTGGGTCTGAAAACAGCTACAGGATACTCATCATATATATGTATACATTCTTAAAGAAAAGTCTCTCAACCAAAAAAAAAAAAAAAATAAACAAACAATTCTATCAGACGTTCTAAACAAGCTACTACCAAAACTCCTTAAATTATTCCACAAAATAGAAACAGAAGGAACACTGACAAACTCATCCTATGAAGTCACAGTCACCCTGATACCTAAACCATACAAAGACTCAACAAAGAAAGAGAATTTCAGATCAATTTCTCTTGTGAACACTGATACAAAAATACTCAATAAAATACTCTCAAACTGAATCCAGGAACACATCCAAAATATCATTCATCATGATCAAGTAGGCTTCACTCCAGGGATGCAGGGATAGGATCAATATATGAAAACCCACCGATATAATCCACCATATAAACAAACTGAAAGAAACAAATCACATGATTATCTCATTAGATGCTAAAACCCCTTTGACAAAATCCAACACTTCTTCCTGTTAAAAGTCTTAACAAGATCAGAGATGCAAGGCAAACACGTAAACCTGATAAAAGCAATATACGGCAAGCCCATAGCCAACATCAAATTAAATGGAGAAAAACTTAAATCAATTCCATTAAAACCAAGTATAGGCCAAGGCTTTCAACTCTCTCCCTATCTATTCAATATAATAGAGCAATAAGACAACAAAATAAGATCAAGGGGATAAAAATTGGAACAGAAGTCAAAGTATTGCTACTTGTCGATGATACGATCGTATACATAAGCAACACCTAAACTCCTGTAGGAGTTCTACTAAAGAATTTTGTTTTAAAGTTCTACTAAAGAACTCCTACAGCTGATAAACACCATCAACAAAACCATGCTTTTTTGTGCTTAAACACCCACATTGAAAAAAGACTCCAGGCTACATTGGAATCCCAAATATCCAGTAAAATCACCAGCTGACTAAAGATAGGGCCACAACTACAAACACCAAATACTAACCACCACAAACTGGGATATCCCTGTCATATGATTCGTTCAGCAAGGCAATGATCTAAGCAGTCTGACAAAGAGCCTATAGAATGTTTCCCCTTACCTAAGGCCTATTTGGGCTAACAGAGATTAACTTAAGAATGTATGCTTAACCTCTTTGCTAATGTTGTTAAGCTTTAGATATTTTGATAAACTGAGTCATGCAATGAACTATGTCATTCGGTAATGGTCCACAAAAAAAAACTTTACAGGAAAGTAAAGTTTTAAGTCTCCTTATAGACTGTATTTATGACTTAAAATTCTCTCTTGATACTAAAAATGCTTCAATCAAAAACTACAATTTTTTTCAGACTAAACTTAAGAGGAGTAAAAATGTAAATCTTATAAAAGCTACTAATTTGTTTTAAGTTAAAAAATAATTAATACATACAAATTAATTAACTATTCATCTTATAAATGATCAAATCTTTGATATGCTGTCTCATCAGCTGGGTCAGTAAACCTGATGCTTCTGGTACATTGCCCTAATGTCCTCCTGGCCTTTGACTAACATTTCAGCCTTCCTAGGCCCTGACAATGGCATTCTAATTTCAGCTGAGAAGCAATTACGAAAGAAAATACATTGCCCCTTATCCTCAACAGAAGCCTGGAATGTCAGCTCAAAAGAAAACTCCCTGACAATGAGGACAAATTGGCTATCTATAATGGCTATTGACATACCAAAAAAAAGTACCTGCTAAATAGTTCTAATATGATAGTGCATTCAACCTGTTTTATACAAAAGCATTTGTTCATTTTATGCAAACAAAGCAGGTATAATTTATATATCTTTTGCTGTGTTACAAATTTTGTTTCCCCTAGATAAAAAATGCTAAGACTCTATCAAAAATTTGACAGGGACACATAAGATATAGGGAAATGATAGACTAGCCTGCCTCTATCTTGAGCTTGAAAACTATTGTATATTAAGACAAACTAGGTTCATTCTGTTTCTCAAGGACTGGGCAATGGCCATATGTAATCTTAACTACAAATGGTGCTTACTGCCTGTTTCAGGAAATGGCAACTATGCTTTTGTTTCTAAAGGTTGTTATAACCACCTTGTTATGACGACTTCATTATGACTGCCTTACAACCATGCCTTTGTTTCAGAAGGTTGTTTTGACCAACTTGTTACATGTATGTTCTGCTTCTATGACTTCCTATTATTTGACTGCCAAATTTACCATTTAGAAAGCCACTACTCCTGAGCTATAAAAATGTTATCCTACCAGTGTCCAATGAGGATCTCTTAGCTCCTCCTTAAGAGGAGACAGCCTGTGTACATGAATAAAAATGTTTGCTTTAATTTGTCCATGATAATTTGGGTTGCCTGGTTTTTCTCCTCCCATCTGTGGGATTACCGGATACTCAGGCTAGTGTCAAATATCTTACATCCCAGTTGTTAAATTTAATCATATGGCCCCATTGTTGATAAAAAGATTTCTATTCATAGAAAATCAATATGTAAAAGGTCACCTTGTATTTCTCAATTTTGAAATGATTTGAAAATGGTATCATTGTCTTTACTTCAGTTGAAAAATTAATAATACTTTTTAAAAATTGGGTAGTGACCAACCGCCTGTGTCCTGGTATTCAGAGCCTACAAGTCTGATTCAATGCCACATGCTTATATGACATTTAATTGCTTCAACAAATGTGTTTGCAAAATAAGATTGGAATAATTGACAGTTTTTTTTTTCTTTGTAATGAAACATCTTATCTTTGTTGATGCTTGAAGATTACAAAATGAAACAAGGCTGTGCTCTAAAACATGAATGTTTGTTTCAGTTTTCTAGTGTAAATTGAGGGAAGTAAAAACTAAAAATAAGCACAAAAGGGGAAAAACTAAAGGGAGATCCTAGACAATATGTGACCAAGTCTTCCCTGCTTTTCTTCTTTAACTATAACTTTTTGTTTGCTTGCTTGCTTGTTTTGACTTCTTTAGCTCTTCCTATATGAAACCTAGTTCAGCAGTGTTCATGTTAACATGTTAATGTTCTGTTTTAACAGTATTAGTAATGTTCCAATATTAACACTGTTAATATTAACAGTGTTAGGAATGGTATTAACATATCCGTAATGTAACAATGATCATAACTTAACAATGTTATGATGTAATATTGTTAATAATATTAACTATGATCATAATGTTAACCTTGTTAATGTTACAACTTAGCAATGTTAGTATGTTAATTTAAGTTGGTATGGGTGAGCTATGTTACAATGTATAATGTTAACAAGAGTTATGTTAACAATCTTAGGAATGCTAACAGTGTTAATGTTAGCAGTATTAATGACCTTAATACTGTTATGAATGTTAGCAATATTAATAATGTAAACAATGTTAGAAATGTTAATGATGCTAACAATATTAACACTCAGTGGAGAAGAATAATGACTAAGAGAAAATAATAAATTGACTAAAGAAGGAGAAAGAAAAAGGAAGAGAATAGAGAAGAATAAAGAAAAGGAAAAAGATTGAGGATTTAGCTTGATAGGTGATGGATGATAGCTTAGCAAGCATTAGGCCCTAGGTTTAATCTCCAGCACTGTAAGAAGAAAATATAGTTATATAGAGAAACAAGGAATGGTAGAAAATATAGGTGTAGACTCTAATAGAAGGAATTAATATGAGGTGTCAAGACCCTATCAGCTGACAATGTGTTTGAGCCATGATTTTAGAGGAGCAATACATATATAATGGAGGCCTTTTGACTGAAGTGACAAATCTTAACACCATATTGTGATTGTTGAAAAATATAAAGTAATTTTAATAATGTATTCAAGGTCAAAAATGTTTCTTCTTAAAAATATATGGATATGAAACCTCCTTTGTTGGAGTCATTAGCAGAAAATGGTATCTTTATTATTATCAGTGGTTCCAGTCAATTAGCATCTAATGCAAAAATAATTCCAGGAATGAAGATTAAGTATTGTTTAAATCATGGAACTAAGACTCATAGTCAGACATGACCTCAATAATGCAAATGTATTTGTGAATAGCTGGGCAGACAAATTCACTTATAACAACAGACACTGTCAGAAGAAGATTAAAATATATATGCACCACATAGATGAAATAATTGTAATCAGGACAGAATTACCACAATTGGGGAATTTCACTGAATAGCTGAATTTCATGTATAACACAATCAAGTTCCCGGTCTTACTCATTCTTACCACTGTTCATTTTCTGCATGTTCTGATTAATTTAAACTGTAGTTAATTGAACACTGAAATATTCAGGAAACTATAGGCAGAAGCAGTTTTATATGGACAATTTCTACCTGTCCTCAAAACTTAGGAGCCACATGGGTGGAATGAGATGGGTGATATGAATCCTACTTTCTCTAAACGTCTTTCATGGGAGCAGAAATTTTGCTGAAGATGATGCAAAGGGAGGGGCTATAAAAACTGAGAATAAAACACTTGTTTGAGGACTAGAAATTGTTATGGGTTTCAATGTTCATTGGTGGAAAAGATTTCAAGCAATCTCAAAGCCGTAATCCTGAATTGGGCTTGCATGTATGTTTTACTTTGTTTTAAAGGGAATTTACCTCTTCAACAGACTTTTAAAATCAGTTATTTTTTTTTTTATCAAGACAATTAGAAAATTTTCCTGGAAAAATTTCAGTGAATTAAATTTAAGAAAATTTCTATTCTAGTAAAATGACTACCCACAGACATCTGTAAATTTAATTCTGCTTCTTGATCTAGACTAAGATTTTTAAAGCATCAGATACTACTCCACATTCTTCCTATTACACCTTATGCCCTCCCACTTCAACTAAAATACACAGAAATTCTTCATTGCTGTCAGTTGATATTGGAAATATTGTCACAATATGGTTTTGATTGAATCAATGTTATAGAACACTGTATTTCTTTAGGTAGTATCACATTTTCTTTTGATCAACTTGTGGAAGCCAGTCACAGCTAGCTCACTCTATTGTTAGAGCAATGCATGATAGAATCACATTTTTTTTAATAACAGTTCTTTATAGATTGACCTTAAAGGTGAGTTCACATAATTTGAGCCAACCTATTATCATTTTTATTTTGATGGTGATAATAGCTAAACATTAATCAGGAGCATCATTCTATCTTATACATGTTCACATATATTTTCTGCTCATCTTGAGATCAGGAGCCAGTGGTATGCCTTTCTGATTTGGTTCAGTCGTCATTAGAGACACCCAATCACCTGAATTATTGAGACAGGGTTTGTGAAGGCAGTTTACAGTTTGCCAGTAACTGTCAGGAACATCATCTGGATGATGACAATGAGTCCTAAGAGTGATTAGCTGTATTGTTGGTGAGTGAAATAATCCTACATAGAGAGGATGGATTTAATGTTCGACATGGAAGTAATCTTGACCTACTCAAGCTCACGACTTGATAAGAAACCAAAGTGGTTTGTTGACTACTTTGGGGCTCTGCACAGGTGAGAGAGTATTCACTGGGATACCAGGTCAGTCAGATTGGCTGGATGTAGAAAAATTGGGAAGTAGGTAGAACTGTTCATAAGATATTAAGACTATGATGGAAGAATATTCTACAGTAGAAGAAGCAACAAATGTATGTAATATGTGACATTTCTAGAAGGTAGTCAGAGAGAGTTCTTGGAGTCACATACAGCTTACTTTCACAAATTAGGACCTAACTCCATATTTGCTTCTCTGTTTTGTCAGTTTGTTCCTGTCTCCCTCCCTACTCGCCTCACATGTTTCTGTTTTTTTTCTTCTCAGTCTGACATTATTTAAAATTTGATCACTGTCCTCATTTACCTTTGACATGATGACAGAGGACTGAGAATTCAAAGCAAAACTTCTTGCTTCAATCTCTAGAAAAACAGGCAAATCTAAGGATGAATCAAAATGGAAATTGGTTATCACAGGTTCTTAAAAAGTTAATGCTTTAGATATTTTATTATAATTTCTTTTACTCAACCATGGTGTCAGCTGAGGTTATTTTAATAAAACAACTACAGAAGTATTTTCTTACCGATTTATTTCCCCCTTTTACTTTTAGAGAAGCATGCGGGGCTTTGAATACCTGATGCAGGAGGACTGTGAAACTAGTGATTTGTAGCCAGCAGGAGAATGCTTGGGAATGGTGTGTCATGTTTGATGAGGAGAACCCAATTTTTATATGGCTTCCTACTTTCATAAATTTATGTAGCACTCATGTGACCAAGCATACCAAATACTGAAAAGCTGTCAGTGAGCAAAGCATGAAACTTGCTTTCAAGTGTAGCCAGAGGCACTGAAAGGACTTAGAGAAATTCTAAGCCATTGCAAAATCAAAATTCAATGAACTGTCATTCCTGAGTGTTATTCTTCTCTTATCAATCAAGATGAATGGTTGGGCAAAAGGTATTATTATTATATTATTATTATTATATTATTATTTTATTGCTTCATTCACCCATTTGTTCAGTTGCCTGAACATCTCCCCCTCCCTCTAATACTTATGTGTGCCTGATTTATTGCTAGGTGCTTTACAAAAGTATATTAGACTAGAAAGAAATAACTTGTTTGCAAATTTCTTCTGACCTCAGGAAAGTCCTAAACCATGACTTTTCAAGGAAATATAATATAGAAAGTATAATGATAAAACATGGCTCTGCCAAAGCAAAATGTATATGCATTATTAAGGTATGAACTATGTCTCAAGTTTTCATACCATGTATTTTAAATTGTTTTATTTAAATGAGAGTATCATATTAATTCAGGTTCTTTGTTAAAAATTCCACTATTCCCAGGCAAAGTATAAGTGCCATTTAAGTATTTGTGGTATGTCTTTCCACTAAAACATATGCTTTACATAGTTTTCATGGTCCTGAACTAAGGCTGAAGAAGGTTTGCTTCACGTAGTGGTTTGAGTAAGAATTGGCCCCATAGACTCATATTTGAATGTTTAGGGAGTGGTATTAGGAGGTGTGGCCTTTTGGGGTAGGTGTAGCCTTGTTGAAGGAAGTATGTCACTGTAGATTTTGGGTTTTCAAATGCTTGAACCAGACCCAGTGTCTCTCCCTTCCTGATGCCTACAGATCCAGATGTAGAACTCTCAGCTCCTCTCCAGCACCATGTCAGCCTGCATGCCACCATGATTCCCACTATGATGATAATGGACTAAACCTCTGAACTGTAAGCCAACCCCAATTAAATGGTTTCCTTAATAAGAGTTGTCATGGTCATGGTGTTTCTTCACAACTATAGAAACCCTAACTAAGACACTGTACCTGGCTTTTCATCCTAAACATCTGAGAAATACTTCACCACTGAAGTTGGCCCCACCTCTCTCTATGGTTTCTAGGGAATACACCATTTGTTTGTTTAACAGACATAGTCTTGATTTGGCAAAACAAGACGTTTTCTTGAAATGGAAATTTGTGGGTTTTTTGGAGACTCAGTTGTGTCATGTGATGCTGTTCTGAAAACTGTCTTATGAGAGGATGTTTTGCTGAAGCAGACCCATGAGAGGATGTTTTGCTGAGAACAGACACGTGATGTTTTTCAGGAAGCTGACTGGTGAAAGGGCATGCTATGTTTTGTTAGAACAGACTCTTGAGAGGACAAGTGTTTTTTTGGAAAGGGTATAAGTATTACCCAACAGACAGTGGATGCATTCTGGCATTGGTTTGCCTTGCTACTCTTTGCTGGTCTTCATTTGGGCTTTGCTGATGCTGGTCTTTGCTGATCACCGCTTGTTGTGACTTTGTAGAGAGAAATGCACCAAAGAACTTCTCATGATATTCCATTGGCTTTTTGCCACTTCCTCGGACTCCAGCTGCTTGGCAGAGCCTTGAATTTTCTTCTGGATCTCACTGCTGTTGCTGATTCGTGAATGGTGTTTGCAAGTGGATTGAGCTGCCACTGCTGATGTGTGTGAACTGAACTGCTGATATCCTGACAATGAAGATTAGAATTGTCACAAAAGAACTATTACTAAACAGGTCCACATCCCCCTTTGCCCTGTTAGCCGTTTCTTTCCACTACCTCTGGTGGGTGGTAGGCTAGAAGGGAGGTACAAGCATTTAAGAACCCTTCTTAAAGAAGGATTTGAAAAATCTAAGCCTACATTTTCTTGTTTCTTTTCTAGATAACTGATCCTTCCGATGGAGGCTTGAAATGTTAATATAAGCAGAATTGTGAACATGGTTGGCCTGCTGGGGAAGGTCGAGAGGGAATTTCTCCCATAGGGAGTTGTTGGGAGCATCAGAGAATGCTCCACCTGTGATTTATACAAACTACTAAGCTGGCTCAGAACAGGCAGTTCAGATCCTCTGGCCACAGATTCTAAGGCAGACAATAAAGAAGATAGAATTCTTTCTTTCTGTGGCATGGAATGACTTTGGCTGGTGAC
The DNA here is from genome assembly GCA_021653895.1 of Mastomys natalensis. Classification (NCBI taxonomy): domain Eukaryota; kingdom Metazoa; phylum Chordata; class Mammalia; order Rodentia; family Muridae; genus Mastomys; species Mastomys natalensis. The sequence continues at coordinate 14,688 of JAJTUV010000418.1, read as the reverse complement.
CCTTTGACTGAGAAGGTCAACTTCGCATAGTGTAAGAAGCACCTGTGTAAAAGAGATCATTTGAAGCCCAGCACCAGGAAGTTGTTTCAATAGTGTTTTTCCTTTTTGCAGGATGACCGATACTATTGGTATTTTATGTAGAAATCTTAATTTTTGACTGATAAATTCAAAGGGAGGGAAGAAGCTAGTAAACTCTTCTCTAGCTTCTTAGTTCTTTTGCCTTCTTTGAGCACTGGTGAAAATATACTGATACTTACTTCTACAGATGCCACAATTAATTATGTCATTGTAAGTGGCATATGCTGTGTGGGCCTCCAGAACCATAAGGAAAGGATTCAATTTCTTTCACAATGAGTCTGCACCAATTTTTAATCCTGCATCAAATAATATGAAGATGTTAACTTTGATGGTTGTTGTATGACCTGAGTAGAAAGAAGTAGTCTCATTATTGGCCATGAGTCCTAGCTTCCCTGTAGTATCTAAAGCTGCCTTCTTCCTCAGATACCTAAGTTCCCTCACTCCTAGAGCCCAGAAGAGTACAAACAAATCCCCTTCTCTCAGGGCTACATGAAAAGCCAAGCCATCATCCAACACAAGAAACCAAGCCTGTGAGGGTAAGAACCAATCAAAGCTCTTTGATTCTGGTACTTAGGGAAAACACTTACGAAACCTTATAGTATGTCTATTGGAGGGGGAAAAAGCCTCCAATTAACTGGGAAGAGTACTCATTTTTAGCACTCTAAATGTTAAGATTTTTAAAATACAGTGCTTAGCATACTGTAGAGCTACAACAAAGAGTGTGCTTACTTAGTATTTACATGCTAAAGTTCTGCCAAAGCATTTGAGAATATACCTTGGAAAAAATGTCATGCTTTCTTAAAAGATACTCCCTCTCCCCTGCCAATAACCTGTATGTCCCTTCGCCCATGCCAATACCCACATGTCCCTCCTCCCTTGCTGATGGCCCTGCATGTTTCAAGGCATGTGAGCCACACTCTCTTGGTTCTCAGGAGGCTGGTAGCTGGAGGTAAAGCTCTTGACTATATTGTTGCTGCACCCAATTCTCAGAACTATTGCTGCTACGAATCGTATCTTGATGATTTTCTCTGTTGGTAGCTGAATAAGTTGTCTTTTTGTCAGCCCCTTTCATGTATGTTTTCTGTGTTCTGGAAATCGGAATTTGCTACCATCTATTGATTACATTTCTTTCTTTAAAAAAATTTTCATTAGTGTTTATTCATTGTGCAAAGTGATGAGTTTACAATAACGTTCTCATTTCCTGCACAAACTCTGTTCTTCGATCATATCCACTCCTCACCATCTCCCCTCCTCCTTGCCCCTTGCTGCTCCCCACTCCCATCTGCTCTCTTCCATCCTTATTTATCCACGCAAGGCATTCATTCTTCTTTGATAAATGACTATACCTTTGGATTTCTTCTACTAAAACAATATTAGGTGGTTAGGCTACCAAGTCTGATTTTTATTGCATGGGTCCTAGTTGTTATCAAGGCTTCAGAAATATTTAGTTAGATGCTAGATTTAGAATCTTCCTGAACTTTGAACAGTACAACTTACTTCTTTCTGTTGGGTGAAGTAGTGTCAACCAAAGCACAGAAGCCAATCCAGGAAGGAAGGGAGGAATGAGGTGACAGAGGGATGGAGGAAAGGAAAAAGGGAGGGAGGTATTTAAGAAAAGTTTAGGACAGTAGTGAAAATATTACTGTATTAGAATTATAAAGCCTTAGAGCTAAAAATAGGTGCCTTGGAGGCTAACAGTTGACTTTCTTCTACACCAACAGAAAGTATATGTGGAGTATCTGTCTCAAATCATGAAACTGTGTTTGTAATAAGAGGTGCTGAATCTGTCATTTGATTCACAGACTTTCTGATTTTAAATGTTAAATTCTGGTATTTGGCATTTCAAAACTTATCTTGGGGGAAAGTGCCTTAAAAGCATTCTTTTTTTAAATTTTAAACCAATGCATAAAGTGTCCTAAATATATAATTGTAATATAGGACCAGAATAGCACTCAAGGTTCTATTTATGTCGATTGCATAAATGATGCATTTTAAAAACATTTATGAATATGTATTACTATTACTAATGGTATCTCAGTTCTCTAATGAGCTGTGTGTATGTGTGTGCATGTGTGCGTGCATGTATGTGTGTGGTGAATGCATGTGTGTAAGTACATAATTTCCTCTGAGAGAGTGATAGAACTTTCAGAATTTTTACTTTGTCTATCTCTGGCATCATCTTTGATTAGACTAGTGTTTTAAGTCTTAGATGTGTTTGATCTTTTCCCCTAGTTGGTGATTGTAGAGTGAATGACAAGTTAAACAGGCAGTACTAATGTAGGGCATGCTAATTTTTAAAATTCTATTCATCATTTCACCTACAGATGTAGTTGGGTTCTGGAGAGCAAAAAGGGAAGCTCCCTTGCTTCTCATCATTTCTTTATAAAACAAGACACATACTAGAAGGCCCACATGGAAGTGTTATGGATGGCAGAGGTCCCTGCTCATGGAAGGAGACGTCGGGGACTGGAGCAAGGCGTCATCGTCTTAGACTTTGCAAGGCACTGACCACACAAAAGTAAGTAAATATAGCTCTGGTTTGTCAAGAGCACACTGTCAAGTGGGGTGATTAGATTTCTAAGTGATATTTATCATTTTATTCAGTAAGCACTATATACTATAAGTGTGTATATAAAAAATCTAGAATCACGAGTAGTCCAGTGTTGAACTGCGCCTAGAAATGGTGATGTGTGCATAGGTGTGAACAGTGTGGTTTGAGATTTTCAGCAGCTTTGTGCATCTTCAAATGGTGAGGCCTTTTCTTACGCCGGAGGAAGAAGGGCAGTACTCATGTCTGTTTCTCTTTTGCAATTGTCTGTGTTCTCTTCTTGCAAATACAAGGCCGTGAATGCATAGTGAATGTCTGATGGCTTGAGTTCAGCCCAGCTTCTCAGTAGCAATAAGGAAAGAAGAGCCTCTATTCAGTACTCAGAAAGAGAACTCATTTAGTTTATAACCCAACAGTTCTTCTTAGGCAGATTTTCATACGCTCATTAAAAGTGAAACATCCGTTCCCCTGTCCTTTTACATGCTCTATTCCTAAGACGTTATATACTGTTCATATACTCTATATATTTAAATAATAAGCTTTCTGGGGCTCACAATTGCTATTTTTTAAAAATTCTGTCCAACATAGCATCACCTGCCATGTTATTTATTCTCAGTGTATTTTGATAACAACCCAAAGTTTAATTGACTAGACATAGCCCATTTGAGTTAACAATCTGTTTTTGAAGTAGAACTTCCTTGGAGACTCTGACAGAAAAATTCTTTGATGCCTACTTGTCTTTTTGTTTTGTTTTTGTTAAGGCCTCCAAGTGTGTATCGTTTTGGGAAATAAAGGAGGAAAGTGTCCATTTGATGGGTAGTCAGTTTGTCTCTGAGGATTCTGCAGCTGAGAGTTTATTTGGGGAGTGTGCTGACTCTAAGTGCTTGCTACAGTGTCGTTATTTGCAAGGAGCAAAGAACTAACTTGGGGGGTTTGAAGTATTGAGTTGGGGTAATAAAATGACATTGACTACTAGATTAGCCTATAAGAGGTTAGTTTACATTGTGTGTAGTTAAAACTGTATGTATTTTTGGCAGAAAAAATTCTCCTACTATAATTTTATCTACTTGTATTTTCAACTACATCAGTAAACAGTCTGGGTAGGCTAGCCCTGGAACTTAACTAGCACTGAGAATAGTGTTTCCATGGAAATATAGATTATTTTGCATTTCAAACAATAGCATAATAAATGAACTTTTGGGACACAATCATTTTTAGGTTAAGAATTTCTCATGTTAGCATTTTTATCATTTTTTTTTTTTACCTTCCTTCCATTGTTTCCCTCTAGCCCTGAGGTCTAATGGTGACTGAATGTGATTATAAACACACTCTCTTGTCATTCTTCCTTTCTGGTAGCTGGGACTAAAATAGCTTGATATAGCATAATAGGAAATGGAGATGATAATAGCCACACAGCTCCTACTTTTCAACAATGATAGAAAAATAATTGAGGCAATATTTCTGAATACCAGGTAGAGATGTACTGTATAGAAATCTGAATGTCATTATCCCCCCCCATAGGTTGTATGAGAAAGAAAATGTAAACACCATTATGGTTCATTGAACACTCCTTTCATCCCAGACAGAGTGGCCTTTCTGAGCCCTTTATTCTGAAAAATCTAATTGGGAATTTCTCACATACCTGTGGATGGTGGCTCCTAGAATCTTATTGCTTTCATACCTGCAGTGTATGTAACACCTATAACCAATCCCCAGTAGAATGTTTGTCTGCACATTTAATGGTCAAAAAAAGACTTTTGACCATTGCAGGGAACAATCCTCAAAAGCAAGCAAACTGCTTCCAGATAAGGAGCTGATGAGAGCAGAAAGTTTCTTGATTAAAAAAAAAAAAATCATTTTGTCAAATGAAGAGGCTGGCTCCGTGGCAGTGAATAGATACACAAAGCTCTCGTGACTTTCTCCCTCCATGAGCCTCTGACATGTGTGACCATCCCAGGGAATATTAACAACTAGGAGCGATTTAACATGTGCTGTCTGCCTTCTTCTTCCTCCCCAACGAGGAGCAACAGCCATGCTCTGGTGAAGGCTAGCAAGGAAGAAAATAAAAGCTGAAAGTTCTAATCAAAACTCTAATCAGAAAGATGACAACTGGTGAAGATTATTAAATTCTCTTTGCTCCTTGATGAATTTAATAAAGAACTAATCAAAGATCATTAGAAGGCTTTTGTGCCCGGCTTGCACTATAACACGATTGCAATCTGAACTTGTGTTTTCCTGGGTTTGCAGGATTGGGTTGGACATGTAAATATATTAAAAACTATAGATGGTTAGGTGGGTTTTAGTATTTTTGATATACAAACCCATGAAAATGTATAAGGTGTTTATTGTACTCATCCATTCTGCCAACTAAAAATATAGAGGATTCTGATTTTGGTCTTTACTAATTAGAATTTAAAAATTTTGTATCAGTGTCTAGCTCAATTTTTTTTTCTAATGATCTTTGATTAGTTCTTTTCTTAAATTAACAGGAAAATAAAAATGGTGTCATTTAATTTCCAGAGCATAAAAATATGTAAATAACTCTGTAACTACTAGAGCCACTGGGAATTTATAGAAAATTATGGTAATAGCTGAAGAGGTTCCTTACTCCCCTCCCCAATTCTGAGCACTTGCTTAATTCGACTTACTTTCAAATGCTCTCCCCTTAGCCTTCCAGCTGCATTTTATGCATTACATTTTAAATGCTGGATTTTCATTGTCTCATACACTATGCACATTGCTGTTGCTTCTTGTGACTTCTGTATTCCACCCAAAACTTGTACTCACCTTTCTTTTTTTAATTCCTCAGTATCTGATTATTCCTCTATGTTTCCCAATTCCAGAGCATCCATCACCCCTGAGGAAACTTAGAATTCCTGATGCTACATTCCCCTACCTCAGGGAGGCCCTCAGCCCTCTAAATTTATGATGCTCTTAGTAGCAAAAATTCCTTTATGATTATTTAAAAATAATTGGTTCTCATTAATCTAAAAAAGCTTAATATTTGCTTTTGAGGAGATTTTTCAAAAAAAAAAAAGTATGATTGTATTCTTAATAAAGTAATTCTTAGTCTCCCGCCTATCATTTTTGAGAGCATAAACTTACTCTGGAATTAACAGAATGAGTAAATGGAACAAAAAGAAATAGGGAGAGCTTTAAAATGGAAATAAAAATATTGAACACTTATAGTTGGCCACTCTGTGAGACTCTACAGATAAAGTATAATTTGCTCTGTGTTCTTTAAGGCAAAATTAGATATTTAATGGCGATGATCCACTTGGAGCTGAAGGACATTTGTTTCTCTACTGTGTTCTACATTTCTTCTCATAAGTTACTGAACTTCGTGACTATTTAAAATCTTATGGAACATATTTGTAAATGCACCTGAGTAAGCAGTATAAAATCATCATATCTTTTGTCTGTGTGCTTGTTGATATGTGGGGATGTTAGTGTGTGTAGGTCAAGGGACAACCTTCGGGTGTCTGTCTGTCAGTTTTTGCCTTTCCACCTTGTTAGAGCCAGGGTCTCTTTGCCACTGAGTAAACTTTAAACAAGGCTAGCTGCTCTGTGAACTTATGGAGAGTCTCAGGTTCCCTGCCCTCCCAGGTCCCTGCCTCCCAGGTCCCTGCGTTAGCACAGCGGGGTGACAGATACTTTACTAGGAATCCAGGTTTTCTGTGAGTTCTGTGAGCTCTGGCCACCAGGCTTGTGTGGCAAATGCTTTATCACGGAGCCATGTCCCCACTTCCCTACACAGCGAAGGTCTGGCAGCATCTCCTACCTAGTGTTGGTAAAAACAATCAACAGCTCTGTTGAAAGGAAAAGATGTGGAAACTCTGAAACCGAGAACTTCAGTTTTAAATAAAAGCTAAACTTTAGACTTCAAGACACTGGAAAAGAATGCTTTTCCCTGCTAACCTTTTAATATTATCCTGATTACAAAAGCCAAATTTGAAAAGCATTGATTCAGGTAGAAGTAACTTGAAATTAATTCTGTGGGCACATCAGTTCTCAATCTTAAACATGGTCCTAAAAGTATTTGTTCAGCTTTTCAGTTTTTTATTTGACCGTTTCTTATTTACAAATTTCAGCGACCTTAGCTATTACAAGTATGGGCTCCCTTGATATAGAGATATCCTTCGACTAGAGAATAGGGGCTGGAAACAAGTCTTCTCAGAGGGTTTTTCATTGAAAATGTTTTAATTAACTCTTAATAACTTTTATTTTTTCTCTTTTTGATTTATTTTTCCCATATAATATACTCGATCATGTTTTTACTCCTTCCTACCCATTCAATTTTATGTTCTCATTTCTCTGTCTCTGTCTCTCTCTGTCTTCTCTCTGTCCTCTGTCTCTCTCTCTCTGTCTCTCTCTCTCTCTCTCTCTCTCTTCTCTCTCTCTCTCTCTCACACACACACACACACACACACACACATCAAATCAAACAAGCAAAAAACAGTGAGACAAAAAAATGTCAAAACAAAACAACACTTCCCAACAAAACCCATAAAATTCATTTTGTGTTGGACAATTATTTCTGGACATGAGGCCTGTCCTGGAGTGTGATTGATAAACCCAGTGACACTCCATTGAATAAAACTGATTCTCTCTTTGCCACTGGGGATTAATTGTAGATAACTGCTGGGACCCTGTCTGGTTTGAATCTGTGAAGATCTTTTAAAATTATATTTGTTTATTGATTGATTGATTCTGAGGGAAGAAGATAAGCAGAGGTCTGGAAATAACTTGCAGAAACTGGTTCTCTCTGCCATGTGGGTCCCAGGTATTAAAGTCATGTCATGAGGTTTAATGGCAAGCACCTTTGATGACTGAGCCAGGTCACTGGCCCCAAAGCTGTTTTAGCTGAATGTGAAGTGCTAGGTTGAGAGCAAATTTTCTTCTGTATTTTCGAGAAGTCATTTTCGTGTATTCTAGAATCCATTGTTCCTGGTAATGACGCAGATGGTCTATCTTATCCTTTTCCTTGTATAAATGTGGGATACCCCTCCTTTTTACTCTTAGGATTTTCTCGTTATAGTTGATTTTCAACCGTTTTTGTTGGTTGTGCATTGGTGTTTTCCTGATGTGTCTCCTAAGTGGGTTCACTGTCCTACATTGGGGCATTTTAAAATACAAAGTGTGAGGGCCTTATGCCTTCAAATCATTTTTTCTCTACATCATTTTCTTCTGGGACTCAATGATGTAAGTTCCATGATACTGTCTTGTGGGTCCTTGAGGTTCTGTTTATTTTTTCTTCCTTTCATCTTTTTCTCCTCTCTCTCCTTTGGGGTAGATACTTTCTATTGTTTTGTATCGAAGTTCACTGACCCTTGGTCCTATTAACCCTTATATGTTGTCAAGCTCATCAAATTTTTAAAACTTCAATTAGTATACTTTTCATTTCTAGTATTCTCATATGGCTATGTTTATAGTTTCTACTTTTCTGTTATTTCCTATTTGATCACTCATTAACACTATGGTTTTCTTTCAGTTATTTTTAATTAAATTTTGTAGCATGTCATAGAGATTCTAGCTTCTATGAATCTCCTTGAAGATGGTGTAGTTTTATTGAGGAGATTATTAAATGCTCTCTTATGAACTATTACATTGTTTACTGCTGAATATTTTAATTTTTTTATAACATATACGCTACTTGCTTTGCATTGCTGGTGGAAATCTATAAATTTTCCAAAGTCTTTCTCAAGATTTTCTATCTTGAGAAATAATATTCAATCTTCCAGGGCAGGGCATATTTCTTATCCCTAAAATTTGGTCTTTGCGACATTTTTGGCTGTGAATTGTGAGTTTTAAGGAGGTGCTAATAAATCTCTTTATTTGGCAGGGTCAGAAATCTGAACTCTGACATAACTTTTTTACTGCTTTCCCCAAACACTTGACAACCTCTAGTGTCTTAATTGTGTCTTAATGGATTTATAATGTCTAACATCTTTGAAGTCTCTGGTTGCTCTGCTTTACCCTGCACACCTTAGCCTGGCTTCTACCACATTCGACATTCTTTGGATACCCTGAGCAACCCTGGTGTGTGCTCACTTAGCTGAACAGGACTGCCATTTTCTCTTAAGACTAAATCTCCGAGGTAAGGCCAGGAAGGAATGCTGGAGGTGGATTCCATGCATTTATTTCTCTGTTCTCAAGGGTCTTGTTATCTTATTCCTGAGATTTTAGAGTTGTGGGTACCCCATCATAGTGGGAATTTACATCTTTTCAGTCCTACCTGAAGTCACATTCCCATATGGGAAAGAAACAAACTCAAGGCCCAGGACACTGTCTATGAAATGCCATAAAATTGCAAAAATTAAAAATTAGGTTTGTGTTAGATTCATTTTAAGTTCAAAGTCATATGGGCCACACTTAACAAAGTGCCTCCTACAAGCAAATTTTTAAAAAGAAAACCTCTACAATTATAGTTTATTAGTATCATCTAGGACTCATTTTCAGTATTCCTTCTCAAATTACATGAACAGACACAAATGTAAAGAACCCAAGTCAAAATTATATAATAGCAATCCATCACAATAGTGTGTAAAATTACAAGAATGCTATTTTAAAACACTGGCACTTTAAGAGAACAATAATCTCAAAAAATCCCACAAAATTGCCAAAGTATTCCCTAAGCTAAGCAGATTAAACATGATTAATGAAGTTTGGGTTTTATAAAGAAAAAGCAAATGGATTGGATAACTGGTACTAATATACAAAGTTTATCCTTTTTTCTTGTATCTGATTTATAAAGGGACAAACCACAACATAGGAAAATATGCCCTTAATTTTAAATGTGGCATAATTTTAAAAGCTGGCTCAACTACTTAAAAATACCTTTAAACAGTCAAGTTTCCTAAGCAATCCGTACTTAGATGTAGGGCAAAAGCGTATAGCCAGCGTTCTCATGATAGCCTTCACTGTGACTAAGGTCAACGAATAGTATGGCAGTCTTGTATTTTAAGCTCACGCTTTTGGGAATACATTCTCAGGTCTTCTTTAGTAGGGGAAACTGCAAAATATAACTGTCATTACACAGTAATGGCAGTTAAAGGAGAGTCCTCATGTAAGGATTAGAACATACTTTTCTATTAGTCCTTCAAGGACAGACTTTCAGTCTGCTTGGTTCTAATAATCCCATGGGTGTGACAGAATTGATCACGTCTTGCTTTGCCAAGTAGGTTATATAATCTCTCTAATCCAACTAATCACGGTTTTGGAGATTCTTCAACTATGGATGAAAATGTTACTCCTACCACAGTATGCAGGGCATGTGGACAAAAGCTTTTTTTCCAGCTAACTACATGAAAAGATACACACTGTAATAATCCATGTGACCAAAAGGGCAAAAGACTAGCTTCCCCTGAGAAGAAAACTTTCAGACCTATGAAAAGGACAACAATACTAATAAAAAAATTGTATTTACTTAGAAGCATTCAGAATGTCAACAAAACAGCCGCTTTTTTTTTTTTTTTTATTACAGAGCAGTATTCAGTTAACAGAACAACATATAAGCTGCATCAGAGACAACTGAAGATGGAAAAAAAAAAAACAAAAATAAAACCAAAAGAAAAAAAAACAAAAACCAAACTACTGTCCTCATACATAACTAATTTGTGCTATGCACGTAAGAACCTGCTTTAAATTTCTATGCCAATTTACAACCCCCAGACTGTACCAGGCAACGTTAGTGGCTATTGAAAATACCACCAGGACAGGGCTATCTAAAGACACATTCGGTAGTGTGTTAACTATACAAAAAAAGACACTGTACAGTTTAAAAACAAATCTTACACAGCCTTACATTTCAATTTTTTCTTTAGAAGGAGTGAGTTGTGTACGGGGGTTAAATCTTTATAGAAAAAAGCCTACGCTAGAACCAACTAATTCATCATCATCTTCTTCATCTTCATCTTCCTCTCTTCCTCTCTTCCCTCTTCCTCTTCTTCCTCCTCTTCCTCATCCTCTTCTTCCTCCTCCTCATCTTACTCTTCCTTCTTTTTCTTGCTCTTTCAGCCCTAACTACCCCCTTTTTCGCTACATCAGGTTTTCCTTTACAGGTAGCAATATCCTTCTTGTACTTCTTCAGCTTGGCAGCCTTCTTCTCGTAGGGCTGCTTGTCATCTGTCTCCTAGCTTCTTTGCAACATCACCAATGGATAGGCCAGGATGTTTGCCTTTGATTTTGGGTGGTACTCAGAACAAGAAGAAGGCTAAAGGAGGACTGTTGGTTGCATTGGCGTCCTAGAACTTCTTTTTGGTCTCCCCTTTGGGAGGGATGTAGGTTTTCATTTCTCTTTCATAACAAGCCTTATCAGCCTTTGCCATATCTTCAAATTTCCCCTTTTCTTTAGCAGACATGATCTTCCACCTCTCTGAGCACTTCTTGAGAACTCTGACAAGTTGACAGAAGCATCTGGGTGCTTCTTCTTGCGCTCCTCCCGGCAGGTTTGCACAAAGAATGCATATGAGGACATTTTGTCTCTCAGCTTCTTAGGATCTCCTTTGCCCGTGTTTAGTTGATTTTCCTCCGCGAGGCACAGAGTCGCCCAGTGCCCGTCCGGCTCTCACTTGCCCCAGTGCTGTCTCTATGGAGCTCAATGTACTGCTGCAAATTGTTTTTTGAAATACTAAATTGTTTGCTTTTTTAGAACAAACATAAATCCTCTGTAGACTTACAAGGTATAGTCTAACAATTAACTCTGTGCTCTTGTACCTAACACTATATTTTAACTGCATTTACTTCAGGTAACTGGAGTAACCTCATGAAACCCTAGTAATAAATATTTAAGACTGTTGTCTTCTGAGATTTCTGAGAGAGATGATTCTTTTTGCTGCAGGTTTTGTTGTAGTTAACGAACTAGATGGGTTTCAAGTTTGTGACTGGAATAATAACTTTGGAGAGTTTTTGGTGGTAGAGGGACTGACTGCCTTTTAATCTTTTGAGACAGAGTCTCTTTATATGGATCAGCTTGACCTTGAGTCCATTCTTTAGCCTAGGCTATCTTAAAGCCATGATTCTGAGTACTGAGGTTACAAGCATTTGGCATTAGGCATGGCCATGGATGATAACTTTGGAGGGTTTCTCCCTCTCCCTCTCCCCTCCCTCTCTCTTCCTCTTCTCCTTTGTCCTTCCCTGTCCCCTTTCTCCCTCCATTTCAGCCTTCCTCCCTCCCTTCTTTCCTCCCGCTCTCTGCACATATGTATACTGGTACATGTCTATGTGTGTTGTGTGTAAGCCAGAGATCACCTGTGGTGTCAGCCCTTTCAGTGCTGTTGACCTTAGTTTTGGACACAGGGTCTGTCATTGAACTGGAACTCACTGGTTAGCCTAGGCTGGCTGGCCAGAGAGCCCTCTGGATCTGTGTGTCTCCTCCTCCTCAGTAGTGGGACTATAGGCATATGACACCATGCCTGGCTCTTACTTGGAAGCACAGTGTTCATCTCAGGTCTTCATGCATCTTTGATAAATGTTTACTTTACTGACTGAACTATTTCCTTAGCTCCCAAGTTGACTTTTCCAGAACAACTTTCTTTTACAGCGGAGTGGGAGCCAGATGAAATTAAATACACCAGGTCCTGTGAATTCTCTGTTTTTCATTTGTCCCTTCATCTTTCAGTTATGATATTTGTTTATCTCTGGAGATAAATGTTTCTCACAGGCCACCCACAATCCATCCTACTTCTCAGTGTTTCACAGTTGACTGCTGGAAATTTCAGATGTTGTAGGCCCCGTGACATCTGAGGAGGAAGTTTGTACTGGAAAGCCAGCTTCTGTTATTTGGCTGGATACACTATTTCTCCATGCTTGAAGGTGAGTGCACACCATTGGTTTGCCAGACGATGTTCTGGAACTGAGCCCACAAGGTACAGAAAGAGTTTGTAAGTAGCCATGTACACAGCTATACTACAGAGAAATAAAGCAACAAATGGCAACATCACAATGGATGGATACAAGAAAGTTTTGGATGCTAATTAGAATTTGGTTATTGTACATTCACTTCTTGGTGAGATTTTTCTCATTTCCATATGTAATACGCACACATGCACATGCACACAATTGTATGTTCTTGTGTTTGCCTTCATCGCCACAGTTGAATTGGGCAGACTTTAAGAAATGAACTTTAGCCATGCCTCATTTTCTATGGCATTATTTCCAGGATAGGCCAATGTTAGCAAACACCAAGGTCCACTGGTTTTAAGCAAAGACAGAATATTTTATGTAAGAACTACCCACATAACTTTAAAATGCCCCACCCCCACTCCTAGACTTTCCTTAATAATTCTTTTACAAACACACCGTTTAACTTCTCTGCAGATTCTGGAGTTGTAACTTAGTTCTTACTATTGTTTTCTTGCTCCTAATCTGTCTCAATTTCTCCTGTCCTGTAGCGTCATTTGCTCTTCTTTGCTTCAAGATGCAAACTCAGCCCTCTCTTCTTCAAACAAATTCCCCTATGATTAGCAATGTTTTGTTAATTTTGTTGCCTTATGTGCACCATCCAGAGGAATGGCAGCACCAGCTATGGCTAAGTTATCTGTGATCTCCACTCCAGGGATCTTTTTCTGCTTCTCTCTCACTCAGTGAACCTGATATTTACTCTTGAGATTCTAAGAAAGCCTCTTGTCTCAACCTCCCTTCATGGTCTGACTCTCCTTAGCCCTGTAGTGGTGGTAGGAGGGGACACACTCAAAATTCCTGTGACTTTCTGATGCAGAGAAACTTGGCTTTCTGTTAGGCTTATACTCTCAGGCCCAGGCTTTCCTGATGTTTACCCATGTCCATTAAAAAATTACTAACTTATCTCCCAAACATGAGAGCAGATTTCTCTTCAAGAGGAACTCTTAGAGCAAATGGTTAGAATGCTTTTATTTTTCTACTTGTATTTCTCTAAAAATACGTTTACAGCAACATTATAACTTCCGACAAAGTGACTTGACAGAAAGTTCAATGAAGCGGCAGACGACATAGTATCCTGTTTTTTAAGACAGATGATGGTTTTATGTGAGGCAAGAGAGAGAGAGAAAGAGAGAGAGAGAAGAGAGAAAGAGAGAGAGAGGGAGGGAGGGAGGGTGGGAGGGGGAGAGAGAGAGAGAAAGAGAGAGAGAGGGAGGGAGGGAGGGAGAGAGAGAGAGAGAGAGAGAGAGAGAGAGAGAGAGAGAGAAAGAAGAGATTAAACATTTGTGGTCTCTGTCTCTTTCCTTGAAAGACCTCAGCAGTTTGTGGAAGAAGACTGGTTAGATGGACAATGACAATCACTCTTGGCTTCTGAAAACCTTGGAAAGGGAGATACATTGAAGTCTAGTATATGAGGGAGGAATGGGACCCCATCAGAAGAAATGAAGGCTCAATTGAAGGTATGGAGGCTTAGAAGAAATATCTGACAAATGCCATGTGCTGGTGATTCATTTGACACCTTGGAAGTTAGAACACTGCTCTCAGAGGCAAGAATATATCTAATGTCCCTTTAGTACTCTACCCAGGATGCTGCTGTCTTTAGATGAACAACGGTGTGTTTTGCATGCTGCTCACAATGTCACGACATTCTAAATTAATTTGTTGACTTATTTTAAAATTTTCATGTTAAGAATGCTTAAATTTATGTAAATACTTTACCATAATGTTCCTGTGGATACTGGGAAATGGAAAATGATGATAGTCCATTGAATAAGTTGTCGAGAGACATGTATAAAAACTTGTAAGGATGCTTATGCAATGTTTATAACTATATCACTACTATTAGATGTAATCTAATAAATTCCAACAATGTATTAATAAATACTATTTGTTTACACATTGCTTCATTTTAAAGTAGGTAAAAAAAAAACTGCTTAACAATTGAAGGTTTGTAATAATGTTTTTGGAGTTAGGGTAGAAAAAGTTTTTTCCTAGTGTAGACAGGTTACTCAAAAACAAAGTCCTCATCATGGTGCTTCTTTTCCCACCTTTTCCCATTAATTTATTTATTCACTTTATATCCTGATTACTAACCCATCAATCCCCCTCAGAAGTCCCTCTCCACATCTCTTTCTCCTCTGAGAGGGCAAATGTCCCTCCATCAG